>CM022301.1:184230428-184830428 GCA_011799875.1 Thinopyrum elongatum
CTGGGTTGGCTATATATGGTAGCAAAAGATTAGCAATAATCAATTCAGAGATGCAATGTTGAATAAACGCTCAACGACGGTACTGTGCTGGTCCTAGGCTAGACCGTACAAGAGACGCGAGCCTAGAACACTAATGACGTCACGGCGTAGCACAACTAGCATCAATAAAGGATATGAAGTAGCTCTGGACAGCAAAATATAAGTGAAGATCACAATGGCAGTATAGATAATGATGAGAAACAACTACAAAGTAGCATATACCAACAAATCTCTCTCCAACTTTACTCTATAAAAGTTTGTGCCAATTTTATGATAATTTTTCTCAAGAATGGCACTGACTCAAGCTTTCAAATGCAAAAGAATCACTCAATTCCGAGTTGATATGAGGAGTCAAAATTTTTTAAAACTGGCCTGAAAAACTGGAACAAGCTGTGTTCGCGAACTTCGGAGGGCAAAAAGACCTATTTAGAAGCCGATTTGAGGTGTCAAATATTGAACTAGCTTCCGCAACTATTTAGATGCGGCTCGTCGCTATCTTTAATTTGAGTACTCACGGAGCCAAAACAGACTTCGTATGAAAAAGATATGCCTGTTTTACTGAACACTGCGCAAAATAGATTCCAATCCGAATTCAGCTACGAGATTGAGTCTAGATAGATCCGAATTTTGTTTTTTTTTCTTCTCTCTTTTTTTTCACACTTTTTTCTTTTTCTTTCTCTCTTTTTTTTCTCTAACTTTTTTTTTCTTTTTTTTCTCTCTTTTTTCTCTCTCCCTCTTTCCAAAACAAACTAGATAAGATGTAGATTGGATCAAGCACAGATGTGAACGACCTCAACTATGATTATGACAATGAACAGTGGGTAGCACGATGTGGAAATTGATGGATGGGATGGTGGACAGCGGAAGGAATAACGATGCAGCGGCGGCGTGACTAATGTGAATAGAACTCGAAACTCTAAACGAACTAGACACTAAGACCAGCAACTGAACACGACGATGCAACCGATAATTCAATAATGCAAACAATGAAAAGAAAATTGCAAAGGCTCAGACTGGCTTGGACAAAGGATGAATAGATCTAACTTTTTTTTGGCTTTTTGTTTGGACAATAGGTAAGAAAATAAATCTAATCTAGGGATAACTGGAAATTCTCACCGAGCAACCTGAAAACTGATACCACTTGATAGAGGCGAGGGTGTCCCGATCTTTCGATGAGATGATAGCTATCGTTTTTGGTGGAGTAGACTTTGACGATCCGACTACGAACGTGCGAGGACGTCGCGCCTTAGCAATCGCTAAACCAACTCCGAGAGGTTATTGACCACGCCGGAGCACAATCAACCTGACCACGAGGGTCTATCTCCTGCAAGCAAACGAAGAACAAGCAAGAAACTAAGATTTGCAATCTGGATATTGCGAATATAAGATGAAAACTTTATTGATCAAGGTGGGGTTCTGTGACGTCTTGGTCTGGTCGTTGAACACAAACGAAGTACGCGAAGTTGCAGCTATGGCGAACTTTTAATCTAAACAAAACCCAAGCAAAAAGCTACTAGATGGATCTACTTATATAGGAGCAAGGGGTGGCAGCCAAGGAGGTGGGAGGACGTCCCAAGGCAGCCTAAAACTAACCCTAGGTCGTACAAGGCCAATGGGCCCAAGTGGAGGTGATGCAACACCTTTGGACTTGTGGTTTGACTCGGATTCTGCTATAGCGTCAGATTGTTTCGACGACAATTCAACGCTCTGGATGAATTTGAAGGTGAAACCAATTGGGTTAGAAAGAGCACGAAATCTACTTTCCAACAAAAAAAGAATCACCCAATTCGGAGTCTGTATGAAATAGTTCTTGGTGTTTTGAGTCAGGTATGTCTGTGCAGTCCGAATCTGAATCCAGAACGTGAGAGACTTGGACTCTATCTTCTCTTGGCCCAAAAGTGACGTGTAAGGACTTTTTGAATAGCACATAAACTTATCTTTTTTCCTTATGTTCATATGTGGATTGTACAAATGTCCCATACACCTGCAATTAGACATGGCACAAAAGTTTGTGAAGTATTTTTGTCTTGGATCACATAAATAAATTATTGCATAGTTTGTATTAGAAATCACCTCACAAATATACATGTATGCAACATTTTTGGTCGTATCCAAGGTAGTCATGTCCTCATCAACGATGAGCGACAAGAAAAACTTAGTGCTTTTAGCTACCAAAAGAGACATGAGAGAAGTGTGTGAGAACCCATCTAGTGTCATACACTATGTCCTAGTATGCAAGGATGAAGCGGCAAGGACTAACACCTCTCACCATCAACCTTTAGTGTTGTCTTGTTTATGGCAGGAATTCAAGGACGTATTCGCCGATGAGATACTTTTGGGTCTACTTCCACTATGAGGCATCGAACACCGCATTGACCTCATCCCCGATGCACCTTTACCGAACAAGGCACCGTACCGCGTTAACCCCGAAGAAACCAAGGAAATACAAAGGCAAGTACACCACCTCATTGATAATGGACATGTACGTGAGAGCTTAGGCCCTTGTGCCGTTCCGGTTATTCTTGTGCCTAAGAAAGATGGTAGATTTCGCATGTGCTCTGATTGTCGTCCCATAAATGCTATCACTATTCGCTATAGGCATCCCATTCCACGACTTGACGATATGCTAGATGAGCTTAGCGGAGCCACAATTTTCTCTAAAATTGATCTTAAAAGTGGCTATTACCAAATTTGCATTCAACAAGGAGATGGATGGAAAACCGCTTTCAAAATCAAGTTTGGCTTGTATGAGTGGTTAGTTATGCCTATGGGATTATCTGAAGCACCCGACACTTTCATGCGTGTGATGCACTATGTTCTTCGCAAATACATTGGCATATGTGTTGTGGTCTACTTTGATGATATAATTGTGTTTAGTGAATCTCTAGAAGATCATGTCACCCATCTTTGGGACATTTTGCAAACTCTTAGAAACAAGCGACTTTATGCTAATATGGCGAAATGCACATTTGGTGTTGACAAGCTTGTTTTCTTGGGTTTTGTTGTGTCTTCTAAGGGTGTTCATGTAGATGAAGCTAAAATTGATGCTATTAAAACTTGGCCACAACCAACTAACTTGCAATAAGTGCGTAGCTTCCTTGGCCTAGCCAATTTCTATCGTCGATTCGTTAAGGAATTTAGCACTATTGAATCACCATGCATGCCTTGAGTAAGAAGAATGCATCATTTGTTTGGGGACCATCCCAAGATACCGCATTTCATGAGTTTAATAATTTGCTTACACATGCTCCATTGCTTGCATTACCCTATTTTGATAAAACTTTCGAAGTGCATTGCGACGCTAGAGGTAATGGCATAAGAGGTGTGTTAATGCAGGAGAAGCGCCCAATCGCATACTTTAGCGAGAAACTTTCCGGAGCACAACTTAACTATCCCATTTATGACAAAGAACTATATGCTTTAGTGAGAGTCTTGCATGTGTGGGAACATTATCTTCTTCCTCGTGAATTTGTCATCCATATGGATGATGAGACACTTAAATACCTTAAAGGTCAAACTAAATTGAATAAGCGACATGCCAAAGGCAGTGAGTTCATTGAGTCATTTCCTTATGTTATCAAGTACATCAAAGGTAAGGAAAATATTGTGGCGGACGCTCTTTCCCGCAAATGCATGCTTGTAACTCAACTTGAATTGAATGTAATAGGATTTGAGCACATTAAAGACTTGTATGTGCATGATGTTTTTGATGTAGGGTGGAACCCTAGGGGCCGATCTTTCACGAAATGGAGGGGATCCCGCGAAGAACACGAAAAACACGAGGGAAATCACAAGAGGAACACTCAAGAACAAGTCCAATCACACATCCACTAGACAATCAAACACACAAGATCCACAAGGTACATGAACAACAAAAGGAAAGATACATGGAAAAGTTCATCCCAATCCTTGGAGGAGTTGAGGTCTTGTATCCTTGGAGGATCTTCCCTAGATGGGGTCTTGAATCCACTAGGGATCTTCTCACATAGAGGTCTTGAACTCCATGGGAGTGGTCTCTCTCTCTCAAGAGAAGAGTAGGTACATGAGCTAAGCTCCAATGTGTAGTTCTAATCTTAGCTAACCCTAGAAATGAGGAGGGGAAGGTCTATTTATAGTCTAAGCCACAAAGGGGTGCGTGAGGGGGCGAAGTGGGTACACGGACCTCGGCCCAGAGACATGCATGCAGGCAAAGGATGGATGATCCAGATGGGGGTCTGGATGATCCGGGCATCGTCCGGATGATCTGGGACCTGGTCTGTGTCAGCGTGCGACACCTATGGGATCCCAAGAGACCCCTTTACGATTCGGCGGGGGGAGAGGTATGCGCAAAGAGCAGAACCAACGATCGACCCGGGGCGATTTTACCCAGGTTCGGGCCGCTGATCAGCGTAAAACCCTACTCCTGCCTTTTGTTATTATTAGTGTTCTTGAGCCCAGGCTCCAGGAGCGCTCACAATGAACAGTATGTTCAAGAGAAGCTACGCATGGAGAATGGGCCAGAAGATCCTCCTCCCCTGTAGCAGTTGCCGTGGGCCTCCTTTTATACCACAAAGGGGTCACCATAGTGGCACAATGTACATACATTGAGGTGTAAAGTAGCTACAGGGTCATCATACCTAACCCCTGACGGACTAGGACGAACGCATTTAATGCACCGTAAGGTGTCCGTTTAGGTGTCCTTACTTTCTTGGGGATGGAAAAAGGGGTCATCCCATCAACACCGCTTAAGCTCTCCTCCACTGGCGCGTCGCCACACATCCAAAGAAGGACCCAGAATGTCAGGTTTGTCGCTGTGCTAGAGCGGTGGCACAGCAACAAAACCTTGCCGGGCACCGAAGCTTGCCGGGCGCCAAGCCTTGCCGGGCGCCGATCCTTGCCGGCTCCGCAGGCCACCCCGGCAAGATCTTGCCGGGGAAGCTGGCCTTCGGATTCCAGCTCTTCTTATCTGCTGATCCTCAGATCTCTGACTGGATGATTTCTTTGGTGACTTGAATCAACCTCGAACTGTTCCCCGACAAGCCTTGCCGCGAGGATGGCTACAACTGCCCGTGCACAAGTACGGGGTACCAGTGGCCCAATACTTAGTACACCGACAGGAGCCCCCGGGCCTAGGCCATACACGAGTGCGAGGCGTTGTTAGGCTAGGCCCAAACAGTGCACGGGCACGCGTGGCAGGGGATTAACTGCTCGTAAATATCCCGTTTACTGTGCCCCCCATTACGCGCGCCGAACGCGCAACGTGGGAAGCGTGCCTCAAAAGCTGCAACTGCAACGTGCCTGTAGAGGCGCATTCACATTGGGGAGTAAAAGAGGCGGCCCCGCTCCTTCCCCATAAAAAGGAGAAGCCGTAGAGGCACAAGCCTATTTACCCCTCTTTTCTTCTCAATCTGGCCGTCGCCATCGCCTTCCTCCTCTCGAGCTCAGAGCGAAGCTTTCCCTCTTCCTCCCGCCGCTTCCACGCTCGCTTCATCCCCGGCTTCCGCCCTCACAGCCGCCATGCTGCCCAGGGCCAGCAAAGGCAAGAGCAAGGAGGCGAAAGCTGATGTCCCGGAGAGCGAACTAGTGAAGATGCGGAAGAAGTATGTCGTCTTCGCCCCGTCTCTCGATGCAGAAGCTTTGAAGAGGCGGTACCAGTGCATGTGGGCGAAGGAGACGCAGGCTCACCCCGCCACACGCGTGATTCCAGGTTCTTGCTCCAAAAGTGGGTCAGACAGATACCCCTTTTTCGCTGCATATTTCTATTGCGGGCTCTGCCCCCCATTTTCTGACTTCTTCAACGACATCATGTATACATACAGCTTTCATCTTCTTGATTTCACGCTGAATGCGATATTGTGCATGTCCATCTTTGCTCACCTTTGTGAAAACTTTGCCGGAGTGGTTCCCAACACTACCCTTTTCCGCCACTACTTTTTCCCTCGCATCCAAAAAGGAGAGGCCCTCTCTGGTTCTATCGCCTGGATTCCAAGGGCTTGGAATAAGGAAATATACCCAGAAGGAGTTTACCGCGAAAAGTGGGATGAATGGCGGGCTGAATGGTGCTGGATCAAGGAAGCAGATCCCCATCCGTTTTGTCTGCCCCGGCAACAGAAAGCGGTCCACGACAGTGGCTGGAGCAGTCTTGCCGCTGACGACGAAAAGCTCACAATCGCCACCACCAGGATTCTTCGCCTGAAAGCTGCCAGGCTAACAATGGAGATGATTGGCTTCGACTTTCTCCGCCGCCGCATCGCCCCCTTGCAGAACAGGGGAAGGCCAGCTTGGGAATACCGAAACGCAGCAGACATCATGAGATTGCGCCCCGGGTTGAATAATAATCTGACTGCTATGCAACTTGGCGCTCTTCGTCAAAAGCTGTTCCAGCGTGATGACAAGCATCGGCTGCCGGCAAGGATTGTCCCCTTGTGCAACAACTCTGCTTTGGGGTCAATCATCGCCTTCATGCCGATGTTCAACGCCCACGGTCTTGACGCGACTTGGGCCGAGCCAACCGAGGAGGAAGCATAAAAGTTTTTTGATAACTTGACGGAGAGACCCGTCCGGGAAGAGGCAGACTTCATCCGAGCCACCACCGACCAAGAAGTAGCATACATCGCCACTAGGGTGGAGGAGGCAAATCTTGCCGCGAAGGCTGGCAGCGCTGGCTTCACAGAATGGGAAACCAGCGATGCAGAGGTAGTGGTGGAAGTAAAACCTGCCGGGAAGGACAAAGCTGCCGGGGAACAGAGCAGCACAGCTGCTGAGAGCTCGTCCGACGAGGACACGGCTGAAGAAGAACCGCAAGAAGAGCTCCCAGCCCCGAAGAAGACAAAGCGTGTTCTTCGAAAGGCTGTATCTGGCATCCCGGCAAGCCAGCCTTCCTCGAGCGGCGAGGCTCCCGGCAGGAAAGCGGCCGGCAAGACTGCATCGCGGCAAGGGGTTCGACAGCAACCTGCGCGGCGCGCGAGACCCACACCAGCGGCAACTGCTGGGGCGACAGGGGTGTCTCGCACTACCGCACCGGAAGCTGAGGTGACGGAAACACGCCAACCCCCGACGCCCGCCACAGCCAAGGACCTAGGTCCCCTCCTCCGCCTCCCTACTCAGACGTCGCAATGGAGGTCGATTTCGACATCTCCGGCTTTAGTCCGGAGCGAGAAGAGGAAGAGTGAGTACCTTGCCACAGCCTTCATCTTCCAATCTTGGATCAACCTTGCTGACTTGCTTGTATTGTCTCTGCAGTGATGCAGAAACCTTGCTGGAGAGGATGACGAAGAGGGCAAAGACTTCCACGGGCGACGAGCCCCCGGCAGGCTCCACGAGCGTGCCAGAAACTGTCATCGTCAGCCCGGAGCTCTGCCCTCAACGCAGCCCCCAGCACAGCCCCCAGCGTAAGTTCATTGCACTTTTTCTGTAGGCGGGCGCTGAGGTTTCTATTCTTGCTGCTGATATCTTTGGGCTTGCAGGAGAAGAACGGCAACAAGGGGAGTTGTTGGAAGACGCCCCCGTCGTGCCACCTCCATCGACCACGCCGCCCACAAGCACGTCCCCGGCAAGAGATCCTACCGACGAGCCCATCTTAATTGAGGAGGAGCCGGAAAGCATGGACACCGGCAACCCTCCCCCGGCAACCGAAGTTGCCGGGAGGGGCGAGGCCACCTCCCAACAGCTCGACGCAGGTAACTGATTGCCTCAGAACGCTTGCTATTCGTTCCCTTCTCTCTCTGTCTTTGGTCCCTTCGAACTTCAATCTTGATCTTATTCTGTTTCCCTCCTTCGTCCTTTAGAGTTCCCTGTGATGGAACACATGGACGTCGACGTTGTCATCGAGGAGACCGCCAGGGACGCCGCTGCCGAAGCAGACAGGATCGCTGCCAGCGAGGCCGCCAAGGATGCCACTATCGAGGCCGGTGGTGCTCTTGGCGAGGAGGTCGCCAAGACTGCACAGGAGGAACCCGCCAAGGAGTCTACTGAAGGGGGCGGCAGGGAGGCTGATGACTGTACTGACAGCATTCCTGCCGCAGGAGCGCCAGGCGCTGCACTGGCCACGGAGCCCCCTGCCACTGGTGAGGCGGTTGCTGAAGACCAACCGTCAACATCTGAAGGCCCCTCATCCAGCAAATATCTCAAGGTTGGCGAGAACTTGTTTGTCAACTTGTCGGGGACGGCAAGCCTTGGGGCACCAGCCGAAGGAGAAGTCTTTGACGAAGAAATCATCGCCGCTGCCGGGCTCGAGGTTGTTAACGATCCCAGCGCTAGCAGCGGCAAATCTGAAGAGGATCAGCTCCTTCAGGCCATGGGCGAGAATTTCCGCAAGCTCCAGGCTCTCCACCGCGCCCGGAAAGAGAAAGCGGATTCCAGAATGGCAGTTGTCGAGGCGGCCGAAGCAGATTTCCAGAGGCGCGTCGAACAAATGCAAGTCTGGTACGCCGAGGCCCTCCAAGAGTTGACTGCTGGCCGAGAACAAGTGAGCCAACAGTGGCAGAAATCCTCCTGAAGCAATCTGACATGGAGAAGGCGCAGGATGAAGCT
This sequence comes from Thinopyrum elongatum, assembly GCA_011799875.1. Taxonomy (NCBI): domain Eukaryota; kingdom Viridiplantae; phylum Streptophyta; class Magnoliopsida; order Poales; family Poaceae; genus Thinopyrum; species Thinopyrum elongatum. The sequence goes on from CM022301.1 coordinate 184,238,979, forward strand.
ACTCAAAGAATCACTGCTGAAGATGCCCTCCTGACGGGGCGCCGCATTGCTCTTGATGCTCACGAGGAAGATCTCACCGCACGTGAGCAGGCGCTCGCCGCCAAGCTTCGCAGCAAAGATGAAGATATCGAGAAGCTTGTCGCGCGGCGGACCCAGGAGCTGGAGCAAAAACACAAAGAGGCGCTCGAAGCTCTGACTGTAAGTCACGCCGGCAAGCTCAAGGAGGCCATCGATGCTGCCGAAGCTGCAGAGGCCGCCAAGAATGAGCTGAGCGACAAAGTAAAGAAGCTGGAAGTAGATCTCGAAGAGCACGGCAAGGAGCTCTCGACGCTCAAAGGTGATAGGGAAAAAACCCTCCACACCTTGGCGGAGATGCAAGTTGCTATGTCTAACAAGACCAAGCAGCTCTCCTCAGCAAATGAAGTCATTGCCGTTCTGGAATTGAAGATGACCACGTTGGAGAAGTCCCTCGAGGCCGGCAGGGCCCACGAGAAGGCTCTACTCAAAGATCTCCAGGGAGAGAGGAACCTGCTCAAGAGCGCTACCGCCGCCCAAATCGATTACGAAAAGGGGGTGGAGATCTGGACTGGACGTCTCATCGACGCTGCGGAGAAGCTTACGGCAGAACTGTCAACCATGGGCCTGTCAAACTTCAGGTATTCTTCCGAGGAAAGGATATCTTCAAGCGCCAGGTTGACGATGTTCTTTGAAAGCATCATCGACGCCTTGAGGCTGCTTCAGTCTAGCCGGGCGACCCAATTGGCCAACGAGACCCGCCAGCTTTGCCGGGCCGTCCTCCACAAGGTGCTTATCAAGGTGGTGCACAGCAATCCCGGCATCGACCTCTCCAACGCGCTCGGCCATCTGCCAAAGGACGCAAATGTCGAGGCGCTTGAAGAACTTATCGTGCCTATTCTTGAGAAGGTGGACTCCATCAAAAGGATCGAAGGCCAGCGCAGAGATTAAGTGCTCCACCTTTTCTTGCCGTCGTCATTCCATGTCAAAGACAATTAAGTCTCAAGTTAGAATTGCGGCAACTCATTAATGTAATATAACTCGCCTATGTTTAGGTACATGCTTGCTATTTTCCTTGTCTGATTCTTTTATGTATGGAGTTTACCCTATGCTTACTGAAAAACTTGCCGACGCGCAACCTGCCACGAGCGCTGGGTGCGGGACTTCAGCAGCCTGCTGGAGGCGCAGCGGCCGGCAAGACTCCTTGGCGTTCTCAGTGCAGCCACTTAAATCATTGAGCGGACTCGAAACAAAATAAGGGCGCAACTGATTACAACAAGGGTTCCTTCGCGTGCAGATTTTCCATACAAGAGTCGGAATCATCCAAGGAAAATAACTTTGCAATAAAGGAAACTTGTTCTAAGTTTTTAGAACTTAGCTTTCTGCCACTGTCCTTCCTCCGGCAAGCGTCGATTCCGAACATCGCCAACTGGTACTCATATCTCCCTTCCCCCCCCGGCAAATGTGCACGCGAGGAATCCTTCTGTCTTTTAAGAAAAAGAAAGAAGAGAAAATAAAGATATGAAACCTTGGCGGTTCGTTAGAACTTACCGGGAGTAGGTGTCATACAACGTCTTAGACAAACATGCATATATAAATATGAACATGGAAATCAATAAGGGAATGCACGACACTTAAATTTATTCATCTGTGCTCAGGGTCTGCGCCTGGCTTTGTACAAAGGATCATATGCCTCGTTGGCAAGACTTGTATAAAAGGGTGGTTGCCGGGGGCCCCCGGCAACCGCGCCTTACGGGTAGAACTTGCGAAGATGTTCAATATTCCAGGAATTGCTCACTGGAACGCCATCTTCGGTTTCCAAGCGGATAGCGCCGGGCCTGGTGACTCGTACTACCCGATAAGGGCCTTCCCACTTCAGCGTCAACTTGTTTGAATTCTTGGCGGACTGAATCCGCCGAAGAACAAGGTCGCCTTCCTCAAGGCTTCGGGCATGAACTTTGCGGCTATGGTAGCGGCGCAAAGCTTGCTGGTAGCGTGCAGCTCGCACAGCAGCCTGAAGACGATTCTCCTCAAGGAGCACAGCATCATCTTGGCGCAGTTGCTCTTGCTCAAGCTCATCATAAGCGAGCACTCGAGGTGATCCGTACGTGAGTTCCGTGGGGAGAATTGCTTCCGCTCCGTAGACCAGAGCGAAGGGCGTCTGGCCGGTGGCTCGATTTGGTGTCGTTCTGATTGACCAAAGAACCGCCGGCAACTCATCAATCCAGCGTCTTCCGCACTTTTTCAGCCTGTCAAAGGTTTTGGTCCTGAGACCGCGCAACACTTCAGCATTGGCCCTCTCCGCTTGGCCGTTGCTTCTCGGATGAGCAACGGAGGCAAAACAAATTTTGCCGCCAAGGTCTTGGACGTACTGCATGAAGGTGCGACTTGTGAATTGCGTGCCGTTGTCGGTGATGATCCTGTTGGGCACACCGAAACGGCAAACTATCCCCTTAAAGAACTTGACGGCCGATTGTGCTGTCACCTTCCTCACTGCTTCCACCTCCGGCCACTTTGTGAACTTGTCGATAGCAACGTACAAGTACTCAAAGCCCTCGGTAGCACGGGGGAAAGGGCCCAGTATGTCGAGCCCCCAGACCGAAAATGGCCAGGAGAGAGGGATTGTCTGAAGAGCTTGAGCTGGTTGATGCGATTTCTTCGAATGAAACTGGCACGCTTCACACTTGGTTACTAGTGCAGTTGCATCCTGGAGAGCGGTGGGCCAAAAGAAACCTTGCCGGAATGCTTTCCCGGCAAGTGCTCTTTATCCTATGTGAGAACCACATATGCCTCCATGTATCTCCGCCAACAGCTCTAGTCCATCCTCCCGAGGAATGCACTTCAATTTCACACCGTTTGGTCTCTTTCTGTACAGGACGTCATTGACGAACTTGTACATAACAGACCGACGGGCTACTCTTTCCGCTTCTTCCTGTTCCTCCGGGAGTTCTCCTGTTTGAAGGAAATGGACAATGTGCTGCACCCATGCTGGAGCCTGAGGCTCGACGGCTAGGACTAAAGGCATCTCCTCTGCCGGGGGAACGTTTGTCTCGACAGCAAGGGCCTGAGGCCCTGCTGGAGCCTGTTGTTCCCCGGTAGGCATGTCGTCGATCCCGGCAACTTTCTTGCCGGCGGCTCCCGGGAGCTCTACCGGGAAGTACTGACCAGAGTTCAACTTTCTTCTCTTTTCTTGCCGCATTGATGGCGCCACGGATGGTTGAGTCAATTGGAGCACAAAAGTTCCTGGTTCCACAGGCAACTTGAGGGCGGCCTGCTTTGATAGGTCATCAGCAATACTGTTCTCGGCACGAGGAACGTGCTCCATTTGCAGACCGTCAAAGTGCTCTTCCATTTTTCTCACTTCATCCACGTAGGCTTGCATCAATGGACTTTGATAACTCTTGTTAACTTGCCTGACGACAAGCTGTGAATCGCCTTTGATGACGAGCTTTTTGATACCAAGGTCTACCGCGATCCTAAGACCGGCAAGCAAACCCTCGTATTCTGCTGTGTTGTTGGTCGAACTCTCCCGGGGAAAATGCATTTGGACTACGTACTTGAGGTGCTCTCCGGTGGGTGCGACAAGCAGCACGCCAGCACCGGCGCCTTGCAGCGAGAAAGCCCCGTCAAAGTACATAACCCATTGCTGATCGATTTCCTTGCCGGGGAGAGTTGTTTCTTGAACCTCTTCGTCCGGCGTTGGGGTCCATTCCGCAATGAACTCCGCCAAGGCCCTGCTCTGAATTGTCCAAGTGCTTTCAAACTTGAGGCCAAAGCTCGACAACTCCAACGCCCACTCCACGATCCTGCCGGTTGCTTCTGGATTTTGCAAAATCCGTTGCAACGGAAAGCGAGTGACGACGGTGATTTCATGTGCTTGAAAATAATGGCGCAGCTTCCTCGAGGCCATGAGAAGGCCGAAAAGCAACTTCTGCACGCCAGAATATCTTGACCTAGCTCCTTGTAAAAGAGAGCTAACAAAATAGACTGGGCGCTGCACCACCTTTTTCTTCTGCAATGGTCCTTCTGACTGCACAGATCTTGTCTTGCCGGGATCAATCCTTGCCGGGGAAGATCATGCCGTGTCATCTGATGGTCCTGCCGCTGGTGTTGCTTCCTCATCAGCCTCTCTCTGCGCCACTAGCGCAGCACTAACCACTTGATTTGTCGCTGCCAGATACAGCAGCAACGGCTCTTGTGGTTTAGGCGCGACTAGCGTCGGTGGAGAGGAAAGGTATTTCTTCAAATCTTGCAGCGCAGCCTCTGCCTTCGGAGTCCATTTCATTGGACCTGCCTTCTTCAAAATTTTGAAAAAGGGCAGGGCACGCTCAGCAGATTTGGAAATAAACCTGCTTAGAGCAGCAACATAGCCGGCAAGACGACGCACATCCTTGACGCGTCTCGGCGCTTCAATTTGCTCAATAGCTTTGATCTTGTCGGGGTTCGCTTTGATTCCCCGGCAAGATACAAAGAATCTGAGGAGCTTGCCGGAAGGAACACCGAACACGCACTTCTCAGGATTGAGCTTTAAGTTGATCTTGCGCAGATTTGCAAATGTTTCTTCTAAATCTTGAATGAGCGTCGCTTTGTCTTTGGTTTTGACCACTATATCATCCATATACGCCTCCATATTTCTATGGAGTTGAGGCTCAAAACCAATTTGGACTGCTCTCGCAAATGTCGAACCAGCACTTTTCAACCCGAAAGGCATTCGTATAAAACAATACGTACCACATGGGGTGATAAATGCAGTCTTCTCTTCATCTTCTTTCGCCATGAAAATCTGATGATACCCTGAATAGGCATCAAGGAAGGACATGAGATCACAACCAGCGGTGGAATACACAATCTGGTCAATGCGCGGCAAGGGAAAGGGATCTTTTGGACAAGCTTTATTGATATCTGTATAATCGATACAAAGCCTCCATTTCCCATTTGCTTTTCGCACTACAACCGGATTGGCCAACCAGGTTGGATGAAGCACTCCTTTGACCAATCCTGCCGCCTCCAACTTTCTGATTTCCTCGGCAATGAATTCTTGCCGCTCCAAGGCTTGCTTCCTGACCCTCTGCTTGATGGGCCATGCGTGAGGACAGACAGCAAGGTGGTGCTCAATTACCTCCCTGGGAACACCGGGGATGTCAGACGATTGCCATGCAAACACGTCGACATTCGCCCGCAGGAAGGCAACGAGCGCGCTTTCCTATTTGTCATCTAGGGTGGAACTAATGGTGAAAGTTCCCCCTGTTCCGTCCTCCCTGACGGGCACCTTCTTGGTCTCCGGTGGAGCAGCCTTGGATTTCTTGTTCTTGCCGGTGGAACTCTCTGGTGCATCCTTGACGGAAGCGCAGTACTCCGAGGAGGTGCGCTTGCCGGAGTTCGCGCCAAGATTCTTGCCGGTCTTCTTCTTCCCCCCGGGAGTTCCAGCGGCAGGAGCAGATGCCTTGATGGCAGGTGCTGCAACTGCTTCCCGGTAAAGTTGGTCGGCACAGATGAGCGCATCCTTCTTATCGGAATGGATAGTGATGACGCTCAACGGCCCGGGCATCTTCAAAACATTGTATGCATAGTGTGATGCCGCCATAAACTTAGCCAGCGCTGGCCGACCAAGGATCCCATTGTATGACATGGGGATCTTGGCGACATCAAACACTACCTTCTCGGTCCTGTAGTTGAGCTCGCTACCAAATGTCACCGGCAGCGTAATCTTGCCCTTGGGCTGGGTTCTTCCCGGATTGACCCCTTGAAACGTACCCATTTCTTCGAGGTCCTCATCAGGAATTTGGAGCTTCTTGAGCACATCCGGTGAGATTATGTTTAGCCCGGCCCCACCGTCAATTAGCATTTTCGTCACCTTGAGGTTGCGAATTGTTGGTGAGATCAACAATGGCAAGCATCCGACCGCAGTTGTGCGATCAGGGTGATCCTCGGCGTCGAAAATGATAGGCGTGTTGGACCACTTCAGGGGCCTACATGCATCTGGCGATGGCTCTGTTGCATTGACTTCCCGCACCCACTGTTTGAGTCGACGATGGGAAGAATGCAGCGAGGCACCCCCATCGATACACATGGCCTCTGTAGCTTTCTGGAATTCTTGCTCACTGGACTCATCATCTTCTTCATCATCATCTTCTTCTTTGTCTCGGCCCCGAGCGGGCCTATCCCTCTGTTGCTTGGCCTTGCCGCGGTGCCCCCCTCGGCCACCGCGCTTCTTGCCGGATCCGTCAGCACCATCTTGGGCCTTCTCCTTATCTCGCCTTTCATATTCGGCCCTCTGTTTCTCGGCAAGCTATTCAACTTGCCGGCAGTTTTGGAGATCGTGGCCCTTGGTGCGATGGATCTTGCAATACTGCTTGCCGGAGTTTTCCGACTTGTCGGCAGCCGCCAAGGCCTGACAGGAAGGGCACCCGGCAAGATCCTTGCCGGGGTCACCAACCTTGGCCTTCTTGGCGGTGCCGGGGTTGTCGGATTCCTCGACAGCAAGCACGGCCTTGCCTCCGCGTTTCCTGTTCCGCCGCCGGCCTTTCCTTGACTGGGTCGCGGCGTCTTCATCTTCGGATTCCCCAGCCGCGCCAACAGCCTCGCCAGGGAGTTTCCTCCCCTCTTCAGCTCGAGCGCATTTGTCGGCCAAAGCGTAAAGCTCGGCAATACTCCTGACTTTGTTCATCGCCAGCTCTTCCCGCATTCTGCGGTTACACACGTTCTGATGAAACGCGCTAATGACAGCGGCAGGGTGAACGTCAGGAATATTGTACTGCACCCGGCTGAACCTCTGCATAAACTTGCGCAGCGATTCGCCCTCCTTCTGAGGGATGATATGCAAATCACTCTCTTGGCCAGGAGCTTGGTGGCCTCCAATAAAGGCGCCAACAAACTGATGGCACAGATCTGACCAAGAAGAAATAGAATTCTCCGGCAGATGCATCAACCACGACCTGACGTTGGGCTTGAGCACCAACGGGAAGTAGTTGGCAAGTATCTTGTCATCTCGGCCCCCGGCAGCCTGCACCGCAATGGTGTAGATGCTCAGGAACTCCGAGGGATGGGTCTTACCGTCATATTTCTCCGGGACCTCCGGCTTGAAGGTTCGGGAATTGGGCCACTCGACTTGCCGCAGCTCACGGGTAAACGCTGGGGTCCCCACCTCATAAGGCAAGTCTCCTACGTCCCCTGGCGCAGGCTCGTCGACAGCTGGCCCTGCACGCTTATCAGACTGATAGCGCGCTTCCCGTCGTCGCTCGATGGTAGTTCGAGCGTCCTCCTTGCCTCGTTCCTGGAGAACTTGACGCTAATCGCGGTGCATCCGTGGATCGGACGACGCCGTAGAAACTTCTTCACGGCGGTCGACCTGCTGGGTTGTCGGCCGCCGCTGGTGCCGCGGAGGGGAGTGCACCGTGGTTGCACCACCTCCGGTTTTCTCCACATCGGCTCATGCCGGATCGATGGGCCTTCGCTGTGAGGGCCCTGCCTCTTGCGGCCCATCTTTGTTGGTGAAGCCGATAAGGCTCTGGATAGTAGCTCGCCACTCCTCCATATTCTCCAGGGCAGGAGGGAAATCAAGGAGCAGCTGCGCATGTGCCAAGGCTTCCGCTGGCGTAGGCGGCGGCGACAGGTGCGAGGTACGTGAGGTGCTCTGACTCCTAACCATATTAGAAGGAGCACCACCACGGTCACGCGACCGCGCGCCACCTCCGCCGGCAGCTCGGTGTGCATGCTGGTCCCGCGCATCTTGGGATCGATGCGCAGAAATCTTTTCATGGGGACGCCCTGAACCACCAGCGCCATGACGTCGCTCATCATGCACGACCTGGGTAGGTCGTGATGCTTGCGCCGGCGCGGGAGCTCTAGCAGGCGCCCTCCGATCTCTGGAATTTGTTGTGCCACCCGTAGGCAACACAGCTCCGTCTCTGGATCCAGCGGCGTGTAAGTTGCCGCTGCCACTGCGAACGATGCCGCTCACCTGGCTCGGATCACCAGAACACCATGGAGGTTCTAGTCCTCTTCCTTCTGCACCCACGCCATCGCCCGTACGCGAAGGCGCAGGCAAAACGGACGTGGACGGTTGTGCCGTCGCAGCGCTCTTCTTCTTAGGTGGCATGATGATGAAGATGATGAAGAAACTAAGGCGCTGATCACTAGATCAGGTTCACGCAACCTTCAATCCCCCTACCTGGCGTGCCAAAGATGTCGGCGTGCGACACCTATGGGATCCCAAGAGACCCCTTTACGATTCGGCGGGGGGAGAGGTATGCGCAAAGAGCAGAACCAACGATCGACGCGGGGCGATTTTACCCAGGTTCGGGCCGCTGATCATCGTAAAACCCTACTCTGCCTTGTGTTATTATTAGTGTTCTTGAGCCCAGGCTCCAGGAGCGCTCACAGTGAACAGTACGTTCAAGAGCAGCTACGCATGCAGAATGGGCCAGAAGATCCTCCTCCCCTGCAGCAGCTGCCATGGGCCTCCTTTTATACCACAAAGGGGTCACCACAGTGGCACAATGTACATACATTGAGGTGTAAAGTAGCTACAGGGTCATCATACCTAACCCTTGACGGACTAGGACGAACGCATTTAATGCACCGTAAGGTGTCCGTTTAGGTGTCCTTACTTTCTTGGGGATGGAAAAAGGGGCCATCCCATCAACACCGCTTAAGCTCTCCTCCACTGGTGCGTCGCCACGCATCCAAAGAAGGACCCAGAATGTCAGGTTTGTCGCTGTGCGAGAGCGGTGGCACAACAACAAAACCTTGCTGGGCGCCGAAGCTTGCCTGGCGCCAAGCCTTGCCGGGCGCCGATCCTTGCCGGGCTCCGCAGGCCACCCCGGTAAGATCTTGCCGGGGAAGCTGGCCTTCGGATTCCAGCTCTTCTTATCTGCTGATCCTCAGATCTCTGACTGGATGATTTCTTTGGTGACTTGAATCAACCTCGAAATATTCCCCGACAAGCCTTGCCGTGAGGATGGCTACAACTGCCCGTGCACAAGTACGGGGTACTAGTGGCCCAATACTTAGTACACCGACAGTCCGGATGATCCGGCTCCGCCGAGGGGATTCTGCAAGCTTCGGCCGTCGAGGTTAGGGAATTACCCGAATGATCCGGGGAAGGATCCGGATGATCCGACTGAGCCCGGATGATCCGAACGGAGGTCTGCACGTCCGGCCTGGTTCCAGCAGCCGCTCCGTCTTCTTCTCCTTTCTTCCGTCTTCTCTTCCACGCTTCCCTCGCGGATGGTGTAGTCGTACACATGCGCTTGCACTCCTCCTTGTCGATGGTGAAGCTCCGGTAATACCTATGCATGCACACGATAGGAGTGTCAAGTAGTATACCATCCTCGAAGGGGTCAAGTGAGCACGTGTAAAGGAGATGATTCACCTTTATGTATGTGAAGTAGATGTCGCACGTGTCACTTGCCAAATGGACTCTTGACATGGTGATGTCTGTAGGATGCTCCGCATCATCCCCTCCCCCTTGGGAAAGATCTGACCTCGGATCGAAAACCAAATCACCATGTCAAAGAGATGGCATTGTCGTGTAGAAGTGGACGATCACCAAGTACTCGTCATCTTGAAGCTCGAAATTGGCACTCTCCAATGTCGCACCGTCTTGGGATTCCTTCAAAAGGAGCAAGGACAACAAACATTTGGAAAAACAAATGTGGTTAACGTTAGTGCAGAACCAAGCATTCAAGCGGTGATTCACCCAACAAGTGTCGTCATCAAGCATAGCATATGGTGTGACAAAGGATTGTGGCATGGAATGTAAGCATATGAATTGAGCACAATCAAGGTCATCATGGAAACAAGCATGTAAATGTGAGGTAGTGATGCAAATATGTGTGACAAGAGAATAAGCATCTACCTCATGGTCATAACAATCATGCGTAAAGCACTTGACAAATGGTCGATGGTAGGCATACGAAGCATTCACAACACCAAAATAAATGAAGTGTCTAAACACATGGGTCAAGTGCAAGACAATCCAAGAATAACGTGCATAGGGTGTAGTGAAGATAGTGTGGCACTCAACACAATAGAAAGAGCAATTGTTCATCATGTGTGAGGCAAGCAAGTCAAGCATGTAGCGATCAACGGGGCATGGCATATGTGAAGTGGTGACATTGTTGCAACCAAGCATATTATAGGAGCAAGTAATCCAAGAATTGGATGCAACACACAAGGTATATAGGTCATGAGGCATGGCAATGTGGCAATGATAAGTCGAAGCAAGATCTCTAGCATGTGTGCAATATGTCAAGGTGCAAGCAACACATGAAGTAGGATCCACAATATTCATGCTCATAGTTTGGGGGTTCTCAAAAGAGAAGGATATCACCTTGAAAGCATGTCCTTGTGCGTCCTTCACAATGCCGAAGCACAAGCAAGTGCGATGTAGAAGCGTCGTGATCGAAGGTGGTTCGCTCTCAAGAGCTCGAATGATCAACTCACATGAAGTTGAAGTTGACATGTAGTCGAAGCGTCCTATGCATGCACACAACAAGGCAAAGAACGTATGTGCATGGTAGATAAACACATCATCCACCATGATGGTTCTCTTTTCTTGCACATAACCATTTGTAGCAAAAGTGCATGAAGTATATGATGCAACAATCTTTATGTTGATGGCACTAGGCATATGGTGCAAAGAAGGAAGGCAAGCATGCTTCACAAGAATTATGTCAAAATCTCCAAATATATGCGAGAATGCTATGGGGGCAATATCATTAGCAAGATTATAATAATTATTGCACTCAATACATGGCAAATCAGCTAGCATGAGTGAGGCAACATATGGAGATATATGACAAGAAGCAATAGCAGATGTGCAAAGCATGGCAATGGTTGCTATCAAATGCATGAAATGAGCTAGTATGAATCATCGGTGATGCAATATTTGAAGCAGCATAGTAATCATGTCGTGCAAACTAGTGGAGCGAAGATGCAACACACTAGGGGAAAGCATGGCAATCATGTCATGTGAGCAAATAGTAGGCATAGGCAATGCACATGACATATCGCAAGCATGAACACAAAGCAAGATCATAGTATCATCATTGGCATGGGGCACAAAGCAAATATGGCAACAACAAGCAATATCTCCACCAAGCTTGCAAATACACATACAAGTAGTAGAATCATGGATCATGTGAGATGCAAAGCATGGGTCACCAAAGCATGTCATCCAAATGGAAATGAGCATATCATGCAAAGTGAACATGGCAAGATGGGCATAGAATATGTAATGGACAATAACCCATAACCATGTGAGGGCCATGTAGAAGAAATGAGCGTAGTTTTTGAGCAATGGGAACGGAGTGAAAGACAATCCATGGGATCCCAAGTCATCGTTGCTCTGTAGAGCTTGTTTCGTCAACTCATGGGATTGTGAGGTTGACAAGTATTCATGTGTACCTATACAAAAGAGACACAAACAAAGAAAGTGTGTGCGTGGTAAATGTACACATCATCCATCATGATGTGTATGTGAACGTCAGAGTTAGCACAAGATAAGCATCGCTCAAAGAAATTTGAAGCATGGTATATGAACATGTCATCCATCATGAAAGAATAGTTGTTATGTATGACACGATGGGGACACAAATTGAGCATACAAGTATAGCAAGTGTGTGGCACAATAATAGCATTTTTATTCATGGGGGGCATATGGTGCACACAATTATTGGGATTATGCAATGGATGGGATGGATCAAAATCTCCTAAAATGTATGAAGAAACTATGGGGTTCTCCTCATGAGCAATATTGGAAACATCATATGGAGAATATGAACAACATCCAAAACAATGCATATCCGAAGCTAGGTGGTCATGGCATGGCATACGAGAGGAATGATGCAAAGGGAGCATATCAATATCATCGCAAGAAAAACAAATGCCAATAACCATGGGCTTGTCATCTATGCCATATGTGCAAATTGGGTTGATTTTAATGGCATATGCATAGTTACTACGAAGAGATTGCAAATTGGACATATTGTTGATCTCATGCATAGCATATGACAAGTCAAGAGGATTGTAAAACATGATGTAACCTAAAGAATTATCACACGAAATCCTATGCGACATGGCATCACAACTAATAGACTCCTCATGGCAATCATCAAACTCATCATAAATCGGTAAATCATCACATGGGGAAATCATACTAGCATGAAGCATGATAATAGGTGGATCAACATCATGCAAGCAATCAATGTCAAGATAGTCCACTAGTGGGGTAAAAGCATCTCCTTCACCTATGTTACCTTTCTCATTCCACTCAAGTGGTGTAGGTGAGGTTGTAAAGACCAAGTCATGGTCATCTTCATTGTGATGGAACCATGTGGGGGTGCATCATATTCCACCATGGCCATCGTCTTGTCCAAAGGAAGGACGAAGTCATCGAGAATCGGCGCGTCATCATATATGGGACCTAGCACCAAATGAGAAGACACAATAGAGGTAGAGGTTAAGTCGTTAGAAATCGAAGTGGCCTCACATGCCCTATCAACTATCACACTCTCTCTATGTGGTGGCTCACTCACTCCCTCAAAATAGGTGCACTCGAAGTCACATATGGTGGAGTCACTCATCTCACTCAAGTGGTGGGGGTTGAGGCTCTCCTCACATGGGAATTGGGGCAACTCATCATATATTGGGCTAGTGGTGAAGTCACTCTCACTCTCAATATGGTGGCAAAAGTCACTCAAGTCATCATACATAGCCGTGGTCGAAGGAAAATCCCATGCTCAACCATCTCGTCACCGTCGCCGTGGATGAAGGCCAAAGATGGCACATCATCACTCTCGCCTCCTAAGATGGAAGCATCATCCTTGCTCGCCACCTTGTCGCTCGCCTCCAAAGCATGTTCCTTGAGAGACTCCGTAGTCGTAGTCATCGCCACGCCGTCTTAAAAAAGAGTCATCATAGACTCGGCATCATCAATGCCACAAAGAGGGATGGCGGTGAAGTCGAACTTGGGAGCATCATCTTGGAGCTCGTCAGGCTTGGAGATCTTGGTGGTACTATCCTCATGCTCCCAGTCTTGGAACTTGGTCTTCGAGAAGTGTGCTTGGGGTGGAAAAGCCTTGGCCTTCATGAGTTCTTGTTGCGCCTTGAGAGCACCAATGTAGAGGTCGTCGAGGGACTTGTAGTTCTCGAGGAAGATAGTCTTGGAGATGTCGTTGTTCAATCCCATCATGAAGTGGAACTTCATCCAAATGCGGTTGTCCATGCCGGCTCGTCGCAAGGCTTTCTTCATCTCCTTGAAGTACTCGTCGAGGGACTTGGATCCTTGTATGGTTTTCTCCAATTGGTGTTGAAGTCGTTACATGTAGGTGGAAGGCAAAAGCTCTCGCCGCATAGCTCTCTTCGTCTTGGGCCAACTCATGTCGAAGGGCTTCGAGGGTGTATGAAGCCACCATGTGGATGCATAGTCGTGGAAGTTACTTGTGGCGCACTTCACTTGATCTTCGGAGGGGACTTGATGTAGCTTGAGGTAGTCGTCCATCTTGCGCTCCCACTCGAGATACTCCTCAGGGTCTTGAGTCCCATAGACAGGAAGCTCGTGGTTGGTGTCGAGGTCGTAGTAGCTCGTGGAAGTCATGGACTTGAGCTTCGGGAGCTTCTCTTGAGGTGCTTGTTGGCGAAGATGCCGCATGTCCAAAGGCAAAGATGCCTTGAAGTCACTTGGTGAAGATGCCATGGTAGATGGTGAAGTCGTTGAGCGGTGGTTGGTGTTGAGCTCTTGACCTTCATGTTCTCGTTGGTGATGGTGTCGATGCCGATGTGACCTTGCCAGAGATGGTAGCTCGAAAGCATGTGCACTTGAGCGTCTTCTCGAAGATGTGGAAGACCTCTTGTAGGACTTGATGAGGGCTTTGATCTCCTCCATTTGAGCACCCATCTTGGCGTCCAAGTTGTTTTTCATGGCACCAAACTCGTCGTTGTTGTTGTAGACTGAAGGAGGTGTGCTTTGCTTATCCATCACAAGACTCGAGCAAAGTTGAGTAGGAAATGAGATAAACCATACCAAGCTACCTTTTCCCAAAGTTGAGTATGTATCCCGTTTCACTCAATGTGAAATGAAAGAATAGTGGAATTGGTACCGGACTTGCTCACTCACACCTACAAAGTAAAGCTTATGGAGTGGCTTGGTTAGGATAGTGGCACAAAAATTTGATGCAATTGTTAGTAAGAGTCAATAATGTTGAAACAGATTCACAAATTCACAAGTGAAACAAGTAGACCAATAGCAATGAATGGCACACGGAAACGCACACACGGATAGATAAATGGGGTCGTGCAACCAAGGAATGAGCACAAAATGTGGAATCCATGGAAAACACTTGTGTTGCACAACTCTAGAGAGACGCTAGCACGATTGCTCAATAGGTGGATATGACACTTGTGCACAACCTATAAGATGCAAAATGTATCAACTTTCTATCCCAAGTATGCTATTATGTATGATGTTCCGGTGTTTCGCACACGATGATCCAAGATGATCAATATGGTAGTATGATATGCAATGTGGTGATGCTATGGCTATTGCTTACAAGCTCTTTGTTTTTCTCTTTGCTTAAAAGCTTTTTTTTTCCTTTTTATGGCCACGATGCACAAACCAAGATAGCAATTGTGTATATGAGGGAACAATCTTGTGACACAAGAGATGATATGATGATACCAAGATGATATGGTATGTATGCAATGGAAGGCGTAGATCGATGATCACTAATGTGCACAAGTAACGTTGCTGGCAATACTCAATGGCTAGTCTCGATAGGCAAGTGACGCAAAATGGGCTAGGGGTTAACAATACTATGGCAAGAAGAATGTACAATGATGGGATACCACGATACCAAGGTGATATAGAGGTTACCGTTCTTACTTACGGTTAGGGTGTTAAAATGATGAAGGTGGTCGATATTGAATCCTTGGTGAAGTTGAGCGGTGGTGTTGTCGATGTGAAACCATTCCTAGTTAGCCGAAACACCCTAGGAAACGGAAAAACCGCAAACTCAAAATCTCCAAAGGCAAATGTCAAATGGTGGTAGCGGAATACGGTGGTGGTGGCGGAGTTTGCAATGCAGAAGTGGAGGTGAATTCACTGTACCTAAGTAGCCGAAACACCTTAGGAGACTCAAGTCACAACTTAAACAACCACAAATGCAATGGGGAACAAAATGGGTTAGGTTGCGGAAGGCTATGGTGGTTATGCGGATGATATGGTTGAGGGCCTAGGCAAAGATGCCAAAGTTCCAAAAATTTGATGGAGTCAAATGATGTTGGAGGTATTTTTGTGGGATGGGGGATGTCAAGAGCTTCAAAACGAGCTAAAGAACGTCAAAAACGGACTCCGAATGAATTAGTTATGGCCGAAAAAAGAATCCAGCCGTGTCAGTTTCAGGGTTACCTGGACATCCGGGAGGAGGTCCAGCTGATCCGGGCTATGGCCGGATGATCCGGGAGTACTTCCGGATGATCCGGGTTCGTCAACTCTGGTTCTGTTTTTTGGGTGCGTGGGTTATCCGGACGTCCGGGAGAGGGTCCAGCTAATCCGGGAGCACGTCCGGATGATCCGGGCAGGTCAAACTGCTCGGGATTTCCTCTCGGGGACGAATCTTTGGGCGGAATTTTCAATTTTGTGGGTCAAAATTGATGATATTTCGTGGATGGAAGGTGGGGAAACTTGTGGGGAAGCTAGATCAACTTGAAACACAATGATTCCATGGATCAAAATCAACAAAGCATCATCAAACAAACAAATCACAAAAAAAATTGGGGCTATTTTTGGTGGGGATTTTCGAATTTAGGACAAAATCAAGCAAAACAAGGCTAGAAAACGGTGGGGGAGACTCCAAATTCATGATCAACGTGGCTCATGATACCAAGATGATGTAGGATGGAACCCTAGGGGCCGATCTTTCATGAAATGGAGGGGATCCCGCAAAGAACACGAAGAACACGAGGGGAGACACGAGGGAAATCACGAGAGGAACACTCAAGAACAAGTCCAATCACACATCCACTAGACAATCAAACACAAAAGATCCACAAGGTACATGAACAACAAAAGGAAAGATACATGGCAAAGTTCATCCCAATCCTTAGAGGAGTCGAGGTCTTAAATCCTTGGAGGATCTTCCCTAGATGGGGTCTTGAATCCACTAGGGATCTTCTCACATGGAGGTCTTGAACTCCATGGGAGTGGTCTCTCTCTCTCTCTCTCAAGAGAAGAGTAGGTACATGAGCTAAGCTCCAATGTGTAGTTCTAATCTTAGCTAACCCTAGAAATGAGGAGGGGGAGGTCCATTTATAGTCTAAGCCATGAAGGGGTAAGTGAGGGGGCGAAGTGGGTACACGGGCCTCGGCCTGGAGACATGTGTGCAGGCAAAGGCCGGATGATCTGGATGGGGGTCCGGATGATCCGGGCATCGTCCGAATGATCTGGGACCTGGTCCGGATGATCCGGCTCCGCCGAGGGGATTCTGCAAGCTTCGGCCGTCGAGGTTGGGGAATTACCCGGATGATCCGGAGGAGGATCCGGATGATTCGGCTGAGCCCGGATGATCCGGACGGAGGTCCGGACGTTCGGCCTGGTTCCAGCAGCCACTCCGTCTTCTTTTCCTTTCTTCCATCTTCTCTTCCACGCTTCCCTCGCGGATGGTGTAGTCGTACACATGCGCTTGCACTCCTCCTCGTCGATGGTGAAGCTCCGGTAATACCTATGCATGCACATGATAGGAGTGTCAAGTAGTATACCATCCTCAAAGGGGTCAAGTGAGCACATGTAAAGGAGATGATTCACCTTTATGTATGTGAAGTAGATGTCGCACGTGTCACTTGCCAAATGGACTCTTGACATGTTGGTGTCCGTAGGATGCTCCGCATCAGTTTCATTTGCCATTCCTTATGCAAAATGTCTAACGCATAACACTTGGGAACGCTATTACATCAAGGATGATTATCTAGGAGATCTAACAAACTTTGCATACCAGAGTCTTATCTTCGTTTGTTACTTTTGCATGAGGCTCATGGAGGAGGACTTATGGGACACTTTGGACGCGACAAGACATTTGCTACACTCTCCAAGAACTACTTTTGGCCCAAGATGTTTCGCAATGCCTCTCGCTACACCAACCGATGCTCTACACATCGCAAAGCTAAGTTTAACCTCAATCCCATGGTCTACATATGCCACTTCCTATTCCATATCATCCATGGGAAGATATTAGTATGGATTTTGTGAATGTTTTGCCATGTACTGAAAATGGAAAAGATTCGGTATTTGTTGTTGTGGACCGATTCTCTAAGATGGCACAGTTTATTCCATGCAACAAGATAGATGATGCTTCACATGTTGCCAATCTCTTTTGTAGGAAAATCTTGCGTCTACATGGAATGCCAAAGACTATCGTGTCAGACCGCGACGTCAAGTTCCTTAGCTACTTTTGGAAGACGCTTTGCGCCAAGCTTGGAATCAAGCTCTTATTCTCTTCGGCATAGCATCTGCAAACCGATGGCCAAACAGAGGTCACGAATCGGATGCTATCTACTCTCCTACGCGTGTTGATCAAGAAGAACATCAACGAGTGGGAGGAGTGCTTACCCATCACCGAGTACGCCTACAATCGAGCAAGACATTCGACTACCGGCAAGTCCCCCTTCGACATCGTCTACGACATCAATCCTTTGTCCCCATTGGACATTCTACCGCTACCACTACAAGAGCGCATCAACATGGATGCGAGTGCACAAGCGAGCTATCTCAAGAAGGTGCATGAAGATACAAGGCACGCCATCGAGCGCCAAGTACAACGCTTCACGACCAAGATCAACATCAACAAGCACCCCATGATATTCTACATTGGAGATCTTGTCTGGCTACACCTTCGCAAGGAACGATTCCCAACAAGAGCAAGTCCAAGCTACTACCATTCGCCGATGGACCCTTCAAGGTGCTCGCCCGCTACAAAAACAACGCCTACAAGATCCACATACCGCGTGACAAGTTCACCATGAGCGACATCTTCAACGTCAAGTATCTCTCTCCCTACCATGGTGATGAGGTTTTCGATCCGAGGTCGGATCTTTCCCGGGGGGAGATGATGCGGAGCATCCCAAGGTCATCCCCATGGACCTACCATCATCTCACCAAGTGCCAAGAGGACCCATGACATGTGCATGTGCAAGAGCTCTCGAGACCGAGGTGACATCTCTCCTCTCGCAACTCCCTTTCGAACCACGTGAAACATGGCTACTACCTCAAGCGGAAACACTTTGCATACTCAGGTACCAAGGAACCAGTCATGGAGAAGCTAAGGAGCAAGTGTGATCGAAGGAGAGAACCAATCGCGAAGACGAAGAAGAAAAAGGCCAGGTCAGGACTTGCCCGGATGATCTGGACCCCGGCCCGGATGATCAAGCTAATGTGCCCAAAGACACCCGAAGCCTGATTGACGAAGCCGGATCATCTGGACCCCAGCTCGGATCATCCGCACGGACCCAGACGTTCCGACTAGGACACGAACAACTAGACCTCCCGCAGCCTCCACGACATGCCCGGACCATCCGGACGCCGACCCAGATCATCCGAACCAACATCCGGATCATCCGGAAAGTGCCTACGCGCATGGCTCGGGCCGAGGCCCATGCCCCCCCTTCTCCCCTAGTCTATATATACTCCAAATCCGCCCATGCTTTAGGGTTAGCATTGTGATAGCTCAACTTTGAGATTGAGCCTTGCTCATCCACTTATCCTAATAGAGGCAAAGGTATCCCGTCTTTCGATGAGAAGGTGATTATCGCTTTCTGTCGGAGAAGGTAAACCAACTTTCAAGGGTTATTGACCACGCCGGAGCACGATCAGCCTGACCACGAGGGTCTATTTCCTGCGAGCAAACAAAGAACAAGCAAGAAACTAAGAGTGCAATCTGGATATTGCGAATATAAGAGGAAAGCTTTATTGATGAAAGTGGGGTTCTATGACGTCTTGGTCTGGTCGTTGAACACAAACGAAGTACGCGAAGTTGCAACTATGGCGAACTTTAATCTAAATAAAACCCAAAGTCTAAACGACGCCCTAAGGTTGTATATTTGGAGGAAGAGGGGGGAATTTCGTGACCCCTTGGAGGAGGGGTCCGAAACCAACCCTAACTCTTGTTTCCCCACACATACGGACTCTAAAAACAGCCTATACTCAAGGATTTCAAAATTACATGGGCCTGGCCCAAAAATAAGGTGGCGCAACACCTATTATAAGCTATGGACGAAATTATGAAAGGGCATCTTGTATATTTCGTCCATGTCCTTGTATGTCATCAAGGAGGCTTCAAAGTACTGAAATCTGCACTAGAAACGCCGTTCTGGTTCCCTTCACGCGCGCCTTCATCTCCATGCTTGTTTCTGCTCCAGTGTTCATCCCTCTTGTCCATGCTAGGCCCTTCATTAGTAATCAAAACAAATGTATCCAATTTAGGCAGCATCATATTCTCATGAACATTAGAATTGTTACCAAGAAATGAAAGTACCTGGTAATTCAATTGGCGTGCGCGAGCTCTAGTAATTGGTCCAGTATGTACAGCAGCAGGGGCTGTGGGTGTAACAATGGTATTGATGTCCTCATCATCCTCCCCTTCTAGAAATGAAGTCGTCCTCGATGAAAGCTCATCTTCCTCACCCAAATAAGGCTTCAAATCTGCAATGTTAAAAGTGGGACTAACCCCAAAATCTGCAGTCAACTCAAGTTTATATGCATTATCATTTATTTTCTCTAACACCTTAAAAGGACCATCAGCACGTTACATTAGCTTTGATTTGTGCAAATAAGGAGATCTATCCTTACGCAAATGTAACCAAACAAGATCTCCAGGTGCAAACACAACATGTTTTCTACCCTTATCTCTAGCAAGTTTATATTTAGCATTCATACGCTCAATGTTCTCCTTAGTTAACTCATGCATTTTTAAGATCAATTCATCACATTGTTTAGCATCAAAATTAACCTTCTCCGAAGATGGAAGAGGCAACAAATCAATGGGTGCACGAGGTAGGAAACCATACACAATCTCAAAAGGGCACATCTTAGTAGTAGAATGCAGCGAACGATTATAAGCAAATTCAATATGAGGCAAGCATTCTTCCCACATTTTCCTGTTATTCTTCAAAACAACCCTAAGCATAGTAGACAATGTTCTATTGACTACTTCAGTTTGTCCATCAGTTTGGGAATGACATGTAGTACTAAAAAGCAGTTTAGTCCCCAACTTAGCCCATAAACATCTCCAAAAGTGGCTAAGAAACTTAGTATCATGATCTGAAACAATTGTATTTGGCACACCATGCAAGCAAATAATTTCACGAAAGAACAAATCAGCAACATTAGCAGCATCATCGCTTTTATGACATGGTATAAAGTGTGCCATTTTCGAAAATCTATCCACGACAACAAATATGCTATCCCTCCCCTTCTTTGTTCGAGGTAAACCTAAAACAAAGTCCATAGATATATGAAGAACACTAGGTACAGGCAAAGGCATATATAAACCATGAGGATTGAGTCGTGACTTAACTTCTTGACATGTGGTGCAGCGAGCAACAAAACGCTCAACACCCTGTCTCATCTTTGGCCAAAAGAAATGTGTAGCAAGTACGTCCTCCATCTTCTTGACGCCAAAGTGTCCCATTAATCCTCCTCCACGCGCCTCCTGCAACAACAAAAGATGAACGGGGCTAGCTAGAATTGTTAGCTTGTTAGCAAGAAACACAAATCCATCGTTAACGACGAACTTGTTCCATGTTCTCCCTTCTTTACAAGTCTGCAATACATCTATAAATTCAGCATCATGCACATATTGATCTTTGATGGTCTCCAAACCAAATATTTTAAAGTCAAGTTGTGAAAGCATAGTATAACGACGAGACAATGCATCAGCAATAACATTTTCTTTACCTTCTTGTGTTTAATGACATAAGGGAAAGTCTCAATGAATTCAATCCATTTAGCATGTCTATGGTTCAGTTTTGCTTGACTTTCAATGTGTTTCAAAGATTCATGATCAGAATGTATAACAAATTCTTTGGGCCATACATAATGTTGCCATGTTTCTAAGGTCCGAACAAGAGCATATAATTCTTTGTCATAAGTAGAATAGTTTAGCCTAGGCCCACTCAATTTTTCAGAAAAGTATACAACAGGTTTGCCATCTTGTAATAACACACCTCCTAATCCAATTCCACTAGCATCACATTCAAGCTCAAAAGTCTTATTAAAATCAGGAAGTTGGAGTAAAGGAGCATGTGTCAACTTATCTTTCAATACCGTGAAGGCTTCTTCCTGTGTGGTACCCCAAACAAAAGGCACATCCTTCTTTGTAAGCTCATTGAGAGGTGCAACAATGGTGCTGAAATCTCTCACAAAACGCCTATAGAAACCAGCGAGGCCAAGAAAACTCCTTACTTGTGTGACCGTTTTGGGCTGTGGCCAACTCTCAATAGCTTCAATCTTGGCTTTATCAACTTCAATTACCTGTGGAGTAACAACATAGCCAAGAAAAGATACTCGGTCGGTGCAAAAGATGCACTTCCCAAGGTCACCAAACAAACGTGCATCACATAGAGCAATAAAAACAACATGTAAATGTTCCAAATGTTCCTCTAAAGATCTGCTATAAATCAGTATATCATCAAAATAGATGATGAGGACATCAACACCATTGTTACACTCACAGCCCCTACTGCTACATATACTGGACCAATTACTAGAGCTCGCGCACGCCAATTAAATTATCAGGTACTTTCGTTTCTTGGTAATGATTCTAATGTTCATGAGAATATGATGCTGCCTAAATTGGATACATTTGTATTGATTACTAATGAAGGGCCTATCATGAACAAGAGGGATGAACACTGGAGCAGGATCAAGCATGGAGATGAAGGCGTGCATGAAGGGATCCAGAATGGCATTTCTAGTGCATATTTAAGCACTTTGAAGCCTCCGTGATGACCTACAAGGACATGGACAAAATATACAAGATGCCCCTTCATAAATTTCGTCCATAGCTTATTTTAGGTGCTGCGCCACCTTATTTTTGGGCCAGGCCCATGTAATTTCGAAATACTTAAGTATAGACTATTTTTAGAGTCCGTACGTGTGGGGAAACAAAGTTAGGGTTGGTTTCGGACCCCTCCTACAAGGGCCATGAAATTCACCCCTACTCCTCCATATATACAGCCCTTAGGGCGTCGTTTAGACTTTGGGTTTTGTTTAGATTAAAAGTTCGCCATAGCTGCAACTTCGCGTACTTCATTTGTGTTCAACGACCAGACAATGGCGTCACAGAACCCCACCTTCATTAATAAAGCTTTCCTCTTATATTCGCAATATCCAGATTGCAATCTCAGTTTCTTGCTTGTTCTTCGTTTGCTCGCAGGAAACAGACCCTCGTGGTCAGGTTGATCGTGCTCCGGCGTGGTCAATAACCCCTTGGAAGTTGGTATAGCGATTGCTAAGGCGCGACGTCTCGCACGTTCGTAGTCGGATCGTCAAGGTCGACTCCCACAGAAAACGATAGCCACCATCTCAT
Source organism: Thinopyrum elongatum (assembly GCA_011799875.1). Lineage (NCBI taxonomy): Eukaryota > Viridiplantae > Streptophyta > Magnoliopsida > Poales > Poaceae > Thinopyrum > Thinopyrum elongatum. Next base: position 184,261,574 of record CM022301.1, read on the forward strand.
CGAAACATTGGGACACCTTCGCCTCTATCAATAGACTACCACAAATTGTCCAATGAAAGCATGTAAAACTTCGTTCATTAACCTCATGAAAGTACTAGGAGCATTAGTTAACCCAAAAGGCATGACTAACCACTCATATAATCCAAACTTAGTTTTAAATGTTGTTTTCCATTCATCCCCCAATTTCATACGAATTTGATGGTATCCACTGCGTAAATCAACTTTGGAGAATATTGTAGAGCCACTCAATTCATCAAGCATATCATCTAGCCTAGGAATAGGATGACGATAACAAATAGTAATATTATTAATGCCTCTACAATCAACACACATACGCGATGTACCATCCTTTTTGGCACTAGAATAGTAGGAACAACACAAGGACTAAGGGATTCGCGTATATAACCTTTGTCGAATAGCTCCTGGACTTGACGCATAATCTCCTTCATCTCCTCTAGATTGGTACGGTATGGTGCATGGTTGGGTAGCGATGCACTGGGAATTAAGTCAATCTGATGCTCAATCCCTCGAATAGGTGGTAATCCCGGTGGCACGTCTTGTGGAAAGACGTCAGGAAACTCCTGCAAAATGTTAGTGACAGCAGGAGGCAAAGAGGAAGGCACGTCCTTGAATGAAAATAATGCCTCTTTGCACATAAAAGCAGAGCAAACAGATTTGTTGCAATCTAGATCATCAATATCAGATTTGGTGGCAACTAAACATCCACTTTTCAATTTAATTTCAGAAGCAACACTAGATGGTTTATTATTAGGTTTCATTTGTTGCTCAAATTCTTTTGCCACTATCTGATTTTCACTCTTATTTTGCTCCTGTTTTGCTTTACTAGCTTGATTAATATCATCTTTCAAAATGGAATCATGAGTCATAGGAAGCAAAGTAATATGTTTATCCTTATGAACAAGAGTATACTGATTGTTGCTACCATGGTTTACATATTTTTTATCGAATTGCCATGGTCTACCAAGTAATTACGAACATGCTTGCATGGGTACCATATCACAATCAACATAATCAGCATATGTAGCAATACTAAAATGCACACGAATAGTGCATGTTACCTTAATCTTGCCGCTGTTGTTGAACCATTGGAAGTAGTAAGGATGTGGATGTGGTCTTATGGTGAGAGATAGCTTCTCCACCATCTCCATGCTAACCAAGTTGTTGCAGCTCCCTCCATCTATGATGACGCGAACAGAACGCTCCTTCACAACTCCCTTTGTATGGAACAAATTATGCCTCTGATTTTGCTCAGCTTGTGTGACCTGCACACTCAAAACACGTTGAGCAACTAAACTTTCATACCTGTCAGCGTCTTCAGCAGCCATGTATTGTGTCTCATGTTCAGAATCATCTCCACCATGTTCTTCACTTGTAATAAGAGCCAAAGTCTCCTCATCATAGTCACTAGCGGACTCATACCCACCATCCTCAGTAGCAATCATCACACGCTGAGATTTGCATTTTCTCGCATAATGACCTCTTCCCTTACAACGATGACAAATAATATAATGTGTGTGCCATGTTGATGCCATGGATGAAGAAGAGCTCTCTGCAGGCCCGACAGGTGTGCTCTTGCCAGATAGTGGTGGTTGTGCCTGCTTTCTTGTATCACGGCTAGAGGTGGCAGGTGATGGAGGTGCAGGTGCAGGTGTAGCAGAAGTGGAAGTAGAGGAAGCACATAGTGTCCATGATGAAGGTTGACATGCAGAAAAGGTAGTCCGCGCCAATGCCTGTCGATCCTGCACTTCACGTTCAGCTTTGCAAGCAAGATGTAATAAACGAGTGATATTGTTATACTCCTTATACTCTAAAATGGTCTGAATCTCTCTATTTAATCCACCCATAAAACGTGCAAGCATAGCTTCATTATCCTCAACAATACCACCTCTAATCATGCCAGTTTGTAATTCCTGATAGTATTCTTCTACAGAATTTATTCCTTGTCTTAAACGCTGCAATTTTTTTAGTAATTCACGTTGATAATATGGTGGAACCCAACGAGTACGCATAGCAGCTTTCAAAGCAGGCCAAGTAGTTGGGATATTATTCAGATATAATGTACGATATTCAGACCACCACTCACAAGCAAAACTAGTGAATGCACAGAGAGCAGTAGCAACACGTCTCTCCTCGGGATATTGCAAACATGTAAAACGTTGTTCAGTTTCTAACTCCCAAGTAAGATATATATCAGGAACATATCTACACTCAAATGGTGGAATATTCAATTTTAGTTTAGGGAGATGGTCAGGATCTCATACCTGAGGTGGTGGTGCAGCCCTACCGTTGCGATTATATGCATGTGGATGACCTGGTGGTGGTGCTGGTGGTTGCACGTAGTTCTGATTTTGTTCAACCTCATCCTCGTAATCGCCCTCGTAAACGTCCTCCTCCTCGGCCGTAGCAGTAGCAGCGGTGGCACCAGAATTTTGTCCTTCCTCAAGAGGAACACGCCTCGCTCGGTGGAGGGCTGGATCGCGATGTAGAGGTGGTTGTTGTTGTTGTTGTTGTTGTTGTTGCAGCGGTGTAGCCGGTGGAGGTAGACACGCAAGCACTTCAGCGAACTTGGCATCCAACTTGTTGTCAATTGTCTTCTCAATGTCATCAATCCTCGCTAATGCCTTGCCAAAATTGGTCATCACGTCTTCTACCTATTGACCCAACATTTCCTAGAATTTATCATGGAGCTCCTTGTTCGTCATGTTCTCCCATTCCAGCTCATCCGCTTGTGATCCTGGCATGGTTAGCAGTAAGAGAAACACACAAGAATAACCTTCCTACAGACTACTAGGAAGTGGCGGTGGTGTTGTGGAAAGTCACAAATCCGTCAAGCCAATCTCAAATTCTTACCAAGCAGCAGGTGGTGATCGACAACCTTTGTAGTCAAAACTCTCAAAGCTTGGGTAGAGAGATTACCAGGTGGTGTCAATCGCACAATGTAGATATATGTGGAGCTGGGACGGCTTAATAGATGGTAGCAAAAAGGTCAGCAATAATCAATTCAGAGATGCAAAGTTGAATAAACGCTCAACGATGGTACAGTGCTGGTCCTAGGCTACACCATGCTAGAGACGCAGGCCTAGAACACTAACAAAATCACGGCGCTGCATGGAAACGAGGGAAAAGCACACTCTGTTATTTTGGGCGCTCTTTTTTTTGGCCGAAAATCACTATAATGGCGAGTGTCTCAAAACTCTTCCCAAGTCAAAATAACAGGATATGCACGGAATTTTTTGAATATTTTTTTTTGTTTTTTCGACTGCCCGCACCCAAAAAGTGTAAACGACTCAAAAAAAATTTCTATAACGGCGACTGTCTCAAAACACTTGGAAACACCTAAAAATAGGATAGCCAGATTTTTTTTGACAAGTGTGTTTTTGGAAAATTTTGGGCCTAAACGGAGGGTGGTTTTCGGACTTTTTTTTGGAAACCAACCTCTTCTACGGGCGGCAAAAGATTGCTAGAATCCGAAACCTACTCACACAAGGAAAAACGAATATGACTACAGATGGATCTCGAAAGCAAACCGAATATGGGATGGACTCGGATTGGTGATGGACAGGCGGTGGTATATGTGGACTCGGATTAGTGGCATGGTATATATGGACACAGATTCGTGGTGGATATGCGGTGGTGGGATATGGCAGCAACGATGAAGATGGTGCGACGGCGGCGTGACAAACTATGACATAACTCGAAACTCTAAAGGACTAGACACTAAGACCAGCAACTCGACATGATGATGCACCCGCAAATTCAACAAAGCAAAACCCTAAAAAGGTTATGCAAAGGCTCAGATTGGTTCGGATATGATGAACTACCCCTAATTTTTTATGGCTTTTTCGTGGACTGTAGGTATGAAGAACAGACTCAATCTAAACTATGAAAAACTGGAAAATCTCACCGAGCAACCTGGAAATCTGATACCACTTGATAGAGGCAAAGGTGTCCCGTCTTTCGATGAGAAGGTGATTATCGCTTTCTGTGGGAGTAGACTTTGACGATCCGACTACGAACGTGCGAGACGTCGCGCCTTAGCAATCGCTAAACCAACTTCTGAGGGTTATTGACCACGCCGGAGCACGATCAACCTGACCACGAGGGTCTATTTCCTACGAGCAAATGAAGAACAAGCAAGAAACTGAGATTGCAATCTGGATATTGCGAATATAAGAGGAAAGCTTTATTGATGAAAGTGGGGTTCTGTGACGTCTTGGTCTGGTCGTTGAACACAAATGAAGTACGCGAAGTTGCAGCTATGGCGAACTTTAATCTAAACAAAACCCAAAGTCTAAACGACGCCCTAATGGCTGTATATATGGAGGAAGAGGGGGGGATTTCGTGACCCATTGGAGGAGGGGTTCGAAACCAACCCTAACTCTTGTTTCCCCACATATACGGACTCTAAAAACAGCCTATACTCAAGGATTTCGAAATTACATGGGCCTGGCCCAAATATAAGGTGGCGCGGCACCTATTATAAGCTATGGACGAAATTTATGAAAGGGCATCTTGTATATTTCGTCCGTGTCCTTGTATGCCATCAAGGAGGCTTCAAAGTACTTAAATCTGCACTAGAAATGCCGTTCTGGTTCCCTTCGCGCGCGCCTTCATCTCCATGCTTGTTTCTGCTCCAGTGTTCATCCGTCTTGTCCATGCTAGGCCCTTCATTAGTAATCAACACAAATGTATCCAATTTAGCATCATCATATTCTCATGAACATTAGAATTGTTACCAAGAAACGAAAGTACCTGGTAATTAAATTGGTGTGCGCGAGCTCTAGTAATTGGTCTAGTATGTACAATAGTAGGGGTTGTGGGTGTAACAATGGTATTGATGTCCTCATCATATCCCCTACTCCTTTGGAGACCAAGGCCTTCTCAAGGAGAAGATCCCCCAAGTGGATTCAAGACCTCCTCACGGAGAAGATCCCCTAGTGGATTCAAGACCCCCCTACTCACGGATCGGGAAGAACTAGCTACCGTGTATCCTCCCTTGTTGGCTTTGGATCTTGTGTTCCCCTTTGTGTATGTGGATTTAGCCCATGTGTGATCGGATCTCGTTGATTTGTGTGTTTTCCTCATGTTTGTTCATCGTGTTCTTCGGGAATTCCCCTCCAAATCATGAAAGATCGGCCATTAGGGTTCCACCCTACATCAACAACATATATGCCAATGTATTTGCGAAGAATATAATGCATCACACACATGAAAGTGCCGGGTGCTTTGGATAATCCCATAGGCATAACTAACCACTCATACAAGCAAAACTTGGTTTTGAAAGCGGTTTTCCATTCATCTCCTTGTTGAATACGAATTTGGTAATAGCCACTTTTAAGATAAAATTTTGAGAAAATGGTGGCTCCGCTAAGGTCATCTAGCATATCGTCAAGGCGTGGAATGGCATGCCTATAGCGAACGGTGATAGCATTTATGGGACGACAATCGAAACACATGCGAAAAGTACCATCCCTCTTAGGCACAATGATAGAGGCGAGGGTCCAGATCTTTCGATGAGATGATAACTATCAATTTGGTGGAGCCGACTTTGACGATCCGACTACAAACGTGCACGACGTTGCGCCTTAGCACTCGCTAAACGAATCTCCTGAGGTTACTGACGATGCTGGAAGCACGATCAGCCTGACCATGAAGGTCTATTCCTGCACGCAATCGAAGAACAAGCAAGAATATGATAATGCAATCTAAATATTGTGAATATAGATGAAGTATTGATAAAGGTGGGGATCCGAAAGCGGTCTTGGTCTGGTCATTGGACACAAACGAAGTACACGAAGTTGCAATGGCTAACTTTTAACTAAACAAATCCCAAAGAAAAAGCTACTAGATTGATCTACTTATATAGGAGCAAGGGGTGGCGGCCAAGGAGGTGGGAGGACGTCCCAAGGCAGCCTAAAACTAACCCTAGGTCGTACAAGGCCCATGGGCCCAAGTGGAGGTGATGCAACACCTTTGGACTTGTAGTTTGACTCGGATTCTGCTGTAGCGTTAGATTTTTTTCGTCAATATCTCAATACCCTGGACGAATTTGAAGGTGAATCCGATTGGGTTGGAAAGAGCACGAAATCTACTTTCCAACAAAAAAAGAATCACCCAATTCGGAGTTCGGATGAAAGAGTTCTTGGCATTTTAAGTCAGGTATGTCTGTGCAGTCCGAATCTAAGTCCACAGGTGAGAGACTTGGACTCTATCTTCTCTTGGCCCAAAAGTGACGTGAGAGGACTTTTTGAATAGCACATAAACTTCTCCTTTTTCCTTATCTTCATATGGGAATTGTATAAATGTCCCATACACTTGTAATTAGACATGGCACAAAACTCTGTGAAGTATTTTTGTTCTGGATAACATAAATAAATTATTGAATAGTTTGCATTAGAAATCACCTCACAAATATGCATGTATGCAATATTTTTAGTCGTATCCAAGGTAGTCATGTCCTCATCATTGTCCCCTTCTTGAAAACAAAGCCGTCCTCGGGGTTGCTTAATCTGAAATGTGGCTAACAAAAGAGACAAGGTGTACTTGTTGTATATGTATATGTCATCCATTTTTACTTCCCTTGATTTTTGCAAATATGACACATGTATACATGAGTGACTTTCATAGTTCATAAAATAGAAAGCCAAAATATTATCATAAGAAGTAGAATGCATGAAAATATTGCAACTCAGTTTGCATATATAAGTGAAGCTCTTATTAATATCAAAAGATTGATAATGTTCATCATTAAACCATCCCAACATTGGTGAATAAAACTTAGTTGCATCAAATTTACATGCTACAACATGTTTAAATAAGCAAACATGCAATAAGTCATTTGACACAGAATCATCACCAAGATTAGAGGTCATATCAAAATGATTAAACATTGGTTCTTTTGCATTAATAGTTAATTCAATGGGTGCACTCAAAATTGTTGGTACTTCAACTGTTTGATCACATGACGCATTCATGACACTAACACGATTCTCTAAAATAGGCAGTGTGCTCTAATCAATAGGTAACTCAACACATGATGTATTCAAGTTAACTAGGCATGCATCATTCTCATGTGAAGTTATATAATCAATACCTTTACTGTTACCTTGTCGCAAAGATGTAACTGATGTAGGTACGGACGATGACAATGTACCATATTCTTGAGATGATGTCGCGCTCACAATCTAAGGTGGGGCTGCTCTAGTAGGTGCAACGGTGGAGGAACCAACCAGTGGTGGTGAGCATGAACTAGAATAGTTGTTGTTGTAGACACCCAATGCATCCTCCTGTATCTGTCTCTCAAAGGTACAAGCGTGAACATACATACCAGTAATGCAACGAGGAATATTCTGAAATCTTGCACGAATATCACGGTTCAAACCACCAAAAATTCTATTCATTGTATCATCCTCAGATTCTTTTATGTCACAATGATGCATATAAGATTTGAACTCTTGGTAGTAAGCATGAACAGTGTCACTGCCTTGTTTTAATTTTTCCAATTTATGAAGCAATTCACGACGATAGTAAGGAGGAAAAAAATTGTTGTCTCATTACAGCTTTCAAATCTTTCCAAGTTGTGGGTTGGTTATCAATGTTTTTCTTATAATGTACATTCCACCAAACAGAAGAAAAACCAGCAAATGCTCCAGTGGCTGCTCGTACTCTCTCAAGTTCAAAAAAATCAGGGTGACTAAAAACTTGTTCTACTTCAAGCTCCCAAGCTAGATAAATAGCATGATTAAATCTACCCTCAAATGATGGTAAAGAGATAACCTGACCATGTGCTTGTGTGTGTTGTCCCGCCTCTCGTGATGGTGAAGATGTGTCCGTCGTCCAAATATTTCTATCTCCGGAACCTGTCATGATTAGTAGAAACAAGAAACAAAATTCGAGAATAATGTTCCTATGAACTACTAGGATGTGGTGGTAAAGCGCTCACAGTAAGCAAATATCAATATCTCACAAGTTCTTACCATGCAGCAGGTGTTGACAGGCAACCAGCGGTGTCAAATAACTCCGAAGATTGAGCAAAGCAATTTCCAGGGGAACGTACATATACACAGTGTAGAAATATGTGGAGCTTGGAAGGCTTAAATATATGATAGCAAAAGATTGGCAATAATCTATTCAGAGATACAATGTTGAATAAACACTCAACGACGGTACTGTGCTGATCCTAGGCTAGACCAGACTAGAGACACGAGCCTAGAACACTAATGAGGTCACATCATAGCACAACTAGCATCAATAAAGGATATGAAGTAGCTCTGGACAGCAAGATATAAGTGAAGATCATAATGGCAGTAAAGATAATGATGAGAAACAACTGCCAAGCAAGATATACCAACAACTCTATCTCCTACTTTCCTCTGCAAAAGTTTCTGCCAATTTTCTGATAATTTTTCTCAAGAATGGTACTGACTCAAGCTTTTCAATGCAAAAAGAATCACTCAATTTCAAGTTGATATGAGGAGTCAAAAGATTCTAAAACTGACCTGAAAAACTGGAACAAGCTGTGTTCGCAAACTTCGAAGGGAAAAAAGATCTATTTAGAAGCCGATTTTGAGGTGTTAAATATTAAACTAGCTTCTACAACTATTTAGATGCGGCTCGTCGATAGCTTGAATTTGAGTACTTGTGGAGCCAAAGCAGACTTCGTATGAGAAAGATATGTCTGTTTTACTGAAAAGTACGCAAAACAGATTCCAATCCGAATTCAAGTACGAGATTGAGTCTAGATAGATCCAAAATTAGTTTTTTTTTCTTATCTCTTTTTTCTCTCACTTTTTCTTTTTCTTTTTTTTCTCTGACTTTTTTTTTACTTTTTTTTTTACTTTTTTTCTCTCTTTCCAAAACAAACTAGGCAAGACGTAGATTGGATCAAGCAAAGATGCGAACGACCTCAACTATGATTATGACAATGAACAATGTGTGGCACGTGGTGGAAATTGATGGATGGAGGTGGTGGACAGCGGAAGGGATAATGATGCAGCGGCGGCGTGACTAATGTGAACAGAACTTGAAACTCTAAAGAAACTAGACACTAAGACCAGCAACTCGACACGATGATGTAACTGCAAATTCAACAAAGCAAAACACTAAAAAGATTATGCAAAGGCTCAGATTGGTTCGGATATGATGAACTAACCCTATTTTTTGTGATTTTTTCTTGGACAATAGGTAAGAAAATAAATCTAATCTATGGATAACTGGAAATTCTCACCGAGCAACCTAAAAATCTGATACCACTTGATAGAGGCGAGGGTCCTGATCTTTCGATGAGATGATAACTATCAATTTGGTGGAGCCGACTTTGACGATCCGACTACAAACGTGCACTACGTTGCGCCTTAGCAATCGCTAAACGAATCTCCTAAGGTTACTGACGATGCTCGAAGCACGATCAGCCTGACCATGAAGGTCTATTCCTGCATGCAATCGAAGAACAAGCAAGAATATGATAATGCAATCTAAATATTGTGAATATAGATGAAGTATTGATAAAGGTGGGGATCCGAAAGCGGTCTTGGTCTGGTCATTGGACACAAATGAAGTACATGAAGTTGCAATGGCTAACTTTTAACTAAACAAATCCCAAAGAAAAAACTACTAGATTGATCTACTTATATAGGAGCAAGGGGTGGTGGCCAAGAAGGTGGGAGGACGTCCCAAGGCAGCCTAAAACTAACCCTAGGTCGTACGAGGCCCATGGGCCCAAGTGGAGGTGGTGCAACACCTTTGGACTTATAGTTTGACTCAGATTCTGCTGCAGCATCAGATTTTTTCGTCAATATCTCAATGCCCCGGACGAATTTGAAAGTTAATCCAATTGGGTTGGAAAGAGCACGAAATCTACTTTCCAACAAAAAAAGAATCACCCAATTCGGAGTTCGGATGAAAGAGTTCTTGGCGTTTTAATTCAGGTATGTCTGTGCAGTCCGAATCTGAGTCCAGAACGTGAGAGACTTGGACTCTATCTTCTCTTGGCCCAAAAGTGACGTGAGAGGACTTTTTGAACAACACATAAACTTCTACTTTTCCCTTATCTTCATATGGGGATTATAGAAATGTCCCATACACCTGCAATTAGACATGGCACAAAAGTCTGTGAAGTATTTTTGTTCTGGATAACATAAATAAATTATTGAATAGTTTGCATTAGAAATCACCTCACAAATATGCATGTATGCATTATTTTTAGTCGTATCCAAGGTAGTCATGTCCTCATCACACAAGAATAACCGGAATGACACAAGGGCTTAGGCTCTCACGTACATGTCCATTGTCAATGAGGTGTTGTACTTGCCTTTGTATTTCCTTGGTTTCTTCGGGGTTGACACGGTACGGTGCCTTGTTCGGTAGAGGTGCGCCGGGGATGAGGTCAATGCAGGTTTGATGCCTCATAGTGGAGGTAGTCTCGGAGGTACCTCATCGGGGAATACGTCCGTGAACTCCTGTAATAGATTAGACAACACTAGGGTTAGATGGTGAGTGGTGTTAGTTCTTGCCGCATCATCTTTGCACACTAGGACATACTGTATAATACTCGATGGGTTGTCACACACTTCTCTCATGTCTCTTTTGGTAGCTAAAAGAACGAGGTTTTTCTTGTCGCTCATCGTGGAGGCACTCATTTTGGGCTTGTGGTGCTCACTCTCTTTTTGGTGGTTCACTCTCGCACTATTCTCTCCATCATGGGTGGATGCTTGCTTGTCGGCGATCACTTGACTTGGCGACATAGGTCATAGCATGTACTCCTTGCCCTTCATCTTGAAGCTATATTGATTGGTTCGACCGTTGTGGGTAACGCCACGGTCGAGTTTCCAAGGTCGTCCAAGTAGGAGGTGGCAAACAGACATGGGAACCACATCACACTCCAAGGTGTCTTCGTATGCGTCAATCTTGAAGGAGACTTGAACGATGTGCTCCACTTGAATGGTGCCAGAGTCGCTACCAAGTCTGTCAAGGAATCCAAGTTGGATGTCTTCCAAAGTCAACTTGACAAGTTCAAGATGAAGGATGGTGAAGGAGTCACGGAAATGTACTCTAGGATCGCTCTCATCACAAATGAGATTGCCGGCTTTGGAAGTGAAGAGATGACTGACAAATTCATCATGAAGAAGATCCTTAGAGCCTCGGACAGAAAGTATGATACTGTATGCACACTGATCCAAATGATGCCAAATTACATAGATCTCAAGCCCATGGAAGTCATTGGAAGCATTGTCGCCCATGAGATGCCACTCAAGGACAAAGAGGAGCTACACAAAAATTCTAGTGGTGCTTACAATGGTTCAAGTGATTCTCCAACAACATCAAGTGACAAGCTTGTATTCAATAAACAGATAAGCCTAATGGTCAAGAATTTCAGCAAGTTCTACAAGAATAGAGGCAAAGAGATAAGCTCCAACTCACGGCATTATTCTCCAAGATCGATCTTTGATCAGGGTATCATTAGTTGAAGATTCATGAACAGGATATAACCAAAATAGCTTTCACCACAAGGTATGGTCTTTATGAGTATACAGTCATGTCATCTGGATTGACTAATGCCCCTTCGTATTTTATGAGTATGATGAACAAGGTATTTATGGAATATCTGGACAAGTTTGTCGTGGTGTTCATCGATGACAGATTGGTTTTCTCCAAGAGCGAGGAAGAACACAAGGAACACCTGCGTTTAGTTCTGGAGAAACTTTGAGAACATCAATTATATGCCAAGTTCAGCAAATGTGATTTTTGGTTGAAGGAAGTCGGGTTCCTCAGACATGTTCTTTCAGGAGAAGGAATAGCAGTTGACCTTGCAAAGGTTGAAGCAGTCACCAAATGGAAGTCACCTACCTCAGTCAAAGAGATCTGCAGTTTTCTCGGACTTGCAGGATATTATCGGAGGTTTATTGAGAATTTTTCCAAGATTGCCAAGCCCATGAATGAGCTGTTGAAGAAGGAAACTAAGTACAATTTGAACAAGGATTGTGAAGCCAGTTTTCAGGAGCTGAAGAAACATTTGGTTATACCCCCAGTGCTAATTTTGCCGAACGTACGCAAGGATTACCAGGTGTATTGCGACGCTTCTCATCAAGGACTCAGAAGAGTGCTCATGCAGGAAGGAAAAGTTGTAGCTTATACCTCCACACAGCTACGACCTCACGAGTTGAACTATGCCACACATGATTTGGAGTTAGCAGCCGTAGTGCACGCACTCAAGACCTGGAGGCATTTCCTTGTCGGGAACAGTTGTGATGCTTACACGGATCATAAGAGCTTGAAGTACATTTTAACCCAGAAGGAGTTGAACCTCAGACAGAGGAGTTGAACCTCAGAAGGATTTGATCAAAGATTATGACATGAGATTACACTATAACCCAGGGAAAGCAAATGTTGTAGCGAATGCCTTGAGCCGTAACAGCTATGTGAACACCCTCATAGCAGGAGGATTACCCCAGGAGTTAGCCGATGATCTCAGAGATCTCCGCTTGAAGATAGTTCCAAGAGGATTTGTCGCCACCCTGGATATTCAGTCCACTCTGACCGAAATAATCCGAGAAGCCCAGAAGTCGGACAAGGAAATTGCGTAGATAAAAGAAAGGATGAGTAAAGGAAAAGCTAAAGGTTTTCGCGAGGATGAGCACATAACTATATGGTTTGAGGATCGTATCTATGTGCCCAATGACCCATAGGTCAGGAAGTTAATTATGCAAGAGGCCCATGATTCACCATACTCAATACACCCATGCAACACCAAGATGTATCTGGACTTGAAGGAAAGTTTCTGGTGGACAGGTATGAAGAAGGATATTGCTGAGTACGTAGCAGTATGCAATGTTTGTGAGCGAGTAAAAGGCAGAACATCAGAGGCCAGCAGGGTTACTCCAACCTTTGCCGACACCCGAGTGGAAATGGGAAAAACTTGGGATGGATTTTATCACAGGATTACCCAAGACTCGTTCAGGTTATCTTTCAATCTGGATAGTGGTTGATTGCTTGACCAAGGTAGCTCACTTCATTCCCGTGAAGACTACATATACCAGTGCTAAGTTAGCCAAGATATACATGACCAGGATCATATGTCTGCATGGAGTTCTGAGGAGTATTGTGTTAGATAGAGGAACACAATTTACCTCAAAGTTTGGGAATCAGTTGCATGAAACTTTGAGTACGAGGCTGGAGTTCAGTACAACTTTTCATCCGTAGACAAATGGACAAACCAAGAGAGTCAATCAGATTCTAGAAGACATGTTGAGAGCTTGTGCGCTAGAGTATGGAGCTAGCTAGGATGATAATTTGCCCTACGCAGAGTTCTCATACAACAACAGCTATCAGAACAGTTTGAAGATGGCTCCTTTCGAGGCTCTATACGGAAGGAGGTGCAGAACACCATTGTTGTGGGATGGTGTTGGAGACCAAAAACTTTTTCGTCCCGATCTTATCAGAGATTCCGAGGAGAAGGTCAAGTTGATTCATGATAGACTCAAGATAGCTCAGCCGAGACACATGAGTTATGTTGATAGTAAACGCAAGGAGATAACGTACGAAGTGGGAGACCAGGCATATCTCCGTGTGTCTCCACTTTGAGGAATCAAGAGGTTTGGTGTTAAAGGAAAGTTAACACCCAGGTTTATAGGACCATACACAATCCTTGAACATAGAGGAGAAGTTGCATACAAGCTAGAATTGTCGGAAGGATTGTTAGGAGGTCACGATGTCTTTCATGTTTCCCAGCTGAAGAAATGCCATGCTGAGATGGCCGATATTCCTTTAAGAGACACAATGCCCCTAGAGGCCATACAGCTTGACATTGATCAGACTTATGAGGAGAAACCCATCAGGATTCTCGAGATTGCAAATAGAGTTACCCGCAGCAAGATCATCAAGTTTTGCAAGATTCTGTGGAGACACCACTCTGAGGAGTAAGACACCTAGGATCGCGAAGAAGACCTCCGGCGAGACCACCGGCACCTATTTGCTAGCCAACCCAAATCTCTAGGGCGAGATTAATATTAAGGTGGGTAGGTTTGTAACATCCCAAATTTTCAATTTGGAATGTTTTACAATTATAGCTAAGCATCTATTGCATTTTGTTTGAATTGTGGTGGAATTTGAAACTTTCAGAGGCATTTGAATTTTCTGTTTGAATTTGAGTTCAATTCAACTTGGCATTTGAATTTCATTTCAAAATTCCTGAAAAATACTTTGATCAAGAAGTATGAGAGGAGGTAACATGACACCTCAAAAAGTCAGAAGAAAATAATGTCAAAAGTATTTGAATTCAAATTTGGGTTTATTTGGCATTAAAAAAATGATTTTTTTATAAATTTGTATTTTGCCTGTGAAAAATAGTTCACCATTTAGGATTTATTTTTCTGATCTTTTTGATATATATATATTGTCTATATAAAATTATTTTATTTTTCTCTATTTCCTATTTTTCTTTTCTGTTAAAAAAAGAGAGAAGACCTTAGCCGACGCTAGCCAGGCGCCAGGCCTACCGGCCCACTGGCCGCGGCCCACCAGCCACCAACCGGCCTGCCTTGCCCGTGCCCGCACCTGAACCCCCTTCCCATCGGTCGCCCGCTACCTCTCCCCCTCTCTTTGTCACGCCGACAGGCAGGACCTGCTCTCTCCTCTAACCCTCGCTCACGCCACGCTGCTCCGAGCGCACCGGAGCGCGCCGCAACCCCGATCTTCTCGGGATCGCGCTTCGATCTCGCCCCGTCTTCCAAGTCAATGTCCTATAAATACCCTACCCCCTCCTCCCTCGAACCCCCTGAAAACCCCTCGCCAAAACCCCCCACGTAAGCTGCCCTCGCCGTTCCGATCTCGTCACCGCCGCCGCCGTTCGTCGCCATTTTCCGCGTCGGCGATCCACCCCAACCTCTGCAATTCCGGCCATTGGCCTAGCCCAACTCCACATTGCGATTTGACAATGTTTTGCTCATCTTCGTCGTCTACAGGAGCTGCCCCGACCTCGCGCGCTCTCGCCAGAGCACCGAAGCGCCAGCGCCTCACCTCGACGCCCTCCTTCATCGCCGACCTCCGCCTCCACCACCTCTAGACCCGCCTTGCTCCGCCGCACCCGACCGACCCCGCCACCGTCGCCAACGATCGCTGGAGCAGCGCCGACGACCACGTCCACGCCGCCCTCGCCGTCGAACCCCACTGTAAGCCGCCGGCCCTCTCCATCTGTTAGATCGCCATCCGACATCCAAGATTAGATCCCATGAATAGTTAGGCTTTTATTCTGAGATTGGTTTTTATTTACGGTTTATTTTGGTTCATGTCGAACCGGTTCGTCGGTTTTCTGTTAATTAAATGCACATGCGCAATTTGGTTATATCTCGGCCGAGCGCCGTTTAGATGCGGTCGGACACCCCCTAGCCCAGTGACAGCCCGCCACGTAGCACATGCCCAATCTGTTTTATTTTTTATTTTTGTTTCTGTTTTAAAAAATAGAATTGTTTCAATATTAGAAAATTCATATCTCCTAGGATTTTTTGTATTTTAATTTGATTATTTTTGCATTAGATTGGAATTTTTATGAAGTTTCTGTAGATATCAAGTTTGACTATGTTTGAAAGTTTGAATTTGGATTTACATGAAATTTGCTCAAATCACTAGATTGGCTATAACTTGAGCTAGGTGAAATATTTTTGATTGATTCTTTTTGCTACTGGTTCTTTGTGACCTTATTTACCAATAGATTATCTTGGTGGATTTTAGGATTAATTAAAATTTGGGTTTTACGAAAACAGTACTATTTTAGTGTTCTATAGCTTTTATGCTTTTTCTTTTTCTTTTAATTGTTTTAAATTGTTTTCTTTTTGTTTCTTTTGTCAAGTTCTACTTAGTTTTTGTTAACTTAGCAGTAGCAAATTTTATTTGTTTTAAAAATATATTTTATTATTTTATTCCTTTTGTTTTACTAGAAAACTTGTTTTGAGCATTATAGGAGTTTCACAAATGATTTTAATGTGATTCTTTTTGCATAAAATTTTGTAGGTGTTTTTCTTTCTGTTATTTACTAAAAACTTTATTTTTGTTCTGTTAAAAATTTATTAATGGTGGAAAACTTATTTATAGATTGTTTTATTATTAGTAAGGCTTTACTTGGAGTTTTATTACTTTCTTTGGTTTTGTTGTTGGTTTTCTTTGTGTGTTTACATGATTGTGTTGTCATTAGTTTTACTTGCTGTTGTAATGTTATTGGTATGATGGTGTGCTCATGATTTTCATGTTTGTTTCGATAGATTACCCGGAGTGCGAGGCTTGTTACTACGAATCTTTAGAGTTTGAAGATCGTCACCAAGGCAAGTCACTTGATCATGTATTACCTATGTTTTTATTGCATTAGATGTTATCCTCCCCACCATGAATGCAAGTAGGTGAATTTGAGTTATGCTCTTGAGTAGTATCATGAGGTAGGATGAACTCAAATTCCTCTTGTTACCAATTCCCGGGAACATTGTAGTTATGTTGCTATGCTTCATAGACGGGGTTGGTTGAGTGAATTACATGGGAGTTGTGAGAGTTAAGTTGATGACTACAACCCAAGACTTCAAGATCTCAAGACGGACTTCAAATCACTACTGGCTGGAGGACGGATGGACGGGCACCCTAGGGAATCTAGTGGTTGACCCCGGGAGTCATGGGGAAGCGCCATGACATCTTGCGGAAAGCTTCACCCAGGCTCGAAGAGACGGATGGACACTTCAAGACCAGAAGCTTGCCTGTGCAGCCACAAGTCAATATGGGCTCTGGCTTGGTCGACCCTAGTTGTGACTCTGGCTGGGACGGTGCTAGCAGATGTAGATGAATAGTAGGATTGGATGAGCACTGGACGGTGGCCAGGGAAACTCTTCAAAAGATCATGTTTCGATCGTACCATTCTCAAACACCAAGCAGTGCAAGGACATAAAGGGAGGGATCGATTCTTATGGGTAAAGTGCACAAGACTCTGCAGAGTGGAAATCTGATCGATTAGTCGTGTACCCGGTTACGGACATCCGAGCCTCTGGAATTGGATTTATTTGGAAATCTCAACACCAAACAAATTTAATTAATTGTTGGGTTATTAATGATTTCGGGTATGACACACTGGTTGGCGGAACCATCTCAATAACAATAAATATTTTGTAGTATTTTGCAAGCAAGTCCTTTTGTTGTAGGAAAAAATAGCCTTTTCGTGAAAACTTAAACTTAGAGCCCCCACAGCCAAAATTGCATATAGTGATAGAATTTCATTATTATTTCTCTCTCTGTGACTTGCCAGCATATTCAAAATGTTGACCTACACAGCTTCAACGTCTCATGTTGCAGAGGATTATTTCGACCAGGAGTGAGGCTACGATCTATGGTGATTGCCATTTGGAGTCGGATGGACTCACTTTTCGTCTACGCTTCCGTAGTAGTTATTCTGATGAGTTGGCCTTCGACCGAACTTATTCTGATATAATAAAGACTCAATATGAAATTCGATGTAACAAATTCAGGTGTGATTAAACTTTGATATTTTCATCAATGTACTGTGTGTGCCAGCAAGATCTTGGGATGGTACAGATACACAGAGACTGGACCATTTTTCGGGTCGGGTCGCTACACTAGGTATGAAGAACAGATGCAATCTAAACTACGAAAAATTGGAAAATCTCACCGAGCAAGTTGGATATCTAGTACCACTTGATAGAGGCAAAGGTGTCTCGTCTTTGGATGAGATGGTGGCTATCATTTTTGGTGGAGTAGACTTTGACGATTCGACTACGAACGTGCGAGGACGTCGCGCCTTAGCAATTGCTAAACCAACTCCGAGAGGTTATTGACCATAATGGAGCACGATCAACTTGACCACGAGGCACACAAACGAAGAACAAGCAAGAAACCGAAATTGCAATCTGGATATTGCGAATATAAGAGGAAAGCTTTATGAATAAAGGTGGGGTTCTGTGACGTCTTTGTTTGGTCATTGAACACAAATGAATTACGCGAGTTGCAGCTATGGTGAACTTTAATCGAAAAAAAAACAATGTCTAAACAGTGCCTTAAGGGCTCTATTTGTAGGGGAAAAGAGACAGAATTTTGTCCCCCCTTGGCAAGGTGGGACTAAAACACCTCCTGGGTCGTTTCCCCTACAATACGGACTCTAAAAAATAACTTATATGTAGTATTTCAATATTACATGTGCCTGGCCCAAAAATAAGGTGGCGCAGCACCTATATTAAGCGACCGACGGCATTTTTGAAAGGCCATCTTGTATATTTTGTCCATGTCCTTATACTTCATCATGGTGGCTCCAAAGTGCTGAAAACTCCACGAGAAACACCGTTCTTGTCCCCCTTGCACACACCATATTCTCCATGCTTGATCATGCTCCAATGTTCATCGTTCTTGTCCATTCTTGGCCCTTCATTTATAAGCAAAACAAATGTATCCAATTTAGGCAGCATCATATTCTCATGAACATTAGAATTATTACCAAGAAACGAAAGTACTAGATAATTTAATTGGTGTGCATGAGCTCTAGTAATTGGTCCAGTATATGTAACAGTAGGGCCTGTGGGTGTAACTTTGTTAGTGATGTCCTCATCAATCCCCCTCCAATTTGTGTAAGATCGGCCATTAGGGTTCCACCCCACATCAAGGTGCCACATCATATGGGCCTCCTACAATAAGATGGCGACAAGACGGTCGAGCATGGGACTTTCCCTTCGACCAAGGCGATGAGTGCAAACATCTTCAATGACATGAAGATGACGCCCATATGGGACTCCTTCTCAGAGTCAAGCTACGACCGCAAATGAGACCCTCTCTTTGGTCTTGGAGGAGTGTGATGATTTGCCACATCCTATGGTATTCATCTTTGGAGGCGTTATTGTAGCGACCCGACCCAGTAAGAGTCGAAGTCTCCGTGCTTACCGTGCTAGTTCCTAGATCGACTTGCTAGCACACACAGTACTCGATGAAATAACAGAAATAACACACATCTCTTTATTACATCGATAGTCCAGGAGCAATATAACTTATTACAAGGTGCCAGAGGCTATTATAGGTGCTGCGTCACCTTATTATTGGGCCAGGCCCATGTAATTTCGAAATACTTGAGTATAGGCTATTTTTAGAGTCCGTATGTGTGGGGAAACAAGAGATAGGGTTGGTTTCGGACCCCTCCTTCAAGGGCCATGAAATCCCCTCCTCTTCCTCCATATATACAGCCCTTAGGGCACCGTTTAGACTTTGGGTTTTGTTTAGATTAAAAGTTCGCCATAGCTGCAACTTCGCGTACTTCGTTTGTGTTCAACGACCAGACCAAGACGTCACAGAACCCCACCTTGATCAATAAAGCTTTCATCTTATATTCGCAATATCCAGATTGCAAATCTTAGTTTCTTGCTTGTTCTTCGTTTGCTTGCAGGAGATAGACCCTCGTGGTCAGGTTGATTGTGCTCCGGCGTGGTCAATAACCTCTAGGAGTTGGTTTAGCGATTGCTAAGGCACGACGTCCTCGCACGTTCGTAGTCGGATCGTCAAAGTCTACTCCACCAAAAACGATAGCTATCATCCCATCGAAAGATCGGGACACCCTCGCCTCTATCAAGTGGTATCAGATTCCCAGGTTGCTCGGTGAGATTTACAGTTTTTCGTAGTTTAGATCGAGTCTGTTCTTCATACCTACAGTCCAGGAAAAAGCCAAAAAAAAATTTAGGGTTAGTTCATCATATCCGAACCAATCTGAGCCTTTGCATAATCTTTTTAGGGTTTTTGCTTTGTTGAATTTGCGGTTGCATCGTCGTGTCAAGTTGCTGGTCTTAGCGTCTAGTTCTTTAGAGTTTCGAGTTTTGTTCACAAGTTGTGACGCCGCCGCCGCACCATCATCATCGCCCCTACCATATACCACCACAGCTTATCTGCTATTTCTCGGAGTCCATATACCACCACCGATCCGAGTCCATATACCACCACCGATCCGAGTCCATATACCACCACCAATCCGAGCCCACATATACTGCCGTCATATACCATCACCAGTCCGAGTTCCACCAGATTCATCTCTGCCACCAGTCCTAGTCCGAGTCCAGTATTTATTCCTTTATTTTAGAGTTCCAGATCACGCGATACTACGAGTCGTGAACAAGTCGGATTCGCCAATTTTCGTGCTACCCGCAGAAGAAAAATAGTTCCAGTTTCAAAAAAAAAAACTAAGTCTGGAAAATTCTGGCTAGGCAGTTTTTAGACCATTTGTAGACTTTTTCAAAAAAAAATTGTTGCGGAGCAAAAAAAAAAAAAGAGGAAAAAAAAAGTGCAAAAAAAAAGAAAAAAATTTCAGAATGTGCTCCTCCCTTGTTTACGTGCAGCGCCGTGATTTTTGTTAGTGTTCTAGGCTCGCGTCTCTAGCACGGTCTAGCCTAGGACCAGCACAGTACCGTCGTTGAGAGTTTATTCAACATTGCATCTCTGAATTGATTATTGCTGACCCTTTTTGCTACCATATCATAAGCCTTCCCAGCTCCACATACATCTACATCGTGTGTTTGACACCACCTGGCAATCGCTCTGTCCAAGCTCTGAGAGTTTTGACTACAAAGGTTGCCGATCACCACCTGCTGCTGGGTAAGAACTGGTAAGAATTTGAGATTTGCTTGACGGATTTGTGACACCACACCACACCACCACCACTTTCTAGTAGTCTGTAGGATCATATTCTTGTGTGTTTCTATTGCTGCTAACCATGGCAGGATCACAAGCCGACGAGATTGACTGGGAGAACATGACGAACAAGGAGTTGCATGATAAATTTCAGCAAATGATGAGTGGCCAGGTGGGAGATGTGCTAAACAGATTTGAAGAGGCCATGGAGAAGATAGATGGCATGGAGAAGTCATTCGAGACAAAGCTGGATAACAAGTTTAATGAATTGCTCACGCGTCTTCCCCAACCACCACCGGCTGCACCTGTCGCACCTCTGCAACGACAACAATAACGCCCCCTTCCAAATCAGTTTGGACGAGCGAAGCGTGTTCCTCTTGAGGATGGCCAAACTTCTGGTGCTGCTGTACCTACTGTTGATGCTTCTTTGGCTCCTGCTCCTGCTGCTGCTGGTGCCGAGGAGGAGGATGATTACGCGGGCGATTATGAGGATGAGGTTGATCAAAATCATAACAACGTGCAACCACCAGCACCAGGTCGTCCACATGCAAATAATCGCAATGGTAGGCCTGCACCACCACTTCAGGTACGAGATCATGACCATCTTCCTAAATTAAAATTGAATATTCCACCATTCGAGGGTAGATATGTTCCTGATATATGTCTTACTTGGGAGTTAGAAACTGAACAACGTTTTACATGTTTACAATATCCCGAGGAACGACGTGTTGCTGCTGCTGTTTGTGCTTTCACTAGTTTTGCATGTGTATGGTGGTCTGAACATTGTAGATTATATCCTATTCCAGCTACATGGGCTGCTTTGAAAACTGCTATGCGTACTCGTTGGGTTCCACCATATTATCAACGTGAATTACTTCAAAAATTGCAGCGCTTAAGACAAGGAAAAAATTCTGTAGAAGAATATTATCAGGAATTACAAACTGGCATGATTAGATGTGGTATTGTTGAGGAGAATGAAGCTATGCTTGCACGTTTCATGGGTGGATTAAATAGAGAGATTCAGACCATTCTAGAGTATAAGGAGTATAATAATATCACTCGTTTATTCCATCTTGCTTGTAAAGCTAAACGTGAAGTGCAGGATCGACAGGCATTGGCGCGAACTAATTTTTCTGCAGGTCGATCTTCATCATGGACACCGCGTGCCTCCTCTACTCCCACACGTCCTACTGCGGCACCACTGACTTCAGCCGCCAATTCCAACCGAGATACAAGAAAACAGACACCACCACCACCATCTGCCAAGAGTACACCTTCTGGGCCTGCCCAGAGCTCTTCTTCATCTATGGCATCAACAGGGCACACACATGATATTATTTGTCGTCGTTGTAAGGGAAGAGGTCATTATGCGAGAGAATGCCAATCTCCGCATGTTATGATTGCTACTGAGGATGGTGGGTATGAGTCCGCTAGTGACTATGATGAGGAGACTTTGGCTCTTATTACAAGTGAAGAACACGGTGGAGATGATTCTGATCATGAGACGCAATACATGGCTCCTGAAGACGCTGACAGGTATGAATGTTTAGTTGCTCAACGTGTTTTGAGTGTGCAGGTCACACAAGCTGAGCAAAATCAGAGGCATAATTTGTTCCATACAAAGGGAGTTGTGAAGGAACGTTCTGTTCGCGTCATCATAGATGGAGGGAGCTGCAACAACTTGGCTAGCATGGAGATGGTGGAGAAGCTATCTCTCACCACAAGACCACATCCACATCCTTACTATATCCAATGGTTCAACAACAGCGTCAAGGTTAAGGTAACACGTACTGTTCGTGTGCATTTTAGTATCTCTACCTATGCTGATTATGTTGATTGTGATGTGGTACCCATGCAAGCATGTTCATTATTACTTGGTAGACCATGGCAATTTGATAAAAATTCTGTACACCATGGTAGAAACAATCAGTATACTCTTGTTCATAAGGATAAACATATTACTTTGCTTCCTATGACTCCTGATTCTATTTTGAAAGATGATATTAATAGAGCTAGTAAAGCAAAACAGGAGAAAAATAAGAGTGAAAATCAGATTGTGGCAAAAGAATTTGAGCAACAAATGAAGCCTAATAATAAACCATCTAGTGTTGCTTCTGAAATTAAATTGAAAAGTGCATGCTTACTTGCCACCAAATCTGATATTGATGATCTAGATTTCAGCAATTCTGTTTGCTATGCTTTTGTGTGCAAAGAGGCGTTATTTTCATTCGAGGACGTGCCTTCCTCTTTGCCTCCTGCGGTCACTAACATTTTGCAGGAGTTCGCTGACGTCTTTCCACAAGACGTGCCACCGGGATTCCCACCTATTCGCGGGATTGAGCATCAGATTGACTTAATTCCCGGTGCTTCGTTGCCAAACCGTGCGCCATACCGTACCAATCCAGAGGAGACGAAGGAGATTATGCGTCAAGTACAGGAGTTGCTCGACAAAGGTTATATACGCGAATCCCTTAGTCCTTGTGCTGTTCCTATTATTCTAGTGCCGAAAAAGGATGGTACATCGCGTATGTGTGTTGATTGTAGAGGCATTAATAATATTACTATTCGTTATCGTCATCCTATTCCTAGACTAGATGATATGCTTGATGAATTGAGTGGCTCTACAATATTCTCCAAAGTTGATTTGCGTAGTGGATACCATCAAATTCGTATGAAATTGGGGGATGAATGGAAAACAGCATTTAAAACAAAGTTTGGATTATATGAGTGGTTAGTCATGCCTTTTGGGTTAACTAATGCACCTAGTACTTTCATGAGATTAATGGACGAAGTTTTACGTGCTTTCATTGGACGATTTGTGGTAGTCTATTTTGATGATATACTGATTTATAGCAGATCTTTGGAGGAACATTTGGAACATTTACGTGCTGTTTTTATTGCTTTACGTGATGCACGTTTGTTTGGTAACCTTGGGAAGTGCACCTGTTGCACCGACCGAGTATCTTTTCTTGGCTATGTTGTTACTCCACAGGGAATTGAAGTTGATAAAGCCAAGATTGAAGCTATTGAGAGTTGGCCACAGCCCAAAACGGTCACTCAAGTGAGGAGTTTTCTTGGACTCGCTGGTTTCTATAGGCGTTTTGTGAGAGATTTCAGCACCATTGCTGCACCTCTCAATGAGCTTACAAAGAAGGATGTGCCTTTTGTTTGGGGTACCTCACAGGAAGAAGCCTTCACGGTATTGAAAGATAAGTTGACACATGCTCCTTTACTCCAACTTCCTGATTTTAATAAGACTTTTGAGCTTGAATGTGATGCTAGTGGAATTGGATTAGGAGGTGTTTTATTACAAGATGGCAAACCTGTTGCATACTTTTCTGAAAAATTGAGTGGGCCTAGTCTGAACTATTCTACTTATGATAAAGAATTATATGCTCTTGTTCGGACCTTAGAAACATGGCAACATTATTTATGGCCCAAAGAATTTGTTATACATTCTGATCATGAATCTTTGAAACACATTAAAAGTCAAGCAAAACTGAACCGTAGACATGCTAAATGGGTTGAATTTATTGAGACTTTCCCTTATGTCATTAAACACAAGAAGGGTAATGATAGAGGCGAGGGTGTCCCGATCTTTCGATGAGATGATAGCTATCGTTTTTGGTGGAGTAGACTTTGACGATCCGACTACGAACGTGCGAGGACGTCGCGCCTTAGCAATCGCTAAACCAACTCCGAGAGGTTATTGACCACGCCGGAGCACAATCAACCTGACCACGAGGGTCTATCTCCTGCAAGCAAACGAAGAACAAGCAAGAAACTAAGATTTGCAATCTGGATATTGCGAATATAAGATGAAAGCTTTATTGATCAAGGTGGGGTTCTGTGACGTCTTGGTCTGGTCGTTGAACACAAACGAAGTACGCGAAGTTGCAGCTATGGCGAACTTTTAATCTAAACAAAACCCAAAGTCTAAACGGTGCCCTAAGGGCTGTATATATGGAGGAAGAGGAGGGAATTTCGTGGCCCTTGAAGGAGGGGTCCGAAACCAACCCTATCTCTTGTTTCCCCACACATACGGACTCTAAAAACAGCCTATACTCAAGTATTTCGAAATTACATGGGCCTGGCCCAATAATAAGGTGACGCAGCACCTATAATAGCCTCTGGACGAAATTTATGAAGTGGCATCTTGTATATTTCGTCCAAGGCTTCCTGCACTCCTTATGGTGGCTTCAAAGTCCTGAAATCATCACTTGTAACTCCGTTCTTGTTCCCCTTGCGCATGCCATCATCTCCATGCTTGAACTTGCTCCAAGGTTCCTCTTTCTTGTCCAAGCTAGGCCCTTCATTTGTAAGCAAAACAAATGTATCCAATTTAGGCAGCATCATATTCTCATGAACATTAGAATCATTACCAAGAAACGAAAGTACCTGATAATTTAATTGGCGTGCGCGAGCTCTAGTAATTGGTCCAGTATGTATAGCAGCAGGGGCTGTGGGTGTAACAATGGTATTGATGTCCTCATCAGTTGTGAAGGAACGTTCTGTTCGCGTCATCATAGATGGAGGGAGCTGCAACAACTTGGCTAGCATGGAGATGGTGGAGAAGCTATCTCTCACCACAAGACCACATCCACATCCTTACTATATCCAATGGTTCAACAACAGCGGCAAGGTTAAGGTAACACGTACTGTTCGTGTGCATTTTAGTATCTCTACATATGCTGATTATGTTGATTGTGATGTGGTACCCATGCAAGCATGTTCATTATTACTTGGTAGACCATGGCAATTTGATAAAAATTCTGTACACCATGGTAGAAACAATCAGTATACTCTTGTTCATAAGGATAAACATATTACTTTGCTTCCTATGACTCCTGATTCTATTTTGAAAGTTGATATTAATAGAGCTAGTAAAGCAAAACAGGAGAAAAATAAGAGTGAAAATCAGATTGTGGCAAAAGAATTTGAGCAACAAATGAAGCCTAATAATAAACCATCTAGTGTTGCTTCTGAAATTAAATTGAAAAGTGCATGCTTACTTGCCACCAAATCTGATATTGATGATCTAGATTTCAGCAATTCTGTTTGCTATGCTTTTGTGTGCAAAGAGGCGTTATTTTCATTCGAGGACGTGCCTTCCTCTTTGCCTCCTGCGGTCACTAACATTTTGCAGGAGTTCGCTGACGTCTTTCCACAAGACGTGCCACCGGGATTACCACCTATTCGCGGGATTGAGCATCAGATTGACTTAATTCCCGGTGCTTCGTTGCCAAACCGTGCGCCATACCGTACCAATCCAGAGGAGACGAAGGAGATTATGCGTCAAGTACAGGAGTTGCTCGACAAAGGTTATATACGCGAATCCCTTAGTCCTTGTGATAGAGGCGAGGGTGTCCCGATCTTTCGATGAGGTGATAGCTATCATTTTTGGTGGAGTAGACTTTGACGATCCGACTACGAACGTGCGAGGACGTCGTGCCTTAGCAATCGCTAAACCAACTCCGAGAGGTTATTGACCACGCCGGAGCACAATCAACCTGACCACGAGGGTCTATCTCCTGCAAGCAAACGAAGAACAAGCAAGAAACTAAGATTTGCAATCTGGATATTGCGAATATAAGATGAAAGCTTTATTGATCAAGGTGGGGTTCTGTGACGTCTTGGTCTGGTCGTTGAACACAAACGAAGTACGCGAAGTTGCAGAATTGTAAGGAAGGGAGAACATGGAACAAGTTCGTCGTTAACGATGGATTTGTGTTTCGTGCTAACAAGCTATGCATTCCAGCTAGCTCCGTTCGTCTTTTGTTGTTGCAGGAGGCGCATGGAGGAGGATTAATGGGACACTTTGGCGTGAAGAAGACGGAGGATATACTTGCTACACATTTCTTTTGGCCAAAGATGAGACGGGATGTTGAGCGTTTTGTTGCTCGCTGCACTACATGTCAAAAAGCTAAGTCACGACTCAATCCTCATGGTTTATATATGCCTTTGCCTGTACCTAGTGTTCCTTGGGAGGATATATCTATGGACTTTGTTTTAGGTTTACCTCGAACAAAGAAGGGGAGGGATAGCATATTTGTTGTCATGGATAGGTTCTCGAAAATGGCACACTTTATACCATGTCATAAAAGCGATGATGCTGTTAATGTTGCTGATTTGTTCTTTCGTGAAATTATACGCTTGCATGGTGTGCCAAATACTATTGCTTCAGATCGTGATACGAAATTTCTTAGCCACTTTTGGAGATGTTTATGGGCTAAGTTGGGGACTAAACTGCTTTTTAGTACTACATGTCACCCCCAAACTGATGGACAAACTGAAGTAGTCAATAGAACATTGTCTACTATGCTTAGGGCTGTTTTGAAGAATAACAAGAAAATGTGGGAAGAATGCTTGCCTCATATTGAATTTGCTTATAATCGTTCATTGCATTCTACTACTAAGATGTGTCCTTTTGATATTGTGTATGGTTTCCTTCCTCGTGCACCAATTGATTTGTTGCCTCTTCCATCTTCGGAGAAGGTTAATTTTGATGCTAAACAACGTGCTGAATTGATCTTAAAAATGCATGAGTTAACTAAGGAGAACATTGAGCGTATGAATGCTAAATATAAACTTGCTGGAGATAAGGGTAGAAAACATGTTGTGTTTGCACCTGGAGATCTTGTTTGGTTACATTTGCGTAAGGATAGATTTCCTGATTTGCGCAAATCAAAGCTAATGCCACGTGCTGATGGTCCTTTTAAGGTGTTAGAGAAAATAAATGATAGCGCATATAAACTTGAGCTGCCTGCAGATTTTGGGGTTAGTCCCACTTTTAACATTGCAGATCTGAAGCCTTATTTGGGTGAGGAAGATGAGCTTCCGTCGAGGACGACTTCATTTCAAGAAGGGGAGGATGATGAGGACATCAATACCATTGTTACACCCATAGCCCCTGCTTCTATACATACTGGACCAATTACTAGAGCTCGCGCACGCCAATTAAATTATCAGGTACTTTCGTTTCTTGGTAATGATTCTAAAGTTCATGAGAATATGATGCTGCCTAAATTGGATACATTTGTTTTGCTTACAAATGAAGGGCCTAGCTTGGACAAGAAAGAGGAACCTTGGAGCAAGTTCAAGCATGGAGATGATGGCATGCGCAAGGGGAATAAGAACGGAGTTACAAGTGATGATTTCAGGACTTTGAAGCCACCATAAGGAGTGCAGGAAGCCTTGGACGAAATATACAAGATGCCACTTCATAAATTTCGTCCAGAGGCTATTATAGGTGCTGCGTCACCTTATTATTGGGCCAGGCCCATGTAATTTCGAAATACTTGAGTATAGGCTATTTTTAGAGTCCGTATGTGTGGGGAAACAAGAGATAGGGTTGGTTTCGGACCCCTCCTTCAAGGGCCACGAAATCCCCCCCTCTTCCTCCATATATACAGCCCTTAGGGCACCATTTAGACTTTGGGTTTTGTTTAGATTAAAAGTTCGCCATAGCTGCAACTTCGCGTACTTCGTTTATGTTCAACGACCAGACCAAGACGTCACAGAACCCCACCTTGATCAATAAAGCTTTCATCTTATATTCGCAATATCCAGATTGCAAATCTTAGTTTCTTGCTTGTTCTTCGTTTGCTTGCAGGAGATAGACCCTCGTGGTCAGGTTGATTGTGCTCCGGCGTGGTCAATAACCTCTAGGAGTTGGTTTAGCGATTGCTAAGGCGCGACGTCCTCGCACGTTCGTAGTCGGATCGTCAAAGTCTACTCCACCAAAAACGATAGCTATCATCTCATCGAAAGATCGGGACACCCTCGCCTCTATCACTGGGCCTGCTAGCGTGCGCGTGTGCGTGTGTGTTTTTACATAAAACATTCTGAGGCAAAAACAATTCCAAACAAAACCCTAAAAATAACACAATAATTTCAAAAATTATTATGGAATAAATAGAGGATAGTGAACATTAATCTAGGCCCAGATTTTTTTAAAATAACTTCCTAATGCAGTTAATGCACTTTTGGCAAATAAAATAAATACCAAATAACTCCAAAAACTCCAAATGATATTCTAATGAATTTTCAAACTTTTCTATAATTGAGGAAGTCATCTTATCCCCTCTCATTTGTTTTTTTCTTGAGTGGGAAATATTATTTGAATTATTCAGAAACTCCAAAATGCAATAAAATATGATATGCATTGAATGATTCTATTAACATCCAAAGTTAATAAAATTGGGATGTTACAAACCTACCCCCCTTAAGATGAATCTTGCCCTCGAGATTCGGATTGGCCAGCAAAAAGGTGTGGATGATCCTGCGTGAGATCTTCTTCTCGCTCCCAAGTAGCTTCCTCCTCGGTGTGGTGACTCAACTGAACCTTGCAGAACTTAATGATCTTGGTACGAGTGATTCTCTCCACATTCTCAAGAATCTTAACAGGCTTCTCCTCATAAGTCAGATCGCTCTCCAACTGAATTTCTTCCAGTGGCATTGTACCTCTCAAAGGAATATCTGACATCTTTGCATGACACTTCTTCAACTGGGAAACATGAAACACACCATGAACTCCTGACAAAGCCTCTGGTAACTCCAACTGGTATGCAACCTCTCCTCTGCGTTCGAGAACTCTGTATGGCCCCAGAAACCATGGTGCTAACTTTCCTTTGACTCTGAATCTCTTAATACCTTGAAGTGGAGACACTCGAAGATATGCTCTATCTCCCACTTCATAGATCACCTCCTTGCGTTTAGCATTGGCATAACTCTTCTGTATAGACTGAGCTATCTTAAGTCTGTCACGAATCAACTTAACCTTCTCCTCAGAATCTTTGATCAAATCTGGTCCAAACAATTTGTGATCTCCAACTCTATCCCACATCAAAGGTGTCCTGCATTTCCTCCCATACAATGCCTTGAAAGGGGCCATCTACAAACTGGCTTGATAGCTGTTGTTGTATGAGAACTCTGCGTAAGGTAAGTTATCATCCCAACTAGACCCATAGTCTAGCGCACAAGCTCTCAACATGTCCTCTAGAATCTGATTGACTATCTTTGTCTGCCCATCGGTCTATGGATGGAAGGCTATACCGAACTCTAGCCTGGTACCCAAAGTTTCGTGCAACTGATTACAAAACTTTGAGGTAAACTGTGTTCCTCTATCTGATACAATGCTCCTCGGAACTCCATGCAGACATACGATCCTGGTCATATATATCTTTGCCAGCTTAGCACTTGTATAGGTGGTTTTCAATGGAATGAAGTGAGCAACCTTAGTCAAACGATCAACTATTACCTCATATGGAATCATAACCTAAATGGGTCCTGAGTAATCCCGTGATAAAGTCATACCAAGCTTATCCCATTTCCAATCAGGTATGGCAACGGCTGAAGTAAACCTGCTGGTTTCTGATGCTCTGCCTTTACTCTCTGACATACATCACATATTGCTACATACTCAGCAATTTCTCTCTTCATACCGGCCCACCAAAAACTTTCCTTCAAGTCCAAATACATCTTGGTGTTGCCTGGGTGTATCGAGTATGGTGAGTCATGAGCCTCCTGATGAATCAACTTCCTGATCTCTAGATCATTGGTACACAAATACGTTGCTCAAACCATATGGTTCCATGTTCATGCTCACGGCATCCTTCCGCTTTCCCTTTGCTCATCATTTCCTTTATCTCAGCAATACCTTGGTCCAACTTCTGGGCTTCCCTGATCCTTCCCAATAAGGTGGACTGCACCTCGAATGTGGCAACATAATCTCTTGGAACTATTTCCAACTGAAGATCTCTAAGCTCATCACATAACTCCTGAGGTAAACCTCATGCGGTAAGGGTGTTAACATAACTCTTACGGCTCAAAGCATCCACCACAACATTGGCTTTGCCTGGATGATAATGCACACTCATGTCATAATCCTTTATAAGTTCCAACCATCTCCTTTGCCTGAGGTTTAACTACTTCTGCATGAAGATATACTTCAAACTCTTGTGATCCGTGTAAACATCACAATGATTCCCAATAAGATAGTGTCTCCATGTCTTGAGTGCATGCACTACGGCTACCAATTCCAAATCATGTGTGGCATAGTTCAACTCATGAGGTCAAAGTTATCGTGAGGCATAAGCTACAACTTTTCACTCTTGCATAAGAACACCTCCATGTCCTTGACGTGAAGCATCACAATACACCTGAAAGTCCTTGTGTACGTCAGGCAGAATTAGCACTAGGGCTGTAACCAAACGCTTCTTCAACTCTTGAAAGCTGGCTTCACACTCAGTCCAAACGAACTTGGTGTCCTTCTTCAACAATGCTGTCATGGGCATTGCAATCTTGGAGAAATTCTCAATAAATCTCTGATAATATCCTGCAAGTCCAAGGAAACTGCGAATCTCACCAACTGTGGTGGGTGCCTTCCATTCTGTGACTGCCTCTACCTTGGAAGGGTCCACTAAAATCACTTCACCTGACACAACATGTCCAAGAAATCCTACTTCTTTCAGCCAAAACTCACACTTGCTAAACTTGGCATAAAGTTGATGTTCTCTGAGATTCTCCATAACTAAGCGCAAATGTTCCGCATGTTCCTCCTCATTCTTGGAGTAAACCAATATATCATCAATGAATACCACAACAAACTTATCGAAGAACTCCATGAATACCTTGTTCATCATGCTCATACAATAAGCAGGGGCATTAGTCAAGCCAAAGGACATGACTGTATACTCATAAAGCCCATACCTTGTGGTAAAAGCTGTCTTGGGTATATCCTTCTCACGGATATTCAACTCGTGATAACCCGATCGAAGATCGATCTTGGAGAAAACACTAGCTCCTTCTACCTGGTCAAACAAGTCATTGATCATCGGCAGGGGATACTTGTTTTTGATGGTCACCTTGTTTAGAGAACGGTAATCCACACACATCCTCAAGGTTCCATCATTCTTTTCCACTAAGAGTACTGGAGCTCCCCAAGGTGATGAACTCGGGCGAATATACCCTTTCTCAAGCAACTCCTTAATCTGTTTCTTGACTTCCTCCAAATCATTAGCAGGCATCCGATATGGCTTCTTGGAGATAGGTCCTGTGCCTAGCAGCAACTCAATCTCCCGATCTGGCGGCATACCTGGTAACTCATCTGGAAATACATCGGGATAATCCTTCACCACTGGTACTTCTTCCTGGACAACTCCCATAAGAGAGTTCACCTGAGTCCTCTTAGGCTTAAGCCTAGATACATACTTTATCCTCTTCTTCTCTGGGGTGGTGAGGAAAATCGATCTACTAGCACAATCGATGTTTCCCCCATACTTGGACATCCAATCCATACCTAGGATTACATCCAATCCATGTGACTCTAGTATGATCATATCTGTGGGAAAAACATGTCCTCCTGTGTTCAAAGGTAACTGGAAACATCCCTGACTAACCATAGACTCTGCTCCCGGGAAACTCACTAGAATGGGTGACTTAAGAGCTATGGTAGGCAACTTATGTTTATCCACAAATCCCCTTGATATGAATGAATGCGATGCACAAGTGTCAAAAAGAATGAGTGCTAGAAATGAATTTACTAAGAACTTACCAATCACCACGTCAGACTGCTCATAAACCTCTTCCACATTGACATGATTCACATGCCCCTTAGTAAAACAATTAGGCTTCTTGCCTCCAGAATTCCCATTCTATAGCTCAGGACACTCGTTGGAGTAGTGCCCTGTCTTCTTGCACTTGAAGCAGGTAACGTGACTCAGATCCTTCTTCATCGGTGTAGAAGAGCTGAAATGTTGTTGATTGCCATTCCCTCCATTGCCATTGACATTCCCATGCTTGTGACCATGGTGGTTGTGTCCATTTGCTCCATGCTGAATGTGACCTCCATGGCTATGATGATGTCCTCCAAACTTGTTGGTGCCTGATCCAGAACTTCCTGAGTATGGGTTGTAGCAGGGTTTCTGCTGAACTCTAGAGTTATACTTTCCCTGACCGTACTTCCTCTTACAGTTCTCCATCTGCTGGTGCTTGCCTCCGAGGATGGTAGCCTTGTCAACCAGCTCCTGGTAGTTCGCAAAGGTCACCACGGTCAACTGAACTCCCAACTCGTCGTTCAGTCCCTCCAAAAACTTCTCCTATCTGGCGGCATCAGTGGCCACATCATCTGGGGCATAACAGGCTAACTGGCTGAACTCATAAACATACTGAGATATCGTGCGTCCTCCCTGGCGCAAGTTGCAAAACTCCTTCTTCTTCACACTCATGGCTCCAGCTGAGACATGAGCAGTGCGAAACACCTGCTAGAACTGAGTCCAAGTCACACTCTCCATGGGGTACGTGGTGGTGTAGTTCTCCCACCATGCAGCTGCTGGTCCATCCAGCTGGTGGGCAGCAAACCTCACCTTCTCAGCATCATTGCATCCTGTTGTGGCCAGCTCACTTCCTATCCTGTGGAGCCAGTCGTCCGCAACAATCGGCTCGGTGCTGCTTGAAAACACTGGTGGATTCAGCCTCAGAAAATGAGTAAGGCTATCCACCTGGGGTAGCGGCGGTGGGTTGTTGTTGTGGTTCGAGTTTTGGTTCTGGATGAGCATCTGCATAAGGGCATCCTGTTGCTGGATCAGCTGGGTGAGCTCCGGTGGGAAGTTGAATCCGGGGTCACGTCTCGGAGGCATCTGATGGGTTTAGAGTGGATGAGAAATTAGAATAGAATAAGGGCCTAATGAGTAAAATCACACTACACATATGCATATGATAGCAACAAAACTTCAAATCACACCAAATTCAATTTCAATCAAATAAGTTCACATGAATAATCAACCCTAAGGTAAGCCATGTCACAAGATTTGACATGGTCTCACAAATGAATAAAACTAATCGAATAATGAAATTGAATTCCCTAAACTCTCATGGTGGTATAAAATCTAACTCTCATCAGATGACGATCAGTCAACCATGTTGGCATCGGGCGTCCTTGCATCACTCTTTGTGTCGTCATCTCCGAGCTCGTCATCCTGCTCCCTGCCCTAGCTGACATAGGCACCATAAGAGTGATCCTCCTGAATGTTTTCTCCCTCATCCAGCTTCTCCTCGGCCTCCTCAAGCTAAAGCTTCAGGTCATCAATCTTCTCTTGAAGTGCGTCTAGCACTCCCTCGTGCTCGATGTGAGCGTCCTCGAGCTCGGTCTTGCGGGTCATGAGGTTCTTGGTGACAATCATGTTGTGGTCTAGCTCCAGCTCCATCATGCGAATGTGCTCCTCCATGTCCTGGATATGGGATGCTATCGTCTCGTCCTCCAGGGTACGCACCACTTCTCCATTCGAGTCGCGACCTCCATACATCACAAAGAAGGTCTTCCTGAGGTCCTCACCATACTCCTCCCGAATGCGTCCAAGAGCAATGTGAGCAGTGATGCCCCTGCCCAGGCCCCATGATGCAGTATCCAGATGCAAATCAATGGGCTCGGTGGGTACTCTGATGATGCGTCCGGGGATATGGACATTGATCCTCAACCAAGTCTCCTCGGGCAAGGTGGCCGTGAAGGTTCCAGTGAATGTGGGCAGCGCGATCTTCAGGTGTTTCACGATCTTCATCAGCTGCCGTCCAAAGGGCATGGTCTCATCGGGCTGCTCAAACTAAACAATGGTGGATGACATCTACATTTTGAAGGAGAGAAGAAATTAGTAATGAAGCAGAGAAGGTACGAGACCAAAGGATATATAGAGAAGTTGTAAAAATAAAGTTTTCATCCTATGGCTTTTCCATTTTCTAGGGTCGCGTCCTACAGTCAACATGTGCTCTGATACCATCTTGTAGCGACCCGACCCGGTAAGAGTCGAAGTCTCTGTGCTCACCGTGCTAGTCCCTGGATCGACTTGCTAGCACACACAATACTCGATGAAATAACAGAAATAACACACATCTCTTTATTACATCGATAGTCCAGGAGCAATACAATTTATTACAAGATAGGGCATAATGCCAAATAAAACAAATAATGCAGAAGCAAAGTAGTAAATGAGTCCATCAACTCCACGAGCAAAGGTTGAGTGTAGAACATCGACCTATCGCACCTTAATCCTCGTCGGATATATCTGCAACGTGATAAGTTGCAGCCATATAGGTTAGTACATGGAATGTACTGGCAAGTCACATCATAAGTATAGTGAACCTATTTTTACATGCAATTTGGCTGGTGGAAAGCTCTAAGTTTAGTTTTTGCATAAAGCTAATTTTTTTCCTATTGCAAAAGATATTATTCTACTACTACAAAATCGCATAGGATGAGTTGGCAACCCAACTCAATCCATTCCCGAAGTTTCATTTAAAACCCAACTGTTTGAATTAAGGGTGATGAGATCTCCCGGCATTTCCACTACTAGATGCTCAAGATGTCCATAACCGGGGACACGACTAATCGATTAGCTTGACACTCTACACAGGTTGCACACTTTTCCCCACAAGACTCGACCACCTCCATGATCGGAAGATTGAGACATAGTCTTTCAAAAGTATTCCCTCCTAACCCACGGATAAGCCGGTACACCTACTCATTCCACATCTGCTAGCCTATCCCAGAAGAGGTCACACTAACTACTCAACTAAGCCAGAGCCCATATTGGCTTGTGGCTGCACACGTAAGTTACTAGACATGAAAATACGTTTGATCCCTTTGATCCTGAGCGGACAGACCACTAGTGGTGCACCACCATGGATTTCCCATGCTTGCTCCCACTGTACTTCGCCACCATTCAAACCAATTTCCGCCCAAGTAGTTCCTTTAAAAGTCTTGGTCCTGTTTACTACTTTGTCACTCAAGTCACGCGCGCTATTAACACTCCCCAATCCACGTCTACCTTAGCGATGCAAAATAAACTTACACGATGGTGACAAGTTTGTATAGTTTAGACCTACCTCAAATGACCTACTAGGTGAAAGCATAGCCATCCGGCATAAATTCCTACCATGCAATCCTACCACAAATGAATAAGTGCATATATAACATAAGTAATTGAAAGAATGGTCAAATGTGGACTTGCCTTGGTACTGTTGGTTCAACTCTAGAGAATGATAGTATTCTGCCTCACACTCCGGACAATCTATCATCAAAGTAAATAAACATACATAAGCAAACATTTCAAAGAACCAAAATAGCATGCAAAGCAAAAAGGCTCAAAAAAACCAAATGAACATACAACACACTTAACTATGACCAAATATTCCAAGTGCAAAACAACATATGACATGGGTTCAAAAATGTGATGTGAACTATAGTGCATACTAGGCATACGAGTAAAATATTCGTGTACAGCTCCTAGTGTGTGAAAAAAATATACCGTGAGATTGGTCCAAGTCATAGGGTTTGGCTACGGTGACAAAGTGCAAAAAGAATCAGTTTAATCTGAGCTACGGTTTAGGAGATATGGCCAAATAAAGAGTGAATTCAAATATGAATAAATTCAAATTTGAAAATAGCAAAAGTTTGCAAACATGGTATCACCGAATATATCTAATCATGATGAACAAATTACCGCTGGTTTTGTCTAAGTTGGACCTACGGTTAAAAACTTGTGGCTAATCTAAGTTCAGGGACTATTCTGCTAATTCCAGGGACCAAATAGTGAAACAAAAAAAGAAAACATAACTGCGAACAGGCCCTTGGCCACGTGGCGAATTTCTACACGCTGAGCAGCATCCGCTGCGGGGCTTATACAGCGAATGCTCGGCATTTAACAAAAACGCTAGCTCGCGGCTAACTAACAAAAAACGACCAGTTGTTTTAAAATAAAACCACGGTTAACCGCGTACCGGTTCGACTACACCTAATCTAATCTGGGCCATCGGTGATTAATCTGACGGGCAGTAGAAGGGGCTGCGGCTTACAGTGGTCTGGTGTTGGCCGGCGATGAGCAGAGGACGGCGGGGCGGCTCGGGTCGGAGGAGGCGGCGGGGAAGTAGCCGGGGATGATGGGCGCGTCGAGGTGGTCACAGCAGAGGTGGCGGCGTGCGTTGGGGGCATCGGACTGGCGGTGCGAGGACGGCGGAGCACCGTGCTCCGGCGGGGCGCGGTGTCGGCGGTGCGGCATCTCCGCCTAGATCTAGTGGCCAAAACTATGTCAAAAAGATGCACCTCGAGGGGATAAAAAGGTTTAGTGAAGGAGGGGTCTTGGGGATCGTCACCGGCGATGAATTCCTCCGGCGAAATGCGTTCGACCGGTGAGATCTAAACGGCGAGGGCGGCGGCTGTGAGCGGCGTGGGACGGAGCAAGACGGTGAGTTCGAGAGAGGGGTGTCAGGGGGTTTTATAGGCGCTGCTAGGGACGCTGGCGTCGGCGGATAAGCACTATTCGCGAGGCTGCGGCCGGTGGTTGCGGGCGTGCGCGCGCGGATGTTTATCATGTGCGGCTTGGGAGGTTGAAGACTGTCTAGGGAGCGGGCCCCACATGGCAGCGAGTGCGGGCGGGTGAGCGGGTGAGGGACAAGGGGCGGGCGACCGGTTCGGAGGCGCTTCGGCGCGGCGGCAGGCCTTGGGCCGTTTCGGCCGAGCGGGCCGGCTGGCTGGCGCTGTGCCTGCTAGCGTGCGTGTGTGCATGTTTTTTTTACAGAAAACATTCTGAGGCCAAAACAATTCCAAACAAAATCCTAAACATACCACAATAATTTCTAAAATTATTATGGAATAAATAGAGCATAGTGAACATTAATCTAAGCACATAATTTTTTTAAATAATTTCCTAATGCAATTAATGCACTTTTGGCAAATAAAATAAATACCAAATAACTCCAAAAACTCAAAATGATATTCTAATGAATTTTCAAACTCTTTTATAATTGAGGAAGTCATCTTATCCCCTCCCATTTGTTTTTTTTCTTGAGTGGGAAATATTATTTGAATTATTCAAAAACTGCAAAATGCAATAAAATATGATATGCATTGAATGATTCTATTAACATCCAAATTTAATAAAATTGGGATGTTACAGTTATGGATGAGGAGGTTGACCATGGGACTACTCCCACAACCACGACGGCGAATGGAGTTGAGTATGGAGACTTTGGCAACTACATCTCCCCGACACCCACATATGATGAGATGCACCAATTTCCATGTGAGGAGAGCCACCAGCCCATGAGAGATATGAGTGCCACGATATGTGACATTGAGCACATTTCCTATTAGAGAATGAGTGTAACCACCACTAGCCCCACACACAAGAACATGCCACACATCCTATGTGAGGTTGAGAGCCATCACCACCATTTGAGTGACTCCACCAACCATATGAGTGAAAGCATCCTAGCGGGAGTGAGTGAGCCACAACACTTAGTGAGTGAGGTAGTTGAGAGGGCTTGTGAGGCCACTATGATTTCTAACGAATTAACCTCTACTTCGAGTGTGTTTTCTTCTTTGGTGCTAGATCTCCTACAAGACGAAGCACCAATCCTCAATGAGTCCATACCTCCAATGGGAAAACCGATTGCCATGGTGGATGATGATGCACCCCCACATGGTACCATCAAGTTGATGAAGCTATTAACCAATTGTCAATGTTTGCCACCTCACCTACAACACAAGAGAGGAGCTCTAAAGGTAACATAGGTGATGGAACTTCACTTGTCCCACTAGTGGACTATCTTGACATTGATTGCTTGCATGATGTTGATCATCTTATGGATACACCACATTCTATGTCTTCTACATGCTTAGATGTGGCACCCATTTATGATGAATATCATGATGAGCATGTCGATTTACTTAGTTGTGATGCCATACTCCATAGGATATCAGTGAAAATTCTATTGGTCACATCATGTTTGATAATCCATAAAATTTGTCATATGCTATGAGTGAGATTTCCCATATTGCATCATTACAAACTCACTGTAGTAACTATGCATACCCGATAAAAATAAATCCAATTTGCACTTATGGCATAGATGACGAGATGATGGTCATTGATATTTGCTTTTCTTGCGATGATATTGCTAAACTCCCTTTGCATAATTTATGCAATTCATCCCGTATTCCATGCAATGAAAATGATTGTACATCGCATGATTCCATACATTGTGTGCATCATCCCATGAATAAAATTGCTACACATGACTATGGTGATGCTCCAAATTCCATGCCATGAGATTGGTTATAGATTGCATGAATGCATCCATTGTGTGCAACATATGCATACCATTCATGATAATGCTCTAGATATCACTTGTGATGCATCATACACTTTGAGTCTCCATTATACTATACATAACAAAAAACCTTTCATGATGGATGACGTGTTTCTATATCATGCATCTCATTTATTTGAGCATTGGATTTTTTGTGCTAACTAACACATGCATGTGCGCATCATAATGGATGATGTGTACATATACCACACGAACACAATTTTATCTTTGCCTTTATTTTATGTAGGTCCTCATGAATACTCGTCAACTTCACAATCCCATTAGTTGACCAAACAAGCTCTTGAGAGCAACGATGATTTGGGATTCCATGGATTGTCTTTCACACCGTTTCCTTCGCGCAAGGACTTCGCACATTACTTTTACTTGGCTCTCACATGACTATGGGCTATACCATTTTTCACGTTATGCCCATTTTACCGTGTTCACTTTGCATGTTTATTTTCATGATTTTGCCATGCAATTGTGATCTTGCTTCCATTTACTCATGATTCACCATTCTACTACTACTATGTGTATTTGCATGCTTGGTGGAGATACTAGTTGCTATTGCCACGTTTTATACATGCCCCATGCTATTGTTTTGCTTCTTGTGTTGGGAGAGTCCTGATGTTCCATTGCTATTCACATAGGACTTCTTGCCAATACAATGATTCTACTTTGCTCATATCTTGTTTCCATGCTTGTGATATCTCATGTGCATTATGTATGCCCACAATTTGCACACATGACATGATTACCATGATTACCCCTAGTATGTTGCATCTTCGCACTACTAGCTTGCATGACTTGATTCATATGATTAGTTGCTTTGTTGCATCACCCATGATTTTTTTTTACTGTACACAGTAGGGCAAAACCCCACTGCAATTTTTATAAATTATAGAGTGCAAAACAGTACAAGGCTTGAGGTAAGCCCAAAGAGCAGAAAACAGAGAACAAAAAGCAACTAAACTAAACTAAGCTAAGGGAAACAAAACGGAAAAAAGTTACAAGTGAAGGTTGTCCAGACAACAATTGAATGCACCAGCATATTTGTTTTTAATTCTGTATCTGAGAAGTTGCAGCTCTGAATAGAAGGTGACTTTCCATCTATGTATGCTTGCTTGGATTGATCACCCATGATACATAATCACTCATTTCATTGGGTTGATAGCATATATGTTCATGCCTCTCACATGATTTATCTTGATCATTATCTCTTGTCTCCATTAGTTGCATCTTTCATATCCCTTTGTCGTGAGTGCAACAATACTATGCTTATTGATCTTAGAGACTTGGACATCCTACTTGTGATGCATGCTTGTTTGATTGCGCTTAATGCCTTTTGTTGTGCTCGCATCATATCACTGGTGCAGAGACGTGCTATACAAACCGTTTTAACCCCCTTTCTGCAACGGAGTTTTAAAGCGTCGCCTTGCCTGTGTGTGCGATAGGGGGGTCCTTCCCACACGACCCAGAAACCGTCGGGGATAGGTCCTCCGGTCACACACACGGGCAAAATGAGCTCGTGTGCGATCGGGCGAGGCATCGAAGACAATTATACAGGCCTAATCGTTTCTGTTCGTATGTACATCCCACACAATGAATCCCAGAAAAACGTTTCCGTTCGTATGTATATCACACACAATTTTTTATGTGGAAACATTTGTGTAAGGTGGCCTAACGCAAACAGTTCTCTGGCCGAAGTCGTGTGTGATTCTTCATTGATCCAACACGCCTACTTTCTAGAAACTGTGTGGGTTGTTTGAGTTCATCGCCCACGGTGTTGTCTGAGAAACCGTCTGCAATAGAGAACGCCAATAAGCAGGCTAATTGGCCTATTATTGATAATCCATTTAGTAATCAAATTGACATTTCTTATAAAACACACCATATATTTCATATCCGTATTACGGCAACCAGGATTTCATAATTGAATTACATCAGATAGCTTCAGCACTCAGTTACACCATATAGGCATATAACTAACTAGCTATGCCATTACTCATAATCTTTGAAAATCTTTGGAAAATCTTTAGAGTGATCCAAACCGTTGGTCTGGAAGCTGGAGCTGCTATGAACCGCTCATTGGACCAAAACTCACTAGATCGAACGGCTAAAAATGCTTGGTTTCGCGACCTGCCTTCCCTCACATGGAGTCAATACTACTAAGAGCACCCACAATGTTCATTTTTGGCTGCCTCTAAACACTCTCTCTCTCTCTTACTAGAGGAGGCCTCCATACATTGCAGCTTGTTGCCTCTAAGAAAATTTTGCTAGCGTCACCTCTTAGCAAAGAGGCTACCTCTTACGAATAGAATAATTGTGCATCCCCACTTGTCAGACTGCCTTTTGCCACAAGCCGTGCAACTCATGTGTGAGAAGCCTGCTAGGTTGAGGTTTCCATGCTTCCTTTAATAGATGTTGGGCCCATCAATACAGGCAGAAGAACATTGCTATACACTGCGTGATTTTAAGCTAAACTTAGAAGCAGGTTGTGGGGTCCATCTTAGAGGCAAGCCAGCCTCTAAGCACTGTAGATGCTCTAAAGCTACTAGACAGTTCGTGTGATGGGTTTTCGGGTTCTGGTATTAGGTAGTGTGTGATGTAGGGCCCATGTAGGACAGTCCCACCAAAGATTTTATATGCACGATATGGCTCTAATGTTAGTTGTACAAACATCATCAATTCACTTTTTTAGTTCATCAATTCACTTCCTACTACAACACAAACATATATTAGACTTACACCAACTCAGTATTTGTTGAAACAAAACTATCATAGTAATTCCTCTATACGGTGCCCGAATGCAATATACTTATGTTTGGACTCTGGACTAGAGGGGATGTGCTCTGCACGTAAATTTCTCCATCTCTCCCAAGCGAAAGTGGAGAAATCTACCTAAATCTATGCTATTGTGACGGTCATGGCAACATGCCCATCAATCTCCGAGCATGTGATGGCCGCGAACCACAAAGTCCGATGTCGTCTTTGTCAACATCATTTTGTTCTGCTGCTGCTCTCCTCCTTTTGTTGGATGGCCCATTTTGTGGTTCTACAAATACATCGTTGCGGTTGTTTTTTGCTAAGAAAGGGAGAAACAAAGGGGTCAAAGATTTAAGGACAAATAGAAGAGGAGAAGGCAAAGTGGGAACATGGTCATACCTGCGCTTCGGTGTCAACTTAGACGGATGCTCCTGTCGTCCGCATGCCACCTCAAAGATGAGAGAGTCCACTTTGTTTGGGATAAGTGGAGAAACCTATAGTGATGCGGAGCATCCTATGGTCATCCCCATGGACCTACCTACGTCTCCCCAAGTGCCTAGTGGACTGATGACACGAGCACGTGCAAGAGCTCTCGAAACCGAGGTGACATCTCTCCTTTGTGATATTCCATATGACCCGTACGAGACATGGTTACTACCTAAGTCCAGAATGCTATGTGTGGTCAGCCATCAAGAAGACCCTCTCGGGGATGTTCGTGAAGACGGACAAGTTCCCAAGTGCACGGATGAAGAGGACCAACGGAAGGAAGCGGATA
Organism: Thinopyrum elongatum; assembly: GCA_011799875.1. NCBI lineage: Eukaryota > Viridiplantae > Streptophyta > Magnoliopsida > Poales > Poaceae > Thinopyrum > Thinopyrum elongatum. The sequence continues at coordinate 184,303,917 of CM022301.1, forward strand.
AGTCTCCAGGACCCGGACATCCGGCGCCAAGACCTGGACATCCGGCCCTGGAGAGAGCAGCTCAGCCGCAGGCCAGCAACCAAAGCTACAGGGCCTGGACATCCGGCCAGGCCCCGGATATCCAGCCCGAATGCCCCAGACATCCGGCGCCAGCCTAGAAATCCGGCCCGTCCATCACAGAACGCAACCGAGCCGCCCGAAGACTGGCCCCGGACATCCGGCCCCCATGTCCCGTACACCCCCCCCCCCCCTCGAAGGCCCGGACATCCAACCTGACGCCCAGACATCTGGCCCCCTGTGTCTGCGCACAGTAGCGGGCCGAAGCCCACGTACCCTTTCGCCTCCTAGACTATATATACTCCTTCTCCCCCAACGTTTTAGGGTTAGCATTGTGATAGCTCATTTAGGAGATAGAGCTTTGCTCATCCACTTATACCCCTACTCCATTGGAGACCAAGGCCTCCTAGGAGAAGATCCCTCAAGTGGATTCAAGACCCCCTCATGGGAAGATCCTTCATGGATTCAAGACCTCCTTCATGGAGATGAGCTAGTTTCCTTTTGTATCCCCCTTTGTTGGATTTGGACCTTTGTTTCCCTCTTTCTGTACTTGGATCTAGCACATGTGTGATTGGATCAACTTGGTTTGAGTGTTTCCTCTTGTGTGTTCATCGTGTTCTTCGGGAATCCCCCTCCAAATCGTGAAAGATCGGCCCCACTCCACATCATCTTGGTATCATGAGCCATGTTGATCACGATTTTCGAGTTTTCCTCTTCGTTGTCTAGCCTAGTTTTTGCTTTGTTTTCTCCCAATTTTGAAAATCCCCACAAAAATAGCCCTACCAATTTTTTTTTGATTTGTTGGTTGGATGAAGTTTTGTTGAATTTGATCCATGGATTTGATATGTTACTCGTAGATCTAGCTTCCGCCATCTTTTTCCCCAAATCCATCCATGAAATTCCATGAATTTTGCTCCGAAATTTTTGTTTCCCCACATAGTTCATCGAGTTCGTCCAGGATTTGGCGTCCCGGACATCCGGCGCCTGGCAGCAACACCTCCTCCACCACTTCTCTTTCCGCCTAAATTTCACCAATTTTGACCGGGTTTCCACCAATACTTCCGCATACCACCACCGCTTTCTACAACCACCATCGCTTACCCGTTACAACCTCTGGCAATTTTGACACATTTTCTTTTGAGAACTTGAGTTGCGGTTTCCATTTCCTAACATGTTTCGGCTACTTAGGGACCTGTCAACAATGACACCACTGCCGCTCATCGTCGTCATCGACATCGGCCACTTCATCATTTTACACCCAACCGTAAGCAAGGACGGCAACTCCGACGACATCATTGTATACTCCCCTTGCCATTGCATTGTTAACCCCTAGCCCATTTTGAGTCACTTTCCTACCGAGACTAGCCATTTGAGAATTGACGGGCAACGCTACTTGTGCACATTAGTGATCATCGATCGGCACCTTCCTTCATGAATATCATCTTGGCATGAGCGCATATATCATCATATAATCTCTTGTGTCACAAAATTGTTTCGCATATACATCATTGCTATCTTGGTTTGAGCATTTTGCATAAGTGGCCAAAGAAAGATATCAAAAGAGCAAAAGAGATAAAACTTTTAAGTAAGTGCCATAGCATCATACCATATTGCATATCATATAACACCATTGATCATCTTGGATCATCGTGTGCCAAACATCGGAACATCATACATATAGCATACTTGGGATAATAGTCGTTGCATTATTGCTTTGTAGGTTGTGCACAAGTCTCGTATCCGCCTATTGAGCAATCGCGCTAGCGTCTCTCTAGTGTTGTGCAACAAGAGCATTTTCCATGGATTCCACATTTTGAGCTCATTCCTTGGTTGCACAACCCCATTTATCTATCCGTGCGTGTGTTTTCGTGTGCCCCTTATCGCTATTGGTCTACTTGTTTCACTTGCAAATTTGCGAATCTCTTTCAACATTATTGAGTCTTGCTAACAATTACATAAATTTTGTGTCACCATCCTCACCAAGCTACTCCAAAAAGCTTTACTTGTGTAGGTGTGAGAATCGACAAGATCCGGTACCAATTGTGCTATTTCCACGATACATTATCGAGTGATTATTGATCCACCTTCAAGATCGGATAAGGTACATTTGGCCTAGTTCTTCCTTTTATTTCACTCACATATTTGCGTGAGATGATGGATAGGCCAACTACGTCTTCGAATCCACCCTTCATCGAGCAAGAGGAGGAACCGAACAACTACGTCACCAAGAATCAACTCTTCGACGCACAAAGAGCTTTGCATCAAGAAAATGAAGCATTGGGCAACCGCATCGATCAACTCGCCACCGACTTGCGACAATCCGAGCAACGTACAAGAGACTACTTCGACACATCGATGGCATCTCTCAAGGAAGACATACGAGCCATGATGGTCACTCGCTCTTCTACAACTTCGTCATCATCAAGACGACGCCATTTAAGTAGATACTCTCCGGACACGTCTTCGAATGCAAGTCCACCATGAGTTCGTACCCATCGTCGCCAAGACCATGAAGATCATCAAGCACCACAAAACCCATTTCATGGCAATGGTTTACAAGACCGCCTCCGGGGACGTGAACGACTACGTCGCCAAGCTAATGATCCTACGGTCCAAGAGCAAGCTCCAATACACCAAGACCACCAAGAGAACCAAGATAGCGACGCCCTTCAACAAGAGCGACAACGTCATGAGGAACAAGCCGCTTGAAGCCCAACATGCTCTACATGAATCAACACAAGCTGTCAATGAGCGCAACTGCCAAGTACGTCTACAAGAAGAGGCCCTACGACGAGAGCGACAAGAAGAAGCCGCACGTCTCGAGGAACGCCAAGAGATGAGGAACCGTGCAAGAGTTCCACGCCCTCAATGACAAGCTAATCAAGCGGAGCACGAGGAACAAGCGGATCAAGATCCTCCGCCAGGACAAGAGCGTCACCACAATCGCCATCAACACAATGAAGAGCAACGCTACGACAAGCTCAAGTTCACCATGCCTAAGTTCTCCGGCGGCACCGACCCCGAAGACTACCTTTCATGGGCATTGAAGGTCGACAAGATATTTCGTCTACACAACTATGACGAGGAAAAGAAGATTGCCATGGCATCTCTTGAGTGCCAAGGCTATGTCCTCATTTGGTGGGAGCAAATTATCGAACGACGCCGAGAGAAAGGCGAACCACCCGTCACAACATGGAATCAAATGAAGGATGTCATGAGAGCTCGTTTTGTGCCTACATACTATAGTCGAGACCTCTTCAAGAAGTTGCAACTCCTCAAGCAAGGCACCAAGTCCATTGAAGAGTATTACAAGGAAATGGAGATCGCCAGGATCCGAGCCAATGTCACGGAAGATGAGGAGCAAACAATGGCACGATTCCTGAACGGACTCAACCATCATATCAAAAAGATTGCGGATTTCCAACCGTATTCGAACCTCCTCGAGCTAGTGCACCAGCTACCAAGGCGGAGCGACAAGTGCAAGATGATTACAAATACACCAAGTACTCTTCCAAGACCTACGGTACATATAATCAAGCTTCAACGACTATGACGCCTTCTACCTCGACCAAACCTACACCAAGCAACGGCGACAAGTCAAGTTACAAGAAAACTTCGACATCTTCAAGTCGTCCTCCTACTACAAGCAACTTCAAGCCGAGAGCTTCATCATCATCTCCCCCACCGGATGAGACCGTCAAGACAAGTTCCATCAAATGCTTCATATGTCAAGGCCGAGGCCACAAGACATTTGAGTGCCCCACTCGGTGCACCATGATCACCAACGACGACAGCACCTATGACTCCATGAGTGAGGAAGAAATGGAAGCACTTGAACACGTGCCCATGCACAGGCGAGTGAATGAAGATGAAGACGATCAAGTCTTTTGTGACAAAGATTTGAGCCCCGCTCTTGTTGTCTTCAAGGTCTCGACTCTTCGACACCAACAAGACAAAGACTAACATTGCCACATCTTCCACACCAAAGCGGGCATCAATGGACGTTCCGTGAAGGTCATCATCGATGGAGGAAGTTGTCACAATTTGGCAAGCGAAGAGCTATGTTCCAAGCTACAATTGGTCAAGATGAAGCATCCTCGCCCCTACAAGGTCCAATGTCTTAGCGACTCTGACCTCATTCAAGTGGAGCTTACCGTTCATGTCTCCTTCAAGATTGGCGCATACGAAGACACCTTGGAGTGTGATGTGGTTCCCATGTCCGTTTGCCACCTCCTACTTGGACGACCTTGGCAATTCGACCGTGGCGTCATCCACAATGGGCGAACCAATCACTATAGTTTCAAGATGAAGGGAAAGGAGTTCGTGCTATGACCCATGTCGCCAAGTCAAGTGATCGCCGACAAGCAAGCAACCACCCATCATGGAGAGAATAGTGAGAGAGTGAGCCACCAAAAAGAGAGTGAGAGACACAAGCCCAAAATGAGTGCCTCCACGATAGCGACAAGAAAAACTTAGTGCTTTACGCTACCAAAAGAGAGATGAGAGAAGTGTGAAAATCCCTCAAGTGTTATGCACTATGTCCTAGTGTGCAAAGACGAAGCGGCACGAACTAACACCTCTCACCATCTACCTTTAGTGTTGTCTAATCTATTGCAGGAGTTCGCGGATGTCTTCCCCGATGAGCTACCCCCGGGACTACCTCCACTACGAGGCATCGAACATCGCATCGACCTCATCCCCGATGCCCCTTTACCGAACAAGGCACCCTACCACGTCAACCCCGAAGAAACCAAGGAAATACAAAGGCAAGTAAAACACCCCATTGACAATGGGCATGTACGTGAAAGCTTAAGTCCTTGTGTCGTTCCGGTTATTCTTGTGCCTAAGAGGGATGGTAGTTTTCGCATGTGTTCTGATTGCCGAGCCATCAATGCTATAACCGTTCGATATAGGCATCCCATTCCACGCCTTGACGATATGCTGGATGAGCTTAGCAGAGCCACAATTTTCTCAAAAATTGATCTTAAAAGTGGCTATTACCAAATCCGCATCCAAGAAGGTGATGAATGGAAAACCGCTTTCAAAACCAAGTTTGGCTTGTATGAGTGGCTAGTTATGCCTATGGACTTATCCGAAGCACCCGGCACTTTCATGCGTGTGATGCATTACGTTCTTCGAAAATATATTGGCATATTTATTGTGGTCTACTTTGCTGATATACTTGTGTTTAGCGAATCTCTAGAAGACCATGTAATCCATGTTAGAGCCGCTTTGCAAACTCTTAGAAATGAGCGCCTTTATGCAAATATGGAGAAATGCACATTTGGTGTTGACAAGCTTGTTTTCTTGGGTTTTGTTGTGTCTTCTAAGGGTGTTCATGTAGATGAAGCTAAAATTGATGCTATTAAAACTTGGCCACAACCAACTAACTTGTAACAAGTGTGTAGCTTCCTTGGCTTAGCCGGTTTCTATCGTCGCTTTGTGAAGGATTTCAGCACCATTGCATCACCATTGCACGCATTGAGTAAGAAGAATGCACCATTTGTTTGGGGACCATCCCAAGCTACCGCATTTCATGAGCTTAAGAATTTGCTTACACATGCTCCATTACTTGCATTACCCAACTTTGATAAAACTTTTGAGGTACATTGCGACGCTAGTGGTAATGCCATAGGAGGTGTGTTAATGCAAGAGAAGCACCCAATAGCTTACTTTAGTGAGAAACTTTCCGGAGCGCAACTTAACTATCCCATTTATGACAAAGAGTTATATGCTTTAGTGAGAGTCTTGCATGTGTGGGAGCATTATCTTCGCCCTCGTGAATTTGTCATCCATACGGATCATGAGACGCTTAAATACCTTAATGGTCAAACCAAATTGATAAGCGACATGCCGAATGGAGTGAGTTCATTGAGTCATTTCCTTATGTTATCAAGTATATCAAGGGTAAGGAAAATGTTGTGGCGGACGCTCTTTCCTGTAAATGCATGCCTGTAACTCAACTTGAATTGAATGTCATCGGATTGGAGCACATAAAAGACTTGTATGCGCATGATGTCTCCTTTGCTACACCTTATGTTAAGTGCCAAGCAAAAACATTTTGGGATCGATATTATCTCAAAGAAGGCTACCTCATGCGGACTAACAAGCTTTGCATACCCGAGTCTTCCCTTCGTATGTTGCTTTTGCACGAAGCTCATGGTGGAGAACTTATGGGACATTTTGGCCGAAACAAGACGTATGCCACGCTCTCCAACAACTACTTTTGGCCAAAGATGTATCGTGACGTCTCCCGCTACACCAACTGATGCTCTACATGTCGCAAAGCTAAGTCTAAAGCTCAATCCCATGGTCTCTATATGCCACTTCCTATTCCGTATCACCCACGGGAAGATATTAGTATGGACTTTGTGCTTGGGTTCCCAAGAACGCAAAATGGCAAAGACTCCGTATTTGTTGTTGTGGACCGTTTCTCCAAGATGGCACATTTTATTCCATGCAACAAGATAGACGATGCTTCACATGTCGCCAATCTCTTTTGTAGGGAAATCTTGCGTCTACATGGAGTGCCCAAGACTATCGTGTCGGACCACGACATCAAGTTCCTTAGCTACTTTTGGAAGACGCTATGCGCCAAGCTCGGAATCAAGCTCCTATTCTCTTCGGCATACCATCCATAAACCGACGACCAAACGGAGGTCACGAACTGGACGCTCTCGACTCTCCTCGCATGTTGATCAAGAAGAACATCAAGGAGTGGGAGGAATGCTTACCCATCGCCGAGTACGCCTACAACCGAGCAAGACATTCGACTACCGGCAAGTCCTCCTTCGAGGTCGTCTACGGTTTCACTCCGTGTCCCCATTGGACATTCTACCGCTACCTCTACAAGAGTGCATCAACATGGACGCGGGTGCACGCACGAGCTATCTCAAGAAGGTGCATGAAGATACAAGACAAGCAATCGAGCACCAAGTACACCGCCTCGTGACCAAGCTCAACATAAACAAACAACCCATGATATTCAACATTGGAGATCTTGTGTGGCTACACCTTCGCAAGGACCGCTTCCCCAACGAACGCAAGTCCAAGCTTCTACCTCGAGTCGATGGACCCTTCAAGGTGATCGCACGCTACAACAACAATGCATACAAGATCGACAAACCACGCGACAAGTACAACGTGAGCGATATCTTCAACGTCAAGGATCTCTCTCCCTACCATGGTGATGAGGTTTTTGATCCGAGGTCGGATCTTTCCCAAGGGGGGGAGATGATGTGGAGCATCCTACGGTCATCCCCATGGACCTACCTACGTCTCCCCAAGTGCCTAGTGGACCGATGACACGAGCACGTGCAAGAGCTCTCGAAACCGAGGTGACATCTCTCCTTTGTGATATTCCATATGACCCGTACGAGACATGGTTACTACCTATGTCCGGAATGCTATGTGTGATCAGGCATCAAGAAGACCCTCTCAGAGATGCTCGTGAACACGTACAAGTCCCCAAGTGCATGGATGAAGAGGACCGATGGAAGGAACCGGAGAAGTCTCCAGGACCTGGACATCCGACCCCAAGACCCGGACATCCAGCACCTAGAGAGGGCAGCCCAGCCGCGGGCCAGCAACTACAGGGCACGGATATCCGGCCAGGCCCGGACATCCGGCCCGACTGCCCCGGACATCCGGCGCCAGCCCGGAAATCCGGCCCGTCCATCACAGAACGCAACCGAGCCGCCCGAAGACCGGCCCCGGACATCCGGCCCCCATGGCCCGGACATCCCCCCCCCCCCCTCGAAGGCCCGGACATCCGGCCCCCTCTGTCTGCGCACAGTAACGGGTCGAAGCCCATGCACCCTTTTGCCCCCTAGACTATATATACTCCTTCTCCCCCAACGTTTTAGGGTTAGCATTGTGATAGCTCATTTAAGAAATAGAGCTTTGCTCATCCACTTGTACCCCTACTCCATTGGAGACCAAGGCCTCCTAGGAGAAGATCCCCCAAGTGGATTCAAGACCCCCTTGTGGGAAGATCTTTCATGGATTCAAGACCTTCTTCATGGAGATGAGCTAGTTTCCTTTTGTATCCCCCTTTGTTGGATTTGGACCTTTGTTTCCCTCTTTGTGTACTTGGATCTAGCACATGTGTGATTGGATCAAGTTGGTTTGAGTGTTTCCTCTTATGTGTTCATCGTATTCTTCGGGAATCCCCCTCCAAATCGTGAAAGATCGGCCCCACTCCATATCATATAAGCTTCTCCATCTCCTCTAGCTATGTTTGGGATAGATGGAGAAATCTATAGGTTTGGATTTCTCCACCTCTCCCAAACGGAAGTAAGAAATCCAACCAAACCTATATATTTCGCATCAGAAAGGGACAAACAAAGGGGTCGTAGATTAAGGAAAAATAGAAGAGGAAAAGGCAATGTTTACATAGAGGGGGGACGGCGCAGAGAGGCTGGCCTACTTGCGAGGAGCTCCTCGTTGACGCAGTCCTAAAGAGCTCGTCGTCCGCCAGCGTGATGAGGACACCACTACCACAGTTACACCCACAACCCCTGCTGCTACATATACCAGACCAATTACTAGAGATCGCGCATGCCAATTAAATTGCCAGGTATTTTCGTTACTTGGTAATGATTCTAATATTCATGAGAATATGATTGATAGAGGCGAGGGTGTCCCGATCTTTCGATGAGATGATAGCTATCGTTTTTGGTGGAGTAGACTTTGACGATCCGACTACGAACGTGCGAGGACGTCGCGCCTTAGCAATCGCTAAACCAACTCCGAGAGGTTATTGACCACGCCGGAGCACAATCAACCTGACCACGAGGGTCTATCTCCTGCAAGCAAACGAAGAACAAGCAAGAAACTAAGATTTGCAATCTGGATATTGCGAATATAAGATGAAAGCTTTATTGATCAAGGTGGGGTTCTGTGACGTCTTGGTCTGGTCGTTGAACACAAACGAAGTACGCGAAGTTGCAGCTATGGCGAACTTTTAATCTAAACAAAACCCAAAGTCTAAACGGTGCCCTAAGGGCTGTATATATGGAGGAAGAGGAGGGGATTTCGTGGCCCTTGAAGGAGGGGTCCGAAACCAACCCTATCTCTTGTTTCCCCACACATACGGACTCTAAAAACAGCCTATACTCAAGTATTTCGAAATTACATGGGCCTGGCCCAATAATAAGGTGACGCAGCACCTATCATAGCCTCTGGACGAAATTTATGAAGTGACATCTTGTATATTTCGTCCAAGGCTTCCTGCACTCATTATGGTGGCTTCAAAGTCCTGAAATCATCACTTGTAACTCCGTTCTTGTTCCCCTTGTGCATGCCATGATCTCCATGCTTGAACTTGCTCCAAGGTTCCTCTTTCTTGTCCAAGCTAGGCCCTTCATTTGTAAGCAAAACAAATGTATCCAATTTAGGCAGCATCATATTCTCATGAACTTTAGAATCATTACCAAGAAACGAAAGTACCTGATATTTTAATTGGCGTGCGCGAGCTCTAGTAATTGGTCCAGTATGTATAGAAGCAGGGGTTGTGGGTGTAACAATGGTATTGATGTCCTCATCAATGATGCTGCCTAAATTGGATACATTTGTTTTTCTTATGAATTAAGGGCCTACCATGGACAGGAAGGATGAACATTGGAGTAGGATCGAGCATGGAGATGAAGGCATGTGCGAACGAATAAGAACGGAGTTTCCAGTGGAGTTTTCAGCACTTTGAAGCCACCATGATGACAGAGAAGGACATGGCCGAAATATATAAGATGTTCTTTCATAAACATCCATAGCTTATTATAGGTGTTGCGCCACTTTATTTTTGGGTCAGACCCATATAATTTCAAAATACACTTAATAGGTTGTTTTTAGTCCGTATTAAAATAGGGAAAACGACTTAACACAGAATTTAGTCCCACATTGCCAAGGGTAGACAAAATTTCCCTCTGTCTCCCTATAAATACAACCCTTAGGACGTCCTTTAGATTTGGGTTTTGTTTAGATTAAAGTTCGACATAGTGCAACGTGCGTACTTCGTTTGTGTCCAATTACTAGGCCAAGACGTTTCATAATCCCACTTTTAATAAAGCTTTCCTCTTCAATTCGCAGTATCCAGATTGCAATCTCAGTTTTTTGCTTGTTCTTAGTTTACCTACAGGAAATAGACCCCCATGATCAAGTTGATCGTGCTCCAGCGTGGTCAATGATCTCTTGGAGTTGGTTTAGCGGTTCCTAACGCGCGACGTCTTCATTTGTTCATAGTCGAATCATCAAACTCTACTCCGCAAAAAACGATAATAATCATCTCATCGAAAGATCGGGACCCTCGCCTCTATCAAGTGGTATCAAATTTCCATGTTGCTCGGTGAGATTTTTCCAGTTTTCGTAGTCTAGATTAGATCTGTTCTTCATACCTATAGTCCATGAAAAATCCAAAAAATAGTGTTAGATCATCCTATCTGAACCCATCTAGCCTTTTTGCAATTTTTCTTTTCAGTGTTTTGTTTTGTTGAATTTGTGGTTGCTTCGTCATGTCGAGTTGTTGGTCTTAGCGTCTATTTACCTTAGAGTTTTGAGTTCGGTTCACATGTTGTCATGCCGCCGCCGCACAAGTGTTATCTCTACTGCCATATACCTCCACCACATACCCGTCGTCGTTCCATAAAACCACCATATATCTGTCGTCGTTCCATAAAACCACCACATGTCCGCCGCCATAACGCCATACATTTCTGATAAGAGAAGCCAACCAATCATACTTGCATTTGAAGTGGTCATCATACTCCACCACTCCATCTCAAATACGATTGAACATATGCCTCCCCATCCGAAAGTGTCGCCGAAAAAGCTTAGGACGAAATAGTGAGTCATTGAGCTAGAAATAATCGTTGTAGAGTAGGCAATGGTTGTTTTCTTTGTTACGATTCAAGGCCGGAGCATGGCCCAGGATCGACCCCCTAAACATTGGTCGCTGCCTAGCAATGTGCTCATTGACGACCAAAGTAGCTATCACAACATCACTCTAATCGTCTGACGATTCTTCGAACAAAGATGAGCATATGAAGTTATTTACAAAAACTCATCTAAGTTGTCCAGTGGTTTAATCACTGGATGGAGGCAGGCATGGACAAGTATCGACCGAGTCGGGCAAACAGCATAACTCCTTGCAAGAGTGTGGGTGACGAGTTGCGATCGATGAATGACGGAGATGGAGGCAATAGGGTTGTCAAACCCCGCGTCCTCCAACGATGACCTTAGAGGTAGTGGTGGGCTGCCATCGACCCTAGGATAGGCAGGCCATGGAAGAAGCGGCCACGACGATGGCAAAAAGGGCGTCGATAGAAGAGGCGGCAGCAGGGGTAGGGCGCTGGCGTAGAGGCCAAAAGTGGGATTGCAGCGGCGATGGCGATGGCAAAGACGATGGGGGTGCTAGTTGGGGGATGAATGGTCTATGGGTCTATGTGCCATAGACGGGCCGGGCAGGCCAATGGGAGGACACCGCGGGTGCACTGTTCACTTTCCGTAATATATTACACTTATACAAACCTCCTATCAAATGCTTCAGTTTAACTTCAACTGACGACAAGGAGGAAAATAACATAATATTGTCCTTTCAATTTCCACACAAAGTGTATTCACATGCATTCATATTTCTTATTGTTGCTCACCTTCTCTGCGCAATAAATATCCAAACTAAAAATCCCATCTTTTCTTCACCCGGAACACTACAGTTGAATTCCGTATATTGTTCTGAGGGACTTTTATCATGAGTTGGACTTTTGCCTTCAGGGGGGCCTCCTTTGTCTTGCAGCCTGCGTCGCCAACCTGCATTACATGTGCAAATCTACATGAATCCAACAAAAATATAGGAAAAACTAACGCCCACACATGTGGCATCTTGCACATCGTCCACACGCCTCCTTTATCACTCATTTTGCCACATATGAACAGATGACATCAGCAGGAATCTTTTTGGTTTTTCGGCTTAAAAATATTTTATCTCCTAATTAAAAAAATTGAATTAAAAAACCGTTTTCACCAATAAATCAGTCTCGACGAGATCTTCAAAACTAGACCTCATGTTGATATGTTTCGACGATTTTTTTTTAAAAAAAACTAACGCCCACACGTGTGGCATCTTGTACATCGTCCACACGCCTCCTTTACCACTCATTTTGCCACGTGTGAACAGATGACATCAGCACGAATCTTTTTGGTTTTTCGGCTTAAAAACATTTTAGCTCCTAATTAAAAAATCGAATTAAAAAACTGTTTTCACCATTAAATCCGTCTCGACGAGATCTTCAAAACTAGACCCCATGTTGATATGTTTCGACGAAATTTTTTTTGCCCAAAAGTTGCCATCATGTTTACACTGTAGTTGTCATAGTGCTTAAACTAAAGTTGTCATGTGGCAATTTCAGTTTGTAGAGCATGACAATTTTAGTTTTTTTATGATGGCAACTCCAGTGCTTTGACCATGATCTTGCACATCGTCCACACGTCTCCTTTACCACTTATTTTGCCACATGTGAACAGATGACATCAGCAGGAATCTTTTTGGTTTTTTGGCTTAAAAATATTTTATCTCCTAATTAAAATTTTGAATTAAAAAACCGTTTTCACCATTAAATCCGTCTCGACGAGATCTTCAAAACTAGACCCCATGTTAATATGTTTCGACGAAATTTTTTTTGCCTAAAAATTGCCATAATGTTTACACTGTAGTTGTCATAGTGCTTAAACTAAAGTTGCCATGTGACAATTTCAGTTTGTAGAGCATGGCAATTTTAGTTTTTTTATGATGACAACTCCAGTACTTTGACCATAAAAATTATTTTTTGTATGAACCATGGCAATTTTAAGTGCATGTATCATGGCAATTTTAGTTTATGGTTCATGGCAAGTCTAGTTTCTTAATTCTCCGTTTTATAAATATCAAAAATTTACTTTTAAATGTAGAAAAAAATAGCTGAAACATATCATGGCAACTTCAGTGTAAACACCATGACAATTCATATGCAATAGATATGGCAACTTTTAACCCAAAAAACAATCATCAAAATATATTGATATGAAATCTAGTTTCGAAGATCTCATCGCGAGGGATTTAATGGTGAAAACGGATCTTCAATCGGATTTTTCATTTAAAAGATAAAACATTTTAAAAACTAAAAATCCAAAAAGATTCTCACATGCATGCATTCGGTGACGTGGAGCAGTCTGTGTTATAATGCGTGTGGACTGGTTTCGCTCCCACCATACGTGTGGGCGTTAGCGTTGTCCAAAATATATAGCAAAAAAAAAATAACTCCTATGATGAGCTAAATTACGCTGCCTAGTTATTGTTGTCAGTTGTGAGTAAATCCTTACCCAAACAGATGCCCAGCCAAGCCTTTCGTCCGACCCATAACCTGCTTTCCATTTGACATGCTTACGGGCCTTTTGTTTATAGACAGCACTCCAGTAGTTCGTGTCAAAATGGTACCGATAACTGAAGATGATAAGTATCGTTAAGCAATGGACGTAACATATAAACAGGGTGCTTCAAGCTCCCTGTGCATTGGAACGCAGAGCAAGGTTACAAGTGCATCGCTCAAAACAGTCTCACAGATCTAGGAGGCAAATCATATGATGTTTCTTTTCTAAGCCTAGATCAGCTACTCTACATCAACCTGTACAGCTACTGGATTCCAACAAAAAGATGGAAATCATCCACACCATTTTTATTTACCTGAACTTGTCTGAAGGAGTTAACTGGCGTTTAAACGCAAATGATAGTGAATTTGATGGTAAAGTGAGGCTGGGAATAAATGATAGCTCATCATCCTACAAAATAGAACAAATGATCCATTACAAGCAACATGACGGAGCAAATATTCATTAAACAAAGCCAGCTTAGGGATGTTTACCTTATAGCGATACTTGATATTCATCATATTATCATTGTACAATGCAGTGCAAACTCCATTCAGAACATGAGACTTCACTATACCATTTACTGACAAAATTTTCTCACCCTCATCCAACTTCTTCTCCTTAACTGAAACTTCCCCGTTAGGAAACAAGAAGGTTGCTCTTGGCTACACACAAAAGATATCTATTATCATGGTATCTAAGTAATAAACTCAATTAGCACACTAAAAAGGGTTGCAACGTTCACATGGTCATTAGTACCAAGGATTTGACAGCTTCTGAAAAAATTGTCAACACAAGAAATGAATGACAGCATACATATAGGAAGATCTTTGTGATTGCATAACACTAGCTGTCTTCAGCTAAAAAAAAATATTCCTCTGGAATACAAAATACTGACCAATCCATCAGGGGGAACCAGCGATGATAACTCAATTTTGCATGGTGAATCTCCCAAATTAGTAGTTACTGCCACTTCTCCTTGACCCTCCTAAGAAATAAAATGATGTCACCTATCTTATATGATATATGATGTACACTGTAGAACAACAAAATATAAGATTAGCATAACATTTTCTAACGTTGGGTAAGCCTTCCATTAGATTTAGAAGAACAAAGGAATATACTGACCATGTGCTAATCATTACTCATATTTCATTTAGAACAAATAGAAGTGGCAATCAAGTATAAAACTATAAGCTGAATGCCAACTTTAGAATACTGGGTGATGTTATATAATGGTAGAAACCACATCCCAATTTTGGATGGGTACTGCTACTATCTGAGAAATGCCAGACGAAAACAATAGTTATTTTAGCCAGCAGATTGGATGGTATGTATATTAATCATCAGATGCTACGGCAGAGAACCAAATCAGGAACAAGCTGCATGTTATTCTCATTATTCAGGGATATCTGTACCACTGGTCAAGCCCATAAATCCAACTTCCGACAAATTACCTATTGTTCACAAAGGAAACATGGTATTTTTTTCTCGAAGATGCATGAGAACTGTGTATCATTGCATTAAGGATAAAAAATATATTTCCCGCAAAAAAAAGGATAAAAAATATATTTACTAGGAAGACCCGACACACACCATTCAACCCAAAACTACAACGGGAAAAACATGCACCTGCAACAAAAACCAACGACCCAAGTAACCCCAAAAACGACCATTAGGTGGCAGCAGCAAAAAATGATTGTGCTTTGGTTTTCATAGGACACGACAAGACTACAACAATGATTGTGCTTTTCAAACAAACACTTCGAACAAAAATATCACTGGATATGATACCTTTTGTTTTAGAACAATAGGGAAAGATCCCAATGGACATAAATTCCAGGAGGAGCAGAAATAGTCACAAGCCATGAACAAGACTCAACAACTAAAAGGAGAAAAATAGGTAGCATATACTGAGTTGTTTCTTTTCTACTCCCTCCGTCCCAAAATAAGTGTCTCAACCTTAGTACAACTTTGTACTAGAGTTAGTACAAAGTTGAGACACTTATTTTGGGACGGAGGGACACCGAGGGAGTACAATAGAAAGAATATCTCATTTTGCAGTAGAATGTACATACAAGTGTTAATTACTACTTCCTCTGTAAACTAATATAAGAGCGTTTAGATTACTAAAGTAGTGATCTAAACACTCCTATATTAGTTTACGGAGGGAGTACATAGTATGCAAACATAACTAATGGGGTACATAATTAATGCTCGATTTCATTAGTGCACATTTTCTATGCCAAATAATCTGAAATAATCAGGTCATTATGCCAATAAAAATGAAAGATTTTTATATGCACACATGCTCGAATTTTGTATGCACACCAAGAGGCTTTCCCGTTTTGTGCCCAGGAGGAGAGCATAAATCACATCCTACTGGATTGTGTTCTTGCGAGGGAGGTCTGCACCAATGTTTGCCTAGCTCTCAACAAACCGGATTGGGTCCCCCCGAGGGGATCAAGATTGGCGGAGTGGTGCACTAACAAGCTTGGGGCGGGCCTAGGCAAGAAAGACGTACGGGTGATCTTCTAGTAATGTGGGAGTTATGGAAGCACCACAATGCCATTGTGTTCGATGGAACTTCACCATCACTGTCACATGTAGTTCATAGAATAGAGGTTGAAGGTAGAAATGGAAGCAAGCGGGAATCTTAAAGGGAGATGTGGAAGCCTTGTTTGGGGCTTTGGTGAGGTGGGTTACCGTGAGAAATTAGATTCGAGTAGGAGGGTGGAGTTGGTGTTCATGTAATATGTAATCACCAACGTGATGCGGAGCATCCCACGGTCATCCCCATGGACGTATCTACATCTCCCACGACACCACTTGGACCCATGACAAGGGCTCGAGCAAAGGCTATCGAAGATACGGTGAACTCGCTCCTCTCCGAACTGCTACTTTCTACACATGAGACATGGCTACTACCTCAAACGGAAACACTATGTGTGATCAGGTACGTGGATGAAGGCCACGGGGCAGCTGCAGCCAACGGACAAGACGGCGAGGACACCAAGGAGGAGGGACCAGAAGAAGAGCCGCCAAAGAAACACCAGCCACCGGACGACCGGTCGGGACCGGACGTCCGGCTCCTGAAGCCTCAGCCTGCCAAGGCCCAGCCAACGCATACTACAGCGAGCGGACGTCCGGCCCCCACCGGACGACCGGCATCTCCCAGCGAGCGGACGTCCGTCTCCCACCGGACGACCCACACCCGAGCCAAATCAGCGGAAATCCGGAAAAGACCGGACGTCCGGCGACCGGACGACCGGCCGACTCCGGACATCCGGTGTCTCTGCACCCGAGCCGAAATGACGGAAGACCGGTGACCTCCGGATGTCCGGACGCCCACGAGCCACCGGACGTCCGCTCCAGACCGGACGTCCGGTCCCTGCCTACGCGCAGTTTCGGACCGAGGGCCTTGTACCCCTTCGCCCACCTAGACTATATATACTCCTCCTCCTCCCTCTTTTGACTTTTAGCGAAGTGATAGCTCATTTGAGAGATAGAGCTTTGCTCATCCATCCGGATCTGCTCCTCCGAGAGAGACCGTGCCTCTTCGGAGAAGATCCACCTGGATTCAAGACCCCTAACGGGAAGAACTCAAGGCCTCCTCACGAAGATGAACTAGTTACCTTTGTATCGTCCCTTGTTGATCGTGGATCGTGACTCTCTTTGTGTTTCGAGGATCTAGTGCATGTGTAATCGAATCTTGTTGGTTTGAGTGATTCTCTCGTGTTTCCCCTCGTGTTTTCTCCTCGTGTTCTTCGTGTTCATCGCGGGGTCCGCTCCTTTCGTGAAAGATCGAGCATCTAGGGTGCCACCCTACATCATCTTGGTATCATGAGCCAGGTTGATCACGATTTCGGAGCCTCCCCTCTTTGTTTGCTAGCCTAATTTTGTTGATTTTGTCCCAAATTCGAAAATCCCCACAAAAATAGCCCCAAAATTATTTTTTTGTGATTTGTTAGTTTGATGAAGTTTTGTTGGATTTGATCCATGGATTTACTTTGCCACGAGTGGATCTAGCTTTCCCCCATCATCTCCACCTTTTCCATCCACAAAATCGCTCGGATTTGACTTCTCCACCTCGAACCCTAGCTGTTCATCCCGTGCCCGAATCCACCCAGGCACCGGACGTCCGCCAGCTACCGGACGTCCGGCGACCGGTCGTCCGCTATACACCGGACGTCCGGCGTTTCCTGACGAAACTGAAAAATCTCAGTTCGGCCACCACCACCTCTCCACTACCCATTCCACTTCCGCGTACGCACCCCGATACCACCATATCGCTTTCCGCAACCACCATCGCTTACACGCTCCGCACTCCAACACAATTTTGACACATTTGGTTTTGAGAACTCATCTTCGACAAGGACTCGACATCGACCACTTCACCATTTTGATACCCTCCACCGTAAGCAAGGACGGTAATTTCGACGACATCTTGGTCTACTCCTTGCCATTACATTGATAACTACCATAGCCCAATTTTGCGTATCTTGCCTATCGAGACTAGCCCTTGAGTATTGCTGGCAACGTCACTTGTGCACATTAGTGATCATACTTCCCATAGCACACATACCATATCATCGTGGTGCATATCTTGGTATCATCTCTTGTGTCACAAGGTTGTCATAGCATACACAATTGCTATCTTGGTTCGTGAAGTCTTGCATGAGAAAGAGCTCAAAAGAGAAAGAGCCATCCAAGCTTTTAAGCAAAAGGAGAAGATAAGCAAAGAGCTTATAAGCAAGAACCATAGCATCATACTACATTAAGATTGTCATACTCGATCATCTTGGATCATATCATCGGAACACAATACATATAGCATACTTGGGATAGAAGTCGTTGCATGTTTGCTTAGTAGGTCGTGCACAAGTTTCGTATCCGCCTATTGTGCAATCGTGCTAGCGTCTCTCTAGTGTTGTGCAACAAGAGCATTTTCCGTGGATTCCACATTTTCAGCTCATTTTTGGTTGCACGACCCCATTTATCTTTTTGCGTGTGTGTTTCCGTGTAACACTACTTGCTTGGTCTACTTGTTGCATTTGCAAATTTGTGAATCTTTTCCAGCATTATTAAGGCTAACTAACAATTGCATCGAATTTTGTGCCACCATCCTAACCGAGCTCCACCATAAGCTTTTATTTGTGTAGGTGTGAGAAACCGACAAGAATCGGTACCAATTGTGCTATTTCCTTGTTCCACATTTGAGTGATCATTGATCCATCTTCAACATCGGTCAAGGTACATTTGGTATAAGTTCTTCTCTTTCTCCCACTCACATATTTGCTTAGAATGATGGATAGGCCAAGTTCTTCTACTAACCCACTCTTCATCGAGCAAGACGACGACCCGAACACCTACGTCACCAAGAGCCACCTCTTCGGTGCACAACGAGCTTTGCATCAAGAACAACAAGCAATGAGCGACCGCATCGACAATCTCGCCACCGACTTACGCCTCTCCGAGCAACGTACAAGAGACTACTTCGACGACAAGCTCGACCAACACAAACATGAGAACGATGCAAGAATGGACGAGATTCGTGCATTGTTGGTCAACCG
This sequence comes from Thinopyrum elongatum, assembly GCA_011799875.1. NCBI lineage: Eukaryota > Viridiplantae > Streptophyta > Magnoliopsida > Poales > Poaceae > Thinopyrum > Thinopyrum elongatum. The sequence goes on from CM022301.1 coordinate 184,322,942, forward strand.
CTCTTCTACCACTTCGTCCTCCTCAAGACGGAGCCACTCAAGTCGACATTCCTCCGACCACTCAAGCACACCGACATCGAACACTCTTCGCCAAGCCGCGCGCCAAGACCGTCAAGCAAACCGCAATCCTCTACACGGAACCGATTCTCAAGAGCAACTTCAAGCGCAAGAGCATCGACATCGCCTAAACCAAGCTACCTTTGCGCAAGCACAAGAACGGCAACGTCAACGCCAACAAGAGGAAGATCGCGCACGCCTACACCAAGACGCGCAAGATGCCGAGGCGCAACGTCAAGAACAACTACGGCGAGAAGCTCAAGCACTTGAGGCGCAACGTGCCCTCCGAGATTCAAGTCGAGCCGTCGCCACACGAAACCGGCAAGCTCGTGAGCAAGAAGAGGCGCTTCGCGATGAAGTTCAAGAGAGGATTTATCAAGCACGGTTGCACCGCCAAGTTCCTCAAGTTCATCGTCACGCTCATCAAGCTCCTCAACAAGCTCGCCAAGAACCTCAAGTTCAACAAGAGCAACGAGACAATGGAAATCCTCCACGACAAGAACAAGTTGAGAATCCTCCACGACAAGAGCAAGTTGAGAATCCTCCACGACAAGAACAAGTTGAGGGAAACAACCCTCCTCATCAAGGACGTCATCACCCTCGACCCCAACACAATGAAGAGCAACGCTACGGCAAGCTAAAATTCACCATGCCCAAGTTCTCCGGAAGCAATGATCCGGAAGAGTACCTATCATGGGCATTGAAGGTCGACAAGATCTTTCGTTTGCACAACTATGAGGAAGAGAAGAAGATCGCGATGGCATCCCTTGAGTTCCAAGACTACGTTCTCATATGGTGGGAACAAATCATTGAGCATCGTGAGGCAAGAGGTGAACCACCAATCACCACTTGGGCGCAAATGAAGGATGTCATGCGAGCACGTTTTGTGCCAACCTACTACAACCGCGACCTCTTCAAGAAACTCCAACTCCTCAAGCAAGGAACCAAGAGCGTTGAAGAGTACTACAAGGAAATGGAGATTGCCATGATACGAGCCAATGTCACGGAAGATGATGAGCAAACGATGGCACGTTTCTTGAATGGACTCAATCATCCTATCAAGAAGATCGCCGACTTCCAACCATACTTGAACCTCATCGAGCTAGTGCAAAGCTACCAAGGCGGAACGTCAAGTGCAAGATGACTTCAAGTATGCCAAGTCCTCATCCAAGTCCTATGGCTTCTCCAACACCCAAGCTTCAACGACTCCAACAACTTCTACCTCAACGAAGCCTTCTACAAGCAACGTCGACAAGTCAAGTTACAAGAAAACTTCGACAACCTCAAGTCGTCCTCCTACTACAAGCAACTTCAAGTCGAGAGCTTCATCATCTACAACTCCAACCGATGAGACCATCAAGACAAGTTCAATCAAGTGTTTCACATGCGGCGGCCGAGGCCACAAGTCCTTCGAATGTACCAACAAACGCACCATGATCCTCAACGATGATGGTACATATGACTCAATGAGTGAAGGCGAAATGGAAGCCCTTGAGCAAGTGGCCATGCACCGGCAAGTGAACGACGATGAAGATGATCAAGTCTTTTGCGACGAAGATTCGAGCCCCGCTCTTGTCGTCTCCCAGGTCTTGACACTTCAACATCAACAAGACGAAGACCAAAGATGCCATATCTTCCATACCAAGGCCGGCATCAATGGAAGGTCCGTGAAGGTCATCATCGATGGAGGGAGTTGTCATAATTTGGCAAGTGAAGAACTATGCTCCAAACTCCAATTAGTCAAGATGAAGCACCCACATCCCTACAAGGTTCAATGGCTAAGCGACTCCGGCACTATCCAAGTCGAGCATATGGTGCAAGTTTCCTTCAAGATCGGAGCTTACGAGGATACTTTGGAGTGTGATGTCATTCCTATGTCCGGGTCTACCTCCTCTACGAGGCATCGAACATCGCATCGACCTCATTCCCGGAGCACCTCTTCCTAACAAGGCTCCCTACCGCGTTAACCCCGAGGAAACAAAGGAGATCCAACGGCAAGTACAACAACTCATCGACAACGGCCATGTACGTGAAAGCTTGACCCCTTGTGCCGTACCGGTAATCCTTGTTCCCAAGAAAGATGGTACATTTCGCATGTGTTCCGATTGTCATCCTATCAATGCTATTACCGTGCGTTATCGTTACCCTATCCCACGCCTAGATGATATGCTAGATGAGCTTAGCGGAGCTACCATTTTCTCTAAAATTGATCTTAAAAGTGGCTACTATCAAATACGCATCCAAGAAGGTGATGCATGGAAAACTGCATTTAAGACCAAATTTGGCTTATATGAATGGCTTGTTATGCCAATGGGTTTATCCGAAGCACCCGGTACTTTCATGAGAGTCATGCATTTTGTTCTTCGACCCTATATTGGCGTATTTGTTGTGGTCTATTTTGACGATATTCTTGTATTTAGCAAATCCCTCAAAGACCATGTCACCCATCTTAAAACCGTGTTGCAAACTCTTAGAAAAGAGCGACTTTATGCTAATATGGACAAACGCCTTTTTGGTGTTGATAAGCTTCTTTTCTTGGGTTTCGTTGTGTCTTCTAAGGGTGTCCATGTAGATGAATCTAAGATCAATGCTATTAAAACTTGGCCCCAACCAATCAATTTGCAACAAGTGCGTAGTTTTCTTGGTTTAGCCGGTTTCTATCGTAGATTTGTGAAGGATTTTAGCACCATTGCTTCACCTTTACATGCTTTGAGTAAGAAAAATGCACCTTTTGTTTGGGGACCATCACAAGATACCGCATTCAATGAGCTTAAGAATTTACTTACTCATGCTCCCGTGCTTGCATTACCCAACTTTGACAAACCCTTTGAAATTCATTGCGATGCTAGTGGTAATGGCATAGGAGGTGTGTTAACGCAAGAGAAGCGCCCAATTGCTTACTTTAGTGAGAAACTTTCCGGAGCGCAACTCAATTACCCCATATATGACAAATAGCTATATGCTTTAGTTCGAGTTTTGCGTGAGTGGGAACATTATCTTCGCCCTCATGAATTTGTCATTCATACCGACCATGAAACGCTTAAGTACCTTAAGGGTCAAACTAAGTTGAACAAGCGTCATGCTAAGTGGAGTGAATTCATTGAGTCATTTCCGTATGTCATCAAATACATTAAGGGCAAGGAGAATGTTGTGGCGGATGCGCTTTCCCGCATATGCATGCTTGTTACTAAACTTGAATTGAATGTCATTGGCTTTGAGCACATAAAAGACTTGTATGCGCATGATCCTACTTTTGCTACTCCTTATGCCAAGTGTTTGACGCATACGTCTTGGGAACGCTATTACATCAAGGATGATTATCTTATGAGAGCTAACAAACTTTGCATCCCCGAGTCTTCTCTTCGTTTGTTACTTTTGCAAGAATCTCATGGAGGAGGACTAATGGGACACTTTGGGCGAGACAAGACATTTGCTGCGCTCTCTAAGAACTATTTTGGCCCAAGATGTTCCGCGACGTCTCACGCTTCACCAACCGATGTTCGACATGTCGCAAAGCTAAGTCCAAAGCTCAATCTCATGGTCTTTATATGCCCCTTCCAATTCCATATCACCCATGGGAGGATATTAGCATGGATTTTGTACTTGGGTTGCCTAGAACTAGAAATGGAAAGGATTCCGTGTTTGTTGTTGTGGACCGATTCTCTAAGATGGCACATTTCATACCATGCAGCAAGATAGACGATGCTTCACATGTTGCAAATCTTTTCTGTAGGGACATATTGCGCCTACATGGAGTGCCAAAGACTATTGTCTCGGACCGGGACGTCAAGTTCCTTAGCTACTTTTGGAAGACATTATGCGCAAAGCTCGGAATCAAGCTCCTATTCTCTTCGGCATACCACCAACAAACCGACGGCCAAACGGAGGTCACGAACCGGACGCTATCTACTCTCCTCCGCGTGTTGATCAAGAAGAACATCAAGGAGTGGGAGGAATGCCTACCCATCGCCGAGTACGCCTACAACCGCGCAAGACATTCGACTACTGGCAAGTCCCCCTTCGAGGTCGTCTACGGTTTCAACCCGTTGTCCCCATTGGACATTCTTCCTCTACCACTACAAGAGCGCATCAACATGGACGCGAGTGCACGAGTCAACTACCTCCGGAAGATGCACGAAGATACAAGGCACACCATCGAGCGCCAAGTACAACGACTCGCGACCAAGCTCAATGCCAACAAGCAACCCATGATACTCAACGTTGGAGATTTAGTGTGGCTACACCTTCGCAAGGACCGCTTCCCCAATGAGCGCAAGTCAAAGCTTCTTCCTCGAGCAGACGGCCCCTTCAAGGTGCTCGCACGCTACAACAACAACACTTACAAGATCGACCTCCCGCGCGACAAGTACAACATGAGCGACGTCTTCAACGTCACGGATCTCTCGGCCTACCATGGTGATAAAGATTTCGATCCGAGGTCGGATCCTTCCCAATGGGGGGGAGATGATGCGGAGCATCCCACGGTCATCCCCATGGACGTATCTACATCTCCCACGACACCACTTGGACCCATGACAAGAGCTCGAGCAAAGGCTATCAAAGATAAGGTGAACTCGCTCCTCTCCGAACTGCTACTTTCTACACATGAGACATGGCTACTACCTCAAACGGAAACACTGTGTGATCAGGTACGTGGATGAAGGCCACGGGGCAGCTGCAGCCAACGGACAAGACGGCGAGGACACCAAGGAGGAGGGACAAGAAGAAGAGCCGCCAAAGAAACACCAGCCACCGGACGACCGGTCGGGACCGGACGTCCGGCTCCTGAAGCCTCAGCCTGCCCAAGGCCCGGCCAACGCATACTACAGCGAGCGGACGTCCGGCCCCCACCGGACGACCGGCATCTCCCAGCGAGCGGACGTCCGTCTCCCACCGGACGACCCACACCCGAGCCAAATCAGCGGAAATCCGGAAAAGACCGGACGTCCGGCGACCGGACATCCGGCCGACTCCGGACATCCGGTGTCTCTGCACCCAAGCCGAAATGACGGAAGACCGGTGACCTCCGGATGTCCGGACGCCCACGAGACCGGACGTCCGGTCCCTGCCTGCGCGCAGTTTCGGGCCGAGGGCCTTGTACCCCTTCGCCCACCTAGACTATATATACTCCTCCTCCTCCCTCTTTTGACTTTTAGCGAAGTGATAGCTCATTTGAGAGATAGAGCTTTGCTCATCCATCCGGATCTGCTCCTCCGAGAGAGACCGTGCCTCTTCGGAGAAGATCCACCTGGATTCAAGACCCCTAACGAGAAGAACTCAAGGCCTCCTCACGGAGATGAACTAGTTACCTTTGTATCGCCCCTTGTTGATCGTGGATCGTGACTCTCTTTGTGTTTCGAGGATCTAGTGCATGTGTAATCGAATCTTGTTGGTTTGAGTGATTCTCTCGTGTTTCCCCTCGTGTTTTCTCCTCGTGTTCTTCGTGTTCATCGCGGGGTCCGCTCCTTTCGTGAAAGATCGGGCATCTAGGGTGCCACCCTACATCACAACGTGGAGGGGCTCTTTACCCCATCCTCTTCTTTAATATATAGCCCTGCTCAAGAATTCGTCCAATTAACCTGTTAACTTGCCGATTAATCCCTACTCGTAGGGTCACCGAGTAGCCGATAAAATGATAAATCGTCCGATTAATTGATTAACATGCCGATTAGTTTATTAATCACCTACTTGCCAGCCGACCGAGCAGCTACCAATTAACGATTTCCTCAACAATGATATATAGTACGGCACACTCGTGCGTATTCGAGAAAAAAGGAATCATTTCATGATCAAACGCAGGTCCGATATGTGACAAGTATGTGACTTTAAATAAACCTTTTGGGGTTCCTCTAAAAAAAAACCTTTTGGGGTTGACCTATACATACGATGAAATAGATAGAGCTGCTCATCAAGTTGCATTTGCCATAATTAATTCATCCAGGTGAACTAAAGACAAACCTTGGAATCGAAAGGTTTTAGACTTAGTAGAACTAAAACCGAGTACATGAGGTGCGGTTTCAGTACTACTAGGCACGAGGAGGAGGAGGTTAGCCTTGATGGGCAGGTGGTGCCTCGGAATGACACCTTTCGATATTTGGGTCAATGCTGCAGAAGGATGGGGATATCGATGAAGATGTGAACCATCGAACCAAAGCCGGATGGATGAAGTGGCGCCAAGCTTCTGGCATTCTTTGTGACAAGAGTGCCACAAAAGCTAAAAGGCAAGTTCTATAGGACGGCGATTCGAGCCGCAATGTTGTATGGCGCTAAGTGTTGGCCGACTAAAAGGCGACATGTTCAACAGTTAGGGGTGGCGGAGATGTGCATGTTGAGATGGATGTGTGGCCACACAAGAAAGGACCGAGTCCGAAATGATGATATATGAGATAGAGTTGGGATAGCACCGATTGAGAAGAAGCTTGTCCAACATCGTCTGAGATGGTTGGGCATATTTAGCGCAGGCCTCCAGAAGCTCCAGTGCATAGCGGACTGCTAAAACATGTTGATAATGTCAAGAGAGGTCGGGGTAGACCGGACTTGACATGGGAGGAGTCCGTAAAGAGAGATGTGAGGGACTGGAGTATCACCAAAGAACTAGCCATGGACAGGGGTGAGTGGAAGCTTGCTATCCATATGCTAGAGCCATGAGTTGGTCGCGAGATCTTATGGGTTTCACCTGTAGCCTACCCCAACTTGTTTGGGACTAAAGGCTTTGTTGTTGTTGTTTGTTGTTGCTGTTTGTTGTTGTTGTTGAACTAAAGACAAACCAGGTATTAGAGATAAGAATGAAGTGTTTTCCGAGTGGACAATAAATATTGCAAGTGCAAATGTTGAAACTTGGAAAATTGAAAAGGAGCTTCATGGATGCCATGAAAAATCATGAAAGTTGAAAAGCAAGTTAGTTGCATTTGATCAACTTGTGAATTGAGTGTTGGATACTAACTAGGCTTCAGCCTGTGCTACATCCCCTGGCCCATGTGGCCCATCTGTCTATTGGTGGACAGAGTATATAATATTGGTGGACAGAGTATATAACTTGGCGGAGGGCTCTCTCTTGTAACCCTAGGACGTTACAGCAGTTGGCTGTTGTCTCTTAGGTTAGCCACTCCTTCCTTCCTTTCTACTCCCTCTGTAAACTAATATAAGATGATTTATATCACTAAAGTAGTGACCTAAAACGTCTTATATTAGTTTACGGAGCATGGTATCAGAGAGGCTGGCCGATCTGCTGTAGGTGACAGCAGATCCAAAGGATGTCAAAGGCCGTGGTGTAGGTGGCAGCAGATCCAAAGGAGGTTGAAAGCAGGGTGTAGGTCGCAGCTGATACAAAGGAGATTGAAGGCAGTGGTGCTTGTGGTGGAGTTTGTGTTGCTGTGAGTGGAGATGGCACAGGATCTGGCCAAGGTAACTCGACAGGTTGGCCAATCTGCTGGCTGCAAAGGCAGCAGACGGGTCACCCTCTTCTGATATTTATGGGGAACGTAGGAAGCAAGCCCCAAGAGAGTGGTGCAGTACAAGCTTGAGCTCATGCCAAATGAGATCAAGCTGGATGGGGTTGGAAACTACCAGAGTTGGTCCAGGAGGGGGATGCTAATTCTTAGGATGAAATCGATTGAAGGGTATGTGTTAGGAAAGATCAGTGAAGCCCAAAGAGAAGCTGGGAGAGGAGTGGAAGAAATGAAATGCTACGGATTCACTGGTACTCACTTGGTTGCTGAATTCCTTGACACCTGCTGTTGCAGCACCAGTGGAAGCGCTTTCCACGTCAACAGAGGTATGGGATGCCCTGTCAAAGATGTATTCAGGCAAGGGAAATGTTATGCTGGTCTCTCAGACTGAAGACACAATACACAACCTGACTCAAGATGAAAAAACAGTGATAACATATGTGGGAGAGCACCATGCTCCAACAGGCCCGCAAAAACACGCGAACGCGAGCACATTGAACGACTACCAGCCAATAAGCCGTATCCACCTGGTGGCGAAGATCTTCGCCAAAGTACTCTCCCTTCGACTCGCCCCCAAGCTGGATGGCCTTGTCAGCCGGAGCCAAAATGCGTTCATCGCCGGTCGAAGCCTACATGACAACCTCATTCTGGTCAAGCAATCGGCTCGGCTTCTCCACCAGTTGGATGCCCCGCGAATCTTGCTCAAATTGGACCTCGCGCGTGCCTTCGACTCCCTGGCTTGGCCCTTCCTCTTGGAGGTCCTGCGCCAATATGGCTTTGGGAACAGGTTTCTGGAGTGGATCACTATCCTCCTCTCATCAGCGAACACACGAGTACTTATGCACGGAGAGCCGGGCCCACCTATTTGGCACCGCCAGGGTGACCCCTGTCACCCCAGCTGTTTGTGCTCGCTGTCGACATCTTAGGCAGGCTCATCAAGCGCGCAATTGACTTGGGAGTCATGGCTCAGCTGCACCCGAGGCGTTCGATCCCCATGATGTCCCTATACACCGACGACGTGGTGCTTCTCTGTCACTGTTCGTCCAGCGACATCATTGTTGTGCGCGAAGTCCTGATGCTCTTCGGCCGCGCCTCCGGCCTGATGGTTAATTACGTCAAGAACTCCGCCTTGCTGTTGCACTGCGACACGAACGAGGCGACGGCTGCGCTGGCGCACCTTGGCTGCCCTACCGTCGACCTGCCGATCACCTACCTTGGGATCCCCCTCACAATAGGCCAACCGACTGCCGCCCAATTGCAGCCCCTTCGATGGGATTGCTGATGAGGACATGACTACCTTGGATACGACCAAAAATATTGCATACATGTATATTTGTGAGGTGATTTCTAATGCAAACTATGCAATAATTTATTTATGTCATCCAAGACAAAAATACTTCACAAACTTTTGTGCCATGTCTAATTGCAGGTGTATGGGAGATTTGTACAATCCACATATGAACATAAAGGAAAAAGAGAAGTTTATGTGCTGTTCAAAAAGTCCTCTCACGTCACTTTTGGGCCAAGAGAAGATAGAGTCCAAGTCTCTCACGTTCTGGATTCAGATTCGGACTGCACAGACATACCTGACTCAAAACGCCAAGAACTATTTCATACGGACTCCGAATTGGGTGATTCTTTTTTTGTTGGAATGTAGATTTCGTGCTCTTTCTAACCCAATTGGTTTCACCTTCAAATTCATCCGAAGCGTTGAGTTGTCATCGAAACAATCTGATGCTGTTGCAGAATCCGAGTCAAACTACAAGTCCAAAGGTGTTGCATCACCTCCACTTGGGCCCATTGGCCTTGTACGACCTAGGTTTAGTTTTAGGCTGCCTTGGGACGTCCTCCCATCTCCTTGGCCGCCACCCCTTGCTCCTATATAAGTAGATCCATCTAGTAGCTTTTTGCTTGGGTTTTGTTTAGATTAAAAGTTCGCCATAGCTGCAACTTCGCGTACTTCGTTTGTGTTCAACGACCAGACCAAGACGTCACAGAACCCCACCTTGATCAATAAAGCTTTCATCTTATATTCGCAATATCCAGATTGCAAATCTTAGTTTCTTGCTTGTTCTTCGTTTGCTTGCAGGAGATAGACCCTCGTGGTCAGGTTGATTGTGCTCCGGCGTGGTCAATAACCTCTCGGAGTTGGTTTAGCGATTGCTAAGGCGCGACGTCCTCGCACGTTCGTAGTCGGATCGTCAAAGTCTACTCCACCAAAAACGATAGCTATCATCTCATCGAAAGATCGGGACACCCTCGCCTCTATCAAGTGGTATCAGTTTTCAGGTTGCTCGGTGAGAATTTCCAGTTATCCCTAGATTAGATTTATTTTATTACCTATTGTCCAAAGAAAAAGCCACAAAAAAAGTTAGATCTGTTCATCCTTTATCCAAGCCAGTCTAAGCTTTCGCATTTTTCTTTTCAGTGCTTGTATAGTTGAATTATCGGTTGCATCGTCGTGTCGAGTTGCTGGTCTTAGTGTCTAGTTCGTTTAGAGTTTCGAGTTCTGTTCATATTAGTCACGCCACCGCTGCATCATTATTCCTTCCGCTATCCACCATCCCATCCATCAATTTCCACCACGTGCTACCCACCGTTCATTGTCATAATCATAGTTGAGGTCATTCACATCTGTGCTTGATCCAATCTACATCTTATCTAGTTTGTTTTGGAAAGAGGGAGAGAGAAAAAAGAGAAAAAAAAAGTTAAAAAAAAGTCAGAGAAAAAAAGAGAGAAAGAAAAAGAAAAAAAAGGGTGAGAAAAAAAAAAGAGAAGAAAAAAAATCAAAATTCGGATCTATCTAGACTCAATCTCGTAGCTGAATTCGGATTGGAATCTGTTTTGCGCAGTGTTCAGTAAAACAGGCATATCTTTTTTATACGAAGTCTGTTTTGGCTCTGTGAGTACTCAAATTAAAGCTAGCGACGAGCCGCATCTAAATAGTTGCAGAAGCTAGTTCAATATTTGACACCTCAAAATCGGCTTCTAAATAGGTCTTTTTGCCCTCCGAAGTTCGCGAACACAGCCTGTTCCAGTTTTTCAGGCCAGTTTTAGAATTTTTTGACTCCTCATATCAACTCGGAATTGAGTGATTCTTTTTGCATTTGAAAGCTTGAGTCAGTGCCATTCTTGAGAAAAATTATCATAAAATTGGCACAAACTTTTATAGAGTAAATTTGGAGAGAGAATTGTTGGTATATCCTACTTGGTAGTTGTTTCTCATCATTATCTTTACTGCCATTGTGATCTTCACTTATACCTTGCTGTCCAGAGCTACTTCATATCCTTTATTGATTGCTAGTTGTGCAACGCCGTGACCTCATTAGTGTTCTAGGCTCGCGTCTCTACTCCGGTCTAGCCTAGGACCAGCATAGTACCGTCGTTGAGCGTTTATTCAACATTGCATCTCTGAATTGATTATTGCTAATCTTTTGCTACCAAATATTTAAGCCTTCCGAGCTCCACATATTTCTACACCGTGTATACGTACGTTCCCCTGGCAATCGTTTTACTCAATCTTCGGAGTTATTTGACACCGCTGGTTGCCTGTCACCACCTGCTGCATGGTAAGAACTTGTAAGATATTGATATTTGCTACACTGTGAGCGTTTTACCACCACATCCTAGTAGTTCATAGGAACATTATTCTTGGATTTTGTTTCTTGTTTTCTACTAACTATGGCAGGTTCCGGAGTTGTTAGTTCTTGGGCTTCATCGATCGTGGGTGATTTGCCATCACCTAAGAAAATACAACAACCGCCACAAGAGGAGCAATTACATCAGAATGCACATAATCAGGTTAAAGTTTCCATGCCACCATTTACTGGTCGTTTTAGGCCTGATTTATATATTGAATGGGAGTACGAAATAAATGCTATATTTGCTTCCCATAATTTTGATGAGGGTGAAAACTTTCAAGCTGCGGTTAGTACTTTTAGTAGCTTTGCTTTAGTTTGGTGGAGTGAATATTGTCGGTTAAACCCTGATCTTATACCTACTACTTGGGATGATTTAAAACTTGTCATGAGAGATAGATTCGTTGATGTTTATTATACTCGTGGCATGATTAAAAAATTACAACATTAAAAACAAGGCACTGACACGGTAACAAAATACTATGATGATTTACAAACTACATTATTGCACTCATTTTTAGAAGAAAGTGAAGAAGATTTTATGGATAGATTTTGGGGAGGATTAAACTGTGATATTCAAGAGATTCTAATTCATGAAGAGTGTTATCCTCTGGACCATTTGTTTCGTCTTGCTTGCAAAGCTGAACAGGAAATAAAACGACGTGTTGGCCACAAGGAGAACAAGCGCACAGTGCACATTCCAAGTGTTGATACAGATGTTTCTTCAACTACTAGGCGTACTATGACAACCACATCCGTTGTTGTGAGGACTACATCATCTCCATCATGTGACACATCACCTCCAAGAGTGCCTACATCGTCTGAGTTGATCATAAAAGGTAATGACAAAGGTACAGATTTTCAACTTTCATATAAGAATGATGCATGCCTACTTAACTTGAATACATCATGTGTTGTGTTACCTATTGATTTGAGCACACCAGCTATTTTAGAGAATTTTGTTACTGTCATGAATGCGTCATGTGATCAAAGAGTTGAAGTATCAACAATTTTGAGTGCACCCAATGAATTAAATGTTGATGCAAAAGAAACAATGTTTAATCATTTTGATATGACCTCTAATCTTGGTGATGATTTTGTGTCAAATGACTTATTGCATGTTTGCTTATTTAAGCATGTTGTAGCATGTAAATTTGATGCAAGTAAGGTTTATTCACCAATGTTGGGATGGTTTAATGATGAACATTGTCAATCCTTTGATATGAATAAGAGCTTCACTTATATGTGCAAATTGAGTTGCAATATTTTCATGTCTTCTAATACTTGTGATAATATTTTGGCTTTAGATTTTATGAACTATGAAAGTTACTCATGTATACATGTGTCATATATGCAAAAACTAAGGGAAGTAAAACTGGATGACATATACATATACAACATGTACACCTTGTCTCTTTTGTTAGCCATATTTCAGCTTAAGCAACGCCGAGGACGGCTTTGTTTTCAAGAAGGGGAGGATGATGAGGACATGACTACCTTGGATACGACCAAAAATATTGCATACATGTATATTTGTGAGGTGATTTCTAATGCAAACTATGCAATAATTTATTTATGTCATCCAAGACAAAAATACTTCACAAACTTTTGTGCCATGTCTAATTGCAGGTGTATGGGAGATTTGTACAATCCACATATGAACATAAGGGAAAAAGAGAAGTTTATGTGCTGTTCAAAAAGTCCTCTCACGTCACTTTTGGGCCAAGAGAAAATAGAGTCCAAGTCTCTCACGTTCTGGATTCAGATTCGGACTGCACAGACATACCTGACTCAAAACGCCAAGAACTATTTCATACGGACTCCGAATTGGGTGATTCTTTTTTTGTTGGAATGTAGATTTCGTGCTCTTTCTAACCCAATTGGTTTCACCTTCAAATTCATCCGGAGCGTTGAGTTGTCATCGAAACAATCTGACGCTGTTGCAGAATCCGAGTCAAACTACAAGTCCAAAGGTGTTGCATCACCTCCACTTGGGCCCATTGGCCTTGTACGACCTAGGGTTAGTTTTAGGCTGCCTTGGGACGTCCTCCCATCTCCTTGGCCGCCACCCCTTGCTCCTATATAAGTAGATCCATCTAGTAGCTTTTTGCTTGGGTTTTGTTTAGATTAAAAGTTCGCCATAGCTGCAACTTCGCGTACTTCGTTTGTGTTCAACGACCAGACCAAGACGTCACAGAACCCCACCTTGATCAATAAAGCTTTCATCTTATATTCGCAATATCCAGATTGCAAATCTTAGTTTCTTGCTTGTTCTTCGTTTGCTTGCAGGAGATAGACCCTCGTGGTCAGGTTGATTGTGCTCCGGCGTGGTCAATAACCTCTCGGAGTTGGTTTAGCGATTGCTAAGGCGCGACGTCCTCGCACGTTCGTAGTCGGATCGTCAAAGTCTACTCCACCAAAAACGATAGCTATCATCTCATCGAAAGATCGGGACACCCTCGCCTCTATCAATTGCCAGGCGGCTCCCCGCATGGAAGGCCAACCCAATGAACAAAACTGGGTGTCTCGCGCTAGTGAAGTCGGTCCTGGGTGCCATCCCCGTGCACCAGCTCCTCGCCTTCGCGCCGCCGAAGAAGACGCTTCGTCAAATCGAGAAGATTCAGCGCAGCTTCTTGTGGGCTGGCCGCGCTGCCGCCAACGGTGGCCACTGCCACGTCAATTGGCGCCGCGTCTGCCGTCCCATATCACACGGAGGCCTGGGTGTTCAAGACCTGGAGCGCTCTGGCCCTGCTCTAAGACTACGTTGGCTCTTGGTTCTCGCGCACTGACCATGAGCGCGCCTGGAGTGGCCTGGACCTGCAATTCTCTGCCGACGAGCGAGCGCTCTTCTTCGCGTCAACCATGATGACTCTCGGGAACGGGTCAACGGCATATTTCTGGGAGGACCGCTGGATCAATGGGCAGTCCCTAAGGGAGATCGCCCTAGCCCTTTACAACTGCATCCCCAAGCGCTGCCTCAAGATCCGAACCGTCGCTCAAGGTTTGCGGGGACATAGCTGCTAGAGACATCCACAGGACCCTGGGCATACACGAGATTGGCCAGTACCTGCAAGTTTGGTTGGCGATCAAGCACGTCATTCTCTCGGACACCCCCAACCAGCTTGTTTGGAGATGGACGGCCTCCGGTGCCTATTCTGCTAGCTCATGCTACCTCGCCACCTCCCAGGGATCCACGACTTGCTAGTGCCGAACCTCCTTGCTAGCCGGATTCATCACGGTCCATGTACCACAGGCCTCTACGTCTGGTTCCGGTCCCAATCTTCCTTCCAGTTAGCCTCTCCTGAATCAGGAATACATATTTGTCAACGATTACATGACAATCTATTTGATCAACCAATGCGTTTAGAGAGAGTAAACTCACAGGAAATACCGGTAAATCTTCCTTCCACTCAGCCTCTCCTGAATCAGGAATACATATTTGTCAACGATTACATGACAATCTATTTGATCAACCAGCGTTTAGACAGAGTAAATTCACAGGAAATACCGGTACGTGTAGCACTGATGATAGCTTAATATTTGTCGTACATTGAACTACTCCAGTTCCTTTGATTGGCTGAGTTGTACCATCAGCAGTTTGAATTGTTTCTTGATGCATAGATGGACTATACGATTCAAATTCCCCAAGATTACCAGCAACATGTTTAATATTACCAGCAACATGTTTAATGCTCCAGAATCTAGTATCCATTCTGATTTTAATCTATGCATTGCTATAGAGGCATTTTCAGTCTTACCTTCATCAGTGTAGACAAAGTGGGCAAAATGCCAAAAGCTTGCATCAGTCTGCTGCTTTGCCTTCTTCACTTCATTCTGGCCTGAACTAGACTGTCCTTGCCCTTGATCCATGCCTGACATGTTTGCTCTAGCACTCCTTTGATAACTGAAGTTGTTGGAATTCCCTGCATTCCTGCCTCTTGACTCCCCTGTAATTTCCTCTGCTCCCTTCCATGGCCACATCTTGGGAGCAAAACAGTTCTGACTTAGATGCCCATTTATTCCACAGTTGTAACAATCCTGTGTCTCCTGCCTATTTGACACATAGTAAGCTGTTTAGGTACCACCTCCACTTTCTCAATCTGTTTCAAGCTTGTTTCTTCCTGTGCCATGGCTACAATGGCCTCTTCTAGTGTAGGCAACTAGGGCAGATGCATTGGTGCAGCTCTCCTGCCCTCAAATGCAGTCCCTTCAAAAATTTCAGTGCCCTTCTGTCCTCGATCCACTTTTTTGCTGCTGCTACACATTCAGAGTGAGGCAGCAACAAGGGGGCAAGGTGGTCCAGATCTACCCATGCATTCCTCAGCTCTCCCACATATTTTTTTCGAGAAAACGCAAAGGACCTTTGTGTTTCATTGCATTGAAAAGATAGAGTTTGGTTACAATCCTCCTAGGAGGGCAAGCTCAAACGAAAAACAGGAAAACTAGTGCACATCCCAGGTGGACGGCAGGATGACGCGTAGGCCAGGGGCACATGCCCACTGCTCGGCTTCGTCCTTGATCTTGGAGACCAGGACATGAACCAGGGGCTGGGCGCCATCAAAGATGCACTCGTTGCGCTGCTTCCAAATCATCCATGGTGTCAAGAGGGCAATGGAGGCGAGGCCTTTGCGCATCAGTGTCGGCGTGTTTTGCCTGGCGTGCAGCCACCAATCCATGAGGGATTCTCCGTGATTTGGGCCTGCGGTGGTCATCCGTAGCCAGGAGAGGATTTCATGCCAAGTCTGCCTGGCGAAGGGGCACCCCAGAAGGAGGTGACACATCGTCTCGGGGGCTTGGTCACAGAGTGGGCATCGTGGCTGGTGCTGGATACCACGCGTAGCAAGGCGATCAGCCGTCCAGCATCTGTCCTGGTTGGCCAACCAGTGGGAAAACTTCACATGCAGCGGCGCCCAATTCTTCCAGATGAGCTTCCACGAGAAGCAGCGACACAAAATTGTCATGATGCATCATTGTAGAATGAGACATGTGTAACACCCCATGTATTAAGCTACAGTGATCACCCTTTTGATTATGCCATGTCATCATGATCAACAGTGCTTAATCATCATTAGTATCATATCTCTTTTCAAATTCAAAACTAAAAGTGAAAATAAAAGTTGTTCAAATCAGAAACTAAAATGTTCATTAAATGACTAATATTCCAGAGACCATTCTAAAATTGTAACCAACATTTAATAAATTAATTAGGTAACCCAAACCTCCTCTAACAGTGGCTGAAAATAATATTTAATAACCTTTTAATTAATCTAAGTCAAATATGAAATGATGTTTTGCCCAAGCTAGTTTTTGGTGGTAGGGTACATTGCACTGTGATTTATGGACCAGTTCTTATATTTTACAAAAGTCCATAAGTGGCCTAACAATTAGCAAAACAGAAAAGAAATAAATAAATAAAAGAAAGAAAATAAAAACGGAACCCCCCCCCCCCCCGGCCAACTGGGCCAAACGGCCCAGCCAGCCAGCCCACCAGGCCGGCCCACCCCGCCCCCTGGCCTATATGTGGCCTCCCCGGCCACCGCCCGAACCCTAGCTCGCCCCCTTCGCGCCCCATCTCCCTCTCCCTCTGGATCCACCTCCACGAGCTCGCCCGCGCTCGACCATCGCCATGTGTTCGTCGTCATCACGACCACCAGCTGCCCGGCGCCGCACCACCAGGTCCAGGAGCCAAGCCATCACCGCCTTCGTCTTCCTCGCTGCTTGATTGGAGCCGGAGATCATCACCGTCGTCGCTCACGTCGTTCCCCTACGCCGGCATCCGCCTCGGCCGCCACTTCGACCCGCTGCTCCGACGCCTCCCCGGCCCCCTCGAGCCCTCACGCGGCCTCCACTGTGAGCTCCTCCCCCAAATCCCCCCTACCCCATCCTCGATCCGTCGCCGTATGGTCTTCCCCGCGAGCTCGGTCGCCGTGGCTGAACCTTCTGCGTCCGCGCGTGCTCGCCGCTCCCTGCCTCGCCCTACCGCGGCTAGGCCGCGCCCGGCCGAACCCCACGCGCGCCCGCGCGCCCTCTGTCCGCGGCCGCAGCCCCCTGTACCTCTCATCGCCGCCTGCAACCGCTCCTGCCCGCGCTTGCCTCTCCCCGGGCCATGCCCCGACTTGCTGGCCGCGCGCCCGCGCCGACCCGTTGCCGAACGCGCCCACGCCGCCCGCTTCTGCCGTGGCCTCGTTCCTCCTTGTGCGCGCTCCCGCCCGCGCCTCGGCACCTGCTTGCGTGCCCGCGCGTGCGTGCTCACACCCGCGCCTACCGCCGCTCCGCCGCGACCGCTGCCGTCCCCTGCTGCGCCGCTCTGCCTGCTGCTTCCGCCGCGGGCCGCCGTTGCCGCTCGTACCGCCTGCCGCGCGCGAGCCCCGCCCCGTCCTCCGCTGCGCCTCGTCCCGCCGGCCGGGGCTACCGGCTCCGCCCGCCGTGGCCCTCGCGCCCCGCTGCGGCAAGCCCCGCCGTGGCCACGACCTCGGCCCGCCCGGGCAAGCTACGGGCGCCCGCCGCCCGTTACGCTCGTCGCCCGCTAAGGCCTTGTGGGCCGCTGACCACAGGGGCCCACGCCCCTGTCCAAAAAAAAAGATTTAAAAAAATAATAATAAAAAATATATAACAATAATTAACTAAATAATTAATTAACTTAATTAACTCTGTTAGTTTAAACTAATTAAATTAGTTAACCTAATTAGCTAGTTAGTAGCTAATATGATAGTTAGGTCAGACTAGTCTATGACAGTGGGACCCACTGGTCAAATTGACCAGTCAAAAGTCATGTTGGCTGCTGATGTCAGCGTGACATCATTGCTGATGCAGTAAATGAATTTCTGAATTAAATAACTCAAAATGATTAATAAAACTTCAGAATTTAATATAAAATAAACCGTACCTCGGATGAAAATAATTTGTACATGAAAGTTGCTCAGAATTTCGAGACGGATCCGAATACGCGGTCCGTTCGTCCGTCACACGTCCCTAGCTACCCGAACATGGAACTTCCCTCTCCGGATCGTCTGTCCGATAAATCCAAAGACCCGGGAAATATCGTCAGATATTCCCCCGCTCCGTCTGATACGTGTAGTACTGCGTTAGACTACCCCTAGCACTGCGTATTGCCATGTCATGCATCGTGTTGCATCTGTTTGCTTGTATTTACTGTTTCTTCCCCCTCTTCTCTCTCGGTAGACCCTGACACCGACGTCGTCCCCGAGACCAACGCAACTCAGGAGCCCGACGCCACCGTTGACGACCTTGCCCTTGCCGCCGAGCAACCAGGCAAGCACCCCCTTTTTGATCATCCCGATATCGCCCATTCTAACTTCTCATGCTTGCATTAGAATTGCTGCTGCTACTGCTTTACCTATTCTGATGCATAGCCTGTTTATTGTAACCTGCTGTTGATAATTACCTGCATATCCAAAACTGTCTAGTATAGGCTGGGTAGAGACCTATCGGTGACCCCACTTGTCCCGACTGCCTCGCTGGATTATCAGAAGACCCGATCAACGGGATTGAAGATCAGGCCCCGGCACCGCACATCACCCCCCTTAGTTGTAACGACACTGCAGCGTTACTATCGAGTGCCGAGGATGAAACCTCTTATAGCACTTCTGATGTTAACTCTGTAGAATAGCTATTCGGTCGTGGTCAACGAGGGTGATTCCTCCTTCACCACTTCCGGTAACGACGCTGTCGTGCAACACATCAAGTGTGAACCCATCGAGGGTGATTCCTCCGAGTTCACCTTGACGGATACATCGAGTGGGAATTCAACGAGGGTGATACCTCGGATTCCCCTGATGTTATGGACACACGGATACTTGGACCTTACACTGTTACTTGGATAGGCGGGTCGACCCTGAGGGGTACCCGCGTGCGCCTAAGTGGCGAGTATTGTGAAGACGGGTTGCCTGTGTGGTGCCCGAGTGATGAATACGAGGCATGGCCGGGCATTCTTGGCCCTTGCCGCAAGTCCTCGAGACGGGGCGATGGGGTCACATCTTTCGTGAGTCTCTGCTCGTTACCGCAAGCCCTAGTCCACTAACGATTTGGATATTTGATCCGAGCTGGCCTCTGGCCTGATAGCACTAACCATCACGTGGGCATAGTATGGGCGTTCTGCATCGTAGCATCAGCCGAAAGCTCTGTCAGACGTCTAGTTCAGCCTTGCGGCCGGGACGGGCCGGCACCCTCCTGGTGCCTGGCTTCACCCTGCTCGCAACGACCCGGAGTGCACAGGGCGATGGCCCAAGACCCCTGAGCGTTTAGGATGTAGACCGGCGGGGACCTCTCTGCTGAGCTGTAGGTAGGGTTGCGGTGTATCGTTTGGCCGAGGCCGGGCATGACCCAGGAAAGTGTGTCCGGCCGGAGTTAATCGAGCGTGTTGGGTAAGTTGGTGCACCCCTGCAGGGAAGAAAACTTCTATCGATAGCCGGTCCTACGGTAAAGGACACTCGGAGTTGTATCCTGATTGATACAATTAGAACTGGATACTTGGATACTATGGCTCTGGGATTGCTTCTCGCAGGGAGTCGAGAAGGGATTTCAGGACGAGGTTGATGACTGTATGGCTCTGGGATTGCTTTCTCGCAGGGCGTCGAGAAAGGATCTCTGGGTGAGGTTGAGACTTAATGATACTGCTACCTTATATTGTACTGTTCTACTCTATTCTATTGCTGCAAGACCTCTGAAGATGCTAGTCTTCGATAGGACTAGGCCTTCTCTCTATTCTGGCATTTCTGCAGCCCAGTCCACATATACAGCCTCCCCTTGAAAATGTTGCATATGTAGTGTAGATCCTTGCTTGCTGAGTACTTCTGAGTACTCACGGTTGCTTTGTTTTCCTTTTCTCCCCATATCAGTTTGTCGCGACCAGAGGACGGAGCCCCCTGAGACAGATGCCCCGTCGATCGACTACTACTACTACCCTGAGGATGGTTACTACTACGAGCTGACTGACGACCAGGAGTAGGTTCGGAGGGTCCCAGGCAGAAGGCCTGCGCCTTTCGATCGTAGTGTTTTATTTTGCCCCGCCTTTCTAAAGGCCTTTCTGTTTCTGTTTCATATCTGTACTCAGATATCTGATGCTTCCGCTGACGCTTGTATGCGAGCTGATGTATTCGAGCCCTCGAGGCCCCTGGCTTGTAATATAAAGCTTGTATGACTTTATTTATGTTTTAGAGTTGTGTTGTGATATCTTCCCGTGAGTCCGTAGGCTTGATCGTGTGCATTTGCGTGTATGGTTAGTGCACGATTGAGCCGGGGGCGTCACAACATGTAGCGTTTGATAAAAATGAGTAAAGTTTTTCCAGATGTAATGAGTGGAATTGATAAGAACAATCTTAAGTGTGAAGCATGTGAGTATGCTAAACACACTAGAACCATCTATGTAAGGGGCTCAAAAGTATATCCCCATTTATGCTTGTGCACTATGATGTGTCGACAGTGGCGGCGGACCCGGTAGGGCAAGGGTTGGCGGCCGCCCTACCATGATTTATCCGGTGCAAGAAGGGTGCAAGACGGCGCATCGGCGTGGCGGCGTTGCCAGTGGCATGTGACCAAAGCCTGCCCTACCTCAGCTTTTGTCCGTCCTCCGCCACTGTGTGTGGACATGTCCTATTTCCTCTATCAGTGGGATGAAGTATTTTGTGACATTCATTGACTGTTACTCACGAATGACTTGGGTGTACCTTATGAGGCATAAGGATGAAGTGCTATCTTCTTTTCAAAATTTCTCTGCATATGTTAAAACTCAGTTCAAGGTGCAGGTCCAAATGCTCAAATCTGATAATGGGACAGAATACATCAACAAGTTTGGGGGGTTCCTATCTGATCACAGTATTCTACATCAGACATCATGTCCAGACACTCTACCTCAAAATCGTGTAGCAGAGAGGAAAAATCGCCACATCTTAGAAGTGGCTCTATCATTGATGTATGCCATGAATGTTCCAAAATTTCTCTGGAGTGAGGCAGTGATGACTGCTACGTTTCTTATAAATCGCATGTCTTCAAGAATGTTAGATATGAAATCTCTCTTGTGAATTATTGCTAGGTGAGAACAAGTTGGTGGTTCCTCCCAAGGTGTTTGGCTGTACTTGTTTTGTTCGAAACCACAGGCCCTCGGTAACAAAACTTGACCCAAGAGCTGTTAAATGCATCTTCATTGGCTATCCTACTGGACAGCGAGGATATAAATGTTGGAGTCCCTGCGAGCGGCGCACATTTGTAAGTCTTGATGTTACCTTCTGGGAATCTAACCCCTTTTATGGTGAGAAAACAGATTTGAGTGGTGTATTTGAGGGGGTTGACCAGCTTGGATGTAGCTAGGGGAGTGTCATAGTCGATCTAAACCCGCCTGTTTGGGCATATGATTTTGATGTGTTTGACTGGCCTATAAGGGACGGTCGAACGTGTTGGGTACAATAGTGCACCCTGCAGGGATAAATCTACTCGAGTAGCCGTGTCCGCGGTTATGGGCGACTTGGATCTTGTTGACTTGATCATAGAACAACTTAAACCTTAATAATCTTAAAACTTGCCAACTGTGTGAGTGCCTTGTAGGTTCTCCCTCGTGGGAGATGCGACAGGGAATAAAAGGTAGTGCCCTTTGCTTTTGTTTAAGCCTTCTTATGGGAACCCCCCCCCCCCACACACACACACACACACACAATAATTAGAAAAGTAGGCAACTCCAATAACACACTATAGGGGATGATTTAGTGACGAACCGTTGGAGATGCTCTAATAATATCAATGGCTTATGTTGCTTCCATAACAAGAAATGCATGCTGGAGCAGCCCACCCATCAGCTTTTGTTCTCTCTTCGTCTTCCTCCTCTCTCTCTCTTTCACCGGTGCTTTTAGCAGACAGCTGTTTCAACTGGTATGCCACGCGTATACCGAAATTGTAAAGTAATGGTGTGGCAGCCACCATGGAAAACCACTTATGGCACATGATCTGCACTGGTTACGACCCTTGGACAATGGAAGGTTTACAACTTCACAGTTTTTAGGTTGAGAAGGAAAATTAGACTCAGAAACTACATTGCAGCTTCCTACAAAAAGCTTCTCAGAGACAATATTACAGGAAAACACGCGGGAGACGACTGCAACAACTCACATCTAGGTACACAGCACGCACCTTTCTACTGTTGTACTTCAACTGGAAGTACCTATCCATGCGAATGCAGGAAACAGTGGAATCATCATATTCATGGTCACAAGAGATGGACAAACAGTGTGTCGAACAGCCGATATGAATGTAAGATTGCTCTCCATTCTGGTAATTCTGGAACATAAGGCAGTCTCAGGTAGATGCACATTACTGCCATATATCAGAATCGGTATGATGCATATTATTGATGTCCTAACAAAAAATTATTACCAGCAGAAACTATATAACAAGTAGGTATTTTGATAGGAACAGATCATGGGATGCCACCTAATTCAAAAAGATTAAAGTGCCAATAAAATGTGTTCCATTGACATGGATTTACGTATTAGCTCTTCTCGTTGCTAAACTACTCCGCGTCCTATAAATCCTATGCAGTGAACACAACACTTTTTAGCATGGGGTGATGTAGAGTATATGCGCCGGCTTGGACAGAATTCAACAAACGCTTAATTGAAACTCCTCCAGCATATGAGATAACATACAACTATACTAGCGTTTTCAAATCATTATTCCTATATGATTTTGTTCTCCTCTTGAGCTGTATATTCTACATGAATACATAAGTTTTAAGCCGAACATGAATAGTCCACTAATGCAACACCTTCGAAAATTTTCTAGCCAGTATTCAATCACTTTGCTAAACCAAGTCAAGAGCTCCTCAGCACTAATTTTCACCCCATCGACACAACCCACTTGATTTCGTCTACCCTTTTTCGTAAAGGAGGATAACCCCAGGCCTCTACATCCATATATTATATATTATTAAAAACAATGCCAAGCAAAGCCAAACATTAAAATCAAACAAATCAGTTTACAAAAAAGCGCTATCCACATTGGTCTGCCTCGCGGCAGGATCTCCACAATCCTGCCACAAACCTTATGACCCTGAACCATAATCCACCGCTCAAGCGACATGTGACTTAACAAAGGGCCAAAACTCCCACACAACCCCTTCAAGAAGGAAGCGGTGCTCGCGCGCCAATGTTAGCTGGTCTAACCACAAAGTCAAACATGGGCTATCACCCCTGAAGCAGAACTTCTAACCGACATCTTCAACTTCGGTTTCGTCTAACTTATTTTGTGAAAGGGCCTAAGGTCATATATTAAGCATCACATGTCCTTACAAACACATACATACAGAAAAACAAAATTACAATCAAATCCTTGGGGGTGCCGAAGTCTTCTTCCTCCTGCATCCACCAGCGCCGCGCCATGAGCATAGCTCAATGCCGCCTATGGGCCTCCGCCTCTGCGGAGCAAACTATTTTTAAAACCAAGAGCTTGTAGAAGCAACGGCCGAGAAGTCGTCAATGCAAACCAGGAGACGCCGACGGCCGCAATCTGCAAAGCAAATCGACACTCGGAGAAGAAAAAGCCGATAAGGGCCTGTAGAAACTCCAAAGGCAACGAAAGGCGGCCGAATCCAGATGGATCCACTGCAAACCTAAACACCGACCGGATCCCGAAAGACCCGCCAGAACCCCCCCCCCCCCCCCCCCCCCCCGACGAATAACCAGACCAACAAAATGGGGAAAGAGCAGGCAGGACATTATTCCTACACTGGAACAGCGCCACCTTCTTGCTGCCCCAATTCAAACTTGAAGACTCCCTAAAGAAAACCTGAAAAAAAATCACCCATGCCGCTGCACGACAAATGTCGAGCTCGCGGACATCCAGGATCGTGCATCGACTCCCTCTTCTCCGGTAACCCAGCGGTTACCGTCGAAGATCGCCAACGCCATCATTGAGCACCGCCTGACGAAGACCGCCACTCGAGCACACATATACTTCGCCATCCCGCAACAGCCTTCCAACTCCTCCACAAGCAAGCAGGACCTCCCCGGCGCCAATGGCAACAGACAGGCTTTGCCCGACGACGTGCCCGGTGGGTGACGAGAGAGGGAGTAGATGGGGCGGCGGCTAGGATTTTGGTCTGTCCGCCTGGTCCACTCTTCCATGAATTGTAGTTTAGGTGTTATTATGGATTTTGTTTTAACTACCCAAAGTAAAAAAAAAACACTTCCAATACATCCTGTCCAATTTTATGCCTCTAAAATTTAGGGCATCTCCAAAGCGGACTCTCAAACCGCCCGCAACCGTCCAAACTGCACGGTCCGGACGTGTTTAGCCATCCAACGCGGGCCTGCATCGGTCCGCCGACCGGTCCGAGCGCGCTTTTTCCCGCAAACCCGAAAGAAACTGGGGGGCTTTGCATGAGTCCGGACAGCAGCCATGTAGGACTCCGACACCCCTGGTCCACCCAAAACCCCTCCTGAACCCCGCGCCTCCATCCTCCCATCTTTCTATGCATTTGTTTTCTCTCTTGCCTTTGCCGCCGCTCCACCACCCCGTCCGCACTGACACACCCTTGCCGGAACTCGACGACTCCGTCACCTCCATCGCTACACCAGGGCTCCACGCTGCTTGTCCTCCCCCGCCATTCCACGCCTCTTCTCTGTTCGTCGCACAGGTACCATCCGCCCCTACGGTACTCACCATGCCCAGCAAGTGTTCGATGAAATGCCCGTGCTAAATTTTTTTGTCCCTTCTTCTATGAAGCAATTGATTCGGATATGGACTACATATACGAGCACTATGTTGAGTAGTTCGACGGCTCGTCCGACCAGGGCCGGCCCTATGTTTCGGAGGGCCCTTGGCCGAACTCGACGACATGGCCCCTATATAATATTATATATGTATATGTTTAACTTCATTTGTCAACTATTAAGAGTAAATTATGAAGAAAAAAAGTACTCCCTCCGTCTAGGTGTATAAGTCACCTTACGAAAACCAAATAATCCCAAAACACTTAGGAGCGGTGCATTAACTCCTACCTCATTTCTAGTTTCTTGACATATCAACCAATAAGAGATGTGGGGCGTACATGCTTTCAATGACTTGAGATACCAAACACGACATGTAGTGGTTAGTTCATTGCATGCAATGCTATTAATTAGCAAATAAGCATTAAGTTCTCTCGTTTTCCCCTCCGCCTTGGTCGCGGTGCACAACCTAAGATGACTTATACACCTAGACGGAGGAAGTACATAGAATTAGAAATGTGTACATCAACAGGTCAACACATTAACAATCCTATACCCTGTATACTAAGATTGAAATGGATGAATCATATATGTACTTTTGAAAGACCGAGAGAATTATGTTCGATGAACTCGCACGGTCACACCGTCACAACCTCGTGGACGGCCGGGCGGCGGGACGGCGCAAGACCACAAGAGCAGCCAGCATGCTGTAGCAGCGACAGTCAGCAGGTCCATGAGCGGCGGCAAGAATCGTTGAATCGAGAGCGACAACGAGTGACGAACTGACGAGGGGACTATTAACGATGTTTATTTATTTATTTATTTTACACCTAGAGATTGTGATGATTGGATGTGTGCGAGACGCGGCCGTGCGAGAGTACGCTACTTTTTCCCAGTGCTAGCGATCAGCCACTTGGGCCAAGCCCGTCACGCTCCTCCTTCTTTCTTTTCTCTAGTTTTACTGGGCTATAACATATATACATGCATATCAAATTTTGGGCCCCCCACAGACCTGGGCCCTAGGCCATCGCCTCTCTCGCCATACCCCAGGGCCGGCCCTACGTCCGACTAGGAGGGCTGCATGGATGAGACGGCGATGACGCAGGTGGTCCTTGCAAATGCGGAGCGTGCGGAAGAGCATGTTCTCAATTTCAAGGGATTGATAAAGGTCATCGAGTGCTCAACCACAACACGACGGGGGGCCATTTGACGCTGATGGACGACTACTTTGCCCCGAATGTCCTAATCGCCGACAATTTTCGCCGTCGCTTTCGGATGCGAAAAAATATCTTCGATCGTCTCTACCATGGCTTCCGGTCCTTTGATGACTTCATCTTGAAGAAGGATGCCGTGAGAAGGATTTGGTTCTCTGGTTACCAGAAGTGCACGGCCGCACTGCGGATGCTAGCATATGGCACGGCCGCTGATTCGTGGAAGAAGATGTCGTGAGAAGGATTGGGTTCTCTGGTTACCAGAAGTGCACGGCCGCGTGCACGGCCGCACTGCGGATGCTTAGCATATGGCACGGCCACTGATTCGTGGAAGATTTGATTGAGCAACTGAAGGAAGATCTAATTGAGCATCTGTGGGCGGTTGAAGGGGACAACATTGTGCCAAAAAAAAAAGGGGGGACAACATTGTTGGAGTGTAATATTTAAATTTGAACTACTGCTGCATTTCAACATTTGAACATTTTTTAACTAAACTGAAACTAGATATGCGGCTACTTTGCGCGTGCGGATGTATGCGGACTTTAAAAAAAATTGGGGTGGATGTATGCCGCTAGCTTTGGATGGCCGGCTCCCGTATCAGTGTCCGCGGAATGGTTTCCGGTCTGCGGACGGATGCGGTGTCAGGATCAGTGTTGGAGATGCCCTTACATATCCAATATCAAGTCTCAGAACTACACAAACTATACATATTTAACAGCCTTTCCGTATGCTCAAATGCATCCGAGATAGTTCAGTTGAGCAACCACACTTCACAACGTCATCACACCGAAGAATCAAGAGAAAAGCAGTGGGTAAGAAAAGATTGCACCTTCGTGTTGTGCGCCGCACTAAGGTGGAGCGATCCGGCAAGGTCGGCCGTGCCTCGCAGCACGGCGCCGCGGGAGGCGGTGTCGACGACGGCGGAGAAGTTCCGCCCCATGAGCGCCACCTCGGGAGTCGGGGCCCCTCCCGCGGCCCCGTGGTGAACTCGAAGACGGAGCTTGGCAAGGCCGTTGAGGACGCGGCAGGAGATGCGGTGGGAAAAGAGCTGGCGCTCGCTGTCGAACTCCGATGTCACCCTGATGGGCGGCCGCCCACGCAAGAAACCGCGCTTCGACGGAGGTGGGGTTGGGCTTGGTGCGACGTGGGAGGTGAGACCATCCTCTTCCATTGGTGGGGGAGGGGGCGGTGCGGAGAGGAGCGCGGGCGCCGCCATTGGACGGGATGCGACGCGGAGGGGAGAGGTGGCAACAGGAGGAAAAAGAGGGAGGGAGTGAAGAGGACACGTGGCTATCCTTATGCACAGCAATCCAATGGTCGATGGATATGGTGGACCTTGCCAATCGTTGATGCGGGCACGCGCGGCCCGCATGCTCGGCTCTGCTCGATCCTTTATTAGAGCATCCCTAGCAAATCGTGTAAACCGCGACACCACAAGTTCCATTTAGATGATATACTGTAACGATTAGTGGAATGCTCGTGCATTGTCACGGGCCAATAAATAAATTTATAAACAATGACCATTTTTCTCTCAACAAACAAGCACGTTGCATGAAATATTTAATCACAACACAAATACAAACATCTTTTTTCTCTCTATTCTTACAAACACCACACATCCCTCTAGCCGCTCTTTTCCATTGATTTAACTTGTCATCAATCATCTTCTTTGTCCATACATAATTAATCCTCTTAATTTATAGCCCTTTGACGCTTCCCGACACAACATCTAGATAACAAAAAACAACTCTAAATTTTTTCTATATTAACTATCATGATCCTATCATATAAATAAAAAAATTTGAACAAGAAATGAAGGTCCCATAATAATGCTATACTCTCTAAATCATACATCCCATCTACATGTGAGAAGCGGCAACAAACACACACGTGAATAGCGGTGCCCCTGCCAGCAGCGGCTGCATCTCCTCGGATCCATCATCTGCAACTTCCCTACCTAATAATTCCAATTAGAAGAGAATGGGGCTCCACCTCCCTAATAATTCCAATAAGAAGAGAATGGGAGATAGTCATGTAATTGTAATTTGTAAGTATAAAGCTCTCGCCTGATAAACCATAAATCCACAATTCTCTCTCCCTCTCCCCCCTTCCCACTCTCTTCCTCTCTCCCTCTCTGTCTCTCTCTCTCTCCCTCTTCCTCTCCCTTAATAGAGGCGAGGGTGTCCCGATTTTTCGATGAGATGGTAACTATCGATTTGATGGAGCCGACTTTGACGATCCGGCTACAAACGTGCACGACGTTGCGCCTTAGCAATCGCTAAACCAATCTCCTGAGGTTACTGACGATGCTGGAAGCACGATCAGCCTGACCACGAAGGTCTATTCCTGCACGCAATCGAAGAACAAGCAAGAATATGATAATGCAATCTGAATATTGCGTATATAGATGAAGTATTGATAATGGTGGGGATCCGAAAGCGGTCTTGGTCTGGTCGTTGGACACAAACGAAGTACACGAAGTTGCAATGGCTAACTTTTAACTAAACAAATCCCCAGCAAAAAGCTACTAGATGGATCTACTTATATAGGAGCAAGAGGTGGCGGCCAAGGAGGTGGGAGGACGTCCCAAGGCAGCCTAAAACTAACTCTAGGTCGTACAAGGCCAATGGGCCCAAGTGGAGGTGATGCAACACCTTTGGACTTGTAGTTTGACTCGGATTCTGCTACAGCGTCAGATTATTTCGACGACAACTCAACGCTCCGGATGAATTTGAAGGTGAAACCAATTGGGTTAGAAAGAGCACGAAATCTACTTTCCAACAAAAAAAGAATCACCCAATTCGAAGTCCGTATAAAATAGTTCTTGGCGTTTTGAGTCAGGTATGTCTGTGTAGTCCGAATCTGAATCCAGAACGTGAGAGACTTGGACTCTATCTTCTCTTGGCCCAAAAGTGACGTGAAAGGACTTTTTGAACAGCACATAAACTTCTCTTTTTCCCTTATGTTCATATGTGGATTGTACAAATGCCCCATACACCTGCAATTAGACATGGCACAAAAGTTTGTGAAGTATTTTTGTCTTGGATGACATAAATAAATTATTGCATAGTTTGCATTAGAAATCACCTCACAAATATACATGTATGCAATATTTTTGGTCGTATCCAAGGTAGTCATGTCCTCATCATCCCTCTTCTGTCTCTTTGAAAAGGCAATCGTGTACGGCGACGGATGATATCCTATTCTATGTATGATTGACATGTAAAACGGTTCTCAGCTATCGCACGAGGTGATAGTGCACTAAATTATTGTTTTTGTAAATAATGACGAAGTTAAAGATGCATGTATTGTAGTGTCAATGTTTGTTTCTTCTTGTCTTAGACCGCGACAAAGATAAAGCTTGACAACAGTCTAGGTTATCCCTAATGAAAACCTAAGGCGATAAAATTCAGAAGTTGATAAACCATAAATCCATAATTCTCTCTCCCTCTCTCCCCCTCCCCCCCTCTCTCTCTTCCTCCATATATCTCTCTCTCCCTCTCTCTCTTTCTCTCTCTCTCGCCCTTCCTCTCCCTCTTCTATCTCTTTGAAAAGGCAATCACATACCGCGACAGATGATATCCTATTCTATGTATGATTGACATGTAAAATGGTTCTCAGCTATCGCAGGAGGTGACGGTGCACTAAATTATTGTTTTTGTAAATAATGATGAAGTTAAAGATGCATGTATTGTAGTGCCAATGTTTGTTTCTTCTTGCCTTAGACTGCGACAAAGATAAAGCTTGACAACAGTCTTGGTTATCCCTAATGAAAACCGAAGGCGATAAAATTCAGAAGTTGATTTCCAACAGTAGGCCAAGCACCAATGATCAATTAATGCTATCGAACAGCTTGATCACCACCTCGACTTTGCTGCCACTAACTTTCCAAGTGCATGAAGCTAGACAACGCTTAATTTTTGGTGTTTCTTAAGTTTGAAACAATAGCTTATGTGTGTCAATTATGCAATTCCATCAGATGACAAGTAGACACATAAATTATACCAAATAAAAAGAGCAAATCTGACTTTCCAACTCCAAAATAATTTCACTATTGACATTAAAAATATTTGATTCTACATTTTCATGCACATAATCCATATACACGTTTGGAAGGTCCCTCGAACAAATAAAAACAATCTCAGTTCGCTTAAACCATAACCCTCTACTAAAACAGATTCTATTGAAAAGGGGCGAGGTAGCTAACCCTTCAAACATGAACTTGTAGTTGAAGAATAACGGCCTGCCGCTGTGAGAACAACAATCGGTCCTTCTGGCTAATGTTTCCTCCTGTAGTAGCGATCCCAAAATATCAGACAGTTGCGTCAATTCATCAAAGTCTTACTAGTAAAAGGGAGA
Organism: Thinopyrum elongatum; assembly: GCA_011799875.1. NCBI lineage: Eukaryota > Viridiplantae > Streptophyta > Magnoliopsida > Poales > Poaceae > Thinopyrum > Thinopyrum elongatum. The sequence goes on from CM022301.1 coordinate 184,353,370, forward strand.
TAGTGAAAAACACAAAGTCCTTCAATATTGTTGCCCCTAGCATAGCATGGAGATATCTGGATTATAAGCAAAGGAGAACAATTAAGGAAAATGAATCACCAAAATGTGCACATGCAAATTCTCCTTACAGGAAAGGACGCTAGACCAAACCAGAAATGTATATGACACCAATATAGGTTAGTGAGCAGCATTACAAATTCTCCTTACATATTAGCACTGAAACATATTCTTCTACTCTGAAAGCACACCCCAGCACTGCAACAGTTCGATGATGTAGCGGGACCTTACTTCACTGCCGGTAGCATACAAATAAAATAAATATGACGACTCCAATATAGGTTAGTGAGCAGCATTACAAATGCGCTCGTACAAACAGACTATAGTATGGAGAACCAAACACACGAGAACATAGTACCTGCACTGCATTTCATCGAATATGTCACGTGCAAAAACTCGTATTCCTCATCTTCCATCATGCTAGTGCTTGCTCCACCATGGAAAAAGTGCAGACCTGAAAAACATGGAAGCCTAAGCCATGAATGTGCATCCAATGGAGTGGAGCGGGGAGGATCTTGGGTATTTACTGGGGAAGGGGCATGGTGAGGTGATTGGTGTTGATTTCAGTACCATGTGCCACAATCAGAGGCAGCCGACGGGAGAGGAAACATCCGTTGTCATCGCCTGCATGTGTCGCCCCATATGCTCCCCGATCCAAGCGGCACGACGGTAAGAGGCTCATGGGTGCGCGGATGCCGGTGTCAGCATTCGTGGTTGAGACGCCGCTTTACCGGTACATATATTGTTCATGCAATAAGCAGAGATGCAATCAGCTGTTCATAAGCAAGAAATGTGTAATTCGTTATTGTAAAAACAAGCAAAAAATGACTTCCTCAAGGACACAAATCAGTGGGAAACCTGCACAACCTAATACGTCATTCTCTCAGATATATAATCATTCAGAAAAAGAACCTCCGGCTTCATCTATTTGCCTGTATATAACAAGTAGTACTAACAATTGTTGTGTACAAGAAACAATCGACATAATTCAGTTATAAAAAAATATTAGACATAAACTAGAGATCTTACTATACAAAATCCACCAGCAGCAGAGCATCAAGGATCACATCTAGCAGAATCAAGGAATCAACGAACAAGCGAAAGTAGATGTCCATCTACTCTATACAGGGATATCTGGCACTCTTTGGGAATGTTTGAATGACACCGCGATCACACAGGGACTCGTCTTCATCGTGGGAGAAGCTAAATAAACTGGTACAAAAACTGGATTTTTGGTTGTGTTTTCTCTAGGTCTTCCTTTTGATTTGCAGAAATTTCGGTTGCTGGACCAGGTTCGTTAGACTCAAAATTACTCAACTGCACCTGCACATGTAATCTGGACCAGAAAACCATATAAAAAGGGCAACATATGAATTGCAATTCCAAATAGTTTATAATAGGACTGCTTTGCTCAATGTTTTTACTAATGAGCATGGCATATTTAATCAGCAGATTATTGTTAAATATCATAGCATGGTGGGGCTTTGTCAACATATTACTTTTAGTTACCTTTTAAAACTTGAAGGCTCACTATTAGTTCTAATCCTCATGGCCTATTAAATCTGCACGCTACTATTCAATGTAACAATTCCAGCTTGCTCCTATATGAATGATGTATCTAAAAAGACATAAGAGATGCATATGACTATGGTGCAGCAACTCCTCAGACCTAAACTGCGAAGGAAACCACTCCACGCTACAACGCCGATGAGCTGAAGCTCACATGGTGGCATCCGCCATGACCGCCACCATGTTGGAGGCACTGCCGGCGTAGCCGAGACTCCCACCATCAATTTGCGTGCTAATTTATTGCACAGCATGATGGACAAAAAATTATGCCGCTAATTAAAAAAAGGAGTACGCCTTATTATCGAGACTGTAGCTTCTAAGAAATAAAGTGGCACGGAACCAAGCATGTAAGCAAAAGGAATGGAGATCGTAAAATATTCCATCGATAAATGTTAGTTACTGATGGAAGGATTGAACAAAAAATGAACAACTTATAAATTTGAACACGGGATCTTATGTTGAAGATGGTATCCAGTTTGTAATTTAGAAGTTAATGATGTAGTCCATAATCAACCAAGGGAAAAAGAAGCACATGACCAAGCAATGGATTGAAATTGTGTGTAATCAGTACAAGATCAAGAAATTAACTATTGCATACTAATATGTATTTTTGTCTCTTCAGCTTACTTAGTTATATACATCCCCATAAGCCATATATATTCAGGCAGCAAAATTAGAAAACAACATGTATAGTTGTTGCTTGATCCAGCAAACACCGCACACAGGCACGCACACGCAACAAGCATCCATCCGCACCCAGCAAGCAGCAAGCAGCATGCATGCACGCACACACGATGAGTTCATACAAGCATCAGTCGCTGGAGATCACGCACTCAAACACGCTAGGAAGCCACACACAGAGCACGCCCATCACAATATTCACGCAGAGCACACACGCACACAACGCAAACACAAACACAGATGTAAGATTTGGCGGAGAGGGGAAGAGAGACATACTACCACAGGGCGGAGCCGTGGCGCCCGTGTGATCGGCGACTAAGTCGACGGTGACCCAAGATCAAGCAGCGGGCACGAGGCGTCGGCTGATGGTCGGCGAGGCTGAGGTGAGCGGCCAGATTGGGCGCTAGCCACTTCCTGGGTGACACTGCCGACGTCATCAGATGCCAGCGACGATGGGGCAGTCAGTTGGGTGCCTTCCAGAGCTCGACGCAGGGGTGGCGTCCCCTCTCTGTCTATCCGGCGAGGTGCGCCACAAGGGAGGGGTCCCGACGGCTGCCCCAACTGCAGTGTTGCACGACACCGCGCACCCGCTGGACGCCCTTGGGGAAGAGCATGACTACAACTCCGGGTTGCGCATGCGATTGGAAGGGAGTAGAAACCCCAGACGCCCATCCCGCCTAACCTAGCCAAAGGCCGATCCTCAATTTGGCGGCGACGGAGGACCAGTGCAGCAGAGGGAAGCGACGCGATGGTCGACCGCGGGGTGGCGTTGGTGCGGCGGCTAGGGTTTGCAAGGGACGAGGTGATGGAGGTGTGCGTAGCATCCGTCGGGTTAGGGAAAAGGAAACGTCAAATAAGCGCGCCTAGTGCGGGATCGAAGGAGCTAAGTATGGAAGGGGATCTGTGGGAAAAATAAATCGGAGAGAGAGATGATCTCTTTGGAAGGTGATCTCATGTATATGGTATTATTTCTAAATTCTTAGTTACCAAATATTTACATGATTGAATTCAATCAACACCTGCCAAATCAAGCACGAATAAATGGTAAGAGGATCGAACGCGATTCGGTTTTAATTGCGAAGAAGAAAAAAATTAACGTGGGAGAGATGGTGGGAGAGGGGACGAAAAATAACCGGTCAAAAAAACGGACGAAAGTGGTGGGATGAAAAAAAACCATGGAGGCTATTCTACCAACTGAGACATTAGGAGTAGAGATTTACAGTACCGCAGAAGGTATGACAAGAGCAGTATAATTTAAACATAGAGTTCGCGTCATCATAATTCGACATACTATAAATCTAATCTAGTCCTTACATGAAGATAATACTCGACCGCGGAGTTGGAGAGAGTGAAGGCAAGTTGGTACTCCTCCTTGGCTGTCTCGAGCCGCGCAGCGGCGCCTTTTTCTCTGACCGCGACTGCCTCCTTCGCCTCGCGAAAACGCTTGATGGTCAGCCAAAGGAGGTCCCCGATGCGGTCAAACTCCCTCCACGCCATCCGGCCGCCGTTGCGGGAGAGAGCGCGCGCTCCCTCGCCTACACACATCCTGTCTTTCCTCATTTAATTGTGTGCCACGTCATCATAAAAGCCTAGTTGACATGCATGATACCTCTTACGATACTCCCATTACAGGCAGTCTTAGGTCACCTCCAACACGGAACCATGAATCGCCTGCAACCGTCCGGACCACGCGGTTCAGACGTGCTTTGCCATTCAACGCGGGTCTGTATCATTCGCAGGCCGGTCCGGATGTGTTTTTCCTGCACTAAAGACAAAGTGGGGGTCTTTGCGGGGCATCCAGACCGCTGTCATGCCCATGTCTGATTAAGTTGGCACACCAAAAAAAACCACCTGCCTCTCCCGTGCTTTCCATCGAACGCCCACGCCAATTGCCGCGCCGCATTCATGCCGGCCCAAAGCATGCAATGGCCGACATTGATGTCGCGTGACATGACCGGACATAAGGGCGACGCTGATGGACATGACCACTTGGACGTCGCCACTTCAATGCGGATGCCGCATCCTGAGAAACAAACTTCGGCCCATGCGCCGCATTGAAGCGAGCTGGCCGCTAATACGTCTCCAACGTATCTATAATTTTTTATTGTTCCATGCTGTTATATTATCAATCTTGGATTTTTATATACATTTACTAGCAACTTTATATCATTTTTTTGGGACTAACCTATTGACATAGTGCCCAGTGCTTGTTGTTGTTTTTTGCTTGTTTTTTACTTTGCAGAATATCAATACCAAACGAAATCCAAATGCCATGATATTTTTGGAGATTTTATTTGGCAGGAAGACACCCAGGAAGCTTCTGGAGGGCACGAGGGGACGCTCATCGGGCCCACTAGGTACCAGGGCGCGCCGGGGACCTCCGGCGCGGCCTGGTGGGTAGTGGGGCCCACAGGCACCCCCTTGACCTACCTTCGCATCTATAAAAACCCTAAAATCCCAAAAACCCTAGGGGAGTCGACGAAATACTTTTTCCGCCGCCGCAAGTTCCAGAACCATGAGATCCAATCTAGAGGCCTTTTTCGGCACTCTGTCGGAGGGGGCAACGATCACGGAGGGGTTCTTCATCATCCTTGTTGCCCCTCCGATGATGCGTGAGTAATTTACCACAGACCTACGGGTTCGTAGTTAGTAGCTAGATGGTTTCTTCTCTCTTTTTGCACTTCAATACAATGTTCTCCTCGATGTTCTTGGATATCTATTTGATGTAACTCTTTTTTGCGGTGTGTTTGTTGGGATCCGATGAATTGTGAGTTTATGATAAATTCTATCCACGAATATTATTTGAGTCTTTGCTAAACTCTTTTATGCACGATTGTTATAGCCTCGTATTTCTTCTCCGATTTATTGGTTTGGTTTAGCCAACTAGATTGATTTATCTTGCCATGGGAAGAGGTGCTTTGTGATGGCTTCGATCTTGCGGTGCTCAATCTTAGTGACAGAAAGAGACATGACACGCATGTATCGTTGCTATTAAGGGTAACAAGATGAGGTTTATTCTTACGTGAGTTTATCTTGTCTACATCATGTCATCGTTCTTATTGCATTACTCCGTTTTTTCATGAACTTAATACACTAGATGCATGCTGGATAGCGGTCGATGTGTGGAGTAATAGTAGTAGATGCAGGCAGGAGTCGGTCTACTAATCTTGGACGTGATGCCTATATACGTGATCATTACCTTGGAAATCGTCATAATTATTTGTTTTTCTATCAATTGCCCAACAGTAATTTGTTTACCCACCGTATGCTATTTTCTTGAGAGAAGCCTCTAGTGAAAACTATGGCCCCCGGGTCTATTTCCTATCATATATTAAATCCAAAATACCTTGCTGTAATTTTTCTTTCTTTATTTATTTTATTTTGTATTTTTGTTAGATCTATTTATCAAAACCTATATAATTTAATCTATCTCAATACCGTTGAGGGATTGACAACCCCTCTTACACGTTGGGTTGTAAGTTTTTGTTGTTTGTGTGCAGGTGTTGTTTACATAGTGTTGCTTGGTTCTCCTACTGGATTGATAACTTTGGTTTCATAACTGAGGGAAATACTTACCTCTGCTGTGCTGCATCATCCTCTCTTCTTCGAGGAAATACCAACGCAGGTTACAAGCATTAGGAAGAATTTATGGCGCCGTTGCCGGGGAGGATCAAGTCAAGATAGTCTCCCGTCAACTTGCCAATTTTTGGTGCCGTTGCCGGGGAGACATCATCAACATCTATCAAGTACCTACGCATAAACTCTCATCTCCTTGCAATTAGTTTATTTGCCATTTGCCTCTCGTTTTCATCTCCCCCACTTCCAAAAAGTTTTTACAAAAATACAAAAATATTTTTTTCTTTTACCCTTTTCTTGTTTGGTCCATTTTGTTTGCCTTGACATTATGTCTAGTATAACTACCCCTCCTTTGTCACCGGATTTTGAAGTTCTATACTTCAAACAGAAACAAGGAGAAAAAAAGATGGCTAGTATAGATTGATGGAATCTTACCGTGTTTGCAACATAAAAGGGGAATAAAAATTTTGCTTCATAATTTTTACATGGGACTATCTATGTCTCATAGACAACTCTTAGACTTTGCTGCAAAAGGGAAATTTATTGAATGTGATGCCAACACTGCCTACAAAATAATAGAGGGATTATTGGGGGTTCCACCACCACCAAAAGGATTTGCTTTCACTCAAGAAGGGATTAAAATATTAGAAAAATTAGGTGATATGCAGAAAATATGGTTGAGTTGCTGAAGTCTAACGAACCCCTTAAAAATATTAGTGGAAACCTTAATCGCATGAACACTTTGATTACTTTATGTAATAAGCAATTGGATATTTTTTATCTTAAAATGTCTTCTTTTCCTGAGAATAATGGAAAGCGTAAAGAGCCTCCCGGGTTTGAGAAAACTCTTACAAAGATTGCAAAAACCAAAGAAGACAATACTTGAATCTATGCATTATGCATAGCTAGGGGTATAAAACAATAGCGCTTGTTGGGAGGCAACCCAATGTATAAAATAAATTTTCACTTTTTATTTCTATTCTTGTGTGTTTGCATAATTATTCTTCTGTTATGATTGTGTTTTTATGTTTTAATTAGTGTTTGTGCGAAGTAAAGCCTTTAGGATTATGTTGGATGATAGTTGACTTGATCCTGTTGGAAAATAGAATGTTTTGCGTTCAGTAGCGGAATTGTTAAAATTTGCTGGAGCGAGGAAAAATTCTGAATGTTTTACACTTGATTGATGTGCAAATTGCCCACATCGTCCTAAGTTTTTCGGAATTTTTGGAGTTACAAAAGTATGAGCTTAATTCGGTTTTCTATAGACTATTTTGTTTTTGACAGATTCTATTTTCATTGCATTGTGTGCTTATTTTGATGAATCTATGGATTGTATCGGGGGATATAAGCCATGTTAAAGTTAGAATACAATAGGTATAATGCAATAACAAAATATGAATGGGTTGCAACAGTACTTAAAGTAGTGAATTGTTTTCTTATACTAACGGATCTCACGAAGGTTTTGTTAAGTTTTGTGTGATTGAAGTTTTCAAGTTTTGGGTGAGATCATGATGGGTGAAGGAATATGGTGGGTAGTGGGGCCCACGGGCACCCCCTTGACCTACCTCCGCCTCTATAAATACTCTAAATCCCAAAAACCCTAGGGTAGTCGACAAAATACTTTTTCCGCCACCGCAAGTTCCAGAACCATGAGATCCAATCTAGAGGCCTTTTCCGGCACTCTGTCGGAGGGGGCAACGATCACGGAGGGGTTCTTCATCATCCTTGTTGCCCCTCTGTCGGCGTACGACACCTATGGGATCATGTGGATCCCTTTTTACGGTTCGGCAGGCAGAGAGGTATGCACAAAGAGCAGATCCAATGATCAACGCAAGGGGATTTTTACCCTGGTTCGGGCCGCTGAGAAGCGTAATACCCTACTCCTGCTTTAGTTTATTGTGGATGTTTAAGCCCAAGCTCCAGGAGCGCTTGCAATGAACAGTATATTCAAGCAGCAGCTACACATGCAGAATGGGCCAAAGGGTCCTCTCCCCTGTAGCTATGCCTTGGGCCACCTTTTATACGTCCAAGGGGTCACCAACAGTGGCGTTCAGTACATACATTGAGGTGTAAAGTAGCTACAGTGTTTACATACTTATCACAAACGATTTAGGACAAATGCATTAAATGCTCTGTTTATGTGTCCTTACTTTCTTGGGGACGAAAAAAGGGGCCGTCCCATCAACGCCGCTTAAGCCCGTTCACCACTAGAATGATGCCATGCATCCAGGAGGACAAAACCCAAATGACAGGCTGGTCACTGCGCTGGAGCGGCGGCAGGGTGGCGGAACCTTGCCGGGTGCAGAACTTGCCGGGTCTTCGCGGGCCATCCCGGCAAGCATCTTGCCGGGAGCCAAGCCCTCGGTCTTCTGTCTTCTGGTCACTGGTTTGAACGCCTTCTTGACAATCTTGCACTTGCTTCCAGCTGTCCTCCGGCAGGCCTCGCCGCTGGTACGGCTACAACTGCCCGTGCACAAGTATGGGGTACTAAAGGACCCAAGCTTTAGTACACCGACAGGAGCCCCCGGGCCTAGGCCATACACGGGTGCGAGGCGTTGTTGGGCTAGGCCCAAACAGTGCACGGGCACGCGTGGCAGGAGTTAGCTGTTATTATCTTGTTTACCACGCTTCCCCACAGTGCGTAATAAACACGCGACGTGGGAACGTGTGGAACGACCGCAGTAATAGTGCACTCGCGAAAGCGCATTTACATTGATTAGAAAGGAGGCAGCCCCACGCCTTCCCCATAAAAAGGAATCCGCAGAGGCACCGCTCATTTACCTCCCATTCTTTCCAATCTGGAAACCGCCGCCGTCTTCTTCCTCAAACTCAAAGCAGACCTCTCTCATCCATCCGCCACCTCCACGCCCTCATCATCCTCGGTCTCTGCTTCCACAGCCGCCATGCTGCCCATAGCGAGCAAGGGTAAAGAGGTGAAAGCTGTCGAGGAGAGCGAGCTGGTGAAGATGCGGAAGGAACACGTCGTCTTCGCCCCGACGCTCGATGCAAGCGCTCTGAAGGACCGGTACCTGTGCATGTGGGGGAGGGAGACGAAAGCTCACCCCGCCACTCGCGTGAATCCTGCTTCCTCCAAGGGCGGCCCAGATAAATTTCATTTCTTTGTCGCATTCTTCTATTGCGGGCTCTGCCCTCCATTTTCTGATTTCTTCAACGACATCATGTACACATACGGCTTCCGTCTCTTGGATTTCACGCCGAATGTCGTGACATGTATGTCAGTCTTCGCCCATCTCTGTGAAAACTTTGCCGAAATAATCCCCAGCATAGCCCTCTTTCGCCACTATTTCATTCCCCGGATCGAGAAAGGAGAGGCCCTTTCTGGTTCTATCAGCTGGATTCCAAGGGCCTGGAATAAGGAGATATACCCAGAAGGGCTCTACCGTAGCAAGTGGGAAGAATGGCGGGGCGAATGGTGCTGGATCAAGGATGAGGATTTCCAGCCTTTCTTTCTGCCCCGACAAATGAAAGTGGTCCGCGGCAATAACTGGAGTTCCCTCGATCCTCAAGATGAAAAGCTCACAATTGCAATTACCAGAATCCACCGTCTCAAGGCTGCCGGGCTGACAATAGAAATGGTTGGCGCTGATTTCCTTCGCGGCCGCATCGCCCCTCTGCATAACAAAGGGAGGCCAGCCTGGGAATTTCGGAATGCGGCAGATATCATGAGGCTGCGTCCAAGTTTGAACAACAACTTGATGGTTATGCAGCACACAGCTCTCTGCCACAGACTATTTAGGCCTGATGGGAAATACAAGTTGCCGGCGAACATAATTCCTCTGTGCAACAACTCCGCTCTGACCTCAATCATCGCCATGATGCCGGCGTGCAATGCCCACGGCCCTGACAGAACTTGGGTCGAGCCATCTGCAGAGCGCGCACAGGAGTTCTTCGACAATCTGTCGGAGAGAGCCATCCGGGAAGAAACAAACCTTATCCGCCCCACCACTGATGAAGAAGTGGCGTACATCGCCAGCAGGGCGGAGGAGGCGAATCTTGTCGCGGAGGCCGGCAGCATTGGCTTCACGGAAGAGGAAGGCAGTGAAGCAGAAGTGATGTCTGAAGAAGACCTTGCCGGGCAGGATGAGACTGCCGGGGAACAGAGCGACATGGCTGCCGGGGGCCCTTCTGTCGAGGACGCAGCTGAGGAACAGCTGCACGAGGAGCCCCCAGCTCCAGAGAAGAAGAAACACGTTCTTCGAAAAGCTGCCTTTGGCATCCCAGCAAATCAACTCTCCTCGAGCGGTGAGGTTTCCGGCAAGAAGGCGGCCGGCTGGGCTGCACAGCGGCAAGAAGCTCAACAGCAACCGGTGCGGCGCACGAGACGCACGACCGCGGCAATAACTGGAGCGGCGGGGGCATCTCATATGATGGCACCGGTGGCCGGGGCATCAGAACCACATCAACCTACCGTTTCTGCCGCAGCCAAGCGGCCCAGGACCCCTTCTCCACCTCCTCGCACGGACACTGTAGAGGAGGTCGACTTCGACCTTTTCGCTTTTAGCCTGGAGAGAGAAGAGTAAGGGTCCCGTTGTATCTCTTAATTTCTGAGTTTCTGATTTTGCTTAATTCACTTGTCTTGCTTTGGCTTGTCTCCGCAGGGATACGGAAACATTGGCGCAAAGGATGGCAAAAAGGGCAAAGACTTCAACGGGTGACGAGCCCCCGGCAAGCACCGTGGATGCGCCAGAGCTCATCGTCATTAGCCCGGAGCTCAGTCCTCCTCGCAGCCCCCAACCCAGCCCCCAGCGTGAGTCCACTACTCATTTTCTGCTGGCGGGCGTGGAGATGTTTTATCTTTGTTACTGACATCGCCGGGCTTTGCAAGAGAAGAACGGCAACAAGAAGAGCCATCGGAGGCCGTCCCTGACATGCTGCCTCCGTCAACCACGCCACCCAGAAATGAATCTCCGGCAAGGGCTTCCACCGGCGAGCCCATTCACGTCGAAGAGGAGCCAGCAAGCACGGGCACTGGCAGTCCTACATCGGCAACCAATGTTTCCGGGAAAGGAGAACCCACCTCTCAACAGCTCAACACAGGTAAACCACTTGCCTCTGAGTACTTGTTATTCTTTCTTTATTTTTCTCTTATTGAACTTAAACTTCGGTCTCATCTTGTTTCTTTCCCTGGTCTTCAGATCTTCCCTCGATGGAACAAATGGATGTTGACCTCGTCATCGAGGAGACCGCCAAGGATGCTGCCGCCGAGGCTGACAAGATTGCTGCTGACGAAGCCGCCAAGGACGCACAGGAAGAAGCCGCCAAAAGGTCTGCTGAGAGGACCGGCAAGGAGACCAGTGACCATACTAATGGCATTCCTGCCACAGGAGCGCCTGGCGCTACACCGGTCACGGAGTCCCCACTTGCCGGTGAGACGGTTGTCGAGGATCAACCGTTAACATCCAAGGCCCCCCTGTCAAGTAGATACCTTAAGGTTGGCGACTACCTGTTCATCAGCATACCAGGGACGGCAAACACTGGGGTGCCAACTGAAGGGGAAATTTTTGATGAAGATGTCATCACCGCTGCTGGGCTCAAAATTGTTGATGAGCCACACGCCAGCAGTAGCGGGTCTGAGGAAGAACAGCTCCTCCAAGCCATGAGCAACAACTTTCAGAAGCTCCAGGCCCTTCACCGCGCCCGGAAAGAGAAGCTGGACTCCAGGGCAGTAGTTACTGAAGCAGCAAAGGCAGATTTTCAAAAGCGCGTCGAGCACACGCAAGTCTGGTACGCTGAGGCTTTCCAGGAATTGATGACTGGCCGGGAACAACTGAGCCAGAGTTAGAACGAGTTCCTCTTGAAGCAGTCTGATGCTGAGAAGGCACAGGAAGAGGCCGCGCAGCGGGCCGCTGCAGAGGAAGCTCGCTTAACACAACTCCGTGTCGGGCTTGACGCTCAGGAAGAAGACCTTGCCGCTCGCGAGAAGGCACTTGCCGCCAAGCTCCGCGGCAAGGATGAGGAGATCGAAAAACTTGTCGCGCAGCGAACCCAGGAGCTGGAGCAGAAACACAAGGAGACGCTCAAAGCTCTAACTGTAGATCACGTCGGCAAGTTAAAGGAAGCCATAAATGTTGCTGAAGCTGCAGAGGCCACCAAGAACAAGTTGGATGATAGAGTAAAGGGGCTAGAGGCGGACCTCGAGGAACATGGCAAGGAGCTCTCGACGCTCAAAGCTGACAAAGAGAAGACTCTCTACAGCTTGGCGGAGATGTAAACCTCCATGTCCGACAAGATCAAAGAGCTCACCTCAGCCAAAGAATCCATTGCTGATCTGACTCTGAAGCTGACCACGCTGGAGAAGTCCCTGGAGGACGGCAAGACTCGCGAGAAGGCTTTAATCAAAGACCTTCAGAATGAGAAGGACCTGGTCAATAGCGCCGCCGCCTCTTACAATGATTTTGAGAAAGGCGTGAAGATCTGGACCGAGCGCCTTGTCGACGTCGCGGAGAGGCTTGAAGCAGAGTTGTCCAGTATGGGCCTGCGGAACTTTAACTACTCCTCCGACGACAGGGTGTCTCCGAGTGCCAAGCTGACCATGTTCTTCGAGGGTGCCGTCGATGCCTTGAAGCTGCTCCATTCTGAGCGTGCCACCCATCTGGCCAATGAATCCCACAAACTCTGCTGGGCCGTCCTCCTCAAGGTGCTCGTCAAAGTGGTGCACAAGAACCCCGACATCAACCTCACCAACGTTCTCGACAGCTTGCCGGAGGATGCAGACCTTGAGGCACTCAAAGCGCTTGTCGCGCCCATCGTCGACAAGGTTAGCCAAGTCAAGAGGGTCGAAGGCCAGCGCAGGGACTAGCCACTTCGCTTCATCTTTGCTGCCACCATTCCATGTCAAAGACAATTTCATCTTTAATTAGAATCGCGGCAACTATCAATGTAATATAACTTGCTATGTTTTGGATGAATGCATGCTATTTCCCTTGTCGGATTTCTTTCTGTATGGTGCGTGCCCTACGCTTATTGGAAACTTGCCGGTGCGTGCGTCCTGCTGCGAGCGCTAGATGCGGGTCTTTAGCAGCCTGCTGTAGGTGTCGCTACCGGCAAGGTATCTTGATGTTTTCAGTGCAGCCACCTAAACTATTGAGCGGACTCGAAACAGAGTAAGGGCGCAACCGATCATGACAAGGTTCCTTCGCGTGCAGGTTTTCCATACAAAGGCAAAAACCGTTCAAGGAAAATAACCTTAAAGTAAAAGAAATTTACTCAAAGTCCTGCAACTTAGCTTTTTGTTGTTGTATTCCTTCCGGTAAGATGTCAACCTTGAACGTCGCCTGTTGGTATCCATACCATCACTCCCCCCGGCAAAGTTGCACGCGAAGGAGCCTTCTATCCTTTGAGAAAAAGAAAGAAGAGAAAACAAGGATATGGAACCTTGGCAGTTCATTAGCGCTTACCAGAAGCAAGTGTAATACAATATCTCGGACAAACATGCATATAGAATAACATGAAAATCAACAGGAATTGTAAAACACTTAAGTTTATTTAACTATGCACAGGGTTTGCGCCTGGCTTTGTACAAAGGATTACATGCCTTGCTGGCAAGACTTGCACAAAAGGTGGTTGCCGGGAGACCCGGCAACCGCGCCTTATGGATAGAACTTACGAAGATGTTCGATATTCCAGGAATTGCTCACTGGAATGCCATCCTCGTCTCCAGGCGGACAGCACCAGGCCTGGTGACTCGTACTACCCGATAAGGGCCTTCCCACTTCGACTTCAACTTGTTGGAATTCTTGGCCTACTAAACGCGTCGAAGAACAAGGTCGCCTTCCTCAAGACTTCGGGCATGAACCTTGCGGCTATGGTAGCGGCGCAAGGCTTGCTGGTAGCGTGCAGCTCGCACAGCAGCCTGAAGATGATCTTCCTCAAGGAGCGTAGCGTCATCTTGCCGCAGCTGCTCTTGCTTAAGCTCATCATAAGCGAGCACTCGAGGTGACCCGTATGTGAGTTCCGTGGGGAGAACTGCTTCTGCCCCGTACACTAGGGAGAAGGGTGTCTGGCTAGTGGCTCGATTTGGTGTCGTTCTGATTGACCAAATAACCGTCGGCAACTCATCAATCCAGCGTCTTCTGCACTTTTTTAGCTTGTCAAAAGTCCTTGTCTTGAGCCCTCGCAACACTTCAGCATTTGCCTTTCTGCTTGGCCGTTGCTTCTCGGATGAGCAACAGAAGCAAAACAGATTTTGCTGCCAAGGTCTTGGATGTATTGCATGAAGGTGTGGCTCGTGAACTGTGTGCCGGTGTCAGTGATGATCCTGTTTGGCACACCAAAACGACAAACTAGTCCTTTGAAGAACTTGACGGCTGATTGTGCTGTCACCTTTCTCACTGCTTCCACTTCCGGGCACTTTGTGAACTTGTCGATTGCGACGTACAAGTACTCAAAGCCCCCGGTAGCATGGGTAAAAGGGCCCAATATGTCGAGCCCCCAGACCGAAAATGGCCAGGAAAGAGGGATTGTCTGAAGAGCCTGAGCTGGCTGATGCAATTTCTTCGAATGAAACTGGCACGCTTCACACTTGGTTACTAGTGCAGTTGCATCCTGGAGGGCAGTGGGCCAAAAGAAACCTTGCTGGAATGCCTTGCCGACAAGAGCCCTTGAACCTATGTGGGAGCCACATATGCCTCCATGTATCTCTGCCAACAGCTCCAGTCCATCTTCCCGAGGAATACACTTCAATTTCATGTCGTTCGGTCTTTTTCTGTACAGGACGTAATCCACGAACTGGTACATACTAGACCGACGGGCTACTTTCTCCGCTTCTTCCTGCTCTTCGGGGAGTTTCCCTGTTTGGAGGAACTGGACGATGTGCCGCGCCCATGCCGGAGCCTGAGGCTCGACAGCAAGGACTAAAGGCATATCTTCTGCCGCGGGAGCGTTTGTCTCGACGGCAAGGACCTGAGGCCTCGCCGGAGCCTGTTGCTCCCCGGCAAGCTTGTCATTGTTCCTGGCAGCTTCCTTGCCGGCGGCTTCTGGGAGCTCTGTCGGAAAGTACTGCCCGAAACTCAACTTCCTTCGCTTATGTTGCCTTGAAGATGGTGTTACGGATGGCTGAGTCAATCGGAGCACAAAAGTACCTGGTTCCATAGGTAACTTAAGGGCAGCACGCTTTGACAGGTCGTCAGCAATGTCGTTCTCTGCTCGAGGAACATGCTCTGTCTGCAGACCGTCAAAGCGCTCCTCCAATTTCCTCACTTCGTCTACATATGCTTCCATCAACGGGCTCTGATAATCTTTGTTCACCTGCTTGACGACAAGCTGTGTATCACCTCTGACGATGAGCTTCTTAATTCCAAGATCCGCCGCGATCCTGAGACCGGCAAGCAGCCCTTCGTATTTTGTAGTGTCGTTTGTTGATCTCTCCCGGGGAAAGTGCATCTGAATTACATATTTGAGGTGCTCTCCGGTGGGTGCGACAAGCAGCACGCCAGCACCGGCGCCTTGCAGCGAGAAAGCCCCGTCAAAATACATAATCCATTCTCGATCTATTTCCTTGCCGGGAAGAGTTGTCTCTTGACTTTCTTCGTCTGGCGTTGGGGTCCATTCTGCAATGAACTCCGCCAAGGCTCTGCTTTGAATTGTTGAAGTGCTTTCAAACTTGAGATCAAAGCTTGACAATTCCAACGCCCATTCCACAATCCTGCCGGTCGCATCTGGATTTCGTAAAATCCGCTCCAACGGGAAGCGAGTGACGACAGTAATCTCATGCGCTTGGAAATAATGGCGCAGCTTCCTCGAGGCCATAAGGAGGCCGAAGAGCAATTTTTGCACACCAGAATATCTTGACCTAGCCCCTTGCAAAAGGGAACTAACAAAATAAACTGGGCACTGCACCATCGTCTTCCTCTGCGCTGCTTCATTCAGCTCTGCAAATCCTGCCTTGTCGGCACCATACCTCGCCGGAGAAGACCCCAGCTCGTCCCTTGTCGGGCTTGCCGTTGCCGCTGCTTCTTCATCAACTTCTCTCTGCGCTACCAACGCAGCACTAACCACTTGATTCGTCGCTGCTAAATATAGCAACAACGGCTCTTGTGGCTTAGGCGTGACTAGTATCGGCGGAGAGGAGAGGTACTTCTTCAAATCCTGCAGCGCTGCCTCCGCTTCAGGAGTCCATTTCATTGGACCTGCCTTCTTCAAGATTTTGAAAAAGGGCAGGGCGCGCTCAGCAGATTTGGAGATGAACCTGCTCAGAGCAGCAATGCAGCCGGCAAGTCGACGCACATCTTTGACGCGTCTCGATGCTTCAATCGCCTTGATCTTGTCGGGATTTGCTTCGATCCCACGCTGAGATACAAAGAACCCGAGAAGCTTGCCGGATGGAATGCCAAACACACACTTCTTGGGATTGAGCGTCAGATTGATCTTGCACAGATTTGCAAATGTCTCTTCTAAATCTTGTATGAGCGTTGCTTTGTCCTTGGTTTTAACCACTATGTCATCCATATTTCTATGTAGCTGGGGCTCAAAACCAATCTGGACCGCTCTTGCAAACGTTGAACCAGCACTTTTCAACCCAAAAGGCATACGTAAGAAACAATACGCACCACACGGGGTGATAAATGCGGTTTTCTCTTCATCTTCCTTTGCCATGAAAATCTGATGGTACCCTGAATAGGCGTCGAGAAACGATAGCAGATCGCAACTGGCAGTGGAGTCCACAATCTGGTCGATGCGTAGCAAGGGGAAAGGATCTTTTGGACAGGCTTTATTGATATCTGTATAGTTAATACACAACCTCCATTTTCCATTCGCCTTGCACACTACAACTGGATTGGCCAACCACGTCGGATGGAGCACTCCTCTGACCAAACCTGCTGCTTCCAACTTCCTGATTTCTTCGGCAATAAATTGTTGCCGTTCCAAAGACTGCTTCCTAACCTTTTGCTTGTCGGGCCGTGCATGAGGACAGACAGCAAGATGGTGCTCAATTACTTCCCTGGAAACACCGGGGATATCAGATGGTTGCCATGCAAACACATCGATATTCGCCCACAGGAAAGCAACGAGCGCGCTTTCCTATTTGTCATCGAGGGTGGAACTTATGGTGAAAGTTCCTCCCGTACCATCCTCCTTGACGGGCACCTTCTTGGTTTCTGGTGGAGCTGCCTTGGATTTCTTGCTCTTGCCAGTGGAGCTCTCCGGCACATCCTCGACGGGAGCGCGGCACTCCAAGGAGGTGCGCTTGCCGGAGTGTGTGCTAGAGGTCTTGCCGGTCTTCTTCTTCCCCCCAGGAGCTTCAGCGGCAGGAGCAAGTGCCTTGGCGGCAGATGCTACAACTGCCTCCCGGTAGAGTTGGTCGGCACAGATAGGCGCATCCTTCTTGTCGGAGTTGACAGTGATGACGCTCATCGGCTCGAGCATCTTCAATACATTGTAAGCGTAGTGCGAGGCCGCCATGAACTTGGCCAGTGCTGGGCGGCCAAGAATCCCATTATACGGCAACGGAATCTTGGCGACGTCGAAAACGATCTTTTTTGTTCTATAGTTCAGCTCACTGCCAAATGTCACCGGCAATGTGATCTTGCCCTTTGGTTGGCTCCTTCCTGGATTGATCCCTTGAAACGTGCCCGTTTCCTTGAGATCTTCGTCAGGAATTTGCAACCTCTTGATCACGCTAGGCGAGATCAGATTCAAACCGGCCCCACCATCAACTAGCATTTTTGTCACCTTGAGGTTGCAAATCATTGGTGAAACCAACAATGGCAAACACCCGACCGCGGTTGTGCGATCAGGGTGATCCTCAACGTCAAAAATGATAGGTGTGTTGGACCATTTCAGAGGCTTCCGAGCATCGACCGATGGCTCCGCCGCATTAATCTCTCTCACCCACTGTTTAAGTTGGTGGTGAGAAGAATGCAGCGAGGCGCCTTCATCAAGGCACATAGCTTCTGTAGCCTTTTGAAACTCATGCTCGCTGGAGTCGTCGTCTTCTTCGTTGTCATCGTCACCCCCCTCTTCTTTGTCGCGGCCTCGAGCGGGCCTCTCCTTCTGTTGCTTGGCCTTGCCGCGGTGACCTCCTCAGCCACCGCACTTCTTCCCAGACCCCTCAGCACCATCCTGGGCCCTCTCCTTGTCTCGCCTTTCATATTCAACTTTCTGCCTCTCGACAAGCTGTTCAACTTGCCGGCAGTTCTGGAGATCATGGCCCTTGGTGTGATGGATCTTGCAATATTGCTTGTCGGCAGCCGCCAAGGCCTGATAGGAGGGACACCTGGCAACATCCTTGCCAGAGCCATCAACCTTGGCCTTCTTGGCAGTGCCGAGGTTGCCGGATTCCTCGACAACAAGCACAACCTTGCCCTTACGCTTCCTGTTACGCCGTCGACTTTTCCTTGTCGGGGTGGCGGCGTCTTCTCCTTCAGAGTCGATCCCTGCGCTGGCATCCTCATCGGGGAGCCTCCTTCCCTCTTCAGCCCGAGCACACTTATCGGCCAGAACATAGAGCTCGGCAACATCCCTGACTTTGGTCATCGCCAGCTCCTCCCGCATCTTGCGGTTGCGCATGTTCTGATGAAACGCGCTAATAACAGCGGCGGGATGAACGTCTGGGATATTGTACTGTACGCGGCTGAATCTCTGTATGTACTTGCGCAAGGGCTCGCCCTCCTTCTGGGGGATGAGATGTAAATCACTTGCCTGGCCAGGAGCTTGGTGGCCTCCGACAAAGGCGCCAACAAACTGATGACACAGGTTTGACCAAGGAGAAATGGAATTCTCTGGCAGATGCATCAACCATGACCTGACGTTGGGCTTAAGCACCAACGGGAAGTAGTTGGCGAGTATCTTGTCGTCTCGAGCTCTGGCAGCCTGCACTGTGATGGTGTAGATGCTCAGGAACTCCGACGGGTGAGTCTTGCCGTCGTATTTCTCCGGGACCTTCGGCTTAAATGTTCGGGAATTGGGCCACTAGACTCGCCGCAGCTCGCGGGTAAACACTGGACACCCCACCTCATAAGGCAGGTCACCAGGATTCCCTGGCGCAGGCTTGTCGACAGTAGGCCCTGCGCGCCTATCAGATTGATGGCGCGCTTCCCGTCGCCGCTCGATGGTAGTTCGAGCGTCTTCTTTGCTTCGCTCCCGAAGAACTTGACGTTGATCGCGACGCATTCACAGATCGGACGACGCCGTGGAATCGTCATCACAACCATCGATCTGCCGAGCTAGCGACCGCTGTTGTCATCGTGGCGGAGAGTGCTTCGTAGTCGTCCCACCTCCACTCTTTTCGCCATCGGCACGCGTCGACTCGATGAACCGCCGCCGTGAAGGCTCCGCCTGCTGCGGTCCATCTCCATTGGTGAAGCCAATGAGGCTCTGAATAGCAGCTCTCCATTCTTCGAGCTTCTCTAGAGCGGGAGGGAAATCCAGAAGCAGCTGCGCTCGCACCAACGCTTCTGCTGGTGTAGGCGGCGGTGAGATGTGCGAGGTACGTGAGGTGCTCTGACTCCTAACCGTGTTAGAAGGAGCTCCATCACGATCCCGTGACCGCATCGCGCTTCCACCAGCATCTTGGCGTGCATGTTGGTCACGCGCATCTCGGGAATGATGCGCAGGGGCCTTTCCTTGGGGACGCCTAGAACCACCAACGTCATGGTGCTGCTCATCGTGCGCGACCTGAAGGCCGCAGCACATGCGCCAGCGCGGGTGTCTTGGAAGGCGCCGTCCCGTCGTTGGAGTTCGCTGCGCCACCCGTAGGCAGCACAGCTCCGTCCTTGGATCTAGTGGCACGCGGGTCATTGTCGCCGCCGTGAACAACGCCGCTCGCCTGGCTTTGTCCGCCAGAACGTCGTGGAGGCTCAAGACCTCCACCTCCTCCACCTGTGTCCATGCCATCGCCCGTCCGTGAAGGCACGGGCAAACCAGACGCAGATGGACCAGCCGCCGCCAAACCCTTCTTCTTGGGGGGCATGGCGATGAAAATGATCAAGAGACTGACGTGCTGATCGCTAGATCAGGTTCGCGCCCCCTACCTGGCGCGCCAAAGATGTCGGCGTACAGCACCTATGGGATCACGTGGATCCCTTTTTACGGTTCGGCAGGGAGAGAGGTATGCACAAAGAGCAGATCCAATGATCAACGCAAGGGGATTTTTACCCAGGTTCGGGCCGCTGAGAAGCGTAATACCCTACTCCTGCTTTAGTTTATTGTGGATGTTTAAGCCCAAGCTCCAGGAGCGCTTGCAATGAACAGTACGTTCAAGCAGCAGCTACACATGTAGAATGGGCCAAAGGGTCCTCTCCCCTGTAGCTATGCCTTGGGCCTCCTTTTATACGTCCAAGGGGTCACCAACAGTGGCGTTCAGTACATACATTGAGGTGTAAAGTAGCTACAGTGTTTACATACTTATCACAAACGATTTAGGACAAATGCATTAAATGCTCCGTTTAGGTGTCCTTACTTTCTTGGGGACGGAAAAAGGGGCCGTCCATCAACACCGCTTAAGCCCGTTCAATACTAGAACGATGCCACGCATCAAAACCCAAATGACAGGCTGGTCACTGCGCTGGAGCGGCGGCAGGGTGGCGGAACCTTGCCGGGTGCAGAACTTGCCGGGTCTTCACGGGCCATCCCGGCAAGCATCTTGCCAGGAGCCAAGCCCTCAGTCTTCTGGTCACTGGTTTGAACGCCTTCTTGACAATCTTGCACTTGCTTCCAGCTGTCCTCCGACAGGCCTCGCCGCTGGTACGGCTACAACTGCCCGTGCACAAGTATGGGGTACTAAAGGACCCAAGCTTTAGTACACCGACACCCTTCGATGATGCGTGAGTAGTTTACCATAGACCTACGGGTCCGTAGTTAGTAGCTAGATGGCTTCTTCTCTCTTTTTGCTCTCTAATACAATGTTCTCCTCGATGTTCTTAGAGATCTATTTGATGTAACTCTTTTTTGCGGTGTGTTTGTTGGAATCCGATGAATTGTGAGTTTATGATCAGTTCTATCCATGAATATTATTTGAGTATTTGTTGAACTCTTTTATGCATGATTGTTATAGCCTCGTATTTCTTCTCTGATTTATTGGTTTGGTTTGGCCAACTAGATTGATTTATCTTGCCATGGGAAGAGGTGCTTTGTGATGGGTTCGATCTTGCGGTGCTCAATCTCAGTGATAGAAAGAGACATGACACGCATGTATCGTTGCTATTAAGGGTAACAAGATGGGGTTTATTCATACGTGAGTTTATCTTGTCTACATCATGTCATCGTTCTTGTTGCATTACTCCGTTTTTCCATGAACTTAATACACTAGATGCATGCTGGATAGCGGTCGATGTGTGGAGTAATAGTAGTAGATGTAGGCAGGAGTCGGTCTATTAATCTTGGACATGATGCCTATATACATGATCATTGCCTTGGATATCGTCATAATTATTTATTTTTCTATCAATTGCCCAACAGTAATTTGTTTACCGGTCGTATGCTATTTTCTTGAGAGAAGCCTCTGGTGAAAACTATGGGCCCCGTGTCTATTTCCTATCATATATTAAATCCAATATACCTTGCTGCAATTTTTATTTATTTATTTTATTTTGTATTTTTGTTAGATCTATTTATCAAAACCTATACAATTTAATCTATCTCAATACCGTTGAGGGATTGACAACCCCTCTTACGCGTTGGGTTGCAAGTTTTTGTTGTTTGTGTGCAGGTGTTGTTTACATGGTGTTGCTTGGTTCTCCTACTGGATTGATAACCTTGGTTTCATAACTGAGGGAAATACTTACCTCTAATGTGCTGCATCATCCTCTCCTCTTCGGGGAAATACCAACGCAGATTACAAGCATCAGCCGCCCCTGCGCCTGGCCGTGGCCGCGGCTATTTAAACTATGCGCCGGCGATGCACATCCACACGATTGATTATCGTGATTGTTTAGGAAAACATAGGATAGAGTAGGATTTGTTCCAACTTATCTTGTACTCAAAGATGGTCATGTACTCCTATATATACGCCCACGAGGCTCAAGCAATACATCAACAATTCCACCAATGTCCCTCTCTATCCCTCTTACATGGTATCAGAGCCAAGAGGTCTTGAGTTCAAGACTCGTCTGGCACAATTTAAACTAAAAGAATTGTAGCCCACTTTCGGTCCATGTTTAGGCCTGAGGGAGCCACACATGAGAGGGAGATTGGTGGAATTGTTGATGTATTGCTTGAGCCTCGTGGGCGTATATATAGGAGTACATGACCATGTTGGAGTACAAGATAAGCTAGAACAAATCCTAGTCTATCATATGTTTCCTAAACAATCACGATACTCAATATCCCCCGTAGTCACAATGGTAGCGATGCAGACGGTGAGACTAGAGAATAACCTAAAGGCTGTAAGCCGAAGGACATTGGATGTTGAGTATAATGATTGTATAGGAAACATAGGATATACTAGGATTTGTTCTAGCATGTCTTGTACTCCAAGATGATCATGTACTCCTATATATACGCCCGCAAGGCTCAAGCAATACATCAACAATTCCACCAATCTCCCTCTCTATTCCTCTTACACACACCTCCTCATCTCCGAGCCACTCCTCCTCGCCACGCCCTTCCTCCACTCCGAGCCCCAAAAACTCCAGTGGCGATGCCGAAGTCATGGTTCTCCGTGCCGACAGATGGAGGCGAAGGCGATGGAAGTTCTTCATCGGGCAGATCTTGGTGCCGCTGTCGTCGCTCTCCGAGCCCCTTGGCATCCATGGCGGCCTGCTCTTCCGGCAAGGAGGAGATCATCATCTCCTCCGGCGATGAGGAGCACCAGACACCGCAGCAGCAGCTAGAGCAGCGGCCCTGCTTCCTCACGGAGGCCGCTTTGACGGACGAAGAAATTGTTCTTCACATGGAGATCATGACGGAGCGTTCCTCCGTCACATGGGCCGACGCCACCATCATCGACGCACGTCAAGGAGGAGCCATCGTCCCCGTCGCGCCACCGCATGATGCATGAGCCGAAGTCCCCACTACGGTGGGTCAAGGAGGAACCGGTGTCTCCCTCACGCAATCGTGGCGTCTAGAATGGGCGCCATGTCAAGGAGAAGCCGACTTCGCCCCTGCGAAACCGTAGCGTCCAGATCAGACGCCGCGTCAAGGACGAGCCGATGACCAATAAGTATAAGGGATTAATCATAGTCCTTTCAATTAGTAAGAGTGTCGAACCCAACGATGAGCAAAAGGAATTGATATGCAGTTTTCAGCAAGGTATTCTCTGCAAGTGTTGTAAGATAGTTTCGACAGATGGTTTGATAGCAGGTAATTGTTAACAAGTAACAAGTAACAAAGGTACCAAGGTGAAGCAAGTGGCCCAATCCTTAATTATGCTAAGGACAAGCTGGTGATACTTCTTATAGTGATTAAAACGCTCTTGAGGACACGCGGGAATATTGTCAAGTTACTTTCACCATGATTCATCGACTTCACGTGATTGCCTTGATAAGTGTTATGTGGGTGGACTGATACGTCTCCAACGTATCTATAATTTATGAAGTATTCATGCCATGTTTGCAACAATTTTATATGGTTTTGGTATGATTTTATTAGAACTAACCCGGACTGACGCTGTTTTCAGCAGAACTATAGTGGTGTCGTTTTTTGTGCAGAAATAAAAGTTCTCGGAATGGGATGAAAATTTACGGTGATTTTTATGGACCAAAAGAGACCCCCGAAGCACCGAAGCTGGACCAGAAGAGTCCTGAGGAGACCACAAGCCAGGGGGGCGCGCCCTACCCCCCCGGGCGCGCCCCTGCGGCTTGTGGGCCCCTCGGGAACCCCCCTGACGTGAGACCGACGCCAAAAAATCCTATAAATCCCGAAACCCCCAGAAAGAAACCTACATCAGAAGTTCCGCCGTCGCAAGCCTCTGTAGCCACGAAAAACCAATCGGGAGCCCGTTCCGGCACCCTGTCGGAGGGGGAAACCATCATCGGTGGCCATCTTCATCATCCCAGCGGTCTCCATGACAAGGAGGGAGTAGTTCACCCTCGAGGCTGAGGGTATGTACCAGTAGCTATGTGTTTGATCTCTCTCTCTCTCTCGTGTTCTTGATTTGGCACGATCTTGATGTACCGCGAGCTTTGTTACTATAGTTGGATCATATGGTGTTTCTCCCCCTCTACCTTCTTGTGATGAATTGAGTCTTGCTCTTTGAGGTTTCGTTATGTTGGATTGAGTATTGTATTTGAGAACACTTGATGTATGTCTTGCGATGGGATATCTGTGGTGACAATGGGATGTTCTATTGATTCACTTGATGTATGTTTTGGCACTCAACTCGCGGATTCCCGAGGTGACATTGGGGTAATCTATGCATAGGGGTTGATGCACGTTTTCGTCTTACGTTCTCTGGTAGAAACTTTGGAGTGATTCTTTGTTGCATGTTGAGGGATTGTTATGTGATCCAAATATGTTATCATTGTTGAGAGAATTTGCACTAGCGAAAGTATGAACCCTAGGCCTTGTTTCCAAGCATTGCAATACCGTTTTTGCTCACTTTTGTTACTTGCTACCTTGCTATTTTTATATTTTCAGATTACAAAAACCCATATCTACTATCCATATTACACTTGTATCATCATCTCTTCGCCGAACTAGTGCACCTATACAATTTACCATTATATTGGGTGTGTTGGGGACACAAGAGACTCTTTGTTATTTGGTTGCAGGGTTGTTTGAGAGAGACCATCTTCATCCTACACCTCCCACGGATTGATAAACCTTAGGTCATCCACTTGAGGGAAATTTGCTACTGTCCTACAAAACTCTACGCTTGGAGGCCCAACACGAGTCTACAAGAAGAAGGTTGCGTAGTAGACATCAAGCTCTTTTCTGGCGCCGTTGCCGGGGAGGTGAGTGCTTGAAGGTATATCTTTAGATCTTGCAATTCAATCTTTTAGCTTGTTTTTTCACTAGTTTAGTTTATAAAAGAAAACTACAAAAAAATGGAATTGAGGTTGCCTCATATGCTTCATCTTTTTAATGTCTTTTGTGAAAGTGATGGAAAGGAAAGTTGTGTTCAAGTGCTAGAAGAAGAATTAAATAAAATATTTGGCATAAAATCTTTGAATGATGAGCATGATTGCAATTTTATTGGTATGAATTCCTTGAATATCCATGATGCTAATGATATGCAAAGCCACAAGCTTGGGGATGCTATGTTTGATGAAGATGATATTTTTTGTCCCCAAGTTTTGATGAGCAAATTTGTTATGATGATAGCATGCCTCCTATTTATGATGATTATATTGATAAAAGTGGATTTGGAGAGGTCATGACTTTATTTATTGATGAATCCACTATTTTGGAAGAGGTTCCAATTGATTATGAGAACAAAGTTGCTATCTATGATGATTATTTTGATGACATGTATGCTATAAAGAATAAT
Organism: Thinopyrum elongatum; assembly: GCA_011799875.1. Taxonomy (NCBI): domain Eukaryota; kingdom Viridiplantae; phylum Streptophyta; class Magnoliopsida; order Poales; family Poaceae; genus Thinopyrum; species Thinopyrum elongatum. The sequence goes on from CM022301.1 coordinate 184,378,640, forward strand.
GGTAACCATGAAACTTGTCATCTAGATTTTAATTTTCAATTGGATTATGCCTCACATGATAGTTATTTTGTTGAGTTTGCTCCCACTACTATTGATGAGAATAAATTTACTTATGTGGAGAGTAATAAAATTTCTATGCTTGTGGATCATGAAAAGAATGCTTTGTGTGATAGTTATATTGTTGAATTCATTCATGATGCTACTGAAAATTATTATGAGAGAGGAACATATGCTTCTACATATTGCAATAATATCAAGTTTCCTCTCTATGTATTGAAAATCTTGAAGTTTTGCTTGTTTTGCCTTCCTATGCAAGTTGATTCTTGTTCCCATAAGTTGTTTGCTCAGAAAATCCCTATGCATAGGAAGTGGGTTAGACTTAAATGTGATAGTCATATGCTTCATGATGCTCCCATTATGTTTCAATTCTTATCTTTTATGTGAGCATCATTGAAATCATCATGCCTAGCTAAAAAGGCATTAAAGAAAAGCGCTTGTTGGGAGACAACCCAATATTTACCCCTACTGTTTTTGTGTGTTCACATGATTAAGTTACTGTAGTAATCATGTTTTATAGCTTTTGTTTCAATAAAGTGCCAAGTAAAGCCTTTGGGATAGTGTGGTTTATAGTTGATTTGATTCTGTGCGAAAACAGAAACTATTGCATCCAGTAACAGAATTGTTAAAATTCATTGGAATGTGGAAAGACTCTGAATGTTTTACAGAGGATCTATATACAAATTTCCTACGTTGTCCTAATGTTTAAGAATTTTGGAGTAACAGAAGTATGAGAACAATTCAGATCTTTACAGACTGTTCTGTTTTTGACAGATTCTGCTTTCGATGCATAGTTTGCTTGTTTTCTAGTTTCTATGGCTTATATTGCTCAATATAAATTGTAGAAATGATAGGATACATTAGGAATCATCTGAGAAAAAAATAATCTTGTCTTGACAGTACCAAAGTGAATGATTTGTTTTATCATACTAACCCATCTCACGAAGTTCCGTTAAGTTTTGTGTGATTGAAGTTTTCAAGTTTTGGGTGAGATATCGTTATGAGGAGAATAAGGAGTGACAAGACCCTAAGCTTGGGGATGCCAAGGCACCCCAAGGTAATATTCAAGGAATATCCAAGCAACTAAGCTTGGGGATGCCCCAGAAGGCATCCCCTCTTTCGTCTCCAACATTATCGGTAACCTTACTTGGAGCTATATTTTTATTCATCACATGATATGAGTTTTGCTTGGAGCGTTATTTTTATTTTATTAGTATTTGCTTGCTGTTATTTAGAGTAATGTTTTTCATCTTTTACTTTAATAAAAATGTCAAGTATAGCCTTTACCATGCTTATTTTGCAAGTCTATATGTGGCTGTTTGAAAACAGAAAGTTGCATGCTAGTGCGTGAATTCTTGAGAAAAATCAGAATGTGATAAAATGTTGATTTTTTTTGCACAATAATCTATGATAATTTTTATACAGTGTGGTAAGTTTTTAGAAATTTTGGAGTTAGGGAAGTATGAGTACAATTGCACTCTTTACAGACTGTCCTGTTTAGACAGATTGCTGTTATGTTTGCATTGTTTGCATATGTTTGCTTGTTTAATGATTCTATTTGAGGATAGGAGTATTAAATATGCCGAGGAATTTAGTATGCAATGTCAAATTATAATTTTAGTGATTTTCTACAGTAGAGAATAGGGGTGGGCGTTCGGTATAGACCGAATTTTCGGTTTCTACCATTCGGTTTTTATTCAAATTCGGTTTGCAAAACTAGAAACCGAAAATGCCAACATAAAATAGAAAACCGAAAATTCGGTTAACCGACTGATTCGGTGTGGTATTCGGTTTATGCCGAATGGACCTTGCGTGTAACGACAGTGGTCAGAGCACCCTCTTGTATAGTCGCAAGTCTCCACCATTTCTCATAAGCCAAGCGATGTGGGACTAAACAGTCCCTGGTAGGACGCTCGCTCGCCCACTGCTTTCTTTAGCGAAGAGTGACATGGGCTGGGAGATGCCATTCACAAGAAAATTGGGCCTTCATAGTACCACGTATGTGTGGTCAGCCCAAGCGAGTAGCTACCACGTACTTGTGGGCCTTCATAGTACCACGTACGTGTACTTTTTGCCACTGACTCGCGTGCGGCCACGCATCGCACCCTGGCTACGTCGTTAGCTACCTGGGCACTGTTGTTCGTTGAGATTACTTTGGTTTCTATTTCGGTGATCGGTATTAAACCGAACCTGCCGAATTTAATTCGGTTAATAGAGCAGAAAACCAAAATTTTCTGCAGCAGCAAGAAAAATCGAAAATTTGGTTTTTTCGGTATCGGCTTCGGTTCGGTCTTCGGTTCGTCGGTTTTTATGCCCACCCCTAGTAGAGAATGATAAGGTTTTGCATTTGATTTATACTAACTTATCTCACGAGTTCTTGTTGAGTTTTGTGTGGATAAAGTTTTTAAGATTTAGGAAAACCGTAATATAAAAGTAATTAAGGAGACACAAAAGCTCAAGCTTGGGGATGCCCAAGGCATCCATAGTTAATATTTCAAGAAGTCTCAAGCATCTAAGCTTGGGGATGCCCCGGTTGGCATCCCACCTTTCTTCTTCAACAATGAGCGGATAGTATTGGTTGAGCCTAAGTTTTTGCTTCTTCACATGATGTGTGCCATTTTTAGAATAAAATTTTATTTTGTTTTGCTTGTTGTTTGAATAAAATACTTAAGATCTAAAATTTTAAATGAGAGAGAGTCCTCACATAGCTACATAATTATTTGATTACTCATTGATCTTCACTTATATCTTTTTGGAGTAGTTTGTCAGTTGCTCTAGAGCTTCACTTATACCTTTTTAGAGCACGGCGGTGGTTTTATTTTGAAGAAATTGATGAACTCTCATGCTTCACTTATATTATTTTGAGAGTCTTTAAACAGCATGGTAATTTGCTAGGGTTATGAATTTAGTCCTAATATGATTGGCATCCAAGAGGGATATAATAAAAACTTTCATATAAGAGCATTGAATAATATGAGAAGTTTGATTCCTTGCATTTGTTTTGAGATATAAAGATGGTGATATTAGAGTCATGCTAGTGAGCAATTGTGGATTGGTAAGAATACTTGTGTTAAAGTTTGTGATTCCCGAAGCATGCATGTATGGTGAACCGTTATGTGAGGAAGTCGGAGCATGATTTATTTATTTATCTCGCCTCTATCATTGTCTTCCTTATGAGTGGCGGTCAGGGACGAGCGATGGTCTTTTCCTACCAATCTATCCCCCTAGGAGCATGCCTGTAGTACTTTGTTTCGATAGCTAATAGACTTTTGCAATAAGTATGTGAGTTCTTTATGACTAATGTTGAGTCCATGGATTATACGCACTCTCACCCTTCCACCATTGCTAGCCTCTCTAGTACCGCGCAACTTTCGCCGGTGCATTAAACCCACCATATACCCTTCCTCAAAACAGCCATCATACCTACCTATTATGGCATTTCCATAGCCATTCCGAGATATATTGCCATGCAACTTCCACCGTTCCGTTTATTATGACACGCTTCATCATTGTCATATTGCTTTGCATGATCATGTAGTTGACATCGTATTTGTGGCAAAGCCACCATTCATATTTTTTATACATGTTTCTCTTGATCATTGCACATCCCGATACACCGCCGGAGGCATTCATATAGAGTCATATTTTTGTTCTAAGTATCGAGTTGTAATTCTTGAGTTGTAAGTAAATAAAAGTGTGATGATCATCATTATTAGAGCATTGTCCCATGTGAGGAAAGGATGATGGAGACTACGATTTCCCCACAAGTCGGGATGAGACTCTGGACGAAAAATAAAAAAAAAGAAAAGAAAAAAAAGAAAAAAGAAAAAAAGAGAGGCCAAAGAGCCCAAAATAAAAAAATGAGAGAAAAGAGAGAAGGGGCAATGCTACTATCCTTTTTCCACACTTGTGCTTTAAAGTAGTACCATGATCTTCATGATAGAGAGTCTCCTATTTTGTCACTTTCATATACTAGTGGGAAATTTTCATTATAGAACTTCGCTTGTATATTCCAAAGATGGGCTTCCTCAAATTGCCCTAGGTCTTCGTGAGCAAGCGAGTTGGATGCACACCCACTTAGTTTCTTTTTGAGCTTTCATACACTTATAACTCTAGTGCATCCGTTGCATGGCAATCCCTACTCACTCATATTGATATCTATTGATGGGCATCTCCATAGCCCGTTGATACGCCTAGTTGATGTGAGACTATCTCCTTCTTTTTGTCTTCTCCACAACCACCATATTCTATTCCACCTATAGTGCTATATCCATGGCTCACGCTCATGTATTGCGTGAAAGTTGAAAAAGCTTGAGAACATTAAAAGTTTGAAACAATTGCTTGGCTTGTCATCGGGGTTGTGCATGATAAAATACTTTATGTGATGAATATGGAGCATAGCCAGACTATATGAGTTTGTAGGGATAACTTTCTTTGGCCATGTTATTTTTGAGAAGACATGATTGCTTTATTAGTATGCTTGAAGTATTATTGTTTTTATGTCAATATTAAACTTTTGTTTTGAATCTTATGGATCTGAATATTCTTGCCACAATAAAGAAGATTACTTGGATAAACATGTTAGGTAGCATTCACACTTCATAAATTCTTGCTTTTATCATTTACCTACTCGAGGACGAGCAGGAATTAAGCTTGGGGATGCTGATACGTCTCCAATGTATCTATAATTTATGAAGTATTCATGCCATGTTTGCGACAATTTTATATGGTTTTGGTATGATTTTATTAGAACTAACCCGGACTGACGCTGTTTTCAGCAGAACTACCATGGTGTCGTTTTTTGTGCAGAAATAAAAGTTCTCGGAATGGGCTGAAAATTTACGATGAATTTTTATGGACCAAAAGAGACCCCCGAAGCACCGGAGCTGGATCAGAAGAGTCCCGAGGAGACCACAAGCCAGGGGGCGCGCCCTACCCCCCTGGCGCGCCCCTGTGGCTTGTGGGCCCCTCGGGAACCCCCCTGACGTGAGACCGACGCCAAAAATTCCTATAAATCCCGAAACCCCCAGAAAGAAACCTAGATCGGAAGTTCCGCCGCCATAAGCCTCTGTAGCCACGAAAAACCAATCGGGAGCCTGTTCCGGCACCCTGCCGAAGGGGGAAACCATCACCGGTGGTCATCTTCATCATCCCGGCGGTCTCCATGAAGAGGAGGGAGTAGTTCACCCTTGGGGCTGAGGGTATGTACCAGTAGCTATGTGTTTGATCTCTCTCTCTCTCGTGTTCTTGATTTGGCACGACCTTGATGTACCGCGAGCTTTGTTACTATAGTTGGATCATATGGTGTTTCTCCCCCTCTACCTTCTTGTGATGAATTGAGTCTTGCTCTTTGAGGTTTCGTTATGTTGTATTGAGTATTAGATTTGGGAACACTTGATGTATGTCTTGCGATGGGATATCTATGGTGACAATGGGATGTTCTATTGATTCACTTGATGTATGTTTTGGCACTCAACTCGCGGATTCCCGAGGTGACATTGGGGTAATCTATGCATAGGGGTTGATGCACGTTTTCGTCCTACGTTCTCCGATAGAAACTTTGGAGTGATTCTTTGTTGCGTGTTGAGGGATTGTTATGTGATCCAAATATGTTATCATTGTTGAGAGAATTTGCACTAGCGAAAGTATGAACCCTAGGCCTTGTTTCCAAGCATTGCAATACCGTTTTTGCTCACTTTTGCTACTTGCTACCTCGCTGTTTTTATATTTTCAGATTACAAAAACCCATATCTACTATCCATATTACACTTGTATCATCATCTCTTCGCCGAACTAGTGCACCTATACAATTTACCATTGTATTGGGTGTGTTGGGGACACAAGAGACTCTTCGTTATTTGGTTGCAGGGTTGTTTGAGAGAGACCATCTCCATCCTACGCCTCCCACGGATTGATAAACCTTAGGTCATCCACTTGAGGGAAATTTGCTACTGTCCTATAAAACTCTGCGCTTGGAGGCCCAACACGAGTCTACAAGAAGAAGGTTGCGTAGTAGACATCATGGACCGAAGCTAAGGTACTACTCTTTCTTAAAGAAACACCTACTTATGATTATACCCTCCATGCAAGCATCCGGAAATACAAGAGAAGTAATTAAGATAAATATAATGATAGCATTAAACATGTGGATCCAAAACAACCCCTCATAGAACAATTCGTAAACTAGGGTTTAGGCTTCTATCACTCCCACAACCCATCATATACAAACTAATTCCACGATGCCTTCCTTTGGGCCCAAAGATGGTGAAGTCTCATGTAGTCGACGTTCACATAACACCACTAGAGGAAGAACAACACAACATAATATCAAAACATTGAATGGTGATCAACTTCACATGATTACTAATAACAAGACTTCTCCCATGTCCTCAAGAACAAGTATAACTACTCACAACTCATCTTATTAAACATGATCAGTGGTTATGAATATAATCTGAACATAATAATCTTCCACCAAGTAAACCAACTTGCATCAACTACAAGATGTAATTAACACTACTAGTACCACCAGGTACCAATCCAAGGTTTGATACAACGATTGAACACAAGAGAGAAACTAGGGTTAACTAGCATCAACTACAAGATGTAATCAACACTACTAGTACCGCCAGGTACTAATATGAGGTTTGATACAAAGATTGAACACAAGTGAGAAACTAGGGTTTATAGATGAGATGTTGCTAGTGAAGAGGTTGATGAAGATGATGATTCCCATGATGATGAGAGTGTTTGTGATGGTGAAGGCTTCAATTTCCCCCTCCCAGGGGAAGTATCCCCGATGTAATCGCTCCACTGGGAGCAAAAGTGCTCCTGCCCTGATTTCGCCTCGAACGACGACAGAAAGTCCCAAAACTCTTCTCTTATTTTTTTCTAGGGGAAATAGAAATTTATGGCCAAAGGACATTAGGAGGGGAGCCACCAGGGTAGCCGCACCACCTCCCCACCTGCCCAAGTGGTTGGCTGGTGGGCCCCCTCTGGCATATTTTCATTCCACAATTCTTCATATATTCCCAAACAATTCTCCAAAAATCCACGCTTCATTTTGAGCTCCAGAGAATTGCTATCTCCGTTGTTGTTTTTTCAGGTCTGATTTCCATCTGCCGATAATCTCCCTCCTTTGATGTATCTTGCATTTTAAGAGAGAAAAGGCATTAGAATTGCATCATGTTATGGAATATAACATTGAAATAAGATAAATAACAGTAGGTAATTATGATGCAAAACTGACGAATCAACTCCCCCAAGCTTAGACTTCGCTTGTCCTCAAGCAAATACTGAACTCGGTAAACATGACCACAAGTTTATAGAGAGAGGTGTCGATAAAAGAAAATATGGATATAACAACATCATATTTATTAACGATCCATGACCAACAATTATTATTCATAAAACTCCTCATAATCAAGTAACAAGCTATTCATATGTTAAGGTATAGACCATAAACTCTATTGGGACTCAACGAACTATGTTCTCAGTCGTCAAGCAATTGCAATTCATCCTATTTTCTACTCCCTCTGTTCCTAAATATAAGTATTTTTAGAGATTTGAATATGAACTACATACGGATGTATATAGACATGTTTTGAAGTGTAGGTTCACTCATTTTGCTCCGTATGTAGTTTATATGGAATCTCTAAAAAGACTTATATTTAGGAACGGAGGGAGTAGAAGAGTCTATGTAAGAGCTTTTGTTTAGCAAACTTCACATACTCAACCATCATATAGTCTTCTAATGGTTTGCTGGTAATCAAATCATATTTTTAGAACAAACTATTTCAATCAGACACAAAGGAAGATGTGGGCTTAATGTTTCGCTTCCCAACTTATTTACGTCAGGGATAATTGTCAACAATATTAACTCGTGATCGTATATATTCAATTGGATATATGTGCCTGGATCTTTCCCCGCCATATAATGTTTGCCAAGTGGAGAGAAATTGAGGTTGGAACAGGGGAAAATATTTTGATTCATGCATAGATAATGTAAAACTTTAACAAAATAGGTAAAAGATAGGCCCTTCGCAGAGGGAAGTAGAGGTTGTCAAGTGCTTTTAAGTTGAATGTGCATGCTCTTATTGAAAAGGAACATCACTTTATATTGCCCCTTACGATAGTGACCATTATTAAGTAGTCTGTCGCTTTTATTACAAAGCTTATTTCCTTCCAAATAAAAGATCATACATATTTAGTGCAATTTTTATTGCATTCATAGAAGACAACTTACTTGAAGGATCTTGCTCAATCCTTAGGTAGTTATGGTGGACTCTCATGGAAAGAAACCGGGTTTAAGGTTGTTTGCATGCACAAGTAGTATCTCTACTTAGTGCAAAAGTTTTTGGCTAGCAAAGATTACAAACAAACACCACCTGTTGGAGGATCCATGGCAATATAACGTCTATGCAAATGTACACAAACACAACTCATTATGTTGTCTTCCTTGTCCAACATCAACTATTTGATAAGGTGTAAAAATAATTAATGAGGGTTCATAATCATAGAGATGTCCAGGATGGTATATTTGCATGTGAAATATCTCTTCCTTGTACTAATCTTTCATGAATTGTTTGAATGACCAATGCTATGTTCGTTAAATTCCAATAGATTTTATTTCCTACACCCCCATGTGAAGTTACTACTTCCCATGAGATAAGCATATGAAGCTTATTTTGCAATGATGAGATGCATGACAATGAAAAGCAAAAGATACTCATACTAAACATTATTATAGAAACTTTCACACACGATGGCATTGATAGCACGGGGACGAAACAAACACTTGCGAACTAATTCATACTCATACTTTTTCTAAGTCATGGGATAATTAAGGATCGAATTAATATAGATAATAATGCTAAAATATGGTGATGATACGATACCGGGGAACCTCCCCAAGCTTGGAACAAGCCAAGGGTGGTGCCCATACCCATGTACTCAAGCTCCTTCTTCGACAAATGTGGTGAAGAAGAGGCATGATTGTCATCCTTGATGGAATTCAATAGGATCCCCTTTGAATCATGAATCTCATGAAGCAAGTGTTGGATCATGGTAGCGTTGTTTTCACTTCAGTCATTATATCCTTATTTTTAGGCCTCCAAGAACTTTTCCCCACAACATTTTCGCTTGGACGGAAAATATCCAAATTTGAGGGTATGTGCATACGAGAGGTATTCTCAACTCCGTAATTGTGAACCAAATTATGTAAAGAGTTCCCATGTATCCAATGTGGGTTCTTTCTATCTTCAAGGTCTTGGACGAACCTGGAGTGGAGATGCTAGCCAGAGTCTCTTCCTTAGATTCTGGTGCATGGGCTTCCACTGAGTCTACTGGTCCTGCCTCCATGGTAACGTCTCCCATTAGGTCCCTCTCAAGCTCTATCTTCAGCAACCAAGCATCGCCACCCACGTTGTTGTAGGAGGAAGAAGACATGATGATCTAGAGCTTGAAAGCCTTGCAGAAATCACCTCAAAACAAGAACCGAAAGAAAACTTGCGATACGGAGGTCAAAACATCATGGGATATATATACATATATATATATATATATAATGATTTTTTATCTTGCGAAACAAGTAAACAGGAGAAAAACGGAGTCAGGGAAGTGCATGAGGCCCCCACATGGACAGGTGGCATGGCTAGGGGGTGACTGCGCCATCAGCCTATGCGGGGCCCTCGGGTACCGTCTCGACTGTTTATTCTTTCCTATTTTTTAAATATTCCAAAATGATTAGATATAATTTATATGGAATATTTGGAGTTGGTTTACTTATCGTACCATGTACCTATTCCTTTTTCAGGTTTCTAGAGTCCTCTCGAAGTTTTCTTCTATGTATTCGGGGTAATTACTTGAATAAAGCCCGAATCAATGTTAATGGGGTTACCTACAATATAGTGCTTAAGTCTTTTCCCATTAACCAGCTTCGGCTTATTTTCTTCGGTGTTATTTATCTTGATGGCTCCATAACAGTAAATATCTTCGATGATATATGGACCTTCTCATTTAGAGAGAAGTTTGCCTGTAGAATGTCTGAAACGAGACATGTACAAAAGAATTTACCACCAATATTAAATTATTGTTTCTGAATTCTTTTATCATGCCATCTTTAAAACCTTTTCTTTAAACAACCTAGCATTCTCATAGGCTTCGGTTCTCCATTCATCTAGAGAACTCATATCATATAATCTCTTTTTCTCCGGCAAGGTTAAAATCATAGTTAAGTTCCTTGATAGCCCAATAAGCTTTGTGTTCTAGTTCAAGGGGTAAATGACAAGCCTTACCATAAACCATATTATACGGAGACATACCCATAGGATTTTTATAAGCGGTTATGTATGCCCAAAGTGCGTCATCTAATTTCTTAGAGCAATTCTTTCTAGATCTATTAACAGTCTTTTGTAGGATCAATTTTATTTCTCTATTAGCTAATTCTACTTGCCCACTGGACTGGAGGTGACAAGGTGATGGTACTCTATGGTTTACATCATACTTAGCTAAAAACTTTCCTGAAAGCACCATGAATAAAATGTGCACCACCACCTGTCATTAAATATCTAGGTACTCCAAACCTCAAAAAGATAACATCTTTAAGAATTTTAATAGAAGTCTTATGATCAACACCCTTAGTTGGAATAGCTTCTAGCCATTTAGTGACATAATCAACAACAACTAGAATATGAGTATAACCATGCGAAGAAGGAAAAGGTCCCATATAATCAAAATCCCAAACATCAAAAGTTCCAATAACAAGTGAATGATCCATAGACATTTCCTGATGTCTACCGACCTTTCCAACTTGTCGGTATTGTGGCTAGTGGGTATTGATGAACCATCCCGCGCATGGGCCACAGTAACCCTCTTGCCGGGAAGAACACCAAAAGGCTACACCAGCAAGGCTGATCATACTTTTCCTTTGAGGTGTGATGATATAAAGATGAAAAAGACCCCAAGGCAGGTCATTAATAGAGCCAAGTCTACATATTATGGACCTTCACACCAATAAGAAGATGGAGATCAAGAAGGAAGTCATTCATCTCCCCTGAAGCACTCCAATGGAAGGATTCCCGGGAACTACGACAACATCCCGGCAACGCCTGCCAACCCGATCCGCTTCTGACCCGATTCACATCGGCAAGCGACGGCGGCCTACCACTACATTAAATGCGTGGCACAACATTGATGTCTCGGCAGGCCTTTATCGACAAGTGGTGGGCGTGCAAGCGAGTTGGTAAGATGGTAGAGATGCATGTGGTGATTCACCACATTTTTACCACGCGTGTGACACCTATATTAGTGCGCGTCGCACTAATATCAGGTAGTTACGCTGCACTAGGCAAAACGACAGGGTTCTTTCCCGGAGGCCAGAAGATGATGACACCTAACGGGTCATTTAATGCATTTGTCCTACTCTGCCAGAGTTAGGCATAGATCATTGTGGCCACTGTGGTGCCCCTTGAGCTATAAAAGGAGGACCTGGCTACTGTAATGAGGGTCGACCCCTTGGAGAACATATAACACTTAGGGAGCCATTTCCCTTCCAGGTAGAGGTTGCACCTTTGTACATGTAGTTCTCTATCACCCGCATAAAACAAACAACAGGAGTAGGGTGTTACGCGTACGTGCGGCCCAAACCTGGGTAATTCCTGTATGCATCTATGTTGATTGGTGTGATCTCACATTCGCTATGCTTCCTCTCGAATCGGCGAAGGGACCTTCCCGGTCCTTGGTGTCTTGTGTGTCTTGCACACTGTCGTCACGCGTGTGCAGAACACATGTGAGACACCAATGACCAAAGGTGTCCCTTTGCCGATTCTTGGTATGAGGGTAAAGTGTGGATCAACACTAACTGGAAAATGTAAAGCATGCAAGGATCTACCCAGGTTTGGGGCGCATGATTGCGTAATACCCTACTCCTGCCTTGTGTTTTGTTAATTTGGTGGACTGAGAGCTACAGGCCTTTCCTGGGAAGGGAAAATGTCGTCTTAGAGCTCCTATGTGTAATCTACCAAGTGTCCAACCCTTTTTATAGTAGCATGGTCCTCCTTTTCTAGTGCAAGGGGTACCATAGTAGCTACGACAGTCTATACCTCCTTCTGACAAGGTAGGTAGAAGCATTAAATGCATGGCAAGGTGTCACCGTATTCCAGCCTCCGGTAATGAACGACCATCACGCCACTACCGCTTAAGGCATTCACGTGATATTAGCATGACACACACTAATACAGGTGTCTACCGCATGGTAAGCGGAGTGGTGAATCAGCTCCCACACTGTTGTAACTCAACTGGCACTCTTGCATAGTCGAAACATGTCAGGCAAGGTCTGTATGCACAGAACTAGCATGCCACACGTTGGGTGTGGTGGCTTGCTGTCCCCACGTGCTGGATGCGAGCCATATGGAATGGGCGTTGCCAGAGGTCATGGTTATTCCTGGGTCTCCTCTTGCTTTGAGTTGTTGCCGGGTTGCTTGGGAAACTTCCCCTGGTGCAACTTGTTGTTGATGTAGTGGGATATGGCAGATCCTGACAAAGATCTGCATACCATCACACACCTGAACCCGCAATGAGATGTGGACTCCTTTTGGATGTTGTAGTCAGCAAGATTATTCACTAAGATTTGCATACCACCATTGATCCAAGGTGGTGGTCTAGTTACCGGAAAGCTTTGCTTGTTGTTCCTCCTGATAAGGAGGCTACTGTGGCCCGTGCATAGTTGGGGCGTGAACCAAATGGTCATGGTACCAACAGAAGCCCCCAAGACCGAATCGGCGCGTGCCACATACACTGTCAGGGTCAGGCCCTTTTTAGGACATGTGTCACACGTGTTGTCCAGCTTCTCTGTCGAATCAAAACAATTAATTGAAGGGGTGTGAACAACAAAAATGGAGAGCCAGCCCCGAGCGTGCAGTGTAAATGCTAGCAAAGGGCATGGCTCGATCCACTCGCCTTCCACTATTGCCACATTGGCCACCTTTGCTAATGGGTGCTCTGACACATGGCGCTTCAATCCCATCAAGGGAAGGAATCAAATATTTGACCCCTGTCACTTTGGATTTGAAACCGCGACAATTGCGCGTCGTCAGCTAATCTTTGCACTCCTTTCGGTGTTCACACTAACAGAAAGGGCAATAAAGCCTCCTGGCATTAAATCCCACCAAAGATTGGATGTGACTAGACGCCTCTGAGATCGTCTAGGAAATTCAACAGCCCATCGCTGGCATTAATTGCCTCTAGCAGTGAGAAGTTTATCCACTATGGATCCTAGCCTATAAGAAGGCAGGGCGCAACTTCATTTTTCCTCATCCTCCTCCCTCTTCTCCCAATCTCTATCATTCCTTAGCTGCTGCCACCATCTCCAGAGCTGCGCCGCCATCGCCAACCTCTGTCCTCACCATGTCTCATGAGGTGTATCATTTTGAGCTGGAGAAACTGCGTGTAAGCCTTGCCGTGAGCGGTGAGGAGGCATGTGAGCTCCGGGGCACCCTTAGCAGCGTTGTCCTCCGTCTGGAGAGCGAGGAAACAGAGCTGCTGGGGAGGCTAGAGCTAGAGCGCTCCCGCTGTTGGTGTCCTGGATTAGGGGGTGCTTGCCACGTCGGCCCGCCAGTGATGGGCCGGGTCGAGGACTCATTGAAGACTGTTGACGTGGCCATATTAGCCGTGACCCTCGGCGTGATGAAGATAAAGATCTCCCAAAGACTTGGCGTTCACTTTAAGCATGCTTCAATTGGCATGCTTATCTCTAGATACTGTAACCGCCCATTTGTAAACCCTAGGTACCCCCGGCGTCTATATAAGCCATAGGGTTTAGTGCTTAGGGAGGATACACATTCACCTTTCGCATGGTTTAGAGCTTAGACAATCTTATATGATCTCGAGGTAGATCAATCTGTACCTTGTACCCCATCATAATCAATAATAAGAAGCATAACATAGGGTTTTACCTGATCAAGAGGGCCCGAACCTTGGTAAAACATCGTGTCCCTACTTTCCCTATTACCATCTAGCTCTGATTATCAAGCTTGGGACCCCCTACCCGAGCTCTACCGGATTTAGCACCGACATTGGTGGCCCATGCAGGTCCTGCCAAGTGATCGCACGAGCTCGATGGCAGATCTACGGATCATCAACAACACCAGCTACAGGGACATCTTTGTCCCCGGCTAGCTCTTTGTCTTCGACAGCATCACACTGCTCGCTGATATGACAGGTTGTTTAGGCCACATAGAGGATTTCCCTCTACACCAAGCCATTCATCTCGGCAACCTGGAAAATGCCGCGGATCACCGCCGCAAGATCACCACCCTAGGACAGATCTCAGACCGGTCCGTGCATACCGCCACTTATGCCCAAGATTCGATCTCGGAGCGGGCCCTGGGTATAGATGCTCTCATTAATCCAGTCTTGGTCTGGGATCCGAACACTCCCTCATCAGCCCAGGCGGTGAGCCTGTCGAAATCGGGGCTCCGGGGACCCAAAGAAATGTTCGAACTCTGGGGTGTGCGCGGAGAACTTCACTAGGCTACGGCTCGCTACTCACTGCCTCACGGCGATGCTCCGACGTGCTCGAGCGAGAGGAAAGAAGGAGGAACACGATGATTTACCCAGGTTCGGGCCACCTTGCGGTGTAAAACCCTACTCCTGCTTTGTGGTGGATTGCCTCGCGAGGAGGATGAGTATGAACCAGTACAAGGATGAACTGCCTTCGGAGGGCTCAAGGGTCGACCTCTAGGGATGCCAAGACTCGACCCCTCTCTACGGTGGAGACTAACCTATACTTATACTAGCCCTCGCCCTCTTCCCCCGAAAACTCTAGACGGGAAGGGATGCCACAACGGCCAATTTGAAGGGGGACAGTAGTACACCCTATCCTGACTAAAGGTGGTCTTTGCCTGCAAAGCTTATGTCCATGACGCGCAGGTGGGCTCGGCGATGACCTCCGTCTGGCCGAGTCAGCGTCCTGGTCTTGTTGCACCAAAGAGGCAACCTTTGGGGCTGCCTTGGGAACCCATGTGCTGGCCTGGTTCCTTTAGCACCAAAGAGGAAAGCCTCACTGCCCGCGCCCGCTGGCACCGGTCCTGGCAACGCTCGTCGTGGCTCACGTCACCCATGTGCATTGCGAGGCGGGGTGGCGAGCCTAGAAGTGTCTGCCCTGCGAGGGGCCTCGGGAGGCCGCCCCTCGTGGAACCCTTGGGGCGCCTGACGACGCCTGCTGATGCTCCCCTCGCAAGGTGGGGGGTCCTTGCGAGGGCCTTGCTTGTGAAGCCTTGACGATGGGCCGCGCCAGGCCTTTTGATGACACCACACGATGGGCCGCTGGCAGATGGGCCTGGGTACCCCCAATCCCAGAGCCCGAACAATAGCCCCTGGCTCGTGGCGTGCAAGGCCCGGCTTGGAGGCGGAGGCGGAGAAGAGAGGGGGTGAAGCGATGCGGCCCCCAACGGCCTGTAGGCCAGGCTCGACGCGTGGTGCACAACGGGGCACAGGACGCCGCCACTTCCCCACGTCGCCTCGGCAACTGCCCAGGCTGACATAAAGCCCGGCGCCTACCGCGGGGCCATCATTGCTCCCTTGTCTTGCGTCTTCCCCATCCTGCTGAGATCCCCTTTCTCCCGCGCGAGGTTTCTCCAGATCCAAACCGAGCGCAGCTTTTCCCTCCTTCTTGCCGGCATCGGCGACTTCGCGGATGGCACCCGCCGGGAAGGCAAAGCTCGCAACTCTGGCCACGAGCTCCTCCTCCATCAGGCCGGCGCTCCTGACCTCCTCCATCGCTGAAGAGAAGGACCTGAACCTGGTGCTCCCACTGATAGCCGACGACCACAATGAATGGGGCGCTACCCAGATCTGGCCCAGCTCGGCGGCGCGGCGCAGACTAGGGGAGTCCGTCTACCCCTTCTTCCTCCACAACATCTTTGCCAGGCTGGTTCTGCCCTTCGTAGAGTTCTTCTATGCCATCCTCGCGCATTATCAAATCCATGCCGTCCATCTTCATCCCAACTCCATTCTCCTCCTGTCCGTTTTTGCCTTCTACTGCGAGGCCTTCGTGGGCGTGATGCCCTCGGTAGCATTCTTCCGCCACTTCTTCAGCTTGCGGTTCACCGCCCGGGGCCAACGATCTGCGTGCGTCTCCTTTGTTGACGTGCACAGTGGAAACTCCCTCCTGAGAGCCGGGAAGAAGGTGGAAGGCTACCGGCGGTGTTGGGTCTTCATGGACGCTCGCGGTACCGACCTGCTCTTGATGACTCTAGTGGTACAACCCGAGCAGGCCCCAGGATGGGGCTCCGCCAAGCTTGCCGACCCTCGAGCAAAGCCCGTCCTGAGGAGGATGGTCATGCATGTGAAGGAGAAGCTGATGGGGGAGGCGATCATGAAGGAGTTCCTGGCGCATCGCCTTATGCCACTCCAAGCGTGCTCGCAGCCCTTGTGGGAGTATGATGGCGCGGGGAACGCGATAAGGATGCAGGCTGCCGGCCTGATGGTCGAGGAGCTGGACGGGGCCTTGGCGATGCTGCTCGGCTACGTCCCCGCGGACCTTCCTGAGGCCGCCGCCCCGCTGTACAGCCGCGACGAGAAGGAGAAGCTGGTCGCGGCCATGGCCACCTTCGACGAGCAGGGGCTTGAGCCGCGCGACCACGCCAATTCGCCCGTGGTGCGGGTGGAATCTGCTCCTCCGACCGCGCGGGCATCGGGCGGGGAGGCCCCAGACGAGGGGGCAGCCAAGCCTCCTCCTGCAGGCTCCCCGTGCCCCATCGGGCCGGTCGAGGAAACGGGCCAAGCCCTGCCGGCCATGCAGCCGACGACCGTGGTGGCCTCTACCGGGGTGGTCGAGCTCTTGCCGACCAAGGTCCCTCAGGGGAATCCTTGTGCCTCTCCGGGGGACGACGCCGCAGCGAGGCTTGCCGAGGGTCACCCTGATGGGCCCCGGGACGGAGCCAAGGCGACATGAGGGAAGGAAGGTAGCGCGTCGGCCTCCGCGGAGGAGAAGAAGAGGAAGTGGACCGCGCTGGACAAGTAAGTACCCTTACCTTGCCTTTTGATTGCGCACCTGTAATCCATATGTTTACACTGCCTTCCATCGTGCTGAACCAGAAGTGGAGAAAAAGAAGAAGAAGGCAGCCGTCATATCGAAGGTGCTCCACGTTCTAAGGGAAGCTTGAACGCTTGGCCGCAACCTCGGCGGGCACGGGGGCGTGTAACACCGACCCGACGCCACGATCGGGCGCACGGGCACCACTGCACCAGGGCGCGCAGGTGCCTTGGCTCCTCTCAGAGCTCCACCCGCTCCGCCAGGAGGGCCGGTCACCGGGGAAGCGGAGGCTCAGCACGCGGTGCCTCTTGCCACGGTCACGGCAACCCTGGTCACAGACATGGAGGCGACACCTCTCCCCTCGCTGGCCGTCCTGACCCCCACTGCCGACGACGATGCAAGGCATGCCACGGCGCAGCCTCAAGCAGCACTCACTCCCGAGGCTCAGCATGCCGAGGCGGCAGTCACCCTAGCCGCGTCGCGGAAGCCAAGCGCGGGGGAGGGCCCGGAGCCCCCTGCGCCTCAAGGAGAGCATGGCGAGGCCTCTTCGGCCGCGGTGCCAACGAGCGCATTGGTGCTGCTCCCTCCTCAGGCCCTCGCGCTTGTGAACTGCGGTACCCTGATCAGGCACGGGGCTTTGGCTAACGCCCGGGCCACACTTGACCGGCTCGGGGCCGACCTCGAGGACGCCGATAACCGTCTCGACAAGGAGCGCCTGAGGCTCGCCTCTAGGTGGCTCCAGCTTGAGATGGCAACCAAAGAGGCCCAGAGCCAGACCGAGGCCGCCGCCGCGGAGAATGTGAAGGAAGCCGCCGAGGCACAAGCAGCCCATGACAGCGCGCTTGCTGATGCAGAAGCAGCCGCCAAGCGCTGCAGCGAGGCAGAGGCCAGCCTGAAGGCACTCCAGGAAGAGCACACCACGCATGCACGACAGCTCCAGCGGCGGGAAGAGGACCTCTAGGCTCGCGAGGCGAAGCTTGCGGCCCGCGATTCCGAGCTGACGAAGGTGAGTACTGAGCAGGCCACGGAGCGCGGGTGCCTGGAAATGCTGCAGCGCGTAGCAACCGAACCCCAAGCAGCCTATGCCAAGCATGTCTCCGAGATGAGCGCTTAGCTAGACGCCAGGGAGAAGAAGATCCAAGCCGATGCCGAAGCGAAGGCAGCGGCGAACCACACCGCCTTCTCTTCCCTCGAGCTCAGGGCCCACCAAGCACTAAAGTCCAAATGTAGGGAAGGGTTCGAAGCTCCACTCGCCGCCCCCGACGCCGGCTACGCCGAGCTCTCCTCCAAGCTCACCGATGAGCTCGAGGGCACTGCCCAGAAGGTGGACGGCATCTTGGAGGAGGAGTGCCGCGACCTTTTTTCTGTGGCGGCGACCTGCGTCTTCAGCCACCTTCTCCTTCGCGATAGCGGCTTCGACTTTGATGAAGTGATAGGCCCCGTTCCCGAAGAGTCTCGCGGCGCCATGACGGAGGCTATGGAGGGCCACGTGGCCGTGCTACTTGGAAAGTTCACCTGCAGCAGGGGCGGGGGGGGGGGGGGGGGGCTGCTGGAGCCGAAGCCAACGATGGCGATGGCGGCAACGGTCCTTCTTCCTGAGAACTTCTTTACCATCCTGCATCAGACTGGTTCTGCCTCGCGGAGGCATGATACTTTGGTTTAACTTGAGATACTTAATGCTTGTAATAACTATTTGAAATTCGTAGTTTCCTTCCCGTGCTTGGTTTCATTCTTGCTTGCCTTTGTGCTCTGCGTCGGTGGGGCCCAGCCCTGCGCATACCTCGGCCGCCGCTGGAATGTCAGGTCGCGATGCCTGGAAAAGACCAAGGGGCAAGGGGCTACGGAACTGAGGGCTCCTAAGTCGCGATGCTCAGGGGTCCCCCCTTGACGCGCAAGCGGCCTGCATGAAGGAAACATTGGCGGCGGCGAGGTTACCCCGAGGCCTCTCTTACCTAGCTCTCATCGGCCTGCACATGGGTGTTATGCGAGGAGACTAGACACCAAGGGCCTTGGTGGGGTGACGTGCGCGGAAACAGGCCCGCGAGCCAGAGCCCGGTCCCTTGGGTTTTTCAGTGCTGGTGGGACTGACCCGAGCACAGGCACAGTGTCCAGCCCCCACTCGCGTGAGGCCCAGGGGAAGGTCACGAGCAGCGTTGTTGAAGAATCAAGCAGCGATCCTGAGGTTGATGCTACCCATAGGGCACCCTCAGTTGTTTATCCACCAGCGCGGAGCATGGGGCTTCCACTGGGCGTGAGAATGGCCGTATTGCAACCGTTTCCGCCAGCGCGGCGCATGGGGCTTCCACTTGGTGTGGGCATGATCATTGCTGGATTGTTTCGCCAGTGCTGAGCATGGGGCTTCCACTGGCGTGGGAAAGAGCTCTATTCAAGAGTCTCTGGGGCGTGTACAACTCTGTCTTGTTCGTACGCGTGGCTGGCACGGTGGAACTTGCAGAGGTGTTTTAGACGCTCGTGAGCCAGCGTGAGGCTCAAGAGGTCCTAGCTGAGGTAGGTTGCGCCTAGTTCCTGGTGCGATCGTGCGCTTGTGTAACCTGAATTATGAGGGCGACCTGCACCGAGCGGACGTCCAGAGGCCATTACATGAGAAGTCTAGACACCAAGGACCCATAGGAGGTGACGTGTATGGGTTCGGCCCGTCAGACAGAGCTCGGTCACTTGGGTTTATCGACGCTGCAGGGACGAACCCGAGCACAGATGCCGTGCCACGTCTTCTCATGGAACAATCCAAGGAGGACCACCCGGCGCACAACGCCCGCGGTGGTGAAGCACCACGATCGCGGTTGTACGAGCCAAGCCGCGTCCTTACTCACCTACTCACGATGAGCTCATGAGAGGATAAGGCACCAAGGACCCCGGGAGGTGACGTGCATGGGAGCTGTCCCGCGAGACAGAGCTCAGTCGCTTGGATTTAACAACGCTGCAGGGACGGACCCGAGCACAGACGCCGTGCTAGCCCTTGGTCATGAGGCGGTCGAGAGCAAGTTCACGAGGGCGCGGCTATATTCATGGCGACGAAGCACCGATCACGCAATTTAAGCCATTGTGGAAATTTCATCAAGGCGCAACTAAATCTGATACATGAGCAAAAAGCAATGCTGCTATAGGGGCGGACCCTGCCCAGCCTAAGGATAATGCAGCCCAAGGGGCGCCCTCAATTGAACGAACCAAAAAGTCACCTGGCAATGTTGTTGCGGTAGCGTCGAGGAAGCCGATGAAGCGTGCCACGGGGTTCGCTCCTCATGAGCCGGGCGGCTCCTTAGGCTCGGGAGGCTCACGAGGAGACGGGGCCTCTCGAGGCGCCATCGCCAAGTGCCTGGCCTCATGAGACACCAACGCGAGCTGTGCGAACCGCTGGTATGTGGTGCCCGCATTCAGCAGGCCGAAGGGCATGCGAATGTAGTTGCAGGGGTAACCCTCGGTCCGGCCGACGCATGACGACCAGAAGAGGTCTTGAGAAGTGGCCCTGTTGAGGCCTGGGATGTTGACGTAGACGCACAGCTCGTCGCCTGCGTCGGGAGCGGCAGCTGAGCCAGTGGGGCATGCGGGGCGGCGCTCGCCGCGCATGGCCCATGCTTCCTGAAGCTCGCAGATCACCTTGGTGATGAAGTCTCGCGCTCCTAGCACCTCGCGCCGTGTTCCTTGATCGCGGGGGCGTGTGTCGAAGCACGCCTCTAAGTGATGCCCGAGCGTCTCCCTCGTTGTAGTGGACAGGTCAGATGCACTCCAGGTGGAAGCCCTCAAGCCTGCCCTGAGGGAGACGTCGGGCGCGCCTTCCTATGCGAGAGGAAGGCATGCCCCAGCGGCAGGCGTGGCACCTTAGGCGTCGCCGGTGGGTGCCTTCTTTGCCTCAGGATGGTTCTTGGGGAGGACCTGCTTCTTCTTCGTGGGGACAGCCTCAGGGGGCGCGACGTCTTCCTCGCCATCGAAGTTCTCGGCCGCTGCAGCCCTGATGAGGACATCAATACCGTTGTTACACCCACAGCCCCTGCTTCTATACATACTGGACCAATTACTAGAGCTCGCGCACGTCAATTAAAATATCAGGTACTTTCGTTTCTTGGTAATGATTCTAAAGTTCATGAGAATATGATGCTGCCTAAATTGGATACATTTGTTTTGCTTACAAATGAAGGGCCTAGCTTGGACAAGAAAGAGGAACCTTGGAGCAAGTTCAAGCATGGAGATGATGGCATGCACAAGGGGAACAAGAACGGAGTTACAAGTGATGATTTCAGGACTTTGAAGCCACCATAATGAGTGCAGGAAGCCTTGGACGAAATATACAAGATGTCACTTCATAAATTTCGTCCGGAGGCTATTATAGGTGCTGCGTCACCTTATTATTGGGCCAGGCCCATGTAATTTCGAAATACTTGAGTATAGGTTGTTTTTAGAGTCCGTATGTGTGGGGAAACAAGAGATAGGGTTGGTTTCGGACCCCTCCTTCAAGGGCCACGAAATCCCCCCCTCTTCCTCCATATATACAGCCCTTAGGGCACCGTTTAGACTTTGGGTTTTGTTTAGATTAAAAGTTCGCCATAGCTGCAACTTCGCGTACTTCGTTTGTGTTCAACGACCAGACCAAGACGTCACAGAACCCCACCTTGATCAATAAAGCTTTCATCTTATATTCGCAATATCCAGATTGCAAATCTTAGTTTCTTGCTTGTTCTTCGTTTGCTTGCAGGAGATAGACCCTCGTGGTCAGGTTGATTGTGCTCCGGCGTGGTCAATAACCTCCAGGAGTTGGTTTAGCGATTGCTAAGGCGCGACGTCCTCGCACGTTCGTAGTCGGATCGTCAAAGTCTACTCCACCAAAAACGATAGCTATCATCTCATCGAAAGATCGGGACACCCTCGCCTCTATCAAGTGGTATCAGATTCCCAGGTTGCTCGGTGAGATTTACAGTTTTTCGTAGTTTAGATCGAGTCTGTTCTTCATACCTACAGTCCAGGAAAAAGCCAAAAAAAAAAATTTTAGGGTTAGTTCATCATATCCGAACCAATCTGAGCCTTTGCATAATCTTTTTAGGGTTTTTGCTTTGTTGAATTTGCGGTTGCATCGTCGTGTCAAGTTGCTGGTCTTAGCGTCTAGTTCTTTAGAGTTTCGAGTTCTGTTCACAAGTTGTCACGCCGCCGCCGCACCATCGTCATCGCCCCTACCGTATACCACCACAGCTTATCTGCTATTTCTCTGAGTCCATATACCACCACCGATCTGAGTCCATATACCACCACCAATCCGAGTCCATATACCACCACCAATCCGAGCCCACATATACTACCGTCATATACCATCACCAGTCCGAGTTCCACCAGATTCATCTCTGCCACCAGTCCTAGTCCGAGTCCAGTATTTATTCCTTTATTTTAGAGTTCCAGATCACGCGATACTACGAGTAGTGAACAAGTCGGATTCCCCAATTTTCGCGCTACCCGCAGAAGAAAAATAGTTCCAGTTTCAAAAAAAAAAACTAAGTCTGGAAAATTCTGGCTAGGCAGTTTTTAGACCATTTGTAGACTTTTTCGAAAAAAATTTGTTGCGGAGCAAAAAAAAAAGTGCAAAAAAAAGTGCAAAAAAAAAAAAGAAAAAAAATTCAAAGTGTGCTCCTCCCTTGTTTACGTGGAGCGCCGTGATTTTTGTTAGTGTTCTAGGCTCGCGTCTCTAGCACGGTCTAGCCTAGGACCAGCACAGTACCGTCGTTGAGAGTTTATTCAACATTGCATCTCTGAATTGATTATTGCTGACCCTTTTTGCTACCATATCATAAGCCTTCCCAGCTCCACATAAATCTACATCGTGCGTTTGACACCACCTGGCAATCGCTCTGTCCAAGCTCTGAGAGTTTTGACTACAAAGGTTGCCGATCACCACCTGCTGCTGGGTAAGAACTGGTAAGAATTTGAGATTTGCTTGACGGATTTGTGACACCACACCACACCACCACCACTTTCTAGTAGTCTGTAGGATCATATTCTTGTGTGTTTCTATTGCTGCTAACCATGGCAGGATCACAAGCCGACGAGATTGACTGGGAGAACATGACGAACAAGGAGTTGCATGATAAATTTCAGCAAATGATGAGTGGCCAGGTGGGAGATGTGCTAAACAGATTTGAAGAGGCCATGGAGAAGATAGATGGCATGGAGAAGTCGTTCGAGACAAAGCTGGATAACAAGTTTAATGAATTGCTCACGCGTCTTCCCCAACCACCACCGGCTGCACCTGACGCACCTCTGCAACGACAACAACAACGCCCCCTTCCAAATCAGTTCGGACGAGCGAAGCGTGTTCCTCTTGAGGATGGCCAAACTTCTGGTGCTGCTGTACCTACTGTTGATGCTTCTTTGGCTTCTGCTCCTGCTGCTGCTGGTGCCGAGGAGGAGGATGATTACGCGGGCGATTATGAGGATGAGGTTGATCAAAATCATAACTACGTGCAACCACCAGCACCAGGTCGTCCACATGCAAATAATCGCAATGGTAGGTCTGCACCACCACTTCAGGTACGAGATCATGACCATCTTCCTAAATTAAAATTGAATATTCCACCATTCGAGGGTAGATATGTTCCTGATATATATCTTACTTGGGAGTTAGAAACTGAACAACGTTTTACATGTTTACAATATCCCGAGGAACGACGTGTTGCTGCTGCTGTTTGTGCTTTCACTAGTTTTGCATGTGTATGGTGGTCTGAACATTGTAGATTATATCCTATTCCAGCTACGTGGGCTGCTTTGAAAACTGCTATGCGTACTCGTTTGGTTCCACCATATTATCAACGTGAATTACTTCAAAAATTGCAGCGCTTAAGACAAGGAAAAAATTCTGTAGAAGAATATTATCAGGAATTACAAACTGGCATGATTAGATGTGGTATTGTTGAGGAGAATGAAGCTATGCTTGCACGTTTCATGGGTGGATTAAATAGAGAGATTCAGACCATTCTAGAGTATAAGGAGTATAATAATATCACTCGTTTATTCCATCTTGCTTGTAAAGCTGAACGTGAAGTGCAGGATCGACAGGCATTGGCGCGAACTAATTTTTCTGCAGGTCGATCTTCATCATGGACACCGCGTGCCTCCTCTACTCCCACACGTCCTACTGCGGCACCACTGACTTCAGCCGCCAATTCCAATCGAGATACAAGAAAAAAGGCACCACCACCACCATCTGCCAAGAGTACACCTTCTGGGCCTGCCCAGAGCTCTTCTTCATCTATGGCATCAACAGGGCACACACATGATATTATTTGTCGTCATTGTAAGGGAAGAGGTCATTATGCGAGAGAATGCCAATCTCCGCGTGTTATGATTGCTACTGAGGATGGTGGGTATGAGTCCGCTAGTGATTATGATGAGGAGACTTTGGCTCTTATTACAAGTGAAGAACACGGTGGAGATGATTCTGATCATGAGACGCAATACATGGCTCCTGAAGACGCTGACAGGTATGAATGTTTAGTTGCTCAACGTGTTTTGAGTGTGCAGGTCACACAAGCTGAGCAAAATCAGAGGCATAATTTGTTCCATACAAAGGGAGTTGTGATGAGGACATCAATACCATTGTTACACCGACAACCCCTGCTTCTATACATACTGGACCAATTACTAGAGCTCGCGCACGCCAATTAAAATATCAGGTACTTTCGTTTCTTGGTAATGATTCTAAAGTTCATGAGAATATGATGCTGCCTAAATTGGATACATTTGTTTTGCTTACAAATGAAGGGCCTATGATAGAGGCGAGGGTGTCCCGATCTTTCTATGAGATGATAGCTATCGTTTTTGGTGGAGTAGACTTTGACGATCCGACTACGAACGTGCGAGGACGTCGCGCCTTAGCAATCGCTAAACCAACTCCGAGAGGTTATTGACCACGCCGAAGCACAATCAACCTGACCACGAGGGTCTATCTCCTGCAAGCAAACGAAGAACAAGCAAGAAACTAAGATTTGCAATCTGGATATTGCGAATATAAGATGAAAGCTTTATTGATCAAGGTGGGGTTCTGTGACGTCTTGGTCTGGTCGTTGAACACAAACGAAGTACGCGAAGTTGCAGCTATGGCGAACTTTTAATCTAAACAAAACCCAAAGTCTAAACGGTGCCCTAAGGGCTGTATATATGGAGGAAGAGGAGGCGATTTCGTGGCCCTTGAAGGAGGGGTCCGAAACCAACCCTATCTCTTGTTTCCCCACACATACGGACTCTAAAAACAGCCTATACTCAAGTATTTCGAAATTACATGGGCCTGGCCCAATAATAAGGTGACGCAGCACCTATAATAGCCTCTGGACGAAATTTATGAAGTGACATCTTGTATATTTCGTCCAAGGCTTCCTGCACTCATTATGGTGGCTTCAAAGTCCTGAAATCATCACTTGTAACTCCGTTCTTGTTCCCCTTGTGCATGCCATCATCTCCATGCTTGAACTTGCTCCAAGGTTCCTCTTTCTTGTCCAAGCTAGGGCCTTCATTTGTAAGCAAAACAAATGTATCCAATTTAGGCAGCATCATATTCTCATGAACTTTAGAATCATTACCAAGAAACGAAAGTACCTGATAATTTAATTGGCGTGCGCGAGCTCTAGTAATTGGTCCAGTATGTATAGAAGCAGGGGCTGTGGGTGTAACAATGGTATTGATGTCCTCATCAGGGAGGGATAGCATATTTGTTGTCGTGGATAGGTTCTCGAAAATGGCACACTTTATACCATGTCATAAAAGCGATGATGCTGCTAATGTTGCTGATTTGTTCTTTCGTGAAATTATTCGCTTGCATGGTGTGCCAAATACTATTGTTTCAGATCGTGATACCAAATTTCTAAGCCACTTTTGGAGATGTTTATGGGCTATGTTGGGGACTAAACTGCTTTTTAGTACTACTTGTCACCCCCAAACCGATGGACAAACTGAAGTAGTCAATAGAACTTTGTCTACTATGCTTAGGGCTGTTTTGAAGAATAACAAGAAAATGTGGGAAGAATGCTTGCCTCATATTGAATTTGCTTATAATCGTTCGTTGCATTCTACTACTAAGATGTGCCCTTTTGAAATTGTATATGGTTTCCTACCTCGTGCACCTATTGATTTGTTGCCTCTTCCATCTTCGGAGAAAGTTAATTTTGATGCTAAACAACGTGCTGAATTGATCGTAAAAATGCATGAGTTAACTAAGGAGAACATTGAGCGTATGAATGCTAAATATAAACTTGCTGGAGATAAGGGTAGAAAACATGTTGTGTTTGCACCTGGAGATCTTGTTTGGTTACATTTGCGTAAGGATAGATTTCCTGATTTGCGCAAATCAAAGCTAATGCCACGTGCTGATGGTCCTTTTAAGGTGTTAGAGAAAATAAATGATAATGCATATAAACTTGAGCTGCCTGCAGATTTTGGGGTTAGTCCCACTTTTAACATTGCAGATTTGAAGCCTTATTTGGGTGAGGAAGATGAGCTTCCGTCGAGGACGACTTCATTTCAAGAAGGGGAGGATGATGAGGACATCAATACCATTGTTACACCCACAGCCCCTGCTGCTATACATACTGGACCAATTACTAGAGCTCGCGCACGCCAATTAAAATATCAGGTACTTTCGTTTCTTGGTAATGATTCTAAAGTTCATGAGAATATGATGCTGCCTAAATTGGATACATTTGTTTTGCTTACAAATGAAGGGCCTAGCTTGGACAAGAAAGAGGAACCTTGGAGCAAGTTCAAGCATGGAGATGATGGAATGCACAAGGGGAACAAGAACGGAGTTACAAGTGATGATTTCAGGACTTTGAAGCCACCATAATGAGTGCAGGAAGCCTTGGACGAAATATACAAGATGTCACTTCATAAATTTCGTCCAGAGGCTATTATAGGTGCTGCGTCACCTTATTATTGGGCCAGGCCCATGTAATTTCGAAATACTTGAGTATAGGCTGTTTTTAGAGTCCGTATGTGTGGGGAAACAAGAGATAGGGTTGGTTTCGGACCCCTCTTTCAAGGGCCACGAAATCCCACCCTCCTCCTCCATATATACAGCCCTTAGGGCACCGTTTAGACTTTGGGTTTTGTTTAGATTAAAAGTTCGCCATAGCTGCAACTTCGCGTACTTCGTTTGTGTTCAACGACCAGACCAAGACGTCACAGAACCCCACCTCGATCAATAAAGCTTTCATCTTATATTCGCAATATCCAGATTGCAAATCTTAGTTTCTTGCTTGTTCTTCGTTTGCTTGCAGGAGATAGACCCTCGGGGTCAGGTTGATTGTGCTCCGGCGTGGTCAATAACCTCTCGGAGTTGGTTTAGCGATTGCTAAGGCGCGACGTCCTCGCACGCTCGTAGTCGGATCGTCAAAGTCGACTCCACCAAATCGATAGCTATCATCTCATCGAAAGATCGGGACACCCCCGCCTCTATCACATGGGTGGATTAAATAGAGAGATTCAGACCATTCTAGAGTATAAGGAGTATAATAATATCACTCGTTTATTCCATCTTGCTTGTAAAGCTGAACGTGAAGTGCAGGATCGACAGGCATTGGCGCGAACTAATTTTTCTGCAGGTCGATCTTCATCATGGACACCGCGTGCCTCCTCTACTCCCACACGTCCTACTGCGGCACCACTGACTTCAGCCGCCAATTCCAATCGAGATACAAGAAAACAGGCACCACCACCACCATCTGCCAAGAGTACACCTTCTGGGCCTGCCCAGAGCTCTTCTTCATCTATGGCATCAACAGGGCACACACATGATATTATTTGTCGTCGTTGTAAGGGAAGAGGTCATTATGCGAGAGAATGCCAATCTCCGCGTGTTATGATTGCTACTGAGGATGGTGGGTATGAGTCCGCTAGTGATTATGATGAGGAGACTTTGGCTCTTATTACAAGTGAAGAAAACGGTGGAGATGATTCTGATCATGAGACGCAATACATGGCTCCTGAAGACGCTGACAGGTATGAATGTTTAGTTGCTCAACGTGTTTTGAGTGTGCAGGTCACACAAGCTGAGCAAAATCAGAGGCATAATTTGTTCCATACAAAGGGAGTTGTGAAGGAACGTTCTGTTCGCGTCATCATAGATGGAGGGAGCTGCAACAACTTGGCTAGCATGGAGATGGTGGAGAAGCTATCTCTCACCACAAGACCACATCCACATCCTTACTATATCCAATGGTTCAACAACAGTGGCAAGGTTAAGGTAACACGTACTGTTCGTGTGCATTTTAGTATCTCTACATATGCTGATTATGTTGATTGTGATGTGGTACCCATGCAAGCATGTTCATTATTACTTGGTAGACCATGGCAATTTGATAAAAATTCTGTACACCATGGTAGAAACAATCAGTATACTCTTGTTCATGAGGATAAACATATTACTTTGCTTCCTATGACTCCTGATTCTATTTTGAAAGATGATATTAATAGAGCTAGTAAAGCAAAACAGGAGAAAAATAAGAGTGAAAATCAGATTGTGGCAAAAGAATTTGAGCAACAAATGAAGCCTAATAATAAACCATCTAGTGTTGCTTCTGAAATTAAATTGAAAAGTGCATGCTTACTTGCCACCAAATCTGATATTGATGATCTAGATTTCAGCAATTCTGTTTGCTATGCTTTTGTGTGCAAAGAGGCGTTATTTTCATTCGAGGACGTGCCTTCCTCTTTGCCTCCTGCGGTCACTAACATTTTGCAGGAGTTCGCTGACGTCTTTCCACAAGACGTGCCACCGGGATTACCACCTATTCGCGGGATTGAGCATCAGATTGACTTAATTCCCGGTGCTTCGTTGCCAAACCGTGCGCCATACCGTACCAATCCAGAGGAGACGATATGAGTGGTTAGTCATGCCTTTTGGGTTAACTAATGCACCTAGTACTTTCATGAGATTAATGAACGAAGTTTTACGTGCTTTCATTGGACGATTTGTGGTAGTCTATTTTGATGATATACTGATTTATAGCAGATCTTTGGAGGAACATTTGGAACATTTACGTGCTGTTTTTATTGCTTTACGTGATGCACGTTTGTTTGGTAACCTTGGGAAGTGCACCTTTTGCACCGACCGAGTATCTTTTCTTGGCTATGTTGTTACTCCACAGGGAATTGAAGTTGATAAAGCCAAGATTGAAGCTATTGAGAGTTGGCCACAGCCCAAAACGGTCACTCAAGTGAGGAGTTCTCTTGGACTCGCTGGTTTCTATAGGCGTTTTGTGAGAGATTTCAGCACCATTGCTGCACCTCTCAATGAGCTTACAAAGAAGGATGTGCCTTTTGTTTGGGGTACCTCACAGGAAGAAGCCTTCACGGTATTGAAAGATAAGTTGACACATGCTCCTTTACTCCAACTTCCTGATTTTAATAAGACTTTTGAGCTTGAATGTGATGCTAGTGGAATTGGATTAGGAGGTGTTTTATTACAAGATGGCAAACCTGTTGCATACTTTTCTGAAAAATTGAGTGGGCCTAGTCTGAACTATTCTACTTATGATAAAGAATTATATGCTCTTGTTCGGACCTTAGAAACATGGCAACATTATTTATGGCCCAAAGAATTTGTTATACATTCTGATCATGAATCTTTGAAACACATTAAAAGTCATGCAAAACTGAACCATAGACATGCTAAATGGGTTGAATTTGTTGAGACTTTCCCTTATGTCATTAAACACAAGAAGGGTAAAGAAAATGTTATTGCTGATGCATTGTCTCATCGTTATACTATGCTTTCACAACTTGACTTTAAAATATTTGGTTTGGAGACCATCAAAGATCAATATGTGCATGATGCTGAATTTAAAGATGTATTGCAGAATTGTAAGGAAGGGAGAACATGGAACAAGTTCGTCGTTAACGATGGATTTGTGTTTCGTGCTAACAAGCTATGCATTGCAGCTAGCTCCGTTCGTCTTTTGTTGTTGCAGGAGGCGCATGGAGGAGGATTAATGGGACACTTTGGCGTGAAGAAGACGGAGGATATACTTGCTACACATTTCTTTTGGCCAAAGATGAGACGGGATGTTGAGCGTTTTGTTGCTCGCTGCACTACATGTCAAAAAGCTAAGTCACGACTCAATCCTCATGGTTTATATATGCCTTTGCCTGTACCTAGTGTTCCTTGGGAGGATATATCTATGGACTTTGTTTTAGGTTTACCTCGAACAAAGAAGGGGAGGGATAGCATATTTGTTGTCGTGGATAGGTTCTCGAAAATGGCACACTTTATACCATGTCATAAAAGCGATGATGCTGTTAATGTTGCTGATTTGTTCTTTCGTGAAATTATACGCTTGCATGGTGTGCCAAATACTATTGTTTCAGATCGTGATACTAAATTTCTTAGCCACTTTTGGAGATGTTTATGGGCTAAGTTGGGGACTAAACTGCTTTTTAGTACTACATGTCACCCCCAAACTTATGGACAAACTGAAGTAGTCAATAGAACATTGTCTACTATGCTTAGGGCTGTTTTGAAGAATAACAAGAAAATGTGGGAAGAATGCTTGCCTCATATTGAATTTGCTTATAATCGTTCATTGCATTCTACTACTAAGATGTGTCCTTTTGAAATTGTGTATGGTTTCCTTCCTCGTGCACCAATTGATTTGTTGCCTCTTCCATCTTCGGAGAAGGTTAATTTTGATGCTAAACAACGTGCTGAATTGATCTTAAAAATGCATGAGTTAACTAAGGAGAACATTGAGCGTATGAATGCTAAATATAAACTTGCTGGAGATAAGGGTAGAAAACATGTTGTGTTTGCACCTGGAGATCTTGTTTGGTTACATTTGCGTAAGGATAGATTTCCTGATTTGCGCAAATCAAAGCTAATGCCACGTGCTGATGGTCCTTTTAAGGTGTTAGAGAAAATAAATGATAACGCATATAAACTTGAGCTGCTTGCAGATTTTGGGGTTAGTCCCACTTTTAACATTGCAGATCTGAAGCCTTATTTGGGTGAGGAAGATGAGCTTCCGTCGAGGACGACTTCATTTCAAGAAGGGGAGGATGATGAGGACATCAATACCATTGTTACACCCACAGCCTCTGCTTCTATACATACTGGACCAATTACTAGAGCTCGCGCACGCCAATTAAATTATCAGGTACTTTCGTTTCTTGGTAATGATTCTAAAGTTCATGAGAATATGATGCTGCCTAAATTGGATACATTTGTTTTGCTTACAAATGAAGGGCCTAGCTTGGACAAGAAAGAGGAACCTTGGAGCAAGTTCAAGCATGGAGATGATGGCATGCGCAAGGGGAACAAGAACGGAGTTACAAGTGATGATTTCAGGACTTTGAAGCCACCATAAGGAGTGCAGGAAGCCTTGGACGAAATATACAAGATGCCACTTCATAAATTTCGTCCAGAGACTATTATAGGTGCTGCGTCACCTTATTATTGGGCCAGGCCCATGTAATTTCGAAATACTTGAGTATAGGCTATTTTTAGAGTCCGTATGTGTGGGGAAACAAGAGATAGGGTTGGTTTCGGACCCCTCCTTCAAGGGCCACGAAATCCCCCCCTCTTCCTCCATATATACAGCCCTTAGGGCACCGTTTAGACTTTGGGTTTTGTTTAGATTAAAAGTTCGCCATAGCTGCAACTTCGCGTACTTCGTTTGTGTTCAACGACCAGACCAAGACGTCACAGAACCCCACCTTGATCAATAAAGCTTTCATCTTATATTCGCAATATCCAGATTGCAAATCTTAGTTTCTTGCTTGTTCTTCGTTTGCTTGCAGGAGATAGACCCTCGTGGTCAGGTTGATTGTGCTCCGGCGTGGTCAATAACCTCCAGGAGTTGGTTTAGCGATTGCTAAGGCGCGACGTCCTCGCACGTTCGTAGTCGGATCGTCAAAGTCTACTCCACCAAAAACGATAGCTATCATCTCATCGAAAGATCGGGACACCCTCGCCTCTATCACTCCGCCATCCCGCGTAGGTGACATGGCGCACGGCGCACCTCCGCCTCTCCCCTGCGCGGTGACAACGTCGAGCCCCGGCATGACACGCGGCCTCGTGATCCGCCGCGTGGAGCACCGGTGCCGGCTAGGGACGCCGCCAGCTGCCAAATTGTGCATCAGCCACTGCACGATGCGCGCGCATTCCTCGCGCCACTATGTCAGCACCAAGAGCGAGTCTTCCAAGAAACCGCGGCGCACCGGCGCCATGACCGCGCCGCTCCTACTCGATGCGCACCCGTGAGTGATGCTGGCTGCTGTGCCTTCACTCATGAGCTGCGCCAGGTGGTCTGGCCGGTCAAGTTCAAGCCGGAGCTGCCCCCTTGCTACGACGGCATCCCTGACCCCGCGGAGTTCCTCCAGCTCTACGCGTTGAGCATCGAGGCATCGAACGGTGATGACAAGGTCATGGCAAACTGGTTCCCCGGGGCCCTCAAGGATGGCGCGCGTTCCTGGCTCATGAATCTGCCTGAGGGGTCAATCTCCTTGTGGGACGAGCTTCGCGGGCGGTTCATCACCAACTTCCAAGGCACCCGTGACCGCGCCCTCATCATCAGCAATCTAAGGTGCATGAAGCAGCGCCCGGGTGAGACCCTCCGCAAGTACATTCAGCGTTTTACCCAAGTCCGCCTCAAGATCCCAAAGGCCTCGGACGAGGCCATCATCTCGGCGTTCACCGAAGGTGTCATGGACGTCCGGATGAATGAGAAGCTCGCCATCAACGATGAGCTCTGCATGGCGCTGGAGCTGTTCAACCTGGCCGACAAGTGCGCGAGTGCGGAGGAAGGCCGCCTCTCCCTCCTCAACAACTCTGACATTGATCCCGAAGACAAGAAGGCCAAGGCCAAGGAAGTGAAGCGCAAGGGCCCCGCCGTGCTGGCAGCGGAGCCCGAGCTGAAGCATGGACGCAACCACGACAAGCCCGCCAAGGATGGTCGCCCGTTTTGCGTCTTCCACAACATGCGCACCCACAACACCGACGATTGTCAGGAGCTCAGGGCACTCCGTGACAAGCGCTTGGGCCGCCGCCCCGAGCGCAACGACCGTGGCTTCGGCCGTGGAGGAGGCCGCGATGGAGGACGCTGGGACAACCGCAATCCCCACCAGGGCTGGCGTGACCAGCCTCGCGAGGATGGTTGGCGCGATCAACCTCGTGACGGCGCCTGGCGTGATCAGCCTCGCGACGGCGCCTAGCATGATCAGCCTCGCGAGGTCCGTCCTCAGGGCAACGCGGGCCTTCCGCCGCTGCCGTCGCCCCTAGGAGGAACAACAACAACCAGCCAGACGAGGGGGCTGGGGGCTACCAGGAGTGATGTAGGGTGGAACCCTAGGGGCCGATCTTTCAAGATTTGGAGGGGATTCCACGAAGAACACACGAGAGGGGAAACGAGAGAGAACACTCAAATCAATGGGGAAACGATCACACTTGTGCTAGATCCATGAACATAAAGAGTGATACAAGATTCAAACACAACAAGGGACGATACAAAGGTCGGTAGTTCTTCCCAATCCGTGAGGAGATGGGGGCTTGAATCCGCGAGGGGATCTTCCCATACGGGGTCTTGAATCCACTTGGGATCTTCTCCGCGGAGGCCTCGGTCTCCAATGGAGTATGTATCAAGTGGATGAGCAAAGCTCTATCTCTCATATGAGCTAAACCAATGTTAACCCTAATAAGAGGGAGGAGGAGTATATATAGTCTAGGTGGGCGAAAGGGTACATGAGCCTCGGCCCAACACACTGTGCGCAGACAGGCGTCGGTCGTCCGGCAGCTACCGGACGTCTGGTGGCTCATGAGGGTCCGGTCGTCTGGTAGAGTCTGGACTTCCGGCATTTTGGCTCGGGTCAGGCGGCGTTGGACATCCGGAGCCGGTCGGTCGTCCGATCGTTGGTCGTCAGGAGGTCTCAGATTTCCGTTAATTTCCGTTCTGTGGTGTGGCAACGGTCGTCCGGAGGGGCTCGGTCGTCCGGGGGCTGGGAGGTGTCGAACGTCCGGTCCGTGTCGGTCGTCTAGCCACTGTAGCATTCGCGGGCTGGCTCTTCAGGCTGGTGGAGGCTCCAGGCGTCGGACGTCCGGCGTGGTCCGGTCGTCCGGTGGCTGTAAACTTCGGGCAGCTTCTTCTCTTGGTCCTTGTACTTGGTGCCCTCATCGTCTTGTCCGTTGGATGTAGTTGCTCCGTGGCTTCCCTCTAAGCACCTGATCACACATAGGGTCTCCGCTTGAGGTAGTAGCCATGCCTCACATATGGAAAGTGGTAGTTCGGAGAGGAGCGAGTTCACCTTAGTTTCAATAGCCTTTGCTCGAGCTCTAGTCATTGGTCCATGTGGTGTCGCGGGAGACGAAGGTAGGTCCATGGGGATGACCGTAGGGTGCTCCGCATCATCTCCCCCCCCCCTTGGGAAAGATCCGACCTCGGATCGAAAGCCTCATCACCATGGTAGGGAGAGAGATCCTTGACGTTGAAGATGTCGCTCATGGTGTACGTGTCGCGCGGTAGGTCGATCTTGTATGCATTATTGTTGTAGTGTGCTAGCACCTTGAAGGGTCCGTCGGCTCAAGGTAGAAGCTTTGACTTGCATTCGTTGGGAAAGTGGTCCTTGCGAAGGTTTAGCCACACAAGATCTCCTTTGTTGAATATCATGGGGTTCTTGTTGATGTTGATCTTGGTCGCGAGGCGTTGGACTTGGCGCTCGATGGTGTGCCTTGTATCTTCATGCACCTTCTTGAGATAGCTCGCTCGTGCACTCGCGTCCATGTTGATGCGCTCTTGTAGTGGTAGTGGTAGAATGTCCAATGGGGACAACGAGTTGAAGCCATAGACGACCTCGAAGGGGGACTTGTCGGTAGTCGAATGTCATGCGCGGTTGTAGGCGTACTCGGCGATGGGTAAGCACTCTTCCCACTCCTTGATGTTCCGCTTGATTCCGAGCTTGGCGCATAGCATCTTCCAAAAGTAGCTCAGGTACTTGACGTCACGATCCGAAACAATAGTCTTTGGCACTCCGTGTAGATGCAAGATTTCCCTACAAAAGAGATTGGCAACATGTGAAGCATCGTCTATCTTGTTGCATGGAATAAAATGTGCCATCTTAGAGAAACGGTCCACAACAACAAACACGGAATCT
This sequence comes from Thinopyrum elongatum, assembly GCA_011799875.1. Lineage (NCBI taxonomy): Eukaryota > Viridiplantae > Streptophyta > Magnoliopsida > Poales > Poaceae > Thinopyrum > Thinopyrum elongatum. Next base: position 184,413,858 of record CM022301.1, read on the forward strand.
TTGCCATTTCGAGTTCTAGGCAAACCAAGTACAAAGTCCATACTAATATCTTCCCATGGGTGATACAGTATAGGAAGTGGCATATAGAGACCATGGGATTGAGCTTTAGACTTAGCTTTGCGACATGTAGAGCATCGGTTGGTGTAGCGGGAGATGTCGCGGAACATCTTGGGCCAAAAGTAGTTCTCGGAGAGCGTAGCGAATGTCTTATCGCGTCCAAAGTGTCCCATAAGTCCTCCTCCATGAGATTCTTGCAAAAGTAACAAACAAAGAGAAGACTCGGGGATACATAGTTTGTTAGCTCTTGTAAGATAATCATCTTTGATGTAATAGCGTTCCCAAGATGTATGCGTCAAACATTTGGTATAAGGAATAGCAAAAGTAGCATCATGTGTATACAAGTCTTTTATGTGCTCAAAACCAATGACATTCAATTCAAGTTGAGTAACAAGCATGCATTTGCGGGAAAGAGCATCCGCCACTGTGTTTTCTTTACCCTTAATGTACTTGATGACATAAGGAAAAGATTCTATAAATTCACTCCATTTGGCATGCCTTCTATTCAACTTTGTTTGACCCTTAAGATACTTGAGAGTTTCATGGTCGGTATAAATGACAAATTTATGAGGATGGAGATAATGCTCCCACACATGCAACACTCAAACTAATGCGTACAACTCTTTGTCATAGATGGGATAATTGAGTTGTGCGCCGGAATGTTTTTTACTAAAATAAGCAATTTGGTGCTTCTCTTGCATCAACACACCTCCTATGCCGTTACCACTAGCATCGCAATGAACTTCAAAAGTTTTACAAAGTTGGGTAATGCAAGCAATGGAGCATGTGTAAGCAAATTCTTAAGCTCATGAAATGCGGTATCTTGAGATGTTCCGCAAACGAATGGTGCATTCTTTTTACTCAAGTCATGCAAAGGGGATGCAATAGTGCTAAAGTCCTTAATGAATATATGGTAGAATCCGGCTAAGCCAAGTAAACTTCGCACTTGTTGCAAGTTGGTTGGTTGTGGCCAAGTTTTAATAGCATCAATTTTAGCTTCATCTACATGAACACCCTTAGATGACACAACAAAACCCAATAAAACAAGTTTATCAACACCAAAAAGGCATTTGTCCATATTAGCATAAAGGCGCTCTTTTCTTAGAGTTTGCAAAACGGTTCTAAGATGGGTGACATGATCTTCTAGAGACATGCTAAACACAAGAATATCATCAAAGTAGACCACAACAAATATGCCTATGTAAGGGTGAAGAACATAGTGCATCACACGCATAAATGTACCAGGTGCTTCGGATAAACCCATAGGCATAACTAGCCATTCATATAAGCCAAACTTAGTTTTGAAAGCAGATTTCCATTCATCACCTTCTTGAATGTGGATTTGGTAATAGCCACTTTTAAGATCAATTTTAGAGAAAATGGTGGTTCCACTAAGCTCATCTAACATATCATCAAGGCGAGGAATAGGATATTGATAACGAACAGTGATAGAATTGATGGGACGGCAATCGGAACACATGTGAAAACTACCGTATTTCTTAGGCACAAGAATAACCGGTATAGCACAAGGGCTTAAGCTTTCACGTGCATGCCCATTGTCAATGAGTTGTTGTACTTGCCTTTGTATTTACTTTGTTTCTTCGGGGTTGACATGGTAGGGTGCCTTGTTCGGTAACGGTGCGCCAGGAATGAGGTCGATTCGGTGTTCGATGCCGCATAGTGGAGGTAGTCCCGGAGGTAGCTCATCGGGGAAAACGTCCTTGAATTCCTGCAATAGAGAAGACAACACGAAAGGTGGATTGTGAGAGGCGTTAGTCCTTGCCACTTCATCTTTGCACAATAGGACATAGTGGGTGACACGAGATGGGTTCTCACACACTTCTCTCATCTCTCTTTTGGTGGCTAAGAGAACTAAGTTTTTCTTGTCGCTCATCGTGGAGGCATTCAATTTTGGCTTGTGGCGCTCACTCTCTTTTTGGTGGTTCACTCTCTCACTATCTTCTCCATGATGGGTGGTTGCTTGCTTGTCGGTGATCACTTGGCTCAATTACATAGGTCGTAGCACGTACTCCTTGCCCTTCATCTTGAAGTTATAGTGATTGGTTCGCCCATTGTGGATGACACCGCGATCGAATTTCCAAGGTCGTCCAAGTAGGAGAGGGCAAACGGACATGGGAACCACATCACACTCCAATGTGTATTCGTAAGCTCCAATCTTGAAGGAGACTTGAACGGTGTGCTCCACTTGAATGGTGCCGGAGTCGCTAAGCCATTGGACCTTGTAGGGGCGAGGATGCTTCATCTTGACCAATTGTAGCTTGGAACGTAGCTCTTCACTTGCCAAATTGTGGCAACTTCCTCTGTCGATGATGGCCTTCACGAACCGCCCGTTGATGCTCGCCTTGGTGTGGAAGATATGGCATCGTTGGTCTTCTTCTTGGTGATGTTGAAGTGTCAAGACCTTGGAGACAACGAGAGCGGGGCTCGAATCATGTCACAAAAGACTTGGTCATCTTCATCTTCATTCATTTGTCGGTGCATGGCCACATGCTCAAGGGCTTCCATTTCGTCCTCACTCATGGAGTCGTAGGTGCCGTCATCGTTGGCGATCATGGTGCGCCGGTTGGTGCACTCGAAAGTCTTGTGGCCTCGGCCTGCACATGTGAAGCATTTGATGGAACTCGTCATGAAGGTCTCATCGTTTGGAGTAGATGACGATGAAGCTCTCGGCTTGAAGTTGCTTATAATAGGAGGATGACTTGGAGATGACGAAGTTTTCTTGTAACTTGACTTGTCGCCGTTGCTTGGTGAATCTTTTGTCGTGGAAGAAGGCGTCGAAGTCGTTGAAGCTTGGTTGTAGGAAGAGTTGTAGGACTTGGAAGAGAACTTGGCATACTTGTAGTCATCTTGCACTTGTCGCTCCGCCTTGGTAGCTTGATGCACTAGCTCGAGAAGGTCTGACTAAGGTTGGAAGTCGGCGATCTTCTCGATAGGATGATTGAGTCCATTCAAGAAACGTGCCATAGTTTTCTCATCGTCTTCCGTGACATTGTCTCGTATCATGGCAATCTCCATTTCCTTGTAATACTCTTCAACGGTCTTTGTGCCTTGCTAGAGGAGTTGTAACTTCTTGAAGAGGTCGTGGTTATAGTATGTTGGAACAAAGCGCGCTCTCATGACATCCTTCATTTGATTCCATGTTGTGATGGGTGGTTCACCTCTTGCCGCTCAACGCTCAATGACTTGCTCCCACCAAATGAGGACATAGTCTTGGAACTCAAGAGATGTCATGGCGATCTTATTTTCTTCTTCATAGTTGTGCAAACAAAAGATCTTGTCAACTTTCAATGCCCATGAAAGGTAATCTTCGGGATCGTTGCTTCCGGAAAACTTAGGCATGGTGAACTTGAGCTTGCCGTAGCGTTGCTCTTCATTGTGATGGTGTCGATGGTGATGATGAGGACGCTCTTGCCGTGGAGGAGGGTCTTGAGCCGCTTGCTCCTCATGCTCCGCTTGATTAGCTTGACGTTGAGGGCGTGGAATTCTTGCATGTTTCCTCATCTCTTGAAGCTCTTCACAATGAGCGGCTTCTTCTTGGCGCTCACGGCGAAGGGCCTCTTCTTGCATACGTACTTGGCGGTTTCGTGCATTGACGGCTTGAGTCGATTCTCGTAGAGCTTGTTGGGCTTCAAGTGCTTGTTCCTCATGACGTTGTCGCTCTTGTCGAAGTGCATCACCATCTTATTGTTCTTGTCCATCTTGGCGTATTGGAACTTGCTCTTGGACCGGAGGTTCATTAGCTTGTTGCCGTTGTTATTCACGTTCACGGAGACGGCCTTGTAAACCATTGCCATGTAATGGGTTTTGTGGAGCTTGATGAACTTCATGGTCTTGGCGACGATATGAATGAACTCAAGGAGGACTTCCATCCGAACAAGATTTCAAAGAATGTCGACTTGAGTGGCTCCATTTTGAATAGGACGAAGATGTAGAAGACCGGTTGATCAATAAGGCGCGGATCTCGTCCATCCTTGCATCGGTCTCCTTCTTTTGAGTAGACAACGGTTCGTCGATCTCCTCCATTTGTGAGGATAGCTTGTGGTCGAGGTAGTCTCTTGTACGTTGCTCGGATTGTCGCAAGTCGGTGGCGAGTAGGTCGATTCGGTCGCCCAATGCTTATTGTTCTTGATGCAAAGCTCTTTACGCGCCGAAGAGGTGGTCCTTGGTGACGTAGTTGTTCGAGTCGTCATCTTGCTCAATGAAGAGTGGGTTCGAAGAAGTAGTTAGCCTATCCATCATCGCAAGCGAATATGTGAGTGGAAGAAAGGAAAGAACTATACCAAATGTACCTTAACCGATGTTGAGAATGGATCAATGATCACTCAATAGTGTAACAACAAAATAGCACAATTTGTACCATATCTCGTCGATTTCTCCACCTACATAAATAAGGCCTTTGGAGTAGCTTGGTGAGGATGGTGGCACAAAATTTATGAAATTGTTAGCAAGATTCAATAATGTTGGAAAAGATTCACAAATTTGCAAATGCAACAAGTAGACCAATAGCAATATATGGTACACGGAAACACACACACGGATAGATAAGTGGGGTCGTGCAACCAAGGAATGAGCTCAAAATGTGGAAACCACGGAAAATGCTCTTGTTGCACAACGCTAGAGAGACGCTAGCATGATTGCACAATAGGCAGATATGAGACTTGTGCACAACCTACAAAGCAAAATGCAACGACTTCTATCCCAGGTATGCTATATGTATGTTGTTCCGGTGATATGATCCAAGATGATCAAGTATGACAATCTTAATGTAGTATGATGCTATGGTTCTTGCTTAAAAGCTCTTTGCTTATCTTTCTCTTTTGCTTAAAAGCTTGTTGGCTCTTTCTCTTTTGAGCTCTTTCTTTGGACTCTTATGCAAAACTTGACGAACCAAGATAGCAATTGTGTATATGCGATGACAACCTTGTGACACAAGAGATGATACCAAGATATGTATACCAAAATGATATGATATATGCAATGAGACGATGATCACTAATGTGCACAAGTGACATTGCCGGCAATACTCAAATGGCTAGTCTCGATGGGTAAGTGACGCAAAATGGGTTATGGGGTTATCAATGCAATGGCAAGGAGTACACAAAGGTGTCGTCGAACTTACCGTCCTTGCTTACGGTCAAGGGTGTCAAGATTGTGAAGTGGTCGTTGTCGATGACGAAGATGAGCGGCGGTGATGTCGTTGTTGAACCGTCCCTAAGTAGCCAAAACACGTTAGGAAACGGAAACCGCAACTCAAATTCTCAATGACCAAAATGTATCAAAATTGTCGGAGTTGGTAGCGGGTAAGCGATGGTGGTTGCGGAAAGCGGTGGTGGCTATATGGGAAAGCAATGAGGTGTATTGGAGTGGTAATGCAGAAGTGGTGGCGGTGGCTGAAAATTTTCAGCGAAATTCAGTTTCGTCAGGTTAGGTCAGACGTCCGGTGGCGTCGGACGTCCTGTACTTGCCGGTCGTACGGTGCCTGGGCGATTTCGGGCACGGGATGAACTTCTAGGATTCGTGGTGGAGAGGTAAAATTGGACGAATTTGGCGGATGGGATTGCGGAAAAAGATGGGGAAAAGCTAGATCCACTTGTGGCAAAGCAAATCCATGGATCAAATCCAACAAAACTTCATCACACCAACAAATCACAAAAAAAATTGGGGGCTATTTCTGGTGGGGAATTTTCGAAATTGGGATAAAACACACAAAATTAGGCTAGAAAAAGAGGGGTAGGGGCTCCAAATTCGTGATCAACCTTGGCTCATGATACCAAGATGATGTAGGGTGGAACCCTAGGGGCCGATCTTTCACGATTTGGAGGGGATCCCATGAAGAACACGAAGAACACACGAGAGGGGAAACGAGAGAGAACACTCAAATCAACGGGGAAACGATCACACATCTGCTAGATCCATAAACATAAAGAGTGATACAAGATTCAAACACAACAAGGGACAATACAAAGGTCGGTAGTTCTTCCCAATCCGTGAGGAGATGGGGGCTTGAATCCGCGCGGGGATCTTCCCTTACGGGGTCTTGAATCCACTTGGGATCTTCTCCGCGAAGGCCTCGGTCTCCAATGGAGTATGTATCAAGTGGATGAGCAAAGCTCTATCTCTCATATGAGCTAAACCAATGCTAACCCTAATAAGAGGGAGGAGGAGGAGTATATATAGTCTAGGTGGGCGAAAGGGTGCATGGGCCTCGGCCCAACACACTGTGCGCAGACAGGCGACGGTCGTCCGGCAGCTACCGGACGTCCGGTGGCTCGTGAGGGTCCGGTCGTCCAGTAGAGTCCGGACTTCCGGCATTTCGGCTCGGGTCAGGCAACGTCGGACATCTGGAGCCGGTCGGTTGTCCGGTCATCGGTCGTCCAGAGGTCTCGGATTTCCGTTAATTTCTGTTCTATGGTGTGGCTACGGTCGTCCGAAGGGGCTCGGTAGTCCGGGCGCTGGGAGGTGTCAGACGTCCGGTCCGCGTCGGTCATCCATCCGCTGTAGCATTCGCGGGCTGGCTCTTCAGGCTGGTGGAAGCTCCAGGTGTCGAACGTCCGGCGTGGTCCGGTCGTCCAATGGCTGTAAACTTCAGGCATCTTCTTCTCTTGGTCCTGGTACTTGGTGCTCTCGCCGTCTTGTCCGTTGGATGTAGTTGCTTCGTGTCTTCCTTCTAAGTACCTGATCACACATAGGGTCTCCACTTGAGGTAGTAGCCATGTCTCACATATGGAAAGTAGTAGTTCGGAGAGGAGCGAGTTCACCTTAGTTTCAATAGTCTTTGCTTGAGCTCTAGTCATTGGTCCATGTGGTGTCATGGGAGACAAAGGTAGGTCCATGGGGATGACCGTAGGATGCTCCGCATCAAGGAGCCTCGTGCCATAGCTTGCATCCTCGGCGGAGCTCAGGCCCCCGCGTCAAACCGCCTCTTCAAGCAGTTCTCTACTACTTCTTGAGCTTGCGTTGATTTTTCCCTTGAAGACGAAAGGGTGATGCAGCAAAGTAGAGATAAATATTCCCTCAGTTAAGAGCCAAGGTATCAATCCAGTAGGAGGTACAAGCAAGTCTCCAATCTATGCACCTGCACAAACTAACAAACACTTGCACTCAACACGAAAAAGGGGTTGTCAGTCCCTTCATGGTCTGGAATAAGAGTGAGATGGGACAGAGAAAGGTATAGAAGATTACTAAAACGTAAAACAAAGTAAAAACAAATAAACTGCATCAAGATATTTTAGGGTTTTTTGGTTTATAGATCTGAAAATATATGATGGAAAATAGACCCGGGGGCCATAGGTTTCACTAGAGGCTTCTCTCTTGAAAGAAAACATACGGTGGGTGAACAAATTACTGTCAAGCAATTGATAGAAAAGCGCAAAGTTATGACGATATCCAAGGCAATGATTATGAATATAGGCATCACGTCCATGTCAAGTAGACCGACTCCTGCCTGCATCTACTACTATTACTCCACACATCGACCGCTATCCAACATGCATCTAGAGTATTAAGTTCATAAGAACGGGGTAACGCCTTAAGTAAGATGACATGATGTAGAGGGATAAACTCAAGCAATATGATGAAAACCCCATCTTTTTACCCTTGCTGGCAACAATACAATACGTGCCTCGCTACCCCTACTTTGTCACTGGGTGAGGACACCGCAAGATTAAACATAAAACTAACCACTTCTCCCATTGCAAGAAGAACCAATCTAGTTGGCCAAACCAAACCTATAATTCGAAGAGAAATACAAAGATATTTAATCATGCATAAAAGAGTTCAGAAAATACTCAAATAATATTCATAGATAATCTGATCATAAATTCACAATTCATCGGATCTTGACAAACACATCGCAAAAGAATATTACATCGGATAGAACTCCAGGAACATCGAGGAGAACATTGTATTGAAGATCAAAGAGAGAGAAGAAGCCATCTAGCTACTAGCTATGGACCCATAGGTCTGTGGTAAACTACTCACGCTTCATCGGAAGGGCAGCAAGGTTGATGTAGAGGCCCTCCATGATCGAATCCCCCTCCGGCAGGGTGCCGGAAAAGGCCCCAAGATGGGATCTCATAGGAACAAAGGCTTGCGGCGGTGGAAAAGTATTTTGGTGGACGCTTCTAGTGGTTTGGGAATATTTGGGAATTTATAGGGCAAGAATTAGGGTTATGAGACCCCCGAGGGGCCCACAAGCCCTCAGGGTGCCCCCCTGGGGCACGCCTAGCAGGCTTGTGGCCTCCTCGACCATCTTCTGCCTTCCTCTCCAAGCTCCGTGGATGTCTTCAGGTCCAAGAAAAATCATCGTAAAGTTTTATTCCGTTTGGACTCCGTTTGATATTCCTTTTCTGTAAAACTCAAAAACAAGGAAAAAACAAAAACTGGCACTGGGCTCTAGGTTAATAGGTTAGTCCCAAAAATAATATAAAATAGCATATTAATGCATATAAAACATCCAAAACAGATAATATAATAGCATGGAGCAATCAAAAAATATAGATACATTGGAGACGTATCAAGCATCCCCAAGCTTAATTCCTGCTCGTCCTCGAGTAGGTAAATGATAAAAACAGAATTTTTGATGTGGAATGCTACCTAACATATTTATCAATGTAATCTTGTTTATTGTGGCATCAATATTCAGATCCATAAGATTCAAAACAAAAGTTCATATTGACATAAAAACAATAATACTTCAAGCATGCTAATAAAGCAATCATGTCTTCTCAAAATAACATGGCCAAAGAAAGTTATCCCTACAAAATCATATAGTCTGGCTATGCTCCATCTTCATCACACAAAGTATTTCATTATGCACAACCCCGATGACAAGCCAAGCAATTGTTTCATACTTTTGGTGTTCTCAAACTTTTTCAACTTTCACGCAATACATGAGCGTGAGCCATGGATATAGCACTATGGGTGGAATAGAATATGGTGGTTATGGAGAAGACAAAAAGAAGGAGAAAGTCTCACATCAACTAGGCAAATTAATGGGCTATGGAGATGCCCATCAATCAATATCGATGCAAGTGAGTAGGGATTGCCATGCAACGGATGCACTAGAGCTATAAGTGTATGAAAGCTCAACAAGAGACTAAGTGGGTGTGCATCCAACTTGCTTGCTCACGAAGACCTAGGGAAATTTGAGGAAGCCCATCATTGGAATATACAAGCCAAGTTCTATAATGAAAAATTCCCACCAGTATATGAAAGTGACAAAATAGGAGACTCTCTATCATGAAGATCATGGTGCTACTTTGAAGCACAAGTGTGGAAAAAGGATAGTAACATTGTCCCTTCTCTCTTTTCTCTCATTTTTTTTCTTTTCTCTTTTTTTTGTTTGGGCTTCTTTTGGCCTCTTTTTATTTTTTTGTAAAGTCCAGAGACTCATCCCAACTTGTGAGGGAATCATAGCTTCCATCATCCTTTCCTCACATGGGACAATGCTCTAATAATGATGATCATCACACTTCTATTTACTTACAACTCGATACTAGAATAAAATATGACTCTATATGAATGCCTCCGACGGTGTACCGGGATGTGCAATGATCAAGAGTGACATGTATAAAAAATATGAACGGTGGGCTTGCCACAAATACTATGCCAACTACATGATCATGCAAAGCAATATGATAATGATGGTGTGTGTCATAATAAAACGGAACGGTGGAAGTTGCATGGCAATATGATGGGTTTATATGTACCGGCGAGAATTGCGCAGTACTAGAGAGGCTAGCAAAGGTGGAAGGGTGAGAGTGCGTATAATCCATGGACTCAACATTAGTCATAAAGAACTCACATACTTATTGCAAAAATTTATTAGCTATCAAAACAAAGTACTACACGCATGCTCCTAGGGGGATAGATTGGTAGGAAAAGACCATCGCTTGTCCCCGACCGCCACTCATAAGGAAGACAATCAAAGAATAAATCATGCCCCGACTTCATCACATAACGGTTCACCATACGTGCATGCTACGGGAATCACAAACTTTAACACAAGTATTTCTACCAATCCACAATTACTCACTAGCATGACTCTAATATCACCATCTTTATATCTCAAAACAAATGCAAGGTATCAAACTTCTCATAATATTCAATGCTCTTTCTATGAAAGTTTTTACTATATCCCTCTTGGATGCCCATCATATTAGGACTAAATTCATAACCTAAGAAAATTACCATTATGTTTAGAGACTCTCAAAATAATATAAGTGAAGCATGATAGTTCATCAATTTCTATAAAATAAAGCCACCGCCGTGCTCTAAAAAGATATAAGTGAAGCACTAGAGCAAACTGCCAAACTCAAAAGATATAAGTGAAGCATATAGAGTATTCTAATAAATTCATGATCCATGCGTGTACCTCTCAAAAGATGTGTAAATCAAGGATGATTGTGGCAAACTAAAAAGCAAAGACTCATATCATACAAGATGCTCCAAGCAAAACACATATCATGTGGTGAATAAAAATATAGCCTCAAGTAAATTTACTGATGGATTGAAGACGAAAGAGGGGATGCCATCCGGGGCATCCCCAAGCTTAGATGCTTGGTTGTCCTTGAATATTACCTTGGCATGCCTTGGGCATCCCCAGCTTAGGCTCTTGCCACTCCTTATTCCATAGTCCATCAAATCTTTACCCAAAACTTGAAAACTTCACAACACAAAACTCAACAGAAAACTCATGAGATCCGTTACTATAATAAAATAAATCACCACTTTAGGTACTGTTGTGAACTCATTATTTATTTATATTGGTGTAATATCTACTGTATTCCAACTTCTCCATGGTTCATACCCCCCGATACTACCCATAGATTCATCCAAATAAGCAAACAACACATAGAAAACAGAATCTGTCAAAAACAAAACAGTCTGCGAAGATCTGAATTTTTGTCATACTTATATAACTCCAAAAGTTCTAAAAAAATAGGAAAACCTGGGAAATTTGTATATAAATGTACTGTAAAAACTTCAGAATTTTTAGTAGCTTCTGTGAGTTTTTAAAATTCTTTTACTGTATGCAAAAGTTTCTGTTTTTTAGCAAAATCAAACCAACTATCACCGTAGACCATCCCAAAGGTCTTGCTTGGATCAAACACTAATTAAAACACCAAAAAACAATTACTACAGAGGTAATAATGTGTATTCTCATAAAATCATAAAACAAAAAATATTGGGTTATCTCCCAACAAGCGCTTTTCTTTAAACCATTTTAGCTAGGCATTGATAATTTTAATGATGCTCACATGAAAGATAGCAATTAAAACACGAAGAGAGCATCATGTGGCATGTGAAAAACAAGTTTAAGTCTAACATACACCCTATGCATAGGCATTTTGTAAGCAAACAAATTATCAAGACAAGCAAAAACTAGCATATGCAAGGAGGAAGAATAAAACATTGACAATCTCAACATGAAGAGAGGTAATTTAGTAACATGAAAATTTCCACAACCATATTTTCCTCTCTCATAATAATTACATGTAGGATCATATTCAAATTCAACAATATAACTATCACATAAAATATTCTCTTCATGATCCACATGCATGCAAAGTTGACACTCTTCCAAAATAGTGGGATTATCATCAAATAAAGTCATGACCTCTTCAAACCCACTTTTATCAAAAATTTCATGAGATTGATCATTCTCCAAAGTAGTGGGATCATTATTACCAAGAGTTAACACTCTTCCAAACCCACTTTCAATATTATTGCAAATATTATTATCATGAGGCTTAAATAAATTTTTGAGATCATAAAAAGCATTATCACCCCAATCATGATCATTGCAATATGTAGTGGACATATCAAAATTAGCATCCCCAAGCTTAGGGTTTTGCATATTATTAGCACAATTGACATTAATAAGATTTATAATAACATCATTGCAATCATGCTTTTTATTCAAAGAGCTATCGTGAATCACTTCATAAATTTCTTCTTTTAACACTTCATCACAATTTTCAGATTCACGAATTTCAAGCAAAACTTCATAAAGATAATCTAGTGCACACAACTCACTAGCAATTGGTTCATCATAATTGGATTTCTTAAAAAGATTAGCAAGTGGATGAGGATCCATAAACTTTTTGCTTTCTTATTTTCAATAAATACACAATTATTCCAAGCGAACAAGCAAACAAACCAAGTAAGACATAGAGACAAACGAAAAGAAGGCAAATATAAAGGAAAATATTTTTGTGTTTTTCTGAAAATGTTTTAAAAGTGGGGGAGAGGAAAATGAGAGGCAAATGGCAAATAATGTAAGTACAAGAGATGAGAGTTTATGATAGGTACTTGGTAGGCTTGATGTACAACCTCCCCGGCAACGGCGCTAGAAATTCTTCCTGCTACTTCTTGAGCTTGCGTTGATTTTTCCCTTGAAGAGGAAAGGGTGATGCAGCAAAGTAGAGATAAGTATTTCCCTCAGTTAAGAACCAAGGTACCAATCTAGTAGGAGGTACAAGCAAGTCTCCAATCTATGCACCTACACAAACTAACAAACACTTGCACTCAACGCGAAAAAAGGGTTGTCAATCCCTTCACGGTCTCAAACAAGAGTGAGATCTAATAGAGAAAGTTATAAAAGATTACTAAAACATAAAACAAAGTAAAAACAAATAAATTGTAGCAAGATATTTTTGGGTTTTTTGGTTTATAGATCTGAAAATATATGATGGAAAATAGACCCGAGGGCCATAGGTTTCACTAGAGGCTTCTCTCTTGAAAGAAAACATACGGTGGGTGAACAAATCACTGTCGAGCAATTGATAGAAAAGCGCAAAGTTATGACGATATCTGATAGAGGCGAGGGTGTCCCGATCTTTCGATGAGATGATAGCTATCGTTTTTGGTGGAGTAGACTTTGACGATCCGACTACGAACGTGCAAGGACGTCGCGCCTTAGCAATCGCTAAACCAACTCCGAGAGGTTATTGACCACGCCGGAGCACAATCAACCTGACCACGAGGGTCTATCTCCTGCAAGCAAACGAAGAACAAGCAAGAAACTAAGATTTGCAATCTGGATATTGCGAATATAAGATGAAAGCTTTATTGATCAAGGTGGGGTTCTGTGACGTCTTGGTCTGGTCGTTGAACACAAACGAAGTACGCCAAGTTGCAGCTATGGCGAACTTTTAATCTAAACAAAACCCAAGTCTAAACGACGCCCTAAGGGCTGTATATATGGAGGAAGAGGGGGGGGGGATTTCGTGGCCCTTGAAGGAGGGGTCCGAAACCAACCCTATCTCTTGTTTCCCCACACATACAGACTCTAAAAATAGCCTATACTCAAGTATTTCGAAATCACATGGGCCTGGCCCAATAATAAGGTGACGCAGCACCTATAATAGCCTCTGGACGAAATTTATGAAGTGGCATCTTGTATATTTCGTCCAAGGCTTCATGCACTCATTATGGTGGCTTCAAAGTCCTGAAATCATCACTTGTAACTCCGTTCTTGTTTCCCGTGCGCATGCCATCATCTCCATGCTTGAACTTGCTCCAATGTTCCTCTTTCTTGTCCAAGCTAGGCCCTTCATTCGTAAGCAAAACAAATGTATCCACTTTAGGCAGCATCATATTCTCATGAACATTAGAATCATTACCAAGAAATGAAAGTACCTGATAATTTAATTGGCGTGCGCGAGCTCTAGTAATTGGTCCAGTATGTATAGCAGCAGGGGCTGTGGGTGTAACAATGGTATTGATGTCCTCATCATCCTCCCCTTCTTGAAATGAAGTCGTCCTCGACGGAAGCTCATTTTCCTCACCCAAATAAGGCTTCAAATCTGCAATGTTAAAAGTGGGACTAACCCCAAAATCTGCAGGCAGCTCAAGTTTATATGCATTATCATTTATTTTCTCTAACACCTTAAAAGGACCATCAGCACGTGGCATTAGCTTTGATTTGCACAAATCAGGAAATCTATCCTTACGCAAATGTAACCAAACAAGATCGCCAGGTGCAAACACAACATGTTTTCTACCCTTATCTCCAGAAAGTTTATATTTAGCATTCATACGCTCAATGTTCTCCTTAGTTAACTCATGCATTTTTAAGATCAATTCAGCATGTTGTTTAGCATCAAAATTAACCTTCTCCGAAGATGGAAGAGGCAACAAATCAATGGGTGCACGAGGTAGGAAACCATATACAATTTCAAAAGGGCACATCTTAGTAGTAGAATGCAATGAACGATTATAAGCAAATTCAATATGAGGCAGGCATTCTTCCCACATTTTCTTATTATTCTTCAAAACAGCCCTAAGCATAGTAGACAAAGTTCTATTGACTACTTCAGTTTGTCCATCAGTTTGGGGGTGACAAGTAGTACTAAAAAGCAGTTTAGTCCCCAACTTAGCCCATAAACATCTCCAAAAGTGGCTAAGAAATTTAGTATCACGATCTGAAACAATAGTATTTGGCACACCATGCAAGCGAATAATTTCACGAAAGAACAAATCAGCAACATTAGCAGCATCATCGGTTTTATGACATGGTATAAAGTGTGCCATTTTCGAAAATCTATCCATGACAACAAATATGCTATCCCTCCCCTTCTTTGTTCGAGGTAAACCTAAAACAAAGTCCATAGATATATCCTCCCAAGGAACACTAGGTACAGGCAAAGGCATATATAAACCATGAGGATTGAGTCGTGACTTAGCTTTTTGACATGTAGTGCAGCGAGCAACAAAACGTTCAACATCCCGTCTCATCTTTGGCCAAAAGAAATGTGTAGCAAGTACATCCTCCGTCTTCTTTACGCCAAAGTGTCCCATTAATCCTCCTCCATGCGCCTCCTGCAACAACAAAAGACGAACAGAGCTAGCTGGAATGCATAGCTTGTTAGCACGAAAAACAAATCCATCGTTAACGACGAACTTGTTCCATGTTCTCCCTTCTTTACAATTCTGCAATACATCTTCAAATTCAGCATCATGCACATATTGATCTTTGATGGTCTCCAAACCAAATATTTTAAAGTCAAGTTGTGAAAGCATAGTATAACGACGAGACAAAGCATCAGCAATAACATTTTCTTTACCCTTCTTGTGTTTAATGACATAAGGGAAAGTCTCAATGAATTCAACCCATTTAGCATGTCTACGGTTCAGTTTGGCTTGACTTTTAATATGTTTCAAAGATTCATGATCAGAATGAATAACAAATTCTTTGGGCCATAAATAATGTTGCCATGTTTCCAAAGTCCGAACAAGAGCATATAATTCCTTATCATAAGTAGAGTAATTCAGACTAGGCCCACTCAAATTTTCAGAAAAGTATGCAACAGGTTTGCCATCTTGTAATAACACACCTCCTAATCCAATTCCACTAGCATCACATTCAAGCTCAAAAGTCTTATTAAAATCAGGAAGTTGGAGTAAAGGAGCATGTGTTAACTTATCTTTCAACACCGTGAAGGCTTCTTCCTGTGCGGTACCCCAAACAAAAGGCACATCCTTCTTTGTAAGCTCGTTGAGAGGTGCAGCAATGGTACTGAAATCTCTCACAAAACGCCTATAGAAACCAGCGAGGCCAAGGAAACTCCTCACTTGTGTGACCGTTTTGGGCTGCGGCCAACTCTCAATAGCTTCAATCTTGGCTTTATCAACTTCAATTCCCTGTGGAGTAACAACATAGCCAAGAAAAGATACTCGGTCGGTGCAAAAGGTGCACTTCCCAATGTTACCAAACAAACGTGCGTCACGTAGAGCAATAAAAACAACACGTAAATGTTCCAAATGTTCCTCCAAAGATCTGCTATAAATCAATATATCATCAAAGTAAACTACCACAAATCGTCCAATGAAAGCACGTAAAACTTCGTTCATTAATCTCATGAAAGTACTAGGTGCATTAGTTAACCCAAAAGGCATGACTAACCACTCATATAAACCGAACTTAGTTTTAAATGCTGTTTTCCATTCATCTCCCAATTTCATACGAATTTGATGGTATCCACTACGCAAATCAACTTTGGAGAATATTGTAGAGCCACTCAATTCATCAAGCATATCATCTAGCCTAGGAATAGGATGACGATAACGAATAGTAATATTATTAATGCCTCTACAATCAACACACATACGCGACGTACCATCCTTTTTTGGCACTAGTATAATAGGAACAACACAAGGACTAAGAGATTCGCGTATATAACCTTTGTCGAGCAGCTCCTGTACTTGACGCATAATCTCCTTCGTCTCCTCTGGATTGGTACGGTATGGCGCACGGTTTGGCAAGGAAGCACCAGGAATTAAGTCAATCTGATGCTCAATCCCGCGAATAGGTGGTAATCCCGGTGGCACATCTTGTGGAAAGACGTCAGCGAACTCCTGCAAAATGTTAGTGACAGCAGGAGGCAAAGAGGAAGGCACGTCCTCGAATGAAAATAATGCCTCTTTACACACAAAAGCATAACAAACAGATTTGCTTAAATCTAGCTCATCAATATCAGATTTGGTGGCAAGTAAACACGCATTTTTCAATTTAATTTCAGAAGCAACACTAGATGTTTTATTATTAGGCTTCATTTGTTGCTCAAATTCTTTTGCCACAATCTGATTTTCACTCTTATTTTTCTCCTGTTTTGCTTTACTAGCTCTATTAATATCATCTTTCAAAATAGAATCAGGAGTCATAGGAAGCAAAGTAATATGTTTATCCTTATGAACAAGAGTATACTGATTGTTTCTACCATGGTGTACAGAATTTTTATCAAATTGCCATGGTCTACCAAGTAATAAGGAACATGCTTGCATGGGTACCACATCACAATCAACATAATCAGCATATGTAGAGATACTAAAATGCACACGAACAGTATGTGTTACCTTAACCTTGTCGCTGTTGTTGAACCATTGGATATAGTAAGGATGTGGATGTGGTCTTGTGGTGAGAGATAGCTTCTCCACCATCTCCATGCAAGCCAAGTTGTTGCAGCTCCCTCCATCTATGATGACGCGAACAGAACGTTCCTTCACAACTCCCTTTGTATGGAACAAATTATGCCTCTGATTTTGCTCAGTTTGTGTGACCTGCACACTCAAAACACGTTGAACAACTAAACATTCATACCTGTCAGCGTCTTCAGGAGCCATGTATTGCGTCTCATGATCAGAATCATCTCCACCGTGTTCTTCACTTGTAATAAGAGCCAAAGTCTCCTCATCATAGTCACTAGCGGACTCATACCCACCATCCTCAGTAGCAATCATAACACGCGGAGATTGGCATTCTCTCGCATAATGACCTCTTCCCTTACAACGACGACAAATAATATCATGTGTGTGCCCTGTTGATGCCATAGATGAAGAAGAGCTCTGGGCAGGCCCAGAAGGTGTACTCTTGGCAGATGGTGGTGGTGGTGCCTGTTTTCTTGTATCTCGGTTGGAATTGGCGGCTGAAGTCAGTGGTGCCACAGTAGGACGTGTGGGAGTAGAGGAGGCACGCGGTGTCCATGATAAAGATCGACCTGCAGAAAAATTAGTTCGCGCCAATGCCTGTCGATCCTGCACTTCACGTTCAGCTTTACAAGCAAGATGGAATAAACGAGTGATATTATTATACTCCTTATACTCTAGAATGGTCTGAATCTCTCTATTTAATCCACCCATGAAACGTGCAAGCATAGCTTCATTCTCCTCAACAATACCACATCTAATCATGCCAGTTTGTAATTCCTGATAATATTCTTCTACAGAATTTTTTTCCTTGTCTTAAGCGCTGCAATTTTTGAAGTAATTCACGTTGATAATATGGTGGAACCCAACGAGTACGCATAGCAGTTTTCAAAGCAGCCCAAGTAGTTGGAATAGGATATAATCTACAATGTTCAGACCACCATACACATGCAAAACTAGTAAAAGCACAAACAGCAGCAGCAACACGTCTCTCCTCGGGGTATTGTAAACATGTAAAACGTTGTTCAGTTTCTAACTCCCAAGTAAGATATATATCAGGAACATATCTACCCTCAAATGGTGGAATATTCAATTTCAGTTTAGGAAGATGGTCATGATCTCGTACCTGAGCTCGGAATGCAGCCCTACCATTGCGATTATTTTTATGTGGACGACCTGGTGCTGGTACGTAGTTTTGATTTTGATCAACCTCATCCTCGTAATCGCCCGCATAATCGTCCTCCTCAGCGGCAGCAGGAGCCATAGAAGCATCAACAGTAGGTGCAGCGGCACCAGAAGTTTGACCAGGCTCAAGGGGAACGCGCTGTGCTCGTCCCACTTGATTTGGAAGGCGACGTTGTTGTTGTTGTAGAGGTGCGACAGGTGCAGCCGGCGGTGGTTGTGGAAGACGCGCGAGCAATTCATTAAACTTGTTATCGAGCTTTGTTTCGAACGTCTTCTCAATTCCATCTATCTTCTCCATGGCCTCTTCAAATCTGTTTAGCACATCTTGCACCTGTCCACTCATCATTTGCTGAAATTTATCATGTAGCTGTTTGTTCGTCATGTTCTCCCAATCAGTCTCATCGGCTTGTGATCCTGCCATGGTTAGCAGGAATAGAAACACACAAGAATATGATCCTACAGACTACTGGGAAGTGGTGGTGGTGGTGTATCACAAAACCGTCAAGCGAATCTCAAATGCTTACCAGTTCTTACCCAGCAGCAGGTGGTGATCGGCAACCGTTGTAGTCAAAACTCTTAAAGATTGGACAGAGCGATTGCCAGGTGGTGTCAAACGCACGACGTAGATGTATGTGGTGCTGGGAAGGCTTATGATATGGTAGCAAAAATATATGCAATAATCAATTCAGAGATGCAAAGTTGAATAAACGCTCAACGACGGTACTGTGCTGGTCCTAGGCTAGACCGTACTAGAGACGCGAGCCAAGAACACTAACAAAATCACGGCGCGGCACGGCACGTAAACAAGGGAAGAGCACACTCTAAAAAAAAATTCGTTTTTTTTTTGCGCCCCTTTTTTTTTGTTGCAAAAAATCACTATAATGGCGAGTGTCTCAAAACTCTTCCCAAGTCAAACTAACAGGATTGGCACGAAAATTTTTTTTGATAATTTTTTTTTTCGGAAATCAGGGCAGCGACGACGAAAAAGTGCGACAAAAAATCACTATGATGGCAAGTGTCTCAAAACGCTCCCTGGGACCTAAAAATAGGATAGGGAAAAATATTTTTGACTGCCAAAATTTTGGCCTAAAAACTGCCCGGGGGTCTCCAGACTCTTTTTTTTCCCGAAACCTACTCCGGCAAGGAAACACGAATCGAAAACTAGATGGATCTCGAAAACAAACCTAATATGAAAAGAACTCGGATTGGTGGTGGATATATGGTGGTGGTATATGGTAGCGGTGGTGGTATATGGATACGGATCGGTGGTGGTATATGGATACAGATCGGTGACGGATAAGCGGTGGTGGTAGATGGCAGGGGCGATGATGATGGTGCGGCGGCGGCGTGACAACTTATGACCAGAACTCGAAACTCTAAAGGACTAGACGCTAAGACCAGCAACTAGACACGACGATGCAACCACAAATTCAACAAAGCAAAAACCCTAAAAAGATTATGCAAAGGCTCAGATTGGTTCGGATATGATGAACTAACCCTACATTTTTTTTGGCTTTTTCGTGGACTGTAGGTATGAAGAACAGACTCGATCTAAACTACGAAAAACTGTAAAATCTCACCGAGCAACCTAAAAATCTGATACCACTTGATAGAGGCGAGGGTGTCCCGATCTTTCGATGAGATGATAGCTATCGTTTTTGGTGGAGTAGACTTTGATGATCTGACTACGAACGTGCGAGGACGTCGCGCCTTAGCAATCGCTAAACCAACTCCGAGAGGTTATTGACCACGCCGGAGCACAATCAACCTGACCACGAGGGTCTATCTCCTGCAAGCAAACGAAGAACAAGCAGGAAACTAAGATTTGCAATCTGGATATTGCGAATATAAGATGAAAGCTTTATTGATCAAGGTGGGGTTCTGTGACGTCTTGGTCTGGTCGTTGAACACAAACGAAGTACGCGAAGTTGCAGCTATGGTGAACTTTTAATCTAAACAAAACCCAAGTCTAAACGACGCCCTAAGGGCTGTATATATGGAGGAAGAGGGGGGGAATTTCGTGGCCCTTGAAGGAGGGGTCCGAAACCAACCCTATCTCTTGTTTCCCCACACATACGGACTCTAAAAACAGCCTATACTCAAGTATTTTGAAATTACATGGGCCTGGCCCAATAATAAGGTGACGCAGCACCTATAATAGCCTCTGGACGAAATTTATGAAGTGGCATCTTGTATATTTCGTCCAAGGCTTCATGCACTCATTATGGTGGCTTCAAAGTCCTGAAATCATCACTTGTAACTCCGTTCTTGTTTCCCGTGCGCATGCCATCATCTCCATGCTTGAACTTGCTCCAATGTTCCTCTTTCTTGTCCAAGCTAGGCCCTTCATTCATAAGCAAAACAAATGTATCCACTTTAGGCAGCATCATATTCTCATGAACATTAGAATCATTACCAAGAAACGAAAGTACCTGATAATTTAATTGGCGTGCGCGAGCTCTAGTAATTGGTCCAGTATGTATAGCAGCAGGGGCTGTGGGTGTAACAATGGTATTGATGTCCTCATCAATATCCAAGGCAATGATTATGAATATAGGCATCATGTCCGTGTCAAGTAGACCGACTCCTGCCTGCATCTACTACTATTACTCCACACATCGACCGCTATCCAGCATGCATCTAGAGTATTAAGTTCATAAGAACGGAGTAACACCTTAAGTAAGATGACATGATGTAGAGGGATAAACTAAAGCAATATGATGAAAACCACATCTTTTTACCCATGATGGCAATAGTACAATACCTGCCTCGCTACCCCTACTTTGTC
The DNA here is from genome assembly GCA_011799875.1 of Thinopyrum elongatum. Lineage (NCBI taxonomy): Eukaryota > Viridiplantae > Streptophyta > Magnoliopsida > Poales > Poaceae > Thinopyrum > Thinopyrum elongatum. The sequence continues at coordinate 184,434,838 of CM022301.1, forward strand.
ACTGGGTGAGGACACCGCAAGATTGAACCCAAAACTAAGCACCTCTCCCATTGCAAGAAGAACCAATCTAGTTGGCCAAACCAAACCTATAATTCGAAGAGAAATACAAAGATATTTAATCATGCATAAAAGAGTTCAGAAAATACTCAAATAATATTCATAGATAATCTGATCATAAATTCACAATTCATCGGATCTTGACAAACACATCGCAAAAGAATATTACATCGGATAGAACTCCAGGAACATCGAGGAGAACATTGTATTGAAGATCAAAGAGAGAGAAGAAGCCATCTAGCTACTAGCTATGGACCCATAGGTCTGTGGTAAACTACTCACGCTTCATCGGAAGGGCAGCAAGGTTGATGTAGAGGCCCTCCGTGATCGAATCCCCCTCCGGCAGGGTGCCGGAAAAGGCCCCAAGATGGGATCTCACGGGAACAGAGGCTTGCGGAGGCGAAAAAGTATTTTGGTGGACGCTTCTGGTGGTTTGGGAATATTTGGGAATTTATAGAGCAATAATTAGGGTTAGGACACCCCCGAGGGGCCCACAAGCCCTCAGGGCGCCCCCCTGGGGCACACCTAGCAGGCTTGTGGCCTCCTCGGCCATCTTCTGCCTTCCTCTCCAAGCTCCGTGGATGTCTTCTGGTCCAAGAAAAATCATCGAAAAGTTTCATTCCGTTTGGACTCCGTTTGATATTCCTTTTCTGTAAAACTCAAAAACAAGGAAAAAACAGAAACTGGCACTGGGCTCTAGGTTAATAGGTTAGTCCCAAAAATAATATAAAATAGCATATTAATTCATATAAAACATCCAAAATAGATAATATAATAGCTTGGAACAATCAAAAATTATAGATACGTTGGAGACATATCATTCTCTCGTGAGGTGAACGCAGCTCTCCCGAGGCTTGAGGCTGTGCGTCCCCTCAAGTGATCGCAGTACGCCCGCACCTTCCATTCCAAGGACCACCTGAGGTGTTCAGCTACCGCCAGCGCGCTCCCCATGTTGTGCACGCCCACCATCAGCAACATCTTAGTCACCAAGACCCTCATCGATGGCGGCGCCGGCCTCAACGTGCTCTCTGTTGAGACCTTCGAGACGCTTCAAGTGCCTTACGACCAGCTCATGCCCACCAGGCCATTCTCTGGGGTGACTGATGGCTCCACCACTCCCCTAGGGCAGGTGCGCCTCCCAGTCACCTTCAGCACTCACGACAACTACCACACCGAGCACATCGACTTTGACGTGGCCCACATCAGCCTCCCCTACAACGCCATCTTGGGGTATCCGGCTCTCGCCAAGTTCATGGCGGCAACCCACCATGGCTACAATGTCGTCAAAATGCCGAGGTGCAGCGGCATCATAACCATCACCTGTGATGGAAAGGATGCGGTCTGCTCCCTCGAGCATGCCTATCGGGCTTGATAGAGGCGAGGGTGTCCCGATCTTTCGATGAGATGATAGCTATCGTTTTTGGTGGAGTAGACTTTGACGATCCGACTACGAACGTGCGAGGACGTCGCGCCTTAGCAATCGCTAAACCAACTCCGAGAGGTTATTGACCACGCCGGAGCACAATCAACCTGACCACGAGGGTCTATCTCCTGCAAGCAAACGAAGAACAAGCAAGAAACTAAGATTTGCAATCTGGATATTGCGAATATAAGATGAAAGCTTTATTGATCAAGGTGGGGTTCTGTGACGTCTTGGTCTGGTCGTTGAACACAAACGAAGTACGCGAAGTTGCAGCTATGGCGAACTTTTAATCTAAACAAAACCCAAAGTCTAAACGGTGCCCTAAGGGCTGTATATATGGAGGAAGAGGGGGGGATTTCGTGGCCCTTGAAGGAGGGGTCCGAAACCAACCCTATCTCTTGTTTCCCCACACATACGGACTCTAAAAATAGTCTATACTCAAGTATTTCGAAATTACATGGGCCTGGCCCAATAATAAGGTGACGCAGCACCTATAATAGCCTCTGGACGAAATTTATGAAGTGACATCTTGTATATTTCGTCCAAGGCTTCCTGCACTCATTATGGTGGCTTCAAAGTCCTGAAATCATCACTTGTAACTCCGTTCTTGTTCCCCTTGTGCATGCCATCATCTCCATGCTTGAACTTGCTCCAAGGTTCCTCTTTCTTGTCCAAGCTAGGCCCTTCATTTGTAAGCAAAACAAATGTATCCAATTTAGGCAGCATCATATTCTCATGAACTTTAGAATCATTACCAAGAAACGAAAGTACCTGATATTTTAATTGACGTGCGCGAGCTCTAGTAATTGGTCCAGTATGTATAGAAGCAGGGGCTGTGGGTGTAACAATGGTATTGATGTCCTCATTAGCAATGGTGCTGAAATCTCTCACAAAACGCCTATAGAAACCAGCGAGTCCAAGAAAACTCCTCACTTGAGTGACCGTTTTGGGCTGTGGCCAACTCTCAATAGCTTCAATCTTGGCTTTATCAACTTCAATTCCCTGTGGAGTAACAACATAGCCAAGAAAAGATACTCGGTCGGTGCAAAAGGTGCACTTCCCAAGGTTACCAAACAAACGTGCATGACGTAAAGCAATAAAAACAGCACGTAAATGTTCCAAATGTTCCTCCAAAGATCTGCTATAAATCAGTATATCATCAAAATAGACTACCACAAATCGTCCAATGAAAGCACGTAAAACTTCGTTCATTAATCTCATGAAAGTACTAGGTGCATTAGTTAACCCAAAAGGCATGACTAACCACTCATATAATCCAAACTTTGTTTTAAATGCTGTTTTCCATTCATCCCCCAATTTCATACGAATTTGATGGTATCCACTACGCAAATCAACTTTGGAGAATATTGTAGAGCCACTCAATTCATCAAGCGTATCATCTAGTCTAGGAATAGGATGACGATAACGAATAGTAATATTATTAATGCCTCTACAATCAACACACATACGCGATGTACCATCCTTTTTCGGCACTAGAATAATAGGAACAGCACAAGGACTAAGGGATTCGCGTATATAACCTTTGTCGAGCAACTCCTGTACTTGACGCATAATCTCCTTCGTCTCCTCTGGATTGGTACGGTATGGCGCACGGTTTGGCAACGAAGCACCGGGAATTAAGTCAATCTGATGCTCAATCCCGCGAATAGGTGGTAATCCCGGTGGCACGTCTTGTGGAAAGACGTCAGCGAACTCCTGCAAAATGTTAGTGACCGCAGGAGGAAAAGAGGAAGGCACGTCCTCGAATGAAAATAACGCCTCTTTGCACACAAAAGCATAGCAAACAGAATTGCTGAAATCTAGATCATCAATATCAGATTTGGTGGCAAGTAAGCATGCACTTTTCAATTTAATTTCAGAAGCAACACTAGATGGTTTATTATTAGGCTTCATTTGTTGCTCAAATTCTTTTGCCACAATCTGATTTTCACTCTTATTTTTCTCCTGTTTTGCTTTACTAGCTCTATTAATATCATCTTTCAAAATAGAATCAGGAGTCATAGGAAGCAAAGTAATATGTTTATCCTTATGAACAAGAGTATACTGATTGTTTCTACCATGGTGTACAGATTTTTTATCAAATTGCCATGGTCTACCAAGTAATAATGAACATGCTTGCATGGGTACCACATCACAATCAACATAATCAGCATACGTAGAGATACTAAAATGCACACAAACAGTACGTGTTACCTTAACCTTGCCGCTGTTGTTGAACCATTGGATATAGTAAGGATGTGGATGTGGTCTTGTGGTGAGAGATAGCTTCTCCACCATCTCCATGCTAGCCAAGTTGTTGCAGCTCCCTCCATCTATGATGACGCGAACAGAACGTTCCTTCACAACTCCCTTTGTATGGAACAAATTATGCCTCTGATTTTGCTCAGCTTGTGTGACCTGCACACTCAAAACACGTTGAGCAACTAAACATTCATACCTGTCAGCGTCTTCAGGAGCCATGTATTGCGTCTCATGATCAGAATCATCTCCACCGTGTTCTTCACTTGTAATAAGAGCCAAAGTCTCCTCATCATAGTCACTAGCGGACTCATACCCACCATCCTCAGTAGCTATCATAACACGCGGAGATTGGCATTCTCTCGCATAATGACCTCTTCCCTTACAACGACGACAAATAATATCATGTGTGTGCCCTGTTGATGCCATAGATGAAGAAGAGCTCTGGGCAGGCCCAGAAGGTGTACTCTTGGCAGATGGTGGTGGTGGTGCCTGTTTTCTTATATCTCGGTTGGAATTGGCGGCTGAAGGCAGTGGTGCCGCAGTTGGACGTGTGGGAGTAGAGGAGGCACGCGGTGTCCATGATGAAGATCGACCTGCAGAAAAATTAGTTCGCGCCAATGCCTGTCGATCCTGCACTTCACGTTCAGCTTTACAAGCAAGATGGAATAAACGAGTGATATTATTATACTCCTTATACTCTAGAATGGTCTGAATCTCTCTATTTAATCCACCCATGAAACGTGCAAGCATAGCTTCATTCTCCTCAACAATACCACATCTAATCATGCCAGTTTGTAATGCCTGATAATATTCTTCTACAGAATTTTTTCCTTGTCTTAAGCGCTGCAATTTTTGAAGTAATTCACGTTGATAATATGGTGGAACCCAACGAGTACGCATAGCAGTTTTCAAAGCAGCCCACGTAGCTGGAATAGGATATAATCTACAATGTTCAGACCACCATACACATGCAAAACTAGTGAAAGCACAAACAGCAGCAGCAACACGTCGTTCCTCGGGATATTGTAAACATGTAAAACGTTGTTCAGTTTCTAACTCCCAAGTAAGATATATATCAGGAACATATCTACCCTCGAATGGTGGAATATTCAATTTTAATTTAGGAAGATGGTCATGATCTCGTACCTGAAGTGGTGGTGCAGACCTACCATTGCGATTATTTGCATGTGGACGACCTGGTGCTGGTGGTTGCACGTAGTTATAATTTTGATCAACCTCATCCTCATAATCACCCGCGTAATCATCCTCCTCCTCGGCACCAGCAGCAGCAGGAGCAGGAGCCAAAGAAGCATCAACAGTAGGTACAGCAGCACCAGAAGTTTGGCCATCCTCAAGAGGAACACGCTTCGCTCGTCCGAACTGATTTGGAAGGGGGCGTTGTTGTTGTCGTTGCAGAGGTGCGACAGGTGCAGCCGGTGGTGGTTGGGGAAGACGCGTGAGCAATTCATTAAACTTGTTATCCAGCTTTGTCTCGAACGACTTCTCCATGCCATCTATCTTCTCCATGGCCTCTTCAAATCTGTTTAGCACATCTCCCACCTGGCCACTCATCATTTGCTGAAATTTATCATGCAACTCCTTGTTCGTCATGTTCTCCCAGTCAATCTCGTCGGCTTGTGATCCTGCCATGGTTAGCAGCAATAGAAACACACAAGAATATGATCCTACAGACTACTAGAAAGTGGTGGTGGTGTGGTGTGGTGTCACAAATCCGTCAAGCAAATCTCAAATTCTTACCAGTTCTTACCCAGCAGCAGGTGGTGATCGGCAACCTTTGTAGTCAAAACTCTCAGAGCTTGGACAGAGCGATTGCCAGGTGGTGTCAAACGCACGATGTAGATTTATGTGGAGCTGGGAAGGCTTATGATATGGTAGCAAAAAGGGTCAGCAATAATCAATTCAGAGATGCAATGTTGAATAAACTCTCAACGACGGTACTGTGCTGGTCCTAGGCTAGACCGTGCTAGAGACGCGAGCCTAGAACACTAACAAAAATCACGGCGCTCCACGTAAACAAGGGAGGAGCACACTTTGAATTTTTTTTCTTTTTTTTTTTTGCACTTTTTTTTGCACTTTTTTTTTTGCTCCGCAACAAATTTTTTTCGAAAAAGTCTACAAATGGTCTAAAAACTGCCTAGCCAGAATTTTCCAGACTTAGTTTTTTTTTTTGAAACTGGAACTATTTTTCTTCTGCGGGTAGCGCGAAAATTGGGGAATCCGACTTGTTCACTACTCGTAGTATCGCGTGATCTGGAACTCTAAAATAAAGGAATAAATACTGGACTCGGACTAGGACTGGTGGCAGAGATGAATCTGGTGGAACTCGGACTGGTGATGGTATATGACGGTAGTATATGTGGGCTCGGATTGGTGGTGGTATATGGACTCGGATTGGTGGTGGTATATGGACTCGGATCGGTGGTGGTATATGGACTCAGAGAAATAGCAGATAAGCTGTGGTGGTATACGGTAGGGGCGATGACGATGGTGCGGCGGCGGCGTGACAACTTGTGAACAGAACTCGAAACTCTAAAGAACTAGACGCTAAGACCAGCAACTTGACACGACGATGCAACCGCAAATTCAACAAAGCAAAAACCCTAAAAAGATTATGCAAAGGCTCAGATTGGTTCGGATATGATGAACTAACCCTAAATTTTTTTTTTTGGCTTTTTCCTGGACTGTAGGTATGAAGAACAGACTCGATCTAAACTACGAAAAACTGTAAATCTCACCGAGCAACCTGGGAATCTGATACCACTTGATAGAGGCGAGGGTGTCCCGATCTTTCGATGAGATGATAGCTATCGTTTTTGGTGGAGTAGACTTTGACGATCCGACTACGAACGTGCGAGGACGTCGCGCCTTAGCAATCGCTAAACCAACTCCTGGAGGTTATTGACCACGCCGGAGCACAATCAACCTGACCACGAGGGTCTATCTCCTGCAAGCAAACGAAGAACAAGCAAGAAACTAAGATTTGCAATCTGGATATTGCGAATATAAGATGAAAGCTTTATTGATCAAGGTGGGGTTCTGTGACGTCTTGGTCTGGTCGTTGAACACAAACGAAGTACGCGAAGTTGCAGCTATGGCGAACTTTTAATCTAAACAAAACCCAAAGTCTAAACGGTGCCCTAAGGGCTGTATATATGGAGGAAGAGGGGGGGATTTCGTGGCCCTTGAAGGAGGGGTCCGAAACCAACCCTATCTCTTGTTTCCCCACACATACGGACTCTAAAAATAGTCTATACTCAAGTATTTCGAAATTACATGGGCCTGGCCCAATAATAAGGTGACGCAGCACCTATAATAGCCTCTGGACGAAATTTATGAAGTGACATCTTGTATATTTCGTCCAAGGCTTCCTGCACTCATTATGGTGGCTTCAAAGTCCTGAAATCATCACTTGTAACTCCGTTCTTGTTCCCCTTGTGCATGCCATCATCTCCATGCTTGAACTTTCTCCAAGGTTCCTCTTTCTTGTCCAAGCTAGGCCCTTCATTTGTAAGCAAAACAAATGTATCCAATTTAGGCAGCATCATATTCTCATGAACTTTAGAATCATTACCAAGAAACGAAAGTACCTGATATTTTAATTGGCGTGCGCGAGCTCTAGTAATTGGTCCAGTATGTATAGAAGCAGGGGTTGTGGGTGTAACAATGGTATTGATGTCCTCATCATTCTCCATGCCATCTATCTTCTCCATGGCCTCTTCAAATCTGTTTAGCACATCTCCCACCTGGCCACTCGTCATTTGCTGAAATTTATCATGCAACTCCTTGTTCGTCATGTTCTCCCAGTCAATCTCGTCGGCTTGTGATCCTGCCATGGTTAGCAGCAATAGAAACACACAAGAATATGATCCTACAGACTACTAGAAAGTGGTGGTGGTGTGGTGTGGTGTCACAAATCCGTCAAGCAAATCTCAAATTCTTACCAGTTCTTACCCAGCAGCAGGTGGTGATCGGCAACCTTTGTAGTCAAAACTCTCAGAGCTTGGATAGAGCGATTGCCAGGTGGTGTCAAACGCACGATGTAGATGTATGTGGAGCTGGGAAGGCTTATGATATGGTAGCAAAAAGGGTCAGCAATAATCAATTCAGAGATGCAATGTTGAATAAACTCTCAACGACGGTACTGTGCTGGTCCTAGGCTAGACCGTGCTAGAGACGCGAGCCTAGAACACTAACAAAAATCACGGCGCTGCACGTAAACAAGGGAGTAGCACACTCTAATTTTTTTTCTTTTTTTTTTGCACTTTTTTTTCCTCTTTTTTTTTTTGCTCCGCAACAATTTTTTTTCGAAAAAGTCTACAAATGGTCTAAAAACTGCCTAGCCAGAATTTTCCAGACTTTGTTTTTTTTTTTGAAACTGGAACTATTTTTCTTCTGCGGGTAGCACGAAAATTGGGGAATCCGACTTGTTCACGACTCGTAGTATCGCGTGATCTGGAACTCTAAAATAAAGGAATAAATACTGGACTCGGACTAGGACTGGTGGCAGAGATGAATATGGTGGAACTCGGACTGGTGATGGTATATGACGGTAGTATATGTGGGCTCGGATTGGTGGTGGTATATGGACTCGGATTGGTGGTGGTATATGGACTCGGATCGGTGGTGGTATATGGACTCAGAGAAATAGCAGATAAGCTGTGGTGGTATACGGTAGGGGCGATGATGATGGTGCGGCGGCGGCGTGACAACTTGTGAACAGAACTCGAAACTCTAAAGAACTAGACGCTAAGACCAGCAACTTGACACGACGATGCAACCGCAAATTCAACAAAGCAAAAACCCTAAAAAGATTATGCAAAGGCTCAGATTGGTTCGGATATGATGAACTAACCCTAAATTTTTTTTTTGGCTTTTTCCTGGACTGTAGGTATGAAGAACAGACTCGATCTAAACTATGAAAAACTTTAAATCTCACCGAGCAACCTGGGAATCTGATACCACTTGATAGAGGCGAGGGTGTCCCGATCTTTCGATGAGATGATATCTATCGTTTTTGGTGGAGTAGACTTTGACGATCCGACTACGAACGTGCGAGGACGTCGCGCCTTAGCAATCGCTAAACCAACTCCGAGAGGTTATTGACCACGCCGGAGCACAATCAACCTGACCCCGAGGGTCTATCTCCTGCAAGCAAACGAAGAACAAGCAAGAAACTAAGATTTGCAATCTGGATATTGCGAATATAAGATGAAAGCTTTATTGATCGAGGTGGGGTTCTGTGACGTCTTGGTCTGGTCGTTGAACACAAACGAAGTACGCGAAGTTGCAGCTATGGCGAACTTTTAATCTAAACAAAACCCAAAGTCTAAACGGTGCCCTAAGGGCTGTATATATGGAGGAAGAGGAGGGGATTTCGTGGCCCTTGAAGGAGGGGTCCGAAACCAACCCTATCTCTTGTTTCCCCACACATACGGCCTCTAAAAACAGCCTATACTCAAGTATTTCGAAATTACATGGGCCTGGCCCAATAATAAGGTGACGCAGCACCTATAATAGCCTCTGGACGAAATTTATGAAGTGACATCTTGTATATTTCGTCCAAGGCTTCCTGCACACATTATGGTGGCTTCAAAGTCCTGAAATCATCACTTGTAACTCCGTTCTTGTTCCCCTTGTGCATGCCATCATCTCCATGCTTGAACTTGCTCCAAGGTTCCTCTTTCTTGTCCAAGCTAGGGCCTTCATTTGTAAGCAAAACAAATGTATCCAATTTAGGCAGCATCATATTCTCATGAACTTTAGAATCATTACCAAGAAACGAAAGTACCTGATAATTTAATTGGCGTGCGCGAGCTCTAGTAATTGGTCCAGTATGTATAGAAGCAGGGGCTGTGGGTGTAACAATGGTATTGATGTCCTCATCACGGAGGACAGAGCGAATGAGAGGGCGCCGCCCGCGGTGTTGACGAGCTCGGTGATGCTGCCCAGCCCGGTGTCGTAGCCCTCATCGGCGGGGCGGTAGCGCAGCAGCTTACGTGCCATGAGCAGCACAGCCTGCGCATTCGCCGGCCCGCGGCGAGCATGGGAAGACGAAGCTGTGGGCGGGGTGAGAGAAGGCGTGGCAGTGCGGCCGTCGCGCTACATGGAGGACGGCAGGGAGGAGTCCTGCTGCTCATGGCCAGCCGGGTCGGTGGCGGCATTGGCCGCGGTTGACGAGGAGAGGCGGTGGCCGCCGCGGCCCACCGGCTCCGTCTGGGTGACACGAACCGCACGACGCTCGGCACGAACACGATGAGCGTCAGCCATGGGGACGGTGAAGCGGGGTCGAAGCGAAAGAACTCTGGCACACCTCTACCTGGCGAACCAAATGTCAGAATCGGGGCTCCGGGGACCAAACGAAAGATTCGAACTCTGGGGTGCGCGCGAAGAACTTCACTAGGCTACGACTCACTGCTCACTGCCTCACGGCGATGCTCCTACGTGCTCGAGCGAGAGGGAAGAAGGAGGAACACGATGATTTACCCAGGTTCGGGCCACCTTGCGGTGTAAAACCCTACTCTTGCTTTGTAGTGGATTGCCTCACAAGGAGGATGAGTATGAACCAGTACAAGGATGAACTGCCTTCGAGGGCTCAAAGGTCGACCTCTAGGGATGCCAAGACTCGACCCCTCTCTACGGTGGAGACTAACCTATACTTATACTAGCCCTGGTCCTCTTCCCACGAAAACTCTAGGCGGGAAGGGATGCCACAACGGCCAATTTGAAGGGGGACAGTAGTACACCCTATCCTGACTAAAGGTGGACTTCGCCTGCAAAGCTTCTGTCCGTGACGCGCAGGTGGGTTCGGCGATGACCTCCGTCCTACCGAGCCAGCGTCCTGGTCTTGTTGCACCAAAGAGGCAACCTTTGGGGCTGCCTTGGGAACCTGCGCTGGCCTGGTTCCTTTAGCACCAAAGAGGAAAGCCTCACTGTCCGTGCCCGCTGGCACCTATCCTGGCAACGCTCGTTGTGGCTCGCGTCACCCACGTGCATCGCGAGGCGGGGTGGCGACCCTAGAAGTGTCCGCCCCACGAGGGGCCTCAGGAGGCAGCCTCGGGAGGCCACCCCTCACGGAGCCCTCAGGCGCCTGACGACGCCTACTGATGCTCCCCTCGCGAGGGCATTGCTCGTGAAGCCTTGACGATGGGCCGCGCTCGGCCGTTTGACGATGCCACGTGATGGGCCGCAGGCAGACAGGCCTGGGTACCCCCAGTCCCAGAGCCCCGACAGAGCCTATCCTATAAGAACTCTGAGGCAGCCTTTTGCGGCACCTCGACTGCAGTCTAGCGCAACACCGCCTGTTGTTAGAATACGGGCCGAACCGACGTTCTTGCCTTTAACGAGATGTTTGGTCCAGATCCATGATCTTAGTATCTCGAACGGGCAAACCTCAGCCCATGATCATATTGGATCTAGATCCGAAGGTTTGGAATTTTTCTCCCCACCCACCACCCACTTATTCGCCACGATCGAGGATTTGACCGAAGTGCTGGACTATGCCTTCAAGGAGAACATGGACATGAAGGAGGAAGTCGACGATATTTCATATACAACATCACCCCTAACATCCGGTTACACCGGGAACTAGGAAGCCACATGTACCTTCGACGTCTACATGGTAGACACCCCCAAGGATAAAAGGGAGGAGAATGGTGAGGAGCCACCCAAACACCAACGCCGACAACGCCGTAATAAAGGCACATCAACGGTGACGCTAGCCTCAAGGCCACTAATAGTGATGACGCCACCAATAACATGGATACCCTAGGCGGCGCCAATGACCAAGACATTGGCTATAACACCGACAATGGTCCTATCAATGACACTATGACCAACAAGGATGATGATGATCCCGAAGACATTGACTTTCACCCAGAGTCCAAGGAAGATTTAAGCCTCGGACCGGATGAGTTCAATATACCCGAGGAACCGCTAGATGATCCTCGGTTACAGGCCTTTCACCGGCGGTTACTTAGCACCGCCAGAAGCATGAAGCTAAAATCCCAAAAGCTTCGAGTAGAGTAGGACAGGTTGAAGGATAAATGGACCGAGGTCCACAATGCGGAGCAAGAACTCGAGGGCCGGTTCAAGGGAAATAAGCAGTTTTATCCTCGGGAGAGCCTCCTTCGGGAGTTCAACGAGGAGGTCCTCGGTGCCCCTCTGTTAGAACATGACTGGGTCCAAGACCACCCCCCTCGAGGGCGAGATAAACCTACCGGAGGATATCCCAACCCCCCGAGGTACCTCACTGACGGTGTCCTAGACTAGGGGTACTAACCTAGTCGGCCAGTGCTCCTCAAGTTGGGCTAATGAGCCCTCACTCCTCTCAAGGTGGACTCCAGAAGCTGTACGTTGGAGGCATGATCAGGACTGCATCTACCGAAGACTTGTCATATACTCCAAGTCTTCTCCTACCGTCTCTGCGCTAAAATACCGACCTTGTAACCCTAGATACCCTATTTGGCATGTATATAAGCCATAGGGTTTAGCCCGTAGAGGGAAATAAACGCAATCACATTCACCTAGGCCTAGAGTTAGAACACATCTTACGATCTCGAGGTAGATCAACTCTGTACTCGATACATCTCCATCAATATAAACAAGAGTAGGACGTAGGGTTTTACCTCCATCAAGAGGGTCTGAACCTGGGTAAACATCATCTCCTTGTTCCTGTTACCATTTTTCTGAGATCCACAACTCGGGACCCCCTACCCCAAGGTTTGCCGGTTTTCACACTGAAACTGGTGCTTTCATTGAGAGTTCGGCTGTGAGATTGGCAGAAGGATCGATGGCTCATCTGCAGATCAACTGTGGCAAAGGGAATGGGAATGTTTACGTCCCCGGGCAACTCTTCGTATTCGGCAGCATGATCTTCTGCGCCGACTCGGCTGGCCATCTGGCCTCCGTCGAGAACATGCCTCGGGTCAGATCGTGACCTTTGGAGGCCTGGAGTACACCACGGATTCCCGCAACGAACTCATCCTGTTAGGCTGGACGCCATGCCGGATTGAGGATTTGCCTGGCACCGAAGGCTCGACTCCAGAACCGATCTCCTTTGAGGACATCGGGCTAGGATCCTTGGCATCACCAGAAAGCCCCGACGTAATGACTCTGGATGATCTCCCCTCAAGCCCTAATCGGGACTCAGGCCCGGCCCTACCTCTGAAGCTACATCGGATTTAGAGCCGACCCCGGTGCAGGATCTAGAATCGCTCTTGGATCCTCTCTGCGCCGAAAACACGCCAAACTATACGCCGGGCACACTTCGAGTCAGCCCCGCTTATAGCCAGGCCATGAATTCCGAAGAACTATCTCACCTGAATGAGGTGGTTGATCGTATCTAGAGCATGTCTATCTCAGACGGCAGGACTTCGGTTTATGACAAGATCGAACTTAAAGCCGATGATCGGGAAATTTACATCCCACCCACCTAGTCGCCACAGTCGATGACTTAACCGACGTGCTAGACTACGACGAGGCCACATACATGGATGAAGATATCGATGGCCCCACAGAACAAACTTCGCCCTTGGTAAACACTGGCAAGTGGACTCAACATCTACCTATGATGTCTATATGGTTGACACCCCCAGATCCCTTCCAAGATGTCGGTGCAGACATAGAAGGGGCAACAACGAGGAACGCAGCGGCAACAACGCCACACCGATAATGGCGAGGAAACAGCCGGCGACACCGATAACACTGGAGAGGACTTTCAAGCCTCCCCCTTACAGAACAGCAATCCTGAAGGAAATCCCGAGGACCTGGATCCCGACGACCTCTTTGAAGGGGCTGATGACAACTACATGCCGGAGTTCGAAGAAGACAAGAGCCTTGGCACAGAGGACTATATCGCCCCCGAGGACCCCTTCGAACAAGAGCGCTTCCGGCGGCGCCTCATAGCCACCGCTCGAAGCATGAAACGCAAGCAGCAGTAGCTGCAAGCCAATATGGATGCGCTGAACAAAAAGTGGGTCGAAGTACTCTCGGCCGAACAAGATCTCGAAAACCGACTCCATAGCATGCCCAAATCATATCCTCACAGGCGTTTGCTGCCGGAGTATGATGATGAACTAGCCGCCGATGTGCCTGACCGACCCCCTAGAGGTTGGGACAGGCTAGTGCGGGAAAACCTCAACACCCACCAGCTCGACGCCGTTATGGCAAGGACCTCATGGATTACCTAGATCCTCATGACATTTGACGTCACACTGAGGCAAACCGATCACCTCCTCGGTCCATCTACGGGTCAAGAGGACGCGCGCCTGCCAGGCTTGACGGCTACGACGCCTGGTTAGACAGGAACGACCGCGCCCGAGATCAAGCCTACACACGGCTCTCCCCCAACCTCCGACGGGACACTACTCAGTTCTAAGGTCCAGCCCACCCGATCTGTTTCACAAATATGGTGATGGAACATCAATTTCCAGAAGGGTTTAAGCCCATCGATATAGAATCATACGATGGCACTACAGACCCAGCAGTATGGATCGAAGATTTCCTTCTCCATATACACATGGCTAACAGAGATGACCTCCATGCCATCAAATACTTGATGGTCCAGTTAAAGGGGCAGGCTAGGCATTGGCTTAACAGCCTGCCTCCTCATTCTATCGGTAGCTAGGAAGCCCTCGAGGATGCCTTTCGGGCAAATTTCCAAGGCACTTACGTCCGACCTTCGGACGCTGATGATCTCAGTCGTGTCACCCAGTAGCTAGGTGAATCAGCTCGAAAGTTCTAGAATAGATTCCTAACAAAAAAGAACTAGATCATAGACTGCTCCGATGCCGAAGCCATCGCCGCATTAAAAAATAATATCCGAGATGAATGGCTTGCCCGCCAGCTCGGCCTGGATAAGCCGAGGACCATGGCAGCCCTTACTTCGGTAATGACCTGCTTTTGCGTGGGATAGGACAACTGGCTTGCCTGCATCACCCACAATGGTGAGGCTGGCACCTCGGAGACATGCGACGCCAATGGAAAGCTTGACGCAACAAAAACAAGCGCAGGCATAAAAATGGCGGAACCGACACAGAGGATGCCGCAGTCAATGCAGGGTTCACCGGACCTAGATTCGGACAGAAAAGAAAACCCTTTAAAGGGAACAAGTATGGACCTAGCCATCTAGACAAGATCCTGGATAGATCGTGCCAAATCGATGGCACTCAGGACAAATCAGCAACCCACACTAACATGAACTGTTGGCATAGTTTCAAATAGCGGAGATAGCATCCGCTATTGCGTCCACAATAGCGCTAGCGCAATAGCATCCGCTACGGCTCAAATTAAATGGCAATACTTTTTGTTAATGATATAGAAATACACACAATAATCTAGTGTTTTTACAAATCCGCTATGCGGACATAGCACCCGCAATATTGCCCGCTATCCGCATCCCGCTATGCGGACCCCAATCCGCTACTTAAAACCATGACTGCTGGGTCTTCAAACAGGTTGGCAAGGTAGCAACGAAGGGCCAAAGTAAAACCCAAAATCACAGTGAAGACGAGGGTGAACCGCAGCGGCCCAACAATAGAGGCCAAAAGAAGTTTTCTAATGAGGTAAAAGAAGTAAACATGATCTATGTTACCCACATCCCTAAAAGGGAGAGGAAGCGCGTACTTTGGGACATCTATGCGCTAGAGCCAGTTGCCCTGAAGTTCAACCCGTGGTCGGCTTACCCGATGGCATTCAACAAACATGACCATCCGACCAGCATCAGGCATGGCAGATCGGCTGCACTCGTCCCAGACCCAATCATCGATGGTTTCCATCTCACATGTGTCCTTATGGATGGAGGAAGCAGCCTCAACTTAATCTAAGAGGACACGGTCAGGAAGATGGACATCAACTCATCTCGGATCAAGCCGAGCAGTACCACCTTTAAAGGTGTCATACCAGGCGTCAAGGCCCGCTGCACCAGAACTGTGACTCTGGAGGTAGTTTTTGTTGGAAATATGCCCTAGAGGCAATAATAAAGTGGTTATTATTATATTTCCTTGTTCATGATAATCATTTATTATCCATGCTATAATTGTATTGACTGGAAACTCAAATACATGTGTGGATACATAGACAACAACATGTCCCTAGTGAGCCTCTACCGGACTAGCTCATTGATCAAAGATGGCTATAGTTTCCTAGCCATATACATGAGTTGTCATTTGATACCGGGATCACATCATTAGGAGAATGAAGTGATGGACAAGACCCAAACTGTAAACGTAGCATATGATCGTATCAAGTTTATTGCTATCATTTTCTGCATGTCAAGTATTTGTTCCAATGACCATGAGATCATGCAACTCACTGACACCGGAGGAGTACCTTCTGTGTATCAAACGTCGCAATGTAACTGGGTGACTATAAAGATGCTCTACAGGTATCTCCGAGGGTGTCTGTTGAGTTGGCATGGATCAAGACTGGGATTTGTCACTCCGTATGACGGAGAGGTATCTCGGGGCCCAGTCGATAATAAAGCATCACAATGAGCTTGCAAGCAATGTGACTAAGGAGTTAGCCACGGGATCTTGTATTACGGAATAAGTAAAGAGACTTGCCGGTAACGAGATTGAACTAGGTATGGAGATACCGATGATCGAATCTCGGGCAAGTAGCATATCGCCGGACAAAGGGAATTGTATACGAGATTAACTGAATCCTTGACATCGTCGTTCAACCGATAAAGATCTTCATGGAATATGTAGGAATCAATATTGGCATCCAGGTCCCGCTATTGGTTATGGACCAGAGAGGAGTCTCGGTCATGTCTACATGATTCTCGAACCCGTAGGGTCGCACGCTTAACGTTCGGTGGCGCTAGGGTAGTATTGAGATATTAATAGTGGAAAGTCTGAAGGTTGTTGGGAGTCCTGGATGGGATCTGGGACATCATGAGGAGCTCCGGAATAGTCAGGAGGTAAAGATTCATATATGGAAAGTTGTTATCGGGGTTCCGGAAAAAGTTTGAGTTTTTTCGGTATTGTACCGGGAAGGTTCTAGAAGGTTTCAGAGTGGGGCCCACCTGCATGGGGGACCCACATGAACGTGGGTAGTGGGGAAAATCCCCACAACCCTGGTCTAGGTGCACCAAGATTGTTCCTTTAAAAGGAATAGTATCATATCCCAAGGGGATAAGATCAGGATCCCTAAAAAGGGGGATAGCGATCAGCGGGGAAGGAAAGGTGGGATTTCCTTCCTCCCCCTTTGGCCAACGACCCTAGGGCCTTGGAGGGAAAGCCACCAGCCCCCTCCATGCCTATATAAAGGTGGGGAGGCATTGGGGGCAGCCACCCTTCGACCCTTGCCCATTACCTCTCCCAACTTCTCCCACGTTTCACCGGTACGCGCCTGGCGAAGCCCTGCCTGAATTCCGCTGCCACCACCACCACCATACCATTGTGTTGGTCCCGATCTCATCTACCCCCTCTCTCTTGCTTGCTGGATTAGTAAGGAGAGGTCACCGCTGAGCCGCACGTGTGCTAAACTCGGAGGTGCCGTCCTTTCGGCACTTGATCGGGAGTTCGTGGACGTATTGTGATTGGATCGCGAAGACGTTCGACTACATCAACCGCGTTTCTAAACGCTTCCGCTTAGAGATCTACAAGGGTATGTGGATCCAATCTCTCCTCTCATAGATCGTCATCTCCTAGATTGATCTTGGTGAGTGTAGGAATTTTTTTGTTTCCCATGCAATGTTCCCCAACAGTGTCATCATGAGCTAGGTCTATGCGTAGATGACATCACGAGTAGAACACAATGGAGTTTGTGGGCGTTGATATTCAGATTGCTTCCTTCCTTAATCTTATTTTGATTCAGCGGTATTGTGGCATAAAGCGGCCCGGACAAACTTTACATGTCCACGTACATGAGACCGGTTCCATCGACTGACATGCAACTTGTTGCATAAAGATGGCTGGCAGGTGTCTGTCTCTCCCACCTTAGTTGAATCGGATTCGACAAAGGCGGTCCTTGTAGAAGGTTAAATAGCAACTTGTATATCATCATTGTGGCTTTGCGTAGGTAAGAATTGTGCTTACTAGTCACCCATAGCAGCCACGTAAAACATGCAACAACAAAGTAGAGGACATCTAACTTGTTTTTGTAGGGTATGATGTGATATGATATGGCCAAAGACATGATGAGATATATTTGATGTATGAGATGATCATGTTTTGTATAGTTTATCATGACTTGCATGTCAATGAATACGGCAACCGGCAGGAGACATAGGGTTGTCTTTAATTATTGTATGACCTGCGTGTCAATCATTAAGCGTTATGTAATGATTTACTTTATCGCTAAGCGGTAGCAATAGTTGTAGAAGCATGGTTGGCGTGACAACCTCGATGGCGACACGATGATGGAGATCATGGTGTAATGGTGGTGACGATGTGATAGAGGCAAAGGTGTCCCGTCTTTCGATGAGATGGTGGCTATCATTTTTGGGTGGAGTAGACTTTGACGATCCGACTACGAACGTGCGAGGACGTCGCGGCCTAGCAATCGCTAAACCAACTCCGAGAGGTTATTGACCACGCCGGAGCACGATCAACCTGACCACGAGGGTCTATCTCCTGCAAGCAAACGAAGAACAAGCAAGAAACTAAGATTTGCAATCTGGATATTGCGAATATAAGATGAAAGCTTTATTGATCAAGGTGGGGTTCTGTGACGTCTTGGTCTGGTCGTTGAACACAAACGAAGTACGCGAAGTTGCAGCTATGGCGAACTTTTAATCTAAACAAAACCCAAAGTCTAAACGGTGCCCTAAGGGCTGTATATATGGAGGAAGAGGGGGGGATTTCGTGGCCCTTGAAGGAGGGGTCCGAAACCAACCCTATCTCTTGTTTCCCCACACATACGGACTCTAAAAACAGCCTATACTCAAGTATTTCAAAATTACATGGGCCTGGCCCAATAATAAGGTGACGCAGCACCTATAATAGCCTCTGGACGAAATTTATGAAGTGGCATCTTGTATATTTCGTCCAAGGCTTCCTGCACTCATTATGGTGGCTTCAAAGTCCTGAAATCATCACTTGTAACTCCGTTCTTGTTCCTCTTGCGCATGCCATCATCTCCATGCTTGAACTTGCTCCAAGGTTCCTCTTTCTTGTCCAAGCTAGGCCCTTCATTTGTAAGCAAAACAAATGTATCCAATTTAGGCAGCATCATATTCTCATGAACATTAGAATCATTACCAAGAAACGAAAGTACCTGATAATTTAATTGGCGTGCGCGAGCTCTAGTAATTGGTCCAGTATGTATGGCAGCAGGGGCTGATAGAGGCGAGGGTGTCCCGATCTTTCGATGAGATGATAGCTATCGTTTTTGGTGGAGTAGACTTTGACGATCCAACTACGAACGTGCGAGGACGTCGCGCCTTAGCAATCGCTAAACCAACTCCGAGAGGTTATTGACCACGCCGGAGCACAATCAACCTGACCACGAGGGTCTATCTCCTGCAAGCAAACGAAGAACAAGCAAGAAACTAAGATTTGCAATCTGGATATTGCGAATATAAGATGAAAGCTTTATTGATCAAGGTGGGGTTCTGTGACGTCTTGGTCTGGTCGTTGAACACAAACGAAGTACGCGAAGTTGCAGCTATGGCGAACTTTTAATCTAAACAAAACCCAAAGTCTAAACGGTGCCCTAAGGGCTGTATATATGGAGGAAGAGGAGGGGATTTCGTGGCCCTTGAAGGAGGGGTCCGAAACCAACCCTATCTCTTGTTTCCCCACACATACGGACTATAAAAACAGCCTATACTCAAGTATTTCGAAATTACATGGGCCTGGCCCAATAATAAGGTGACGCAGCACCTATAATAGCCTCTGGACGAAATTTATGAAGTGACATCTTGTATATATCGTCCAAGGCTTCCTGCACTCATTATGGTGGCTTCAAAATCCTGAAATCATCACTTGTAACTCCGTTCTTGTTCCCCTTGTGCATGCCATCATCTCCATGCTTGAACTTGCTCCAAGGTTCCTCTTTCTTGTCCAAGCTAGGCCCTTCATTTGTAAGCAAAACAAATGTATCCAATTTAGGCAGCATCATATTCTCATGAACTTTAGAATCATTACCAAGAAACGAAAGTACCTGATATTTTAATTGACGTGCGCGAGCTCTAGTAATTGGTCCAGTATGTATAGAAGCAGGGGCTGTGGGTGTAACAATGGTATTGATGTCCTCATCAGAGGCTATTATAGGTGCTGTGTCACCTTATTATTGGGCCAAGCCCATGTAATTTCGAAATACTTGAGTATAGGCTGTTTTTAGAGTCCGTATGTGTGGGAAACAAGAGATAGGGTTGGTTTCGGACCCCTCCTTCAAGGGCCACGAAATCCCCCCCCCTCTTCCTCCATATATACAGCCCTTAGGGCACCGTATAGACTTTGGGTTTTGTTTAGATTAAAAGTTCACCATAGCTGCAACTTCGCGTACTTCGTTTGTGTTCAACGACCAGACCAAGACGTCATGATAGAGGCGAGGGTGTCCCGATCTTTCGATGAGATGATAGCTATCGTTTTTGGTGGAGTAGACTTTGACGATCCGACTACGAACGTGCGAGGACGTCGCACCTTAGCAATCGCTAAACCAACTCCTAGAGGTTATTGACCACGCCGGAGCACAATCAACCTGACCACGAGGGTCTATCTCCTGCAAGCAAACGAAGAACAAGCAAGAAACTAAGATTTGCAATCTGGATATTGCGAATATAAGATGAAAGCTTTATTGATCAAGGTGGGGTTCTGTGACGTCTTGGTCTGGTCGTTGAACACAAACGAAGTACGCGAAGTTGCAGCTATGGCGAACTTTTAATCTAAACAAAACCCAAAGTCTAAACGGTGCCCTAAGGGCTGTATATATGGAGGAAGAGGAGGGGATTTCGTGGCCCTTGAAGGAGGGGTCCGAAACCAACCCTATCTCTTGTTTCCCCACACATACGGACTCTAAAAACAGCCTATACTCAAGTATTTCGAAATTACATGGGCCTGGCCCAATAATAAGGTGACGCGGCACCTATAATAGCCTCTGGACGAAATTTATGAAGTGGCATCTTGTATATTTCGTCCAAGGCTTCCTGCACTCATTATGGTGGCTTCAAAGTCCTGAAATCATCACTTGTAACTCCGTTCTTGTTCCCCTTGCGCATGCCATCATCTCCATGCTTGAACTTGCTCCAAGGTTCCTCTTTCTTGTCCAAGCTAGGCCCTTCATTTGTAAGCAAAACAAATGTATCCAATTTAGGCAGCATCATATTCTCATGAACATTAGAATCATTACCAAGAAACGAAAGTACCTGATAATTTAATTGGCGTGCGCGAGCTGTAGTAATTGGTCCAGTATGTATAGCAGCAGGGGCTGTGGGTGTAACAATGGTATTGATGTCCTCATCATCCTCCCCTTCTTGAAATGAAGTCGTCCTCGACGGAAGCTCATCTTCCTCACCCAAATAAGGCTTCAAATCTGCAATGTTAAAAGTGGGACTAAACCCAAAATCTGCAGGCAGCTCAAGTTTATATGCATTATCATTTATTTTCTCTAACACCTTAAAAGGACCATCAGCACGTGGCATTAGCTTTGATTTGCGCAAATCAGGAAATCTGTCCTTACGTAAATGTAACCAAACAAGATCTCCAGGTGCAAACACAACATGTTTTCTACCCTTATCTCCAGCAAGTTTATATTTAGCATTCATACGCTCAATGTTCTCCTTAGTTAACTCATGCATTTTTAAGATCAATTTAGCACGTTGTTTAGCATCAAAATTAACCTTCTCCGAAGATGGAAGAGGCAAAAAATCAATAGGTGCACGAGGTAGGAAACCATATACAATTTCAAAATGGCACATCTTAGTAGTAGAATGCAACGAACGATTATAAGCAAATTCAATATGAGGCAAGCATTCTTCCCACATTTTCTTGTTATTCTTCAAAACAACCCTAAGCATAGTAGACAAAGTTCTATTGACTACTTCAGTTTGTCCATCAGTTTGGGGGTGACAAGTAGTACTAAAAAGCAGTTTAGTCCCCAACTTAGCCCATAAACATCTCCAAAAGTGGCTAAGAAATTTGGTATCACGATCTGAAACAATAGTATTTGGCACACCATGCAAGCGAATAATTTCATGAAAGAACAAATCAGCAACATTAGCAGCATCATCGCTTTTATGGCATGGTATAAAGTGTGCCATTTTCGAGAACCTATCCACGACAACAAATATGCTATCCCTCCCCTTCTTTGTTCGAGGTAAACCCAAAACAAAGTCCATAGATATATCCTCCCATGGAACACTAGGTACAGGCAAAGGCATATATAAACCATGAGGATTGAGTCGTGACTTAGCTTTTTGACATGTAGTGCAGCGAGCAACAAAGCGCTCAACATCCCGTCTCATCTTTGGCCAATAGAAATGTGTAGCAAGTACATCCTCCGTCTTCTTTACGCCAAAGTGTCCCATTAATCCTCCTCCATGCGCCTCCTGCAACAACAAAAGACGAACGGACCTAGCTGGAATGCATAGCTTGTTAGCACGAAACACAAATCCATCGTTAACGACGAACTTATTCCATGTTCTCCCTTCTTTACAATTCTGCAATACATCTTTAAATTCAGGATCATGCACATATTGATCTTTGATGGTCTCCAAACCAAATATTTTAAAGTCAAGTTGTGAACGCATAGTATAACGACGAGACAATGCATCAGCAATAACATTTTCTTTACCCTTCTTGTGTTTAATGACATAAGGGAAAGTCTCAATGAATTCAACCCATTTAGCATGTCTACAGTTCAGTTTTGCTTGACTTTTAATGTGTTTCAAAGATTCATGATCTGAATGTATAACAAATTCTTTGGGCCATAAATAATGTTGTCATGTTTCTAAGGTCCGAACAAGAGCATATAATTCTTTATCATAAGTAGAATAGTTCAGACTAGGCCCACTCAATTTTTCAGAAAAGTATGCAACAGGTTTGCCACCTTGTAATAACACACCTCCTAATCCAATTCCACTAGCATCACATTCAAGCTCAAAAGTCTTATTAAAATCAGGAAGTTGGAGTAAAGGAGCATGTGTCAACTTATCTTTCAATACCGTGAAGGCTTCTTCCTGTGCGGTACCCCAAACAAAAGGCACATCCTTCCTTGTAAGCTCATTGAGAGGTGCAGCAATGGTGCTAAAATCTCTCACAAAACGCCTATAGAAACCAGCAAGGCCAAGGAAACTCCTCACTTGTGTGACCGTTTTGGGCTGCGGCCAACTCTCAATAGCTTCAATCTTGGCTTTATCAACTTCAATTCCCTGTGGAGTAACAACATAGCCAAGAAAAGATACTCGGTCGGTGCAAAAGGTGCACTTCCCAAGGTTACCAAACAAACGTGCATCACGTAGAGCAATAAAAATAGCACGTAAATGTTCCAAATGTTCCTCCAAAGATCTACTATAAATCAATATATCATCAAAGTAAACTACCACAAATCGTCCAATGAAAGCACGTAAAACTTCGTTCATTAATCTCATGAAAGTACTAGGTGCATTAGTTAACCCAAAAGGCATGACTAACCATTCATATAAACCACACTTAGTTTTAAATGCTGTTTTCCATTCATCTCCCAATTTCATACGAATTTGATGGTATCCACTATGCAAATCAACTTTGGAGAATATTGTAGAGCCACTCAATTCATCAAGCATATCATCTAGCCTAGGAATAGGATGACGATAGCGAATAGTAATATTATTAATGCCTCTACAATCAGCACACATACGTGATGTACCATCCTTTTTTGGCACTAGTATAATAGGAACAGCACAAGGACTAAGAGATTCGCGTATATAACCTTTGTCGAGCAGCTCCTGTACTTGACGCATAATCTCCTTCGTCTCCTCTGGATTGGTACGGTATGGCGCACGGTTTGGCAGTGAAGCACCGGGAATTAAGTCAATCTGATGCTCAATCCCGCGAATAGGTGGTAATCCTGGTGGCACGTCTTTTGGAAAGACATCAGCGAACTCCTGCAAAATGTTAGTGACAGCAGGAGGCAAAGAGGAAGGCACGTCCTCGAATGAAAATAATGCCTCTTTGCACACAAAAGCATAGCAAACAGATTTGCTGAAATCTAGCTCATCAATATCAGATTTGGTGGCAAGTAAACATGCACTTTTCAATTTAATTTCAGAAGCAACACTAGATGGTTTATTATTAGGCTTCATTTGTTGCTCAAATTCTTTTGCCACAATCTGATTTTCACTCTTACTTTTCTCCTGTTTTGCTTTACTAGCTCTATTAATATCATCTTTCAAAATAGAATCAGGAGTCATAGGAAGCAAAGTAATATGTTTATCCTTATGAACAAGAGTATACTGATTGTTTCTACCATGGTGTACAGAATTTTTATCAAATTGCCATGGTCTACCAAGTAATAATGAACATGCTTGCATGGGTACCACATCACAATCAACATAATCAGCATATGTAGAGATACTAAAATGCACACAAACAGTACGTGTTACCTTAACCTTGCCGCTGTTGTTGAACCATTGGATATAGTAAGGATGTGGATGTGGTCTTGTGGTGAGAGAGAGCTTCTCCACCATCTCCATGCTTGAACTTGCTCCAAGGTTCCTCTTTCTTGTCCAAGCTAGGCCCTTCATTTGTAAGCAAAACAAATGTATCCAATTTAGGCAGCATCATATTCTCATGAACATTAGAATCATTACCAAGAAACAAAAGTACCTAATAATTTAATTGGCGTGCGCGAGCTCTAGTAATTGGTCCAGTATGTATAGCAACAGGGGCTGTGGGTGTAACAATGGTATTGATGTCCTCATCACGATGGAGATCATGCCGGTGCTTTGGAGATGTGACGAGGACATCAATACCATTGTTACACCCACAGCCCCTGCTGCTATACATACTGGACCAATCACTAGAGCTCGCGCACGCCAATTGAATTACCAGGTACTTTCGTTTCTTGGTAACAATTCTAATGTTCATGAGAATATGATGCTGCATAAATTGAATACATTTGTGTTGATTACTAATGAAGGGGCTAGCATGGACAAGAGGGATGAACACTAGAGCAGAAACAAGCATGGAGATGAAGGCGCGCGCGAAGGGAACCAGAACGACGTTTCTAGTGCAGATTTTAGTACTTTGAAGCCTCCTTGATGACATACAAGGACATGGACGAAATATACAAGATTCCCTGTCATAAATTTCTTCCATAGTTTATAAAAGGTGCTGTGCCACCTTATTTTTGGGCCAGACCCATGTAATTTCAAAATACTTGAGTATAGGCTGTTTTAGAGTCCGTATGTGTGGGGAAATAAGAGTTAGGGTTGGTTTCGGACCCCTCCTCCAAGGGCCACGAAATTCCCCCCTCTTCCTCCATATATACAACCCTTAGGGCGTCGTTTAGACTTTGGGTTTTGTTTAGATTAAAAGTTCGCCATAGCTGCAACTTCGCGTACTTCATTTGTGTTCAACGACCAGACCAAGACGTCACAGAACCCCACTTTCATCAATAAAGCTTTCCTTTTATATTCGCAATATCTAGATTGCAATCTTAGTTTTTTGCTAGTTCTCCATTTGCTCGCAGGAAATAGACCCTCATGGTCAGGTTGATCATGCTCCGGCGTGGTCAATAACCCCTCAGAAGTTGGTTTAGCGATTCCTAAGGCGCGACGTCCTCGCACGTCCGTAGTCGGATCGGCAAAGTCGACTCCCATAGAAAATGGTAGCTATCTCATCGAAACATCGGGACACCTTCGCCTCTATCAAGTGGTATCAGATTTCCAGGTTGATCGGTGAGATTTTCCAGTTTTCATAGTTTAGACCGAGTCTGTTCTTCATACCTATAGTCCACGAAAAAGCCAAAAAAAATTAGGGTTAGTTCATCATATCCGAACCAATCTGAGCCTTTGCATAATAGTTTTAGTGTTTTGCTTTGTTGAATTGGTGGTTTCATCGTCGTGTCAAGTTGCTGGTCTTAGTGTCTAGTCCTTTAGAGTTTCGAGTTCTGTTCATAAGTTGTCATGCCGCCGCTGCACCATCATCATCACCGCTGCAATATACCACCATCGTCATCACCACTGCCATATACCACCATCGTCGTCACCACTGCCATATGCCACCATCGTCATCACTGCTGCCATAGACCACCATCGTCGTCATCGCTGCCATATACCACATATCCACCACCATCACGCTAATTCGAGTCCACCTCAATCACAGATTCGCCACCAGTCCGTGTTCCACCACCCTACATATATCCGCCACCAGTCCAAGTTCCACCAGTTTCATCTCCGCCACCAGTCCGAGTCCAGTATTTCCTTCCCTGTTATTGATTTCGAGATCACACCATACTACGAGTCGTGACCAAGTCGGACTCCCCAACTTTCGTGCCACCCGTACAAGAAAAATAGTTCCAGTTAAAAAAAAACTAAGTCTGCAAAGTTCTGGCTAGGCAGTTTTTAGACCATTTGTAGACTTTTTCGAAAAAAAATTGTTGCGGAGCAAAAAAAAGAGGAAAAAAAGTACAAAAAAAGTGAAAAAAAGAGATTCAGAGTGTGCTCCTCCCTTGTTTACGTGCAGTGCCGTGATTTTGTTAGTGTTCTAGGCTCGTGTCTCTAGAACGGTCTAGCCTAGGACCAACACAGTCCCGTCGTTGAGCGTGTATTCAACTTTGCATCTCTGAATTGATTATTGCTGACATTTTTGCTACCATATCATAAGCCTTCCCAACTCCACATACATCTACATCGTGCGTTTGACATCACCTGGCAATCGCTCTGTTCAAGCTTTGAGAGTTTTGACTACAACGGTTGCCGATCACCATCTGCTGCTGGGTAAGAATTGGTAAGAATTTGAGATTTGCATGACGGATTTGTGACACCCCACCACCACCACTTTTTAGTAGTCTGTAGGATCATATTCTTGTGTGTTTCTATTGCTGCTAACCATGGCAGGATCACAAGCCGACGAGATTGACTGGGAGAACATGACGAAGAAGGAGCTTCTTGATAAATTTCAGCAAGTGTGAGTCAACAGGTGGAAGACGTGATGGCCAGCTTTGGAAAGGCACTGGAGAGGATTAATGACATTGAGAAGACAATTGACACCAAGTTGGACGCCAAGTTCGATGAAGTACTCGCATGTCTACCACAGCCACCACCCGCATCTTCTACATCATTGCAACAACATCAACAACCACCTCTACGCCGTGATCTAGCAGGGCGAGCGCAACGTGTTCCTCTTGAGCCAGGGCAAACTTCTGGTGCCACTGCTACTGCTGTTGATGCTTCTGTAGCTCCTGCTGCTACTGCAGAGGTGGAGGACTATTATGAGGATGAGGTTGATCAAAATCAGAACTACGTGCAACCACCAGCACCACCACCACCAGGTCGACCTCATGCATATAATCGCAATGGTAGGGCTGCAGCACCACCTCAGGTACGAGATTATGACCATATTCCTAAACTAAAATTGAATATTCCACCGTTTGAGGGTAGATACATTCCTGATGTATATCTTACTTGGGAGTTAGAAACTGAACAACGTTTCACATACTTACAATATCCTAAGGATAGACGTGTTGCTGCTGCTATTTGTGAATTCACTGGTTTTGCTTCTGTTTGCTGGTCTGAACATTGTAGATTATATCATGATAATATTCCTACTACTTGGTCTGCTTTGAAAACTGCTATGAGTACTCGCTGGGTTCCACCATATTATCAACGTGAATTACTTCAAAAACTACAGCGTTTGAGTCAAGGAAAAAATTCTGTAGAGAAGTATTATTAGGAATTACAAACTGGCATGATTAGATGTGGTATTGTTGAGGATAATGAAGCTATGCTTGCACGTTTTATGGGTGGATTAAATAGAGAGATTCAGACCATTTTAGAGTATAAGGAGTATAACAATATCACTCATTTATTCCATCTTGCTTGCAAAGCTGAATGTGAAGTGCACCCACAACCCCTGCTGCTATACATACTGGACCAATCACTAGAGCTCGCGCACGCCAATTGAATTACCAAGTACTTTCGTTTCTTGGTAACAATTCTAATGTTCATGAGAATATGATGCTTCCTAAATTGGATACATTTGTATTGATTACTAATGAAGGGGCTAGCATGGACAAGAGGGATGAACACTGGAGCAGAAACAAAGCTTGGAGATGAAGGCGTGTGCGAAGGGAACCAGAACAACGTTTCTAGTGTAGATTTCAGTACTTTGAAGCCTCCTTGATGACATACAAGGACATGGACGAAATATACAAGATGCCCTTTCATAAATTTCGTCCATAGCTTATAATAGGTGCTGTGCCACCTTATTTTTGGGCCAGGCCCATGTAATTTCGAAATACTTGAGTATAGGCTATTTTTAGAGTCCGTATGTGTGGGGAAACAAGAGTTATGGTTGGTTTCGGACCCCTCCTCCAAGGGTCACGAAATTCCCCCCTCTTCCTCCATATATACAGCCCTTAGGGCATCGTTTAGACTTTGGGTTTTGTTTAGATTAAAAGTTCGCCATAGCTGCAACTTTGCGTACTTCGTTTGTGTACAACGACCAGACCAAGACGTCACAGAACCCCACTTTCATCAATAAAGCTTTCCTCTTATATTCACAATATCCAGATTGCAATCTCAGTTTCTTGCTTGTTCTTCATTTGCTCGCAGGAAATAGACCCTCGTGGTCAGGTTGATCGTGCTCCGGGGTGGTCAATAACCCCTTGGAAGTTGGTTTAGCGATTGCTAAGGCGCGACATCCTCGCACGTTCGTAGTCGGATCATCAAAGTCGACTCCCACAGAAAACAATAGCTATCTCATCGAAACATCGGGACACCTTCGCCTCTATCAAGATGTAGATCAAAAGCACAAGATTATGGCCATATCATGTCACTTATGATTTGCATGTGATGTTAATCCTTTTATGCATCTTATTTTGCTTAGGACAACGGTAGCATTATAAGGTGATCCCTCACTAAAATTTCAAGATAAAATTGTGTTCTCCCCAAGTGTGCACTGTTGCGAAAGTTCGTTGTTTCGAAGCACCACATGATGATCGGGTGTGATAGACTCTATGTTCGCATACAATGGGTGCAAGCCAGTTTTGCACATGCGGAACACTTGGGTTAAACTTGACGAGCCTAGCATGTACAGACATGGCGTCGGAACACAAGAGACCGAAAGGTCGAACATGAGTCATATAGTAGATATGATCAACATGGAGATGTTCACCATTGAAACCACCTCATATCATGTGATGATTGGACTTAGGTTGGTGAATTTGGATTATTTTACACTCAGACAACCGAAGGGATGTTGATTTGATTGGGAGTTCTTAGGTAATATGATTAATTGAACTCTTTGTCTTGAACAATAGTCTAAGTTGTCTTTGCAAATTATGTTGTAGATCAATGGCTCGCGCAGTAGCTCCCCTGAATTTCAATGCGTTCCTAGAGAAAGCTAAGCTGAAAGATGATGGAAGCAACTTTGTGGACTTGGCCCGTAATCTGAGGATTATCCTCATGGCTGCCCAAAAGTCTTTTGTCCTTGATGCACCGCTTGGTGCGCCACCCCCTCCAGCGACTGTGGATGTTGTGAACGCCTGGTGGTCACGTGTTGATGACTACTCAATAGTTCAGTGCGCCATGTTGTATGGCTTAGAATCGGAACTTCAAAGGCATTTTGAACATCATGGAGCATATGAGATGTTCCAAGAGTTGAAGTTTATTTTTGAGAAAAATGCCCGGATCGAGAGGTATGAGACCTCCGAGAAGTTCTATGCCTGCAAAATGGAGAACGGCTCTGTCAGTGAGCACATACTCAGAATGTCTGGGTATTACAACCGTCTGGCTGATTTGGGAGTTGAGCTCCCGCCTGAGGTGGTCACTGACAGAGTTCTTCGATCGCTACCACCTAGCTACAAGAGCTTTGTGTTGAACTATAACATGCAAGGGATGAACAAGTCAGTCTCCGAGCTTTTCACGATGCTGAAAGTCGCTGAGTCAGACATCCAGACGGAGCATCAAGTGTTGATGGTCAATAAAACCACTAGTTTCAAGAAGAGCAAGGGAAAGAAGGGAAACTTCAAGAAGGGTGGCAAAGCAGTTGCTCCTCCCATGAAGAAACCCAAGGTTGGACCCAAGCCAGAAACTTAGTGCTTCTATTGCAAGGGAACTGGCACTGGAAGCGGAATTGCCCCAAGTATCTGGCCGACAAGAAGGGGGCCAACGTCAACAAAGGTATATATGACATACATGTTATTGATGTGTACCTTACCAGTTCTCGTTGTAGTGCCTGGGTATTTGATACCGGTGCGGTTGCTCACATTTGCAACTCTAAACAGGAACTACGGAATAGACGAAGGCTGGCGAAGGACGAAGTGATGATGCACGTGGGAAATGGTTCCAAGGTTGATGTGATCGCCGTCGGCACGCTCACTCTTTGATTACCATCGGGATTAGTGATAAACCTAAATAATTGTTATTTAGTGCCTGCGTTAAGCATGAACATTATACCTGGATCTTGTTTAATGCGAGACGGTTACTCATTTAAATCAGAGAATAATGGTTGTTATATTTATATGTGTAATATCTTTTATGGTCATGCACCCATTGTGAGGGGTTTATTCTTATTGAATCTCGATAGTGATGATATACATGTTCATAACATTGATGCCAAAAGATGTAGAGTTGATAATGATAGTACCACTTTCTTGTGGCACTGCCGCTTAGGTCATATTGGTGTAAAGCGCATGAAGAAACTCCATGCTGATGGACTTTTGAAGTCACTTGATTTTGAATCACTTGACACATGTGAACCATGCCTCATGGGCAAGATGACTAAAACCCCATTTTCCGGAACAATGGAACGGGCAAGTGACTTATTGGATATCATACATACTGATTTGTGCGGTCCAATGAGCATTGACACGCGTGGTGGGTATCGTTACTTTCTCACCTTCATCGATGATTTTATTAGATATGGGTATATTTACTTAATGAAGCATAAGTCTGAAACATTTGAAAAGTTCAAGCAATTTCAGAGTGAAGTTGAGAATCATCATAACAAGAAGATTAAATTCCTTCAATCCGATCGAGGGGGAGCATATCTGAGTTATGAGTTTGGCAATCACTTAAGACAATGTGGAATTGTTTCAAAACTAATGCCAACTGGAACACCATAGCGTAATGGTGTGTCCGAACGTCATAATCGTACCTTATTGGATATGGTGCGTTCTATGATGTCTCTTGCTGATCTGCCACTATCATTTTGGGGTTATGCATTAGAGACAGTTGCATTCACTTTAAATAGGGCACCACCTAAGTTCGTAGATACGACACTGTATGAACTATGGTTTGGCAAGAAAGCTAAGCTGTCGTTTCTTAAGGTTTGGGGCTGCGATGCTTATGTCAAAAGGCTTCAGCCAGAAAAGCTCGAACCCAAAGCGGACAAGTGCCTCTTTATAGGATACCTAAAAGAGATGGTTGGGTATACCTTCTATCTCAGATCCGAAGGCAAAGTGTTTGTCGCTAAGAACGGGTCCTTTCTCGAGAAAGAGTTTCTCTCGAAAGAATTGAGTGGGAGGAAGATAGAACTTGATGAGGTTGTTGAACCTTCTCTTCAACCAGAGAGTAGCGCAGCGCAGAAAGATGTTTCTGTGGCGCCTACGTCAGTTGAAGAGGAAGCTAATGATAGTGATCATGAAGTTTCGGATCAAGTTACTATCGAACCTCGTAGGTCGACAAGGATACGTACTACTCCTGAGTGGTACGGTAACCCTATCTTAGAGGTCATGTTGTTGGACAACGATGAACGTACGAGCTATGGAGAAGCGATGGCGGGCCCGAATTCTGACAAATGGTTAGAGGCCATGAAATTCGTGATGGGATCCATATATGAAAACAAAGTGTGAACTTTGGAAGTATTACCTGAAGGGCGAAAGGCCATTCAGAATAAATGGATCTTCAAGAAGAAGACGGACACAGACGGTAATGTCACCGTCTATAAAGCTCGACTTGAGGCAAAGGGGTTTTCACAAGTTCAAGGAGCTGACTATGATGAGACTTTCTCACCCGTAGCGATGCTAAAGTCCGTCAGAATCATGTTGGCAATAGCTCCATTTTTTGATTATGAAATCTGGCAGATGGATGTCAAAACAGCCTTCCTTAACGGTTTCCTTAAGGAAGAGTTGTATATGATGCAACAAGAAGGTTTTGTCGATCCAGAGAATGCTGACAAAGTGTGCAAGCTCCAGTGATCCATTTATGGACTGGTGCAAGCATCTCGGAGTTGGAATCTTCACTTTGATGAGGTGATCAAAGCGTTTGGGTTTATACAAGTTTACGGAGAAGCTTGTATTTACAAGAAAGTGAGTGGGAGCTCTATAGGGTTTCTAATATTATATGTGGATGACATATTGTTGATTGGAAATAATATATAACTTTTGGAAAACATGAAGGAATATTTGAACAAGAGTTTTTCAATGAAGGACCTAGGAGAAGCTGCTTTCATATTAGGCATCAAGATCTATAGAGATAGATGGAGACGCTTAATAGGACTTTCACAAAGCACATACCTTGATAAGATTTTGAAGAAGTTCAAAATGGATCAATCCAAGAAGGGGTTCTTGCCTGTTTTGCAAGGTGTGAAGTTGAGTAAGACTCAATGCCCAGCGACTACAGAGGATAGAGAAAAGATGAGTGTCATTCCTTATACTTCTGCCATAGGCTCTATCATGTATGTGATGCTGTGCACAAGGCCAGATGTCAGCCTTGCCATAAGTATGGCCAGAAGGTTTCAAGGTGATCCAGGAGTGGAACACTGGACATCGGTCAAGAATATCCTTAAGTACCTGAAAAGGAGTAAGGAAATGTTTCTCATTTATGGAGGTGATCAAGAGCTCGTCGTAAAGGGTTACATTGATGCAAGCTTTGACACTGATCCGGATGACTCTAAGTCTCAAACTGGATACGTATATATTCTAAATGGGGGGTGGTAAGCTAGTGCAGTTCCAAGCAAAGCGTGGTAGCTGATTCTACATGTGAAGCGGAGTACATAGCTGCCTCGGAGGCAGCGATGGAAGGTGTCTGGATGAAGCAGTTCATGATAGATCTTGGAGTTGTGCCCAGTGCACTGGACCCAATGACTCTGTTCTATGACAACACTGGTGCCATTACTCTAGCCAAGGAAGCAAGGTTTCACAAGAGGACCAGACACATAAAGCGACGCTTCAATTCCATCTGTGATGTGATCAAGGAGGAGGGCATAAACATTTGCAAAGTACATATGGATCTGAATGTTGCAGATCCGTTGACTAAACCTCTTCCACGGGCAAAACATGATCAACACCAGAACTCTATGGGTGTTAGATTCATTACCATGTAATACTAGATTATTGACTCTAGTGCAAGTGGGAGACTGTTGGAAATACGCCCTAGAGGCAATAATAAAGTGGTTATTATTATAGTTCCTTGTTCATGATAATCGTTTATTATCCATGCTATAATTGTATTGACTTGAAACTCAAATACATATGTGGATACATAGATAACAACATGTCCCTAGTGAGCCTCTACCAGACTAGCTCATCGATCAAAGATGGCTATGGTTTCCTAGCCATAGACATGAGTTGTCATTTGATAACGGGATCACATCATTAGGAGAATGATGTGATGGAGAAGACCCAAACTGTAAATGTAGCATATGATCGTCTCAAGTTTATTGCTATCGTTTTCTGCATGTCAAGTATCTGTTCCTATGACCATGAGATCATGCAACTCCCTGACACCGGAGGAGTACCTTGTGTGTATCAAACGTTGCAACGTAACTGGGTGACTATAAACATGCTCTACAGGTATCTCCGAGGGTGTCTGTTGAGTTGGCATGGATCAAGACTGGGATTTGTCACTCCATATGACGGAGAGGTATGTCGGGGCCCACTCGCTAATACAGCATCACAATGAGCTTGCAAGCAATGTGACTAAGGAGTTAGCCATGAGATGTTGTATTACGAAACGAGTAAAGAGACTTGCCGGTAACGAGATTGAACTAGGTATGGAGATACCGACGATCGAATCTCGGGCAAGTAACATATCGCCGGACAAAGGGAATTGTATACAGGATTAACTGAATCCTTGACATCATGGTTCAACCGATAAAGATCTTCATGTAATATGTAGGAATCAATATGGGCATCCATGTCCCGCTATTGGTTATTGACCGGAGAGGAGTCTTGGTCATGTCTACATGATTCTCGAACCCGTAGGGTCGCACGCTTAACGTTCGATGGCGCTACGGTAGTATTGAGATATTAATAGTGGGAAGTACGAAGGTTGTTTGAAGTACTGGATGGGATCCAGGACATCACGAGGAGCTCCGAAATAGTCCGGAGGTAAAGATTCATATATGGAAAGTTGTTATCGGGGTTCCGAAAAAAGTTCAAGTTTTTTCGGTATTGTACCGGGAAGGTTCTAGAAGGTTCTAGAGTGGGGCCCACCTGCATGGGGGACCCACATGAATGTGGGTAGTGGGGAAAGTCCCCACAACCCTGCTCTAGGCGCACCAAGATCCTCCTTTAAAAGGAATAGTATCATATCCCAAGGGGATAAGATCAGGATCCCTAAAAAGGGGGATAGCGATCGGTGGGGAAGGAAAGGTGGGATTTCCTTCCTCCCCTTTGGCCAATGACCCTAGGGCCTTGGAGGGAAAGCCACCAGCTCCCTTGACGCCTATATAAAGGTGAGGAGGCATTGCGTGTTAACTCTCCCAACTCCTCCCACGTTTCACCGGTACACGCTTGGCGAAGCCCTGCCGGAATTCCGCTGCTACCACCACCACCATATCGTCGTGTTGGTCCCGAACTCATCTACCCCCTCTCTCTCACTTGCTGGATCAAGAAGGAGAGGACGCCACCGAGCCGTACGTGTGCTAAACTCAGAGGTGCCGTCCGTTCGGCACTTGATCGGGAGTTCGTGGACGGATCGTGATTGGACCGCGAAGACGTTCGACTACATCAATCGCGTTTCTTAACGCTTCCGCTTAGAGATCTACAAGGGTATGCGGATCCAATCTCTCCTCTCATAGATGGTCAACTCCTAGATTGATCTTGGTGAGCGTAGGAATTTTTTTGTTTCCCATGCAACGTTCTCCAACAGTTTTTGGGTCACCCGAGAACTTTAGGAGCGAGGAGTTAATCTTCAACATCGTCCCTTTCCGAAGTGGATACCACATGCTCGTCAGGCGCATAGCGTTTGCTCTATTCAACGCAGTCCCGCATTACGCTTACCTCAAGCTTAAAATGCCAAGACCTAATGGTGTTATCGCAGTTAATGGTAACACGAAACGCTCACTCCAGACCGAGGAGCAGACCGTGGCCTTCGTGGCCGAGGTGCAGGCATCCGAGGAGGTAGCCCGTTGCGGTAAACGGACCCCTAGTTCTTCGAAGCATATGCGAGCCACGCCCGTTGACCTCGGACACGTACCCCCACACCCTAAATAGGGGTACGGGCTTCTCACTTGCTCCCCTTGGAAGGGGCACTATGTCCCCAGGGTGCACAATTTCCCACTAAAGATTCATTGGGCCGTGGAGGAGCCAAATTCATGAAAACGTCAAATCGGCTAGACCGAGGAATGATGAAGCTTCAAGCTTCGACATCGGCAGGGTTCTATCAAAGAACCAGCCAGCAAAAGTATATCCACGTGCCTTGAACCACACAACGGACATCTGCAGACCTCTTTAAAGGACTCAGCTAGTGAACGCTTCAAGCACATGCAAGGCCTAGGTTGCATACAATCCATATAGTCTTTGCCATCAACGAGGACAAGCCGGTCAACAACATGAAGACTTAGACGTGCGGTAGGAAGCAACACGGGCTCATAAACCCAATGACAATATCCGCCCTATTTTTATTTGCTCCCCTATTTACTTTTTGCATTGTATCTTTTTAGTTTCTCTTGTTACAGCTCGGCATGTAAAGCTTGAAGTTATAAAATAAAGAAATCATGCCCTTCAAGGTCCTTACTGTATTTCAGTACAAGCATTGCCTGCGAGCTACAAGAATGTCTTTAAGATACAATTGCTAAAGGGCTTTGTTTCCCTGTCCTGAAATACAAGTCCGAGGTACTCGGCGTCTCGGATGTTGCATTACATGCATCAGTTTTGAACCTAGATTTTGGTCAATAGTTGGGTTGCCTGGATCCTATGTGTACCCCTTACATTCCTAATAAATTCGGCTAAGGGTGTAACGGGAGAACCACTGTGATAGTGCCGCCAGTTTAATTAGCAGAGCGCCTCACCGGAGAAAGCCGAAAACTGACTATCTGGGTAGGCGAAAACTGGTCAGCAATCCGAAGACCGCGGTAAGCGTCATGATGATAGCGAACACCCGTGTTAAATGAAGGGCTTCTTCGTAGCATTAGCCGAAGTGTGCGATGGCTTACACCTCGGCTAGCTAAGCCGACCAATTCACACACCGGGGGCTCGTCATCAGCCCCCACAGTCAAACTCCTATGACTAAGTGAAAGTTACAAAAATGTTATAGTCTGATTGCCTAGTTCCTATGAGCACAGACCGCCTTCGGGTACCGAGACATCGGCTAAGGGTCAGAGGTGTCTCAAGGAACACCCTTTGTATATTCTACATTGGGGCAGAAGCCGACGACTAGCCACTTTCAGTTCAACATGGTCAAACAGGAGGAATATTAATTAAACAACACAACCATAGGAGGGAATTTAAAGATAGACTCATTGCGAGAAAATGATAGTTTTTATACATCCCAAACACTTCGGCATTCCGAAGTGCTATCTAAAAATGCAAAGTGCCTTTTGGACACATGGCCTCGGGAACCCGGGCGCCCTCTTCCACTTCGATGAAGAACTGCTCTGTGGTGCGCAGCTTCCCTTCGGGGGCCCCGTAGCAACGATTGCTGCATCCACCTTTCGAAAATGCGTCTTCACGCAGGCGTACGCCCGCTGTGCTCCCTCTAGGCATGCAGATCGCTTCCAACAATCCACCTGCGGGGCGATAACCCGCAGCCGAGCTAGGAGGCCAAAGAAGCTGGTCGGCAGGGCTTTGGCGGGCCACAACTTGATGCAGAGGTCATGGAGCGCTGGCCTCGCCACGTGGAATAGCTCTGCCAGCTGCTTCATTCGATGATTTAGTAGCTACGACAATGGCGACTCCTGGAACTGCCGCCAGAACACCCTCTCCTCCTCCTGGCCCTCCTGCTGGTCGAAGTGAAGGGTGGTGTCCACCACACTCTTCGGGGGATCCGTGAAGACCTCTGCAAAACGCCACAGCTGGGTGAGCTCGACACACCCTTTGCTACCAAACACACATTGAAGTAGACATGGCTTACCCGCAGCTATCTGCTCCACTTGTTGGAGCACCTCATGATCGGCCTGGGCCGCGGTCTGGAGCTCGGAGTGTGTAAGTCGGAGCTTCTTCAGCTACTCTTTCATCTGCTTCTCCTCAGCCTGAAGTTTATCGCGTGCTTCGAACATGCCCTTCAGGGTCTCCTCTTCCTCCAGGACCTGCGCCTGGTCCTTCTCCCTAGCCACCTTCTTGGCAGCTCGGGCCTTCTCCGCCTTCACGGCCAGAGCCTTCTGCTGCTCCACCTCCTACCGAGCCTTCTTGAGCTCATCCTTGAGCCCCTCAAGCTCAGCCAAGGCCGCTGTCATTCCAATAGTTTGGCATTAGCTCCTAATTCCAAAACAAAAAACGGCACGCTTTTCGTGTCCAAAGTAACATTCAAGGGCACGAAGTACTGGTCGCTTACCGTGAGACTGCTCGAACCGCTAGTTCATCAGGTCGAGGTCCTTCTCGGACCTCTCGAGCTTTCGGTTCACCTTCGCAATCTCCTCGGAGACGGAGCTCGGAGCCGAGGTAGAAACCTGGATACGGGGGGGGGGGGTGGGGGGGGGGGGGATCTTTCACGATTGGAGTGGATCCTATGAAGAACGCGAAGAACACGAGAGGGAAAACAAGAGGAAACACTCAAATAGACTTGATCCAATCACACATATGCTAGATTCAAACACACAAAGAGGTAACAAAGGTTCAAATCCAACAAAGGGGATACAAAGGGAACTAGGTCTTCTCAATCCTTGAAGGAAGGAAGTCTTGAATCCTTGAAGGATCTTCCCACAAGGGGTCTTGAATCCACTTGGTGGATCTTCTCCTAGGAGGCCTTGGTCTCTGATGAGGACATCAATACCATTGTTACACCCACAGCCCATGCTGCTATACATACCGGACCAATTACTAGAGCTTGCGCATGCCAATTAAATTACCAGGTACTTTCGTTTCTTGGTAATGTTTCTAATGTTCATGAGAATATGATGCTGCCTAAATTGGATACATTTATCTTGCTTACAAATGAAGGGCCTAGCTTGGACAAGAAGGATGAACATTGGAGCAAGATCAAGCATGGAGATGATGGCATGCGCAAGGGGAACAAGAACAGAGTTACAAGTGATGATTTCAGGACTTTGAAGCCACCATAATGAGTGCATGAAGCCTTGGACAAAATATACAAGATGTCACTTCATAAATTTCGTCCAGAAGCTATTATAGGTGATGTGTCACCTTCTTATTGGGCCAGGCCCATGTAATTTCGAAATACTTGAGTATAGGCTGTTTTTAGAGTCCGTATGTGTGAGGAAACAAGAGTTAGGGTTAGTTTCGGACCCCTCCTCCAAGGGCCACGAAATTCCCCCTCTTCCTCCATATATACAGCCCTTAGGGCACCGTTTAGACTTTGGGTTTTGTTTAGATTAAAAGTTCGCCATAGCTGCAACTTCGCGTACTTCATTTGTGTTCAATGACCAGACCAAGACGTCATAAAACCCCACCTTGATCAATAAAGTTTTCATCTTATATTCGCAATATCTAGATTGCAATCTTAGTTTCTTGCTTGTTCTTCGTTTGCCTGCAGGAAATAGGCCTTCGTGGTCAGGTTGATCGTGCTCTGGCGTGGTCAATAACCTCTTGGAGTTGGTTTAGCGATTGCTAAGGCACGACGTCCTCGCACGTTCATAGTCGGATCGTTAAAGTCTACTCCTCGGAAACGATAATCACCATCTCATCGAAAGACGGGACACCTTTGCCTCTATCAAGTGGTATCAGATTTCCAGGTTGCTCGGTGAGATTTTACAGTTTTTCGTAGTTTAGATCGAGTCTGTTCTTCATACCTACAATCCAGGAAAAAGCCCAAAAAAATTAGGGTTAGTTCATCATATCCGAACCAATCTGAGCCTTTGCATAATCTTTTTAGAGTTTTGCTTTGTTGAATTTGTGGTTGCATCGTCGTGTCGAGTTGCTGGTCTTAGCGTCTAGTTACCTTAGAGTTTTGAGTTCTGGTCACAGGTTTTCACGTCGCCAACACGCCATCGTCATCGCCGCTGCCATATACCATCACCAAATATTCGCTGCCAATCCGAGTCCATATACATCCACCGCATATCCGCCACCAATCCGAGTCATATACATCCATCAGGTCACCATCACGCCAATCCGAGTCCAATTCCACCACAGATTCGCCACCAGTCCATGCTCCACCGCCCATCATATACCATCACCAGTCCGAGTTCCACCTGATTCATCTCCGCCACCAGTCCGAGTCCAGTATTTGTTCCTTTATTTTCGAGTTCCAGATCATGCGATACTATGAGTCGTGAACAAGTCGGACTCCCCAACTTCCGTGTTACCCGTACAAGAAAAATAGTTCCAGTTTAAAAAAAAAACTAAGTCTGGAAAATCCTGGCTAGGCAGTTTTTAGACTATTTGTAGACTTTTTCGAAAAAAATTTGTTGCGGAGCAAAAAAAAAGAGGAAAAAAGTGCAAAAAAAAGTGAAAAAAAGAAAAAAAATCAGAGTGTGCTCCTCCCTTGTTTACGTGCCGCACCGTGATTTTGTTAGTGTTCTAGGCTCGCGTCTCTAGCACGGTCTAGCCCAGGACCAGCACAGTACCATCGTTGAGCGTTTATTCAACTTTGCATCTCTGAATTGATTATTGCTGGCCCTTTTTGCTACCAT
This sequence comes from Thinopyrum elongatum, assembly GCA_011799875.1. Taxonomy (NCBI): domain Eukaryota; kingdom Viridiplantae; phylum Streptophyta; class Magnoliopsida; order Poales; family Poaceae; genus Thinopyrum; species Thinopyrum elongatum. The sequence continues at coordinate 184,474,663 of CM022301.1, forward strand.
ATTATAAGCCATCCCAGCTCCACATACATCTACATCGTGCGTTTAACTCTCCCTGGTAATCGCTCTATCCAAACTTTGAGAGTTTTGACTACAACGGTTGCCGATCACCGCCTGCTGCTTGGTAAGAACTGGTAAGACTTTGAGATTCGCTTGACGGATTTGTGACACCCCACCACTTTCTAGTAGTCTGTAAGATCATATTCTTGTGTGTTTCTATTGTTGCTAACCATGGCAGGATCACAAGCCGACGAGATTGACTGGGAGAACATGATGAAGAAGGAGCTTCATGATAAATTTTAGCAAATGTTGAGTCAACAGGTGGAAGACGTGATGGCCAGCTTTGGAAAGGCACTGGAGAGGATTGATGACGTTGAGAAGACAATTGACACCAAGTTGGACGCCAAGTTCGATGAAGTACTCGCGCGTCTTCCACAACCACCACCTGCATCTGCTACACTATTACAACAACAACCACCTCCATGCCCCGAAACAGCCCTCCGCCGAGCGGGCCGTGTTCCTCTTGAGCCTGGACAAACTTCTGGTGCCGCTGCTACTGCTGTTGATGCTTCTGTAGCTCCTGCTGCTACTGCAGAGGTGGAGGACTATTACGAGGATGAGGTTGATCAAAATCAGAACTACGTGCAACCACCAGCACCACCAGCACCAGGTCGACCTCATACGTATAATCGCAACGGTAGGGCTGCGGCACCACCTCAGGTACGAGATTATGACCATATTCCTAAACTAAAATTGAATATTCCACCGTTTGAGGATAGATACATTCCTGATGTATATCTGACTTGGGAATTAGAAACTGAACAATGTTTCACATGCTTACAATATCCTGAGGAAAGACGTGTTGCTGCTGCTGTTTGTGAATTCACTAGTTTTGCTTCTGTTTGCTGGTCTGAACATTGTAGATTATATCAGGATAATATCCCTACTACTTGGGCTACTTTGAAAACTGCTATGCGTACTCGTTGGGTTCCACCATATTATCAACGTGAGTTACTTCAAAAACTGCAGCATTTGAAACAGGGAATTTTTTTTGTAGAGGAATATTACCAGGAATTACAAACTCGCATGATTAGATGTGGTATTGTTGAGGATAATGAAGCTATGCTTGCATGTTTTATGGGTGGATTAAATAAAGAGATCCAGACCATTCTAGAGTATAAGGAGTATAATAATATAACTCGTTTATTCCATCTTGCTTGCAAAGCTGAACGTGAAGTGCAGGATCGACAGGCATTAGCGCGAACTAATTTTCTGCAGGTCGATCTTCATCATGGACACCATGTACATCCTCTACTCCCACACGTCCTATTGCAGCACCACTGACTTCAGCCGCCAATTCCAACCGAGATACAAGAAAACAGGTACCACCACCACCATCTGCCAGGAGTGCACCTTCCGGTCCCGCACAGAGCTCTTCTTCATCCATGGCATCAATAGGGCAAACACATGAGGTTATATGCCGTCGTTGCAAGGGTGGAGGTCACTATGCGAGCAAATGTCCATCTCCGCATGTGATGATTGTTATTGAGGATGGTGGGTATGAGTCCACTAGTGACTATGATGAGGAGGCTTTGGCTCTTATTGCAAGTGAAGAACATGGTGAAGATGATTCTGAACATGTGACGCAATACATGGCTGCTGAAGATGCTGATAGGTATGAGAGTTTAGTTGCTCAACGTGTTTTGAGTGTGCAGGTAACACAAGCTGAGCAAAATCAGAGGCATAATTTGTTCCATACAAAGGGACTTGTGAAGGAACGTTCTGTCCGCATCATCATTGATGGAGGGAGCTGCAACAACTTGGCTAGCATGGAGATGGTGGAGAAGCTATCTCTCACCACAAGACCACATCCACATCCTTACTACATCCAATGGTTCAACAACAGCGGCAAGGTTAAGGTAACACGTACTGCTCGTGTGCATTTTAGTATCTCTACATATGCTGATTATTTTGATTGTGATGTGGTACCCATGCAAGCATGTTCCTTATTACTTGGTAGACCATGGCAATTTGATAAAAATTCTGTACACCATGGTAGAAACAATCAGTATACTCTTGTTCATAAGGATAAACTTATTACTTTGCTTCCTATGTCTCTTGATTCCATTTTGAAAAATGATATTAATAGAGCTAATAAAGCAAAATAGGAGAAAAATAAGAGTGAAAATCAGATTGTGGCAAAAGAATTTGAGCAACAAATGAAGCCTAATAATAAACCATCTAGTGTTGCTTCTGAAATTAAATTGAAAAGTTCATGTTTACTTGCCACCAAATCTGATATTGATGAGCTAGATTTCAACAAATCTGTTTGCTATGCTTTTATGTGCAAAGAGGCATTATTTTCATTTGAGGACGTGCCTTCCTCTTTGCCTCCTGCTGTCACTAACATTTTGCAGGAGTTCGCTGACGTCTTTCCACAAGACGTGCCACCGGGATTACCACCTATTCAAGGGATTGAGCATCAGATTGACTTAATTCCCGGTGCTTCGCTGCCAAACCGTGCGCCATACCGTACCAATCCAAAGGAGACGAAGGAGATTATGCGTCAAGTACAGGAGCTGCTCGACAAAGGTTATATATGCGAATCTCTTAGTCCTTGTGCTGTTCCTATCATACTAGTGCCAAAAAAGGATGGTACATCGCGTATGTGTGTTGATTGTAGAGGCATTAATAATATTACTATTCGTTATCGTCATCCTATACCTATGCTAGATGATATGCTTGATGAATTGAGTGGCTCTACAATATTCTCCAAAGTTGATTTGCGTAGTGGATACCATCAAATTCGTATGAAATTTGGAGATGAATGGAAAACAACATTTAAAACTAAGTTTGGGTTATATGAGTGGTTAGTCATGCGTTTTGGGTTAACTAATGCACCTAGTACTTTCATGAGATTAATGAACGAAGTTTTACGTGCTTTCATTGGACGATTTGTGGTAGTTTACTTTGATGATATACTGATTTATAGCAGATCTTTGGAGGAACATTTGGAACATTTACATGCTGTTTTTATTGCTCTACGTGATGCATGTTTGTTTGGTAAACTTGGGAAGTGCACCTTTTGCACCGATCGAGTATCTTTTCTTGGCTATGTTGTTACTCCAGAGGGAATTGAAGTTGATAAAGCCAAGATTGAAGCTATTGAGAGTTGGCCGCAGCCCAAAACGGTCACACAAGTGAGGAGTTTCCTTGGCCTCGCTGGTTTCTATAGGCGATTTGTGAGAGATTTCAGCACCATTGCTGCACCTCTCAATGAGCTTACAAAGAAGGATGTGCCTTTTGTTTGGGGTACTGCACAGGAAGAAGCCTTCACGGTATTGAAAGATAAATTGACACATGCTCCTTTACTCCAACTTCCTGATTTTAATAAGACTTTTGAGCTTGAATGTGATGCTAGTGGAATTGGATTAGGAGGTGTGCTATTACAAGATGGTAAACCTGTTGCATACTTTTCTGAAAAATTGAGTGGGCCTAGTCAGAATTATTCTACTTATGATAAGGAATTATATGCTCTTGTTCGGACCTTAGAAACATGGCAACATTATTTATGGCCCAAAGAATTTGTTATACATTCTGATCATGAATCTTTGAAACACATTAAAAGTCAAGCAAAACTGAACCGTAGACATGCTAAATGGGTTGAATTCATTGAGACTTTCCCTTATGTCATTAAACACAAGAAGGGTAAAGAAAATGTTATTGCTGATGCATTGTCTCGTCGTTATACTATGCTTTCACAACTTGACTTTAAAATATTTGGTTTGGAGACCATCAAAGATCAATATGTGCATGATCCTGAATTTAAAGATGTATTGCAGAATTGTAAAGAAGGGAGAACATGGAACAAGTTCGTCGTTAACGATGGATTTGTGTTTCGTGCTAACAAGCTATGCATTCCAGCTAGCTCCGTTCGTCTTTTGTTGTTGGAGGACGCGCATGGAGGAGGATTAATGGGACACTTTGGCGTAAAGAAGACGGAGGATGTACTTGCTACACATTTCTTTTGGCCAAAGATGAGACGGGATGTTGAGCGCTTTGTTGCTCGTTGCACTACATGTCAAAAAGCTAAGTCACGACTCAATCCTCATGGTTTATATATGCCTTTGCCTGTACCTAGTGTTCCATGGGAGGATATATCTATGGACTTCGTTTTGGGTTTACCTCGAACAAAGAAGGGGAGGGATAGCATATTTGTTGTCGTGGATAGGTTCTCGAAAATGGCACACTTTATACCATGTCATAAAAGCGATGATGCTGCTAATGTTGCTGATTTGTTCTTTCGTGAAATTATTCGCTTGCATGGTGTGCCAAATACTATTGTTTCAGATTGTGATACCAAATTTCTTAGCCACTTTTGGAGATGTTTATGGGCTAAGTTGGGGACTAAACTGCTTTTTAGTACTACTTGTCACCCCCAAACTGATGGACAAACTGAAGTAGTCAATAGAACATTGTCTACTATGCTTAGGGCTGTTTTGAAGAATAAAAAGAAAATGTGGGAAGAATGCTTGCCTCATATTGAATTTGCTTATAATCGTTCGTTGCATTCTACTACTAAGATGTGCCCTTTTGAAATTGTATATGGTTTCCTACCTCGTGCACCTATTGATTTGTTGCCTCTTCCATCTTTGGAGAAGGTTAATTTTGATGCTAAACAACGTGCTGAATTGATCTTAAAAATGCATGAGTTAACTAAGGAGAACATTGAGTGTATGAATGCTAAATATAAAATTGCTGGAGATAAGGGTAGAAAGCATGTTGTGTTTGCACCTGGAGATCTTGTTGGTTACATTTGCGTAAGGATAGATTTCCTGATTTACGCAAATCAAAGCTAATGCCACGTGCTGATGGTCCTTTTAAGGTGTTAGAGAAAATAAATGATAATGCATATAAACTTGAGCTGCCTGCAGATTTTGGGGTTAGTCCCACTTTTAACATTGCAGATTTGAAGCCTTATTTGGGTGAGGAAGATGAGCTTCCGTCGAGGACGACTTCATTTCAAGAAGGGGAGGATGATGAGGACATCAATACCATTGTTACACCCACAGCCCCTGCTGCTATACATACTGGACCAATTACTACAGCTCGCGCACGCCAATTAAATTATCAGGTACTTTCGTTTCTTGGTAATGATTCTAATGTTCATGAGAATATGATGCTGCCTAAATTGGATACATTTGTTTTGCTTACAAATGAAGGGCCTAGCTTGGACAAGAAAGAGGAACCTTGGAGCAAGTTCAAGCATGGAGATGATGGCATGCGCAAGGGGAACAAGAACAGAGTTACAAGTGATGATTTCAGGACTTTGAAGCCACCATAATGAGTGCATGAAGCCTTGGACGAAATATACAAGATGCCACTTCATAAATTTCGTCCAGAGGCTATCATAGGTGCTGCGTCACCTTATTATTGGGCTAGGCCCATGTAATTTCGAAATACTTGAGTATAGGCTGTTTTTAGAGTCCGTATGTGTGGGGAAACAAGAGATAAGGTTGGTTTCGGACCCCTCCTTCAAGGGCCACGGAATCCCCCCCTCTTCCTCCATATATACAGCCCTTAGGGCACCGTTTAGACTTTGGGTTTTGTTTAGATTAAAAGTTCGCCATAGCTGCAACTTCGCGTACTTCGTTTGTGTTCAACGACCAGACCAAGACGTCACAGAACCCCACCTTGATCAATAAAGCTTTCATCTTATATTCGCAATATCCAGATTGCAAATCTTAGTTTCTTGCTTGTTCTTCATTTGCTTGCAGGAAATAGACCCTCGTGGTCAGGTTGATCGTGCTCCGGCGTGGTCAATAACCTCTCGGAGTTGGTTTAGCGATTGCTAAGGCGCGACGTCCTCGCACGTTCGTAGTCGGATCGTCAAAGTCTACTCCACGAAAAATGATAGCCTCCATCTCATCGAAAGACGGGACACCTCTGCCTCTATCACCGTGGGATGCTCTGCATCATCTCCCCCCCTGGGAAAGATCCGACCTCGGATCAAAAGCCTCATCACCATGGTAGGGAGAGAGATCCTTGACGTTGAAGACGTCACTCACGTTGTACTTGTCTCGTGGTATGTCGAACTTGTATGCATTGTTGTTGTAGTGTGCGATCACCTTGAAGGGTCCGTCCGCTCGAGGTAGTAGCTTGGGCTTGCATTCGTTGGGGAAGCGGTCCTTGCGAAAGTGTAGCCACACAAGATCACCAATGTTGAATATCATGGGTTGCTTGTTGATGTTGATCTTGGTCATGAGGCGGTGTACTTGGCGCTCGCTAGCTTGTCTTGTATCTTCATGCACCTTTTTGAGATAGCTCGCTAGTGCACTCGCATCCATGTTGATGCGCTCTTGTAGAGGTAGCGGTAGAATGTCCAGTGGGGACAACAGATTGAAACCATAGACGACCACGAAGGGGGACTTGCTGGTGGTCGAATGTCTTGCTCGATTGTAGGCGTACTCGATGATGGGTAAGCATTCCTCCCACTCCTTGATGTTCTTCTTGATCAACATGCATAGGAGAGTAGATAGTGTCATGTACGTGACCTCCGTTTGGCCATCGATTTGCGAATTGTATGCCGAAGAGAAAAAGAGGTTCATTCCGAGCTTGGCACAAAGTGTCTTCCAAAAGTAGTTAAGGAACTTTACGTCGTGGTCCGACACGATAGTCTTGGTCACTCCATGTAGACACAAGATTTCCCTACAAAAAAGATTGGCAACATGTGAAGCATTGTCTATCTTGTTGCATGGAATAAAGTGTGCCATCTTAGAGAATCGGTCCACAACAACAAATACCGAATATTTTCCATTTTGAGTACGTGGCAAACCAAGCACAAAATCCATACTAATGTCTTCCCATGGGCGATACGGAATAGGAAGTGGCATATATAGACCATGGGATTGAACTTTTGACTTTGCTTTGCGACATGTAGAGCAATGGCTGGTGAAGCATGATACGTCGCGGCACATCTTGGGATAATAGTAGTTCTTGGAGAGTGTGGCGAATGTCTTTTCCCATCCAAAGTGTCCCATAAGTCCTCCTCCATGAGACTCTTGCAAAAGTAGCAAACGAAGAGAAGACTCGGGTATAGAAAGCTTGTTAGCTCTCATTAGATAATCATCCTTGATATAATATCACCCGCAAGTGTGATGCATTTTACATTTTGCATAAGGAATGGCAAATGAAACATCATGTGCATACAAGTCTTTGATGTGCTCAAATCCAATGACATTCAATTCAAGTTGAGTTACAAGTATGCATTTGCGGGAAAGAGCGTCCGCCACAACATTTTCCTTACCTTTGATGTACTTGATAACATAAGGAAATGACTTAATGACCTCACTCCATTTGGCATGTTGCTTATTCAATTTTGTTTGACCTTTAAGGTATTTAAGCATCTCATGATCCGTATGGATGACAAATTCACGAGGACGAAGATAATGCTCCTACACATGCAAGACTCTCACTAAAGCATATAGTTCTTTGTCATAAATGGGATAGTTAAGTTGCGCTCCGGAAGTTTCTCGCTAAGGTATGTGATTGGGCGCTTCTCTTGCATTAACACACCTCCTGTGCCATTACCGCTAGCATCTCAATGCACTTCAAATTTTGTCAAAATTGGGCAATGCAAGTAATGGAGCATGTGTAAGCAAATTCTTAAGCTCATGAAATGCAATATCTTGGGATGGTCCCCCAAAAAATGATGCATTATTCTTACTCAAGGCATGCAATGGTGATGCAATAGTGCTAAAGTACTTAATGAATCGGCGATAGAAACTGGCTAGGCCAAGGAAGCTACGCACTTGTTGCAAGTTAGTTGGTTGTGGCCAAGTTTTAATAGCGTCAATTTTAGCTTCATCAACATCAACACCCTTAGAAGACACAACAAAACCCAAGAAAACAAGCTTGTCAACACCAAATGTGCATTTCTCCATATTAGCATAAAGTAGCTCGTTGCTAAGAGTTTGCAAAACGTCCCTAAGATGGGTGACATGTTCTTCTAGAGATTTGCTAAACACAAGTATATCATCAAAGTAGACTACAACACATATGCCAATGTATTTGTGAAGAACATAGTGCATCACACGCATGAAAGTGCTGGGTGCTTCGGATGCCTCCTAGCGGAGTTAGATCCGGAGGTAGCTCATCGGGGAATACATCCTTGAATTCCTGCAATAAATGAGACAACACTAAAGTTAGATGGTGAGAGGTGTTAGTCCTTGCCGCTTCATCCTTGCATACTAGGACATAGTGTATGACACTAGATGGGTTCGCACACACTTCGCATGTCTCTTTTGGTAGCTAAAAGCACTAAGTTTTTCTTGTCTCTCATCGTGGAGGCCCTCATTTTGGGCTGGTGGCACTCACTCTCTTTTTGGTGGCTCACTCTCTCACTATTCTCTCCACGATGGGTGGATGTTTGCTTGTCGGCGATCACTTGACTTGGCGACATGGGTCATAGCACGTACTCCTTACCCTTAATTTTGAAGTTATAGTGATTGGTTCGCCCGTTGTGAATGACGCCAGGTCGAATTGCCAAGGTCTTCCAAGGAAGAGGTGGCAAACAGACATGGGAACCACATCACACTCCAATGTGTCTTCGTATGCTCCAATCTTGAAGGAGACTTGAACGGTGTGCTCCACTTGAATAGTGCTGGAGTCACTAAGCCATTGGACCTTGTAGGGACGAGGATGCTTCATCATGACCAATTGTAGCTTGGTACATAGTTCTTCACTTGCCAAATTGTGGTAACTTCCTCCATCGATGATGACCTTCACGGAAAGTCCATTGATGCCCGCTTTCGTGTGGAAGATATGGCAATGTTGGTCGATGTCTTGTTGACGTTGAAGTGTCAAGACCTTGGAGATAACAAGAGCGGGGCTTGAATCATTGACGCAAAAGACTTGATCGTCTTCATCTCCATTAACTCGTCGATGCATGGCCACATGCTCAAGGGCTTGCATTACTTCCTCACTCACTGAGTCATGATACGTCTCCAACCTATCTATAATTTTTGATTGTTCCATGCTGTTATATTATCAATCTTGGATGTTTTATATTCATTTTATAGCAACTTTATATTATTTTTTGGGACTAACCTATTGACATAATGCCCAGTGCCAGTTGCTGTTTTTTGCTTGTTTTTTACTTCGCAGAATATCAGTACCAAATGAAGTCCAAATGCCACGAAACATTTTGGAGATTTTTTTCTACCGAGAAGACAACTTTGGAGCCAAGGGAGTACTAGAGGGGAGGCCCCTAGGGCCCACAAGGCACCAGGACGCGCCCTGGTGGGTAGCGGGGCCCACAGCCCCCTCTCCACGGCCTCTCAGCTCTATAAATACCCAAATATTTCAGAAACCCTAGGGGAGTCGAGAGATCAGAGTTTCCATCACCGCAAGTTCCAGAACTACGAGATCCAATCTAGAGGCCTTTTCTGGCACCTTGCCAGAGGGGGAAACGATCACGGAGGGGTTCGTCATCCTCATTGGTGCTCCTCCGATGATGCGTGAGTATTTTTCCACAGACCTACGGGTCCGTAGGCAGTAGCTAGATGGCTTCTTCTCTCTTTTTGGTTCTCAATACAATGTTCTCCTCGATGTTCTTGGAGATCTATTTGATGTAATGACTTTTTGCGGTGTGTTTGTTGGGATCCGATGAATTGTGAGTTTATGATCAGATCTATCTATGAATATTATTTGAGTCTTTTTGAACTCTTATATGCATGATTGTTATAGCCTCGTATTTCTTCTCCGAAACTTTGGTTTTGTTTGGCTAACTTGATTGATTTTTCTTGCCATGGGAAGAGGTACTTTGTGATGGGTTCGATCTTGCGGTGCTCAATCTCAGTGACAGAAAGAGACATGACACACATGTATCGTTGCCATTAAGGATAAAAAGATGGGGTCTATTCCTACATGAATATATATTGTCTACATCATGTCATCGTTCTTATTGCATTACTCAATTTCTTCATTAACTTAATACACTAGATGCATGCTGGATAGCGGTTGATGTGTGGAGTAACAGTAGTAGATGCCGGCAAGTCGGTCTACTAATCTTGGACGTGATGCCTATATACATGATCATTGCCTTGGGTATCGTCATAATTATTTGCTTTTCTATCAATTGCCCAACAGTATTTTGTTTACCCACCGTATGCTATTTTCTCGAGAGAAGCCTCTAGTAAAACCTACGGCCCCCGGGTCTATTTTCTGTCATATTGCTTCAGATCTATTTATCTAAAAAACCCAAAATACCTTGCTGCACTTTTTCTTTCTTTATTTTATTTTGTGTTTTCATGAGATCTATTTATCCAATCTTATACTATTTAATCTATCTCAATACCAAGGAGGGATTGACAACCCCTCTTACACGTTGGGTTGCAAGTTTTTGTTATTTGTGTGAAGGTACTGCTTACATAGTTTGGTGGATCCTCCTATTGGATTGATACCTTGGTTTCATAACTGAGGGAAATACTTACCGTTGCTATGCTGCATCATCCTCTCCTCTTCGGGGAAAATACCAACATAGATACAAGCAATCAGGAAGAATTTCTGGCGCCATTGCCGGGGAGGATCAAGTCCAGATCTATCAGGTACACAATCACAAATCTCATCTCCTTGCAATTTACTTTATTTGCCATTTGCCTCTCATTTTCATCTCCCCCACTTCACAAAAATATTTGCCTTTTTATTTGCCTTCTTTTTCGTTCACCTTTTTCTCGTCAGATCTCTTGTTTGCTCGTGATCTTGCTTGCCTACTTTACCGCCATGGCTAGTTCTCCTCCTACTCTGTGTACCCCTGAGAGCGAAGTTCTCAATTTTAAGAAGAGGGGAGGAGAGAATTTAAAAGATGCTTGGTATCGAATTTGTGATGCTCATAATAGATCTATTCGAAAGCAATCTACTACTATTCTTCTTTGCAACTATTATGTGGGCATTACTACTTGGTATAGATTTGTTCTTGATACTATCACCGGAGGGTATTTCTTGATGTGCCCACCTTTGGATGGTTTTAATGCTATGGGAAATTTAGTGGGATCACCTCCTATCATTATCAATGAAACCGTTTTAACTCTTAAGCATGTTATGCAAAGGCTAGATGCTATTGAAAAGAAAATGCTCACTGAAGAACATGTTAAAAATTTGGATAAAAGGACCCGCAATCTTGCTAATCAAATTGGGTCGAAGGTAGGAGATACCCTTAAAATACTAAAAGAGAAAAACCCCGTACCTAATGAAAGGGTAGAGGAGAGTCCTGCCCGGATCGATAAATTGGAAGAAATTTTTAGTAACTTGAGCTCAGCTTTTTCTTCCATTAAAACTATTGAAAAGACTCCCATAAAATTTTGCAAGTCTATACATGTTACCAAGAACAAGGGTGCCACTTCTAGTAGCAACAATGAAGATCTTAAGATGATTAGTATTCACCCCAATTCTCTTGAAGTGCTAAAAACCCCTACTTCCAAGAGTGGACTCTTTAATTTTATTGCTTGGAGCATGATTGTTGAAAAAATGCTTGTTAGATATAAGAATAATTATGATTGTGTGATTGAGGAGTTGGAAACCAAAGATGACAATACTTGAATCTATGCATTATGCCTAGCTAGGGGCATAAAACAATAGCACTTGTTGGGAGGCAACCCAATGAATAAAATTTATTTTTGTCTTTTTCTTTCTGTTCTTGAGTGTTTGCACAATTATGCTACTTTTATTATTGTGTTTTTATGTTTTAATTAGCGTTTGTGCCAAGTAAAGTCTTTGGGATCATGTTGGGTGGTAGTTGATTTGATCTTGTTGAAAAACAGAAACTTTTGCGTCCAGTAGCAGAATTGTTAAAATTCACAGGACCAACGAAAATTTCTTATTTTTTCACAAAAGATTGATATACAAATTTCCTACGTTGTCCTAAGTTTTCAGAATATTTGGAGTTACAGAAGTATGAGTAAAATTCGCGTCTTTACAGACTGTTCTGTTTTTGACAGATTCTATTTTCGTTGCATTGTGTGCTTATTTTGATGAATCTATGGATTGTATCGGGGGGGGGGGGTATAAGCCATGGTAAAGTTAGAATACAGTAGGTATAATGCAATAACAAAATATGAATAGGTTTGCAACAGTACTTAAAGTAAAGTTTGGTTTTCTTATACTAAGGGATCTCACGAAGGTTTTTGTTGAGTTTTGTGTGATTGAAGTTTTCAAGTTTTTGGTGATATCACGATGGATGAAGGAATAAGGAGTAAAAATAGCCTAAGCTTGGGGATGCCCCATGGCACCCCAAGGTAATATTCAAGGATAACCAAGCAACTAAGCTTGGGGATGCCCCGGAAGACATCCCCTCTTTCTTCTAACGACCATCGATAATTTTACTTGGAGCTATATTTTTATTCGTCACATATCATGAGTTTTGCTTGGAGCATCTTGTATTATATGAGTCTTTGCTTGCTTTGCTTTTTAGTTTTTCACAATCATCCTTGCTGGACACACCTATTTGAGAGAGCCATAATGATGCTATGATTTGTTAGAATTGCTCTATGTGCTTCACTTAAATCTTTTGAGCTATGGAATTGCTCTAGTACTTCACTTATATATTTTTGAGCACGGTGGTGTTCTATATTTTGAAGAAATATGTATCATGTTTCACTTAGATTATTTTGAGAGTTAGTAGAATTTTAAAGAAATATCCTTTCATGCTTCACTTATACTATTTTGAGAGATGAAAATTATTTTGAAGAAATATGTTCTCTCGTTCTTCACTTTTATTTGCTTAAGAGCTTTGCTAGTAGCAATGGCAATATATGAAATTAGTCCCAAATTGATAGATATCCAAGAGGGATATAATAAGAAATTTCATGAAGATCATTGGATATTAAAAACTTGATTCCTTGTAATAGTTTTGAGATATGATGATAGTAATATGTGAGTCATGTTGGTAAGTAATTATGCTTTAGTAAGAATATTGGTGTTAAGGTTTGTGATTCCCTATGCAAGCATGAAAGTCAATAGTTATGCAATAAAATTACATCCTATTTGTGGTGCATTATTTGGTGTTAGTTATGTTTAATGCTCTTTTATGATCGTTTTCGTTTCTTGGTTGGTCGCTTCTCAATCTATTTGCTAGCCTCCATTTGTACTAAGTAGGAATACTACTTGTGCATCCAAATCCTTAAACCTAAGTTGTGCCAAATGAGTCCACCATACCTACCTATATGCGGTATTTCTGTGCCGTTCCAAGTAAATTTGTATGTGCCAACTCTAATGTTCAAAATAAATTTCCTTTTTGTGTGTTCGTACCGCTCATGAAGCGGCAAGGGGTGGCCAATATTTTCCATGCTAGATACTTTATTCTCAAGATGAGTGTTTATTCACTTGTCATTGCACGAGAGTGTGGCAAAGGTAATAGGGATGCCCTGTCCCGAAATGCAATTTTTTTATTTATGTTGTTCAATAATAAATTGCTTGGAAAGTGTTGGTATGGAGGGCACTCGTGGATACGACTAGCCATGGATTGTGAAAGAATGGTGGAAAAAGGAATAAACTTTATTTTCTGTTTGGGAACCGCATATGATTTATCTAGCATGGAAAGTATTGGGAATTCTCGGTCATTTTCGTTGAAGGGAAAAGCATGCCACCCAAAATAATTTTATCTCTCAATTTAAGCTTTGAGCTCTGGCACCTCTACAAATCTCTTCTTCCCTCTGCGAAGGGCCTATCTATTTACTTTATGCAATTTTTATTTTTTTGAGTCTCCATCTTCTCTTATAAAGCACCAACTAGGGAACACTATTATCATACTTGTGCATTGGGCATAGTTAATATTTGAGTGTGTTTCATGAATGGATCAATGATTGAGCATAATGGGGTAGGGATAGCTTTATTTAGTGTTGATATTTTGAAAGACATGGTTGCCTGTTGATATGCTTGAGTATTGATGTCCTCATGTCAAATATAGACTATTGCTTTGAATAATGTAAAAGTCCAAATGTCCATGCTACAAAAGAAAAGATTATGAGATGAAGATGTTAGGCAACATTCCACATCAAAAATTTCGTTTTTATCATTTACCTGCTCGAGGATGAGCAGGAATTAAGCTTGGGGATGTTGATACGTCTCCAACGTATCTATAATTTTTGATTGTTCCATGCCGTTATATTATCAATCTTGGATGTTTTATATTCATTTTATAGCAACTTTATATCATTTTTTGGGACTAACCTATTCTCAATACAATGTTCTCCTCGATGTTTGTGGAGATCTATTTGATGTAATGAATTTTTGCGGTGTGTTTGTTGGGATCCGATGAATTGTGAGTTTATGATCAGATCTATCTATGAATATTATTTGAGTCTTTGTTGAACTCTTATATGCATGATTGTTATAGCCTCGTATTTCTTCTCCGAAACTTTGGTTTGGTTTGGCCAACTAGATTGATTTTTCTTGCCATGGGAAGAGGTGCTTTGTGATGTGTTCGATCTTGCGGTGCTCAATCTCAGTGATAGAAAGAGACATGACACGCATGTATCGTTGCCATTAAGGATAAAAAGATGGGGTCTATTCCTACATGAATAGATCTTGTCTACATCATGTCATCGCCATCGCATGAACTTAATACACTAGATGCATGCTGGATAGCGGTTGATGTGTGGAGTAATAGTAGTAGATGCCGACAGGAGTCAGCTGTAACACCCCGAAAATCATGCTACAGTAACCTCCCCCTAATGGTCCCATGTCATCAAGTTCAACTAAGCCAAATTGCCACTTGATAAAATCAAAGCCAATTTCTAAATTAAAATAAAGTCAAATAAATTATTTGTTCAAGCAGTAAAAAAATGTTCCCTAGGTTGCAAATATTCACTAGACAAATTTCATGCATTAACAAACATTTTTAGAGATGCTTAAAATGCCTCTAGATATGAAAACAGTACCAAAACAGCCCTCTTGAAGTCATTTCCCATTTAAGAAAAATACAAACAAATTCTTTCTGGCCCCAAACCTTTTGTGGCAGTGAATAATATTGCAATATAAATAATGGGCCAAGTTCCATAATTTATAAAAGTCTTTTGCTTTTGGCATTAAAAGAAAACAGAAGCTAATTGATAGAAACATAAAAGGAGTAAAGCAAAAGAAAGAAAGAGAGAGAGAGGGAGGCCCAAGTGGGGCTGGGAGGCCCAGCCCACACCCCCCCACTTGCCTCCCACCTCGAGCGACAGGAGCAGGGGGGCTGTGGCGACCATCCTGTTAGCGACCAACCATACACTCTTCACGGGCTGGGCCATTGGTTGCGCCTATTGGGCCTGGGCTGATGGGAAGCAATAGAAGGCACTGACTACATATACAAGCGAACGGGCTACGAACGACTGGGCTTGGATCAGGACGGCTTCGGCCTCCTCTGCTTCTGTCTTCCTCCTCCTCTGTTCGTGTTCCTCTCCTCCCTTGCAATGGCTAGAGCTTGATGAATTCATGGCTTTGTAATCTGAATTGATGAGGAATAGATCCCAGTGAGATGAGTGCTGCTAACAATTGGTATTCAGAGCCAATCAATTCCTCCACGCAAAAATCCACACAAAATTTTCCCACAATTTTCAAATTCGAGCCAACCAAATTCTCAAATCAGAGGGCTTCGATCTCCAGCCATGTTACATAGGTCGATCTTCAGGCGCCGTACCGAGTGGGAGGACGAGCGGGCACGGCGTCGAACCAAGTTTGCCACTTGTATTCCAGCCATCGCGGCACAGGTAGCATCTGAGGTGTCAGCGGCGGTAGCATCGAAGGTGTCGGCTGCCGTTGCAGCAGCGCTCCAGGCTGCGCGCATGAGGAACCAGGAGTACCTCGACCTTGTGCCGATGAGGACATCGACCCCAACTGCGTCTATGATGGACGACGACGCCTCTACATTCGCGCGACCTTCGAGCATGGTTGGCACGGGTGAACTGGATCAGAAGTCGGCAGCTTATCTCACGCTCTCCTCCGACCTCGCTTCTGTTCCTGATGCATCCATGGTGGTCTCTGCTCAGAGATCGGCATCAGCCTCCGTGCAGCAGGAAGATGCGGCACCGTGCCAGGAAATTGAGAACTCAGTCGCCAACATTCTTGTTGCCTCGACGCACACCACATGTTCGACGCAATGCCCCAGCAACACCGTCACCGTGTCGGTGTCAGCGACCGCTCCCGCCGCAGTATCAACTTCGTTCGAGGTCGCCGTCGGTGTCGTCAGCGAGTGTTGCTGCTTCAACCTCGAGCTAGCGGCTGCGACCTTGACCCCGCCCTCCGCATTGGACGTCTCGAGCGCTTGTTCATCAGTGATGAACTTGCTGGCCCTTCCTGCAACCAGTGGATGCTCCACCGTGGTGCACACCGCGTGTTCGATGCGATGCCCAAGCTACAACTTGTCTGAGGAGTTGACTCTCACCTCGTCCGCAGAACCACCTTCATCCATGACCAGTGTCGACGTTAGTCCTGAGCTAGCTACACCAGTGGAAAATGATGAGGTCATCGATGTTGCCACCATTGATGTCACTGCACCTGAGCCTATCAACTGCACAACAGGAGGTCTTGACCACAACACGGAAGGCGATGCCATGACGCTATGCCTGGACCCTTGGAGTACACCTATGGTGGCGTCATCTTCCTATACGTCGAGCGTGGCAGTGGCCGAGGCTGCCCTGGCTGTGTGTGATGTGTCCCCTAACAACGGCAACATCAGCATCCCCCAAGAGCAAGCAGAAGAAATGAGTAATCCTGACCTTGTGAGAAATTCTCTACTGATGAATTCAGGGTTCAAATTTTACCTAGTGCAGCTACTGTTCCAATATGATTATGCGCATGAAGCTTGGCCTGCCTACCATGTTATTTACACTGGCTGCGTGATGTTTGTTACTCATAAGGAGAATGACTTTGAACAAGAATGCAAGACACTTGCTAGATGCTTCCCCACTATTCCAGATGTTGCCTGGGTGGATAGACTTTCATTCCCATTACTTCGGTCTGTTGTCAAGTTAGAAAATCTCATTGAGCAGTTGCAGAAGTATTTCATTTTCCAGGTAAAACTGAAGCCATGGCCTGCCTGTGAGCAACCCTTGTTTATTGTGACATGTGCAAGTGTGGTTTCTAATACTGATAACAACCTTGTCCTGCTTCAAAGGAAAAAAGGAGGAGCAACCAATATGCAATTTCATACACCAATGTATGAGGTACATGTATACTGGTTATTATATTCTTCCTCTGGGTATCATAGCTTAAAAACTTGGTTCCTTCACTACAGTAGCCGCAACCTGCTCCAGTGGAAAAATTACACACATCATGATCTGGACTATTTTCTGTGGGCAATTGCATGGTCGTTAGTGGACTCGTTTTGTGCTAGCTCATGTTTTGAAGGAAATGGAATTGTCACTAGGAGGGAGCTGAGATGGAATTATCAGTGTTGTTCAGAGCCTATACAATGGGAGATTGCATGGTTTTATCCCTTGGAGTATTTTGCTAGTGACAGAGAATTTGTTCAGCCATTATTTGCAAATTTAGTGCAGTCTTGCATTTTTGGAGAGGTTTCCTTCCCTGAGTTAAAACAAGTACAGTGGAGAACTGCTCGTGTGACTTCGAAAGAATTGTTGTTTTTCCATATGGGTGAAGAGATCCTTCCAGCCATCTCCATTGTCATCAGTTATGGACCTGTTGCTGTTTTTGCTTGGTACGTATTGGCTACAGAATTCGTGAGTGCGGATGCATATTTTGCGGAGCTCCACAAGATACAGTGCATAGGTGTATGCGTTTCTCCTGGTGATGTTACATCAACTTTACAAATATGGCAAGGTCATATATGGGTTAATATGGTGCTGGAGTTTGATGGAATCCAAGTAACTCTATTAGCTGCTTACATTACTGTCTCTGGTTACTTTCTACAAGATGGTCATGTGGTTGATGCTCATTTGCTACTACTCATTGGGTGTCGTCCTGACATTATACTTGGAGTAATTTTCAGTACCATTTTAGGCATGGTCTGTACATCATTAGTTCTACAGGTTTACGTTGATCAATGCACACAACTGCAACCGTTAATTGAAACAACATCAATGAAGCATCCTGTTCTTGGCAGTCCTATGAAGAACAACATTATTCTCATTGATCTGCCATTGCTCTTAGCTTGGAATTCTGACAATTGTGCACGGACCCTTGAAGATATGCAATATATTCCTTGCAACAGTGCGAATTGTCATTACAGAGCACTAGTTTGTCTTCACCTGGCTGAGTTCAGATGCCTAAGAAGGCATTATCCCAACTGCAAAAGGCTCATCGTGGAAACTGCTATGCAATATGATTTTCAATGTGTTGCTTGGGAATTTGCATGGTCACTTCACTCAGTATGTTCTTACCCTCTTATGAATGGTGACTGTCATTACCTCACTTCAGGCCTGGCAAGTATACCCTTTCAGTTCATTGTTTATGTTGCTGTGAGGAACTTCCGGAGCCTCGAGTTTTGTCAAGGGAAGTTGTCATGGGATCCAGGCATCTGGGCCCTTCTCTATTTCTTCGGATTTTTCACTCAAGATGAAGTAACAGGAAAGAGGATTGTTGCAGCTCCAACTTACTACCACGACCATGCTTTCTACTTTGACAATGTCTGTGTCGACCAACCCTACTACCTCGATGCTTTCTGTGACCAAGTAAACATCAGCGACAACTACTTCCTTGAGAAAGCAGGCATCGTCTGCTCCCTTAACCTCGCCATGTTCCGCCTCCACTATGGCACCCACTACGACCTCGACGAAGTCTTGAAGCATCAAATACCATGGGATCCAGGAGGTTCGACATGGCATCGGCTTGAGGTCAAGCTGAATTTCAAGAAAGGGGGAATGTTAGTGACCAACCGTACACTCTTCATGGGCTGGGCCATTGGTTGCGCCTATTGGGCCTGGGCTGATGGGAAGCAATAGAAGGCAGTGACTACATATACAAGCGAACGGGCTACGAACGACTGGGCTTGGATCAGGACGGCTTCGGCCTCCTCTGCTTCTGTCTTCCTCCTCCTCTGTTTGTGTTCCTCTCCTCCCTTGCAATGGCTAGAGCTTGATGAATTCATGGCTTTGTAATCCAAATTGATGAGGAATAGATCCCTGTGAGAAGAGTGCTGCTAACACATCCACCGACGCCATGGCTGGTGGGGTGCATGTGTCAAGCATCCAGTCCCTCCCCGGCGTCCCACAAGTGCTTCTCGACCCCCGTAACCCTAGCCTCCCCCCATTCACTCGCTCGTTCCCCTCCTTCTCGAATTCGTCCATGTCCAGACACTACCGTCGCCGTTGCCTCCTTGTTGCCGCAGAAATCGACCACTCCGAGTTGCGCCACCGGGTCCAGGAGATCCGCCGTGGTCGTCTTCACCTCCTCCGCCACTGGATCGAGGATGGGAAGCCGCATCAGTGTCGCCCTGCGTCATCGCCTTCGCATACGGTTGCCACGTGTCCCCGCCATCGATCTCCACCACCACTGTTGCCCCGACGCTGTTGCGATGTCCCTGAGCTCCGGGGTGAGCTCCCCCTCCAACCCCCCTATTTTCCCTTTGTTTCCCCCTCTGTTCGTCACATCGTTGCGCCGCCCCGTGCCGCACAAGTCCGGCCAGTGGCCGCGGTCGTCGCGCGCTCACCGCGACGGTATCCGTGTCCCATGCGTGTCACCACTGCGTGCCTCGTGTCGGCCACGCCCCCACACGCGCCCGCCCGTGCGTGGCCGTGCCTCTGCGAGCCGCCGCTGCTCCCGACGCTGCCTCCACCCCCTATTGCCCGCTGCTGCCCACCCCCTGGTTCTGCCGCCGCCGCTCCTTGCTGCTGCTTGTTCGCCGATGCTTGCCGGCGCCGCTGCCGCCGCCATCGGCAGAGCCTG
This sequence comes from Thinopyrum elongatum, assembly GCA_011799875.1. Lineage (NCBI taxonomy): Eukaryota > Viridiplantae > Streptophyta > Magnoliopsida > Poales > Poaceae > Thinopyrum > Thinopyrum elongatum. Next base: position 184,494,541 of record CM022301.1, read on the forward strand.
CCTCCGCGCTTGTGCCCTGGCCTCGAACCACTCTGCCACTCGCCCGCGTTTTCTCTGGCCACGCCCGGCCATGGATGTCCCCCCTGTCGTGCGTGTGCACCTGCCCACGAGAGGCCGGCCAGGGCCAGTGCCACATGGGCCAGGCCCTGTGTAGGTTAGGGGCTAATTCCAGTTAACACTAACCCCCTGTTTAGACTAATTTGGTTTTAGTTAGTAGTGCTTACCCAATGACATGTGAGACCCAATGCTAAATAAATCAATTTAGTTAAATTAAATAATTACCAGTCAATGACATCTAGGACCCACAAGCCAGTTTGACCAGTCAACTTTGACCCAGTCAACGCTGACTGTACTGTCGACTTTGACTCGGCCCCACCTGTCATTGACTGGGGCTGGCACTGCACTAGGTGACAAAAGTATTTCACTGTTTATTATTTGAATTTAATAATTCCAGAAAATCATTTAAACTTTGGAAAATCAAATCAAATAAACCGTAACTCCGATGAAAATATTTTATATATGAAAGTTGCTCAGAAAAATGTGACGAATCCGAATATGCTATCTACATAACTGTCACACCTCTCTAACACTGCAAACATGGAACCGTCCTCTCTCTTTCATCTGTCCGGAAAATGCCAAACGCTGGGAAAACTACTCCAGATGTTTTCTCGCTTCCTCTGTATCGTGTAGTACTGCGTTAGATCACCCTAGCACTGCTTATTGCCATGTTATGCTTTGTGATGCTTTTTTGATTTATATTTATTGTTTCTTCCCCCTCTTCTCTCCGGTAGATCCTGAGATCGTTGTTGATGCCATTGTGATCGACTACGTCGACGACGACCCTTCCTTCACAACAGAGCTTCCAGGCAAGCAAACCCCCCTTAATCATTGCTATATCGCCCATTCCATTCTCTCTCATGCTTGCATTAGATTTTGCTACTGTACTGGATTGCTCCTATTCTGATGCATAGTCTGCTTTTGTAACCTGCTTTTGTACCTTACCTGCTTATCCTATATGCTTAGTATAAGTTGGTTAGTGATTGACCAGTGGCCCCACACCTCGTCCCCGTTGCCCCTGCTTCATGACCAATGAATTGATCAACGTGATCGACGTCCAGAGCCCAACAGATCACATCACACCCCCTTAGTTGTATGACACTGCAGGGCTACTGTCGAGTGCCGAGGGTGATATCTCGTATAGCACTTCTGATGTTAACTCTGTAGTGTAGTTAGTCGGTCGTGGTCTTCGAGGGTGATTCCTCCTTCACCACTCTCGATAACGACTCTGTCGTGCAACCCCTCAAGTGTGGTGTCACAGCCCTTGAATTTGATTGCAGTTAGTTGCATAAGCATCCATGCATCATGTCTAGATTTTTTTGAAAATTGAATTGGGGATTGATCAAACCCTAGCACCAGGTCAATCAAATAGGTTCAACCTAAAATAATTTTCAATGAACCCAAAATGCTCTTAAGAAAAGTTCATGATTTTTGGTTAAGGTGGAAACCTCTGCCAAAAATGATGAATATATCTCTAGGACATTTTTGGATTTTTGAATTAACTCATATTGTATTTGAGTTGGAGCAAATAAATCCTATAAATATTTTTGTTGCTCCAATGATTCTGAAACATTTTGTGGAGCTCTGGGATAAACCATATTGCATCCACAATAATTTCCAGAAGCTGCAAAAATAATTTGGTTAGCAAACCAAATTCAAAACAGAAGCAGAAATAGAAAATAGAACATAAATTAAAAAAGGGCACAAAACCCACCTGGGCCAACTTACCTTGCCGGCCCAGCTGGCTGGCCCAGCCCACCAGCAGGTCGCCAGTCGTCTTCCTCCCCTCGCCCCGAAGCAGTTGTGTGCCAGCAGCAACGCGCGACCGCGACCACCTCCTACTTGCCACCTAGGCAGCCCTAAGCACATCTGACGCACCTGGAGACGCCCTGCAGATCCCTCTCTTTTTCCCCTCACCCTCTGGTCTCTCCCTCACTCCCTAGCTCCTCCCCGAGCTCCATCCGAGAGCAGCCGCCGGCTGCCATCTCGCGTACGCGTCGCCACCGTCCTCCTGTCGCCGCATCGCCGAGTCCAGAAGCCCTGCTGTCAAGCACTTCGTCTCCATGCCGAAGGAAACGAGTCGGAGGGCTCCACTTCGTCACCAACATCGCCATCTTTGCCGTCGGTGCCCGAAGAACGTCACTGTCGATTCGCAGCAACGTGGCCGTCCTCGACCTCGCCGACGAGGCCATCGGATGCGCTGTGAGCACCCGCGTCGTCTCCCCATTCTCCCCTGGTCGTGCTTCCCTCTAGGCCCTAGCCCTGCCATGGCTGAGAGCTTCTCGCCGTCACACTTGTCACTGCGCTCGCTAGCCAGCCCCGACGACCAAATTGAGCTCGCAGACTTCTTCCCTATGCTGTGTAGATGCCGTTGCGCTGCTCAGACCCCTCGCCCGCGAGCTCTAGCACTCCCAGCCGCAACCACCGAGCCCCGGCTGCCGCTTTTGCCATTGTCGCCGTCGATTGAGGCCATCCCAGGCCCGGCAACCGCCACCATCCGACGCGTCATCACTCGGGCTTTCCAGAGAGCCCATCGGCGCATTGAGCCGTGCCCTATGGGCGATTTCCGAGCCAGCGCGCCGTCTCTGACCTCGCCGGCGATTAACCGCCGGCGGGTTGACCCCGTTTAACCAAGGTTTGACCTCCTCCAGGTCTATGACAAGCGGGGCCAGCCCCTGCTAATTTTGGATTGCCCCTGCTAATTTAGGATTAGCCAAGTTAAACACTAATTAGCCTCTATGAGACTGACTGCTGGGACCCACACGTCAGGTTTGACTTGGCATGGTCAGTTGACGTGCGGATGTCATCCTGGCGTCATGCTGACACAGTAAACAATTTCTGGGTTTTAAATAAATGTAAATGATTTATTTATTTTTCAAAAATTTGCCTAAACTTCTAAAGATCGTAGAAATTCAACCGTATCTCCAAATGAAATAATTTATATATGAAAAATTATCAGAAAATATGAAGAATCTGTTTATGGCATTATCATGAATGTTTGAACAACTTAAGGCTGCTGTATATGATAATTTGAATAAATGGCATTTGAAATGTCTTATATGGAGTTTGAATTTGAACCTTTGGTTCAAACCAACTTCATTTAATTGTGTTGCTAGTTGCATTAGCTCAATGAACATTATATTGCCATGACATGACCATGCATCATATTGTTGCATTGCATTGATTGTGTTTCCTCTTGTTTGCCGGTGTAGTTCCCTCTCAGTAGACGTTGTTCCAACGTTGAGATCGATGACACCGATGAAGAGCTACTATCTTCAGAAGTGCCAGGCAAGCAAATCCACTTGATCACTCCGATACAATCCCACTCTCTTGGTCCTGCTCTCTTTTACTGCATTAGAGCAACAATGATTCAACTGTTACATTTTGCGGTAGTTGAACCCATTCCTCTGCATGACCTGTCTTTGCCACAATAAATAGTTAAAACCCACTAGCATGATTAGGAGTTGTTTGAGCCATGATGTGCCTACTCATTCATGCTTGCTTGTTATGCCTGCTATGCTTAGAGTTGTGTCAGGTCTTATTCATCTGGGATAGATTGGGATGGTGATGAACATGTCCTACTGTTGAGAGCTAAGTGTGTGAACACGATTTGGTAAAGGTAGCGATGAGAGGCCATGTAGGAGTACATGGTGGGTTGTCTCATTGAAACCGTCCTCAGGAACTGAGTTCGGTGTTTGTGATCCAAGACAGCTACTACCACACATTGGGCCCGAAACCCATGGACCCTCTCGACTTATTAATCGCCTTGATCTCTGTCCAGGAGTTGCAATTAGTTTCTGGTATTTGTAGGTAGTGCTATTTGTCTACCAAGGGGCACCCGGTACAGGTGGGCTTGGGATAGACTAGGCATAGTGGCACGGTGTACCAAGTGGCACCCGAATGGTGGCCTGGGAACTCTGCTCACATCGTTTGGGGCCGTGATGGAAACTTCGGCCGGACTTCCTTTGTGGGTTCAGCCTCGGATAGGCGATAAACCTGGACTAGAGTCTTGCGTGGTTAGTCAGGTCGTGGCCAACACCCTCGCCAGGCTTCCGCTTGACGGTTGCCGAGATAAATGACGTGTACATGGCGGTAAGTGGCGAGAGCGTGTGCGAAGAAGTACACTCCTGCAGGGTTAACATGATCTATTCGAATAGTCGCGTCCTCGGATATGGACTACTTGGAAAGCTTATATTGTTCATAGATAACTTGAAGTGGATACTCTAAAATATGCAAGATAAGCGTGAGTGCTATGGATGGCCTTCTCGTAGGGAGACGGGAGTGGATCCATAGTGGTGTATTGATATGGTGAATACGTGGACTCGTGTGCGCCAACTCAAAGAAATATTGGTAGTCGTAGTAGAGGATAGCCATCAAGTCAAAGCTGGCTTGCTGCGGTCAAACTCCACCACCCTTTTGTTTGATACCTGATGCATTTGTAGTTAGTTCTGATGTAAGTCTTACTGGGTACTTTTGTACTCACGTTTGCTTAATTTATGTTTTTGCAAAGAGACCTCAGTCTCACTAGTAGTTCTTCGTGGGCTTCGACAATTAGCTTGGGAATCCCAGACAGAGGTCTGGTTCCTATGGAGGGTCTTGTAGATAGACAAGGCTTCCTAGCCTTCTTTCTTTTTAGCCGCCTGTACTCAGACAGAATTAGCTTCCGCATGTGCTTGTTGTTTGTATGACTTTGTATGTTGGGTCATGAGACCCATGTTTGTAATATCATGCAATGTATGGCTCTTCGGAGCCTTTCAAATAAATACTTTGAGTCGTAGAGTTTTGTTGTGATGCCATATTGTATCTACACATATCGAGCATATTGTGTGTATGTTATTGAAATGCTTTGGTATGTGTGGGATCCGACACCTAGTTGTTTATCCTTGGTAGCCTTCCTTATGGGGAAATGCCTCCTAGTGCTTCCATCCAGAACACATGGATTGACCAGCATGTGTTCTTCTTTGCTCCTATGTCTGTCCCTTCAGGGAAATGTCACGCGGTGTTTACCGGAGTCCTGATAGCTTGCTACAGCCCGTTTACACTCGCTGCTGACCGACACGTGCATTGCTGGGTCATGTATGCCTGTCCCTGTAAGTTTGTGCCACCTTGGGTTTACGATTAGTCATGTCGGCCCGGGTTCTCTGTCATATGGATGCTAGCAACACAATCATATACGTGAGCCAAAAGGCGCAAACGGTCCCGGCCAAGGTAAGGCTGCAGCCGTGGGAATACCGTGCGTGAGGCCGCAAAGTGATATGATGTGTTACATGCTAGACCGGTGTGACTTAGGATCGGGGTCCTGACAGCTTTGGTATCAGAGCCTGACTGCCTGTAGGCTTACCAAGCCAAACTGGTCGAAGTCGAGTCTAGAACTGCTCTAGTTATATAAGGGAATTGATTGTGGAAAGGAACGTAAGGCTCTTTTACTCCTTATCTCTATGTCATTCTGATTATGAGTCACCCTCTCTTTTCCTACGGGGATTAAGAACTAGGCTTCTCTTTTCTATTAGGATCATGTGTTACTAATCCGTAGACTTATAGGAATGATGGATTCAAGTCTCAGTTCAGTTTCTAGTACTTCCGTGTGTTAACAGTTGGCCTCGGAACCTTGATATTGTGATGTTGAGTGGTTATGCCACCATTTTGTAGGATGTCTCAAAATCTTTTTAAGCATTTACAACCATTATGCTATCCGAGTTGTCCCAGGTTTCTAAATAATCTGATGCATTTGCAAATCTTTCCTCCCTGTTCCCGATGTTCCTTTTGGGCCAGATTAACCACACTAATATATCGCTGAGTTGTGGTACTACGTTGCCTCGACGTATTTGTTGAAGCTACCAAGAAACTAGGATATTTCAGAGAACCACCCAGTGATCCAACCTTGTATTGTGTTTCGAGTGTGATGATTCTGGCCATCATTCTCGAAAGCATCTCATGATGATATTTAGTTAGTAGGTATTCCATTTCTGGGTTCTTGAACCCAAGATTCACTCTACTTCCTGTTGATAGTGTTTGCTCGTTCCTTTACGATATTAGTAACCTTTGTGATAGTCTTCGAGGTCCGTGGTATATTGTTCTTCCAATACTATGAGCCAATATGGCAGAAGTTCTTTTGAACCAAAAGATCACAACCAGAGTGCTCTTGATGAGTTCTCCATTCTACATTGTGAATCTGCCAGTCCTTCCTCTTCTGCATGGGTTATTCGAAAGAAATATGTTGAACTTGTTCGACATGTTAATCCATGCATTCACAACTCAGAAAATCATATGTCCCTTTTGAGTTGTCCCTCTTCAGCTATATTCCGACCATCATCTATCAGTTGATAGTCAAGAGTATGTCATGCATTCATGCTCATCGATACCTCATATTCTTGTGGTCCGTCAAGTCATTCTGTTTCGGAATGACTAGGAGAAACAAACTCCAGTACCTTATCCATTTCTAGGATTGGGTCAAAGCAGTTGTATTCCACAGATCAAAATGTCAATCCAGCTTTTGTTCTGTTCTACCCTGGAGTATTACCGTCTTATGTCAAGAATGTCATGGGAATTGCACACCATCTTATGAATTCTAGATACAGTGATACTTCTCGCCATCATTATTCATTCCTCGGTCTCCGTGTTGTTGTGACCGGAATGCCGACAAGTGAACCGTGATGTGTGAAATCAATACTCTTAGCAAACCCCATTGCTTGGTAGTTAATGGACGATAATTTCATTCATAGCATGTTGGTTACTAAATCACCATTCTAAGATTGAACATGCTACCTAGTCCATATTTCCCGGTGCACTCTCCGATCAATGAGTTAGGATTGTGTCAATCTCTCGCTCTTCTGATCATACCGTCTTGCCCTAAAAAGCAAGATTGTTCTCGAGCTAAGTAACATATCGGTGGTTCATGATTTTCCGAATATCTTCTCGGAAGTATTACCAGGTTGTCCCCTGACCGTTATGTTGAGCTCGTGATCAAGTTGGTTTTCTTATAAACCACTCTTCCTCCAAGAATCCATGTTGGATACCACTGAGCTAGTTGGTTAAGCTAAACAACAACTTGGAGTGTTGGAAGATGAAAGCCTGTCCGACTTAGTTCATCACTAAGGGATATCTTTTTGTGTGTGCGTGTTGAAGAAAGATGATATCTTCATCGATTGGTCCGCGTGATGAGTTGTTGGATCTATTGTCTTGTCAAGACTTTGATTTGAATATGGGCTATCGTTAAATCAAATCAGGACCAATGATGTTCATAATGTTGTCATACTCATGGTTGATCCCTCGAGCATACACCATTATATCATTTGGTCTGATCAATGCTATCATGTTGTTCATACAGTTATGGAACTCCATCTATATGGAAACTTGGATGAATTGTTGTTGAGCCCATCGGCAACATTTTTATCTTCTCCATGATTCATACTGAACAATAAGCTAGTGTTGGAAACTTTTGAAAGCATTTCCTTTGTGCTAGTTCATGAAGCCTATGTTTGGATGAAAGAAGTGACTTCCTCTAATTCATGTGTATTTGGTGTAAGTTGCCGCCGTGACTTCGAGAAAGTTTTTTTTGCTTCCTCTGGAATCATCCCAAGTCAGTCATGCATGTGCGAAGTATTCTATGGTTTGTGAGATTAGCTACCTCCATCCCATATTAATTTCCCAGCACACCAAGCCACTGATTGATTTGTTCAAGGAGAAGAAGTTCCTTCTTAAGAGCATGCCTTATGCAAGGACTTCGATATCCTCGATGATGGCTCCCAACCAGAACTCGGTAGTGTCTCGTCATAAGTTTCCATGTGGCCACGATTGCCTAGATACTCTGTTCACATGTATCTTGCAATCCAGCTCATGTTTTGGAGCTTGCTACCGCAGCTCATTTCCTGATAATCTCGCAACGTCATCTTGTAAATTTGTGTTGCAAGCTTTCCTTTTCAGACATGATGAGTCTGAAATATCCTGACACCAACCAGATCTGAAATCTCAGGCAGATATGATGGTTGGAGCTTCGAACTACGATTGGGTTCCTTTAAAGTGGACGCACCTAGCTGGAAGATCTATTATTGTAGTATCTTGATTGAGCAATTTGACCGTCTTCTCCATGAGTATTTCGTGCGACTTACTCTAGAAGTTGCCTTATGGATTCTTTGCGCTACCGAAGTCCGACCTTTACTTGGTGGCCATGTTAATGCTTTTAAGCATGATCGTGGTATTTAGTACACCAAGGAGAACATTAGAAGCAGAGTGCTAAATGTCTCTCGGTCGATCATCCAGATTTTGTTTCCTTGGCCCAGTCAAGGTGAAATCTGAGAAAGTGTTGTCTTCCTTTGCATCTGCATCATCCATCATTCTTCATCGTGGTAGTATGATGTGTTGCTAGGATCCTCGGCACAGATGTTGGTAAAACCTTGATGAACATGGAGATGCTCAAGTTCTTGAGAGCACGCTCAGGCACTAGGTTATATCCTCGATATCAATTGGAATGTGCCTTCCATTTGCCGGTTGTTCCATAACCATAGTTTCTGTTTTAGTCTGAGTATGCCAGTTCTTCGAATTCCTTCAAACGATCGTTTGTGAATTGCTTTAGCCTGGTATGAAGAGTTTTAATGATTTCCGTATCAAAAGTAATTCTTTTGCCACTTAAGGGAATAATTGAATGAATCACCTCCTCTAAGGTGCCCCGTTATGGTATGAAGGGCAATTAAATCCTCGCTACTCTGAAACTAGTTCACTATCTTTCTTAAGCGTGGAATTGTTGCCTACCAACTTGAACCTTCGTCATCTGTTTCTTTTCCATCATCCCTGATGTGTGTTTTGTGTCTCAGCTCAAGAGATGTTATTACGTCCCATTCCATGTGTTGATCATGAGTTGCTCGATCTTCATGAAGGTCGACTCTTGTAGAGTTTTCCTGTTTCTTTTGTCGTCGTGTTGAATGAAGATCTCAAAAGCAAAGACATCAAGATCAATATGAAGCCAGGAATCAACATCTTTAAGAAGGGTAGTTGGATCGAGAAGATTGAGATCGTTCCGTGACCTCCCTTTTTCCTCTTACCCTACGTCTTGAATCTCAGGACGAGATTCTTGTTTAGTGGGGGTGAGTTGTCACAACCCTAGAATTTGATTACAATTAGTTGCATAAGCATCCATGCATCATGTATAGATTTGTTTGAAAATTGAATTGGGGATTGATAAAACCCTAGCACCAGGTCAATCAAATAGGTTCAACCTAAAATGATTTTCAATGAACCCAAAATGCTCTTAAGAAAAGTTCATGATTTTGGGTTAAGGTGGAAACCTCTGCCAAAAATGATGAATATATCTCTAGGACATTTTTGGATTTTTAAATTTGACTCATATTGTATTTGAGTTGGAGCAAATAAATCCTATAAATATTTTTATTGCTCCAATGATTCTGAAACATTTTGTGGAGCTCTGGGATAAACCATATTGCATCCACAATAATTTCCAGAAGCTGCAAAAATAATTTGGTTAGCAAACCAAATTCAAAACAGAAGCAGAAATAGAAAATAGAACATAAATTAAAAAAAGGGCACAAAACCAACCTGGGCCAACTTACCTTGCCGGCCCAGCTGGCTGGCCCAGCCCACCAGCAGATCGCCCGTCGTCTTCCTCCCCTTGCCCCGAAGCAGCTGCGTGCCAGCAGCAGCGCGCGACCGCAACAACCTCCTGCTTGCCACCGAGGCGCCCCTGAGCCCATCTGACGTGCCTGGAGACGCCCTGCAGATCCCTCTCTCTTTCCCCTCACCCTCTGGTCTCTCCCTCACTCCCTAGCTCCTCCCCGAGCTCCATCCGATAGCAGCCGCCGGCCACCTTCTCGCGTACGCGTCGCCACCGTCCTCCTATCGCCGCATCACCGAGTCCAGAAGCTCCGCCGTCAAGCACTTCGTCTCCATGCCGAAGGAAACGAGCCGGAGGGCTCCGCTTCGTCGCTAACATCGCCATCTTCGCCGTATGTGCCCGAAGAACATCACCGTCGATTCGCAGCAACGTGGCCGTCCCCGACCTCGCCGACGACGCCATCGGATGCGCTGTGAGCACCCGCGTCGTCTCCCCATTCTCCCCTAGTTGTGCTCACCCTCTAGGCCGTAGCCCCGCCATGGCCGAGAGCTTCTCACCGCCGTGCTCGTCACTGCCCTCGCTAGCCAGCCCCGACGACCAAAATGAGCTCTTAGACTTCTTCCTCGTGCTGTGTAGATGCCGTTGCGCTGCTCAGATCCCTCGCCCGCGAGCTCTAGCACTCCCAGCCGCAACCACCGAGCTCTGGCCACCGCTTTTGCCATCGCCGCTGTCGATTAAGGCCATCCCAGGCCCGGCAACCGCCAACATCCGACGCGTCATCGCCCGGGCTTTCCAGAGAGCCCATCGGCGCATTGAGTCGTGCCCTGCGGGCGATTTCCGAGCCAGCGCGCCGTCTCTGACCTCGCCGGCGATTAACCGCCGGCGGGTTGACCCCGTTTAACCGAGGTTTGACCTCCCCCAGGTCTATGACAGGTGGGGCCAGCCCCTGCTAATTTTGGATTAGCCAAGTTAAACACTAATTAGCCTCTTTGAGACTGACTGCTGGGACCCACACGTCAGCTTTGACTTGGCACAGTCAGTTGACCTGCTAATGTCATCCTGGCGTCATGCTGACGCAGTAAACTATTTCTGGGTTTTAAATAAATGTAAATGATTTATTTATTTTCAGAAATTTGCCTAAACTTCTAAAAATCATAGAAATTCAACCGTAACTCCAAATGGAATAATTTATATATGAAAAATTATCAGAAAAATATGAAGAATCTGTTTATGGCATTATCATGAATGTTTGAACAACTTAAGTCTGCTGTATATGACAATTTGAATAAATGGCATTTGAAATGTCTTATATAGAGTTTCAATTTGAACCTTTGGTTGAAACCAACTTCATTTAATTGTGTTGCTAGTTGCATTAGCTCAACGAACATTATATTGCCATGACATGATCATGCATCATATTGTTGCATTGCATTGATTGTGTTCCCTCTTGTTTGCCGGTGTTGTTCCCTCTCAGTAGACGTTGTTCCGACGTTGAGATTGATGACACCGATGAAGAGCTACTATCTTCAGAAGTGCCAGGCAAGCAAACCCCCTTGATCACTCCGATACAATCCCACTCTCTTGTTCATGCTCTCTTTTACTACATTAGGACAACAACGATTCAACTGTTACATGTTGCGGTAGTTGAACCCATTCCTCTGCATGACCTGTCTTTGCCACAGTAAATAGTTAAAACCCACTAGCATGAGTAGGAGTTGTTTGAGCCATGGTGTGCCTACTCATTCATGCTTGCTTGTTATGCCGGCTATGCTTAGAGTTGTGTCAGGTCTGATTCATCTGGGATGGATTGGGATGGTGATGAACATGTCCTACTGTTGAGAGCTAAGTGTGTGAACACAATTTGGTAAAGGTAGCGATGAGAGGCCATGTAGGAGTACATGGTGGGTTGTCTCATTGAAATCGTCCTGAGGAACTGAGTTCTGTGTTTGTGGTCTAAGACAACTACTACCACGCATTGGGCCCGAAACCCATGGACCCTCTCGACTTATTAATCACCTTGATCTCTGTCCAGGAGTTGCAACTAGTTTCTGATGTTTGTAGGTAGTGCTATTTGTCTACCAAGTGGCACCCGGTACAGGTGGGCTTGGGACAGACTAGGCATAGTGGCACGGTGTACCAAGCGGCACCTGGATGGTGGGCTTGGGAACCCTGCTCACATCGTTTGGGGCCGTGATGGAAACTTTGGCCGGACTTCCTTTGTGGGTTCAGCCTCGGATAGGTGATAAACCTGGACTAGAGTCTTGCGTGGTTAGTCAGGTCGTGGCCGACACCCTCGCCAGGCTTCTGCTTGAAGGTTTCCGAGATACATGACGTGTACATGGCGGTAAGTGGCGAGAGCGTGTGTGAAGAATACACCCTTGCAGGGTTAACATGATCTATTCGAATAGCCGCGTCCTCGGATATGGACTACTTGGAAAGCTTATATTGTTCATACATAACTTGAAGTGGATACTCTAAAATGCGCAAGATAAGCGTGGGTGCTATGGATGGCCTTCTCGTAGGGAGATGGGAGTGGATCCATAGCGGTGTGTTGATATGGTGAATATGTAGACTCATGCGCGCCACCTCAAAGAAATACCGGTAGTCGTAGTAGAGGATAGCCACCGAGTCAAAGCTGGCTTGCTGCAGTCAAACTCCACCACCCTTTTGTTTGATTACATGATGCATTTGTAGTTAGTTCTGATGTAAGTCTTGCTGGGTACATTTGTACTCACGTTTGCTTAATTTATGTTATTGCAGAGAGACCTCAGTCTCACTAGTCGTTCTTCGTGGGCTTCGACAATTAGCTTGGGAATCCCAGACAGAGGTCTGGTTCCTATGGAGGGTCCTGTAGATAGACAGGCTTCCTAGCCTTCTTTCTTTTCAGCCGTCTGTACTTAGACAGGATTAGCTTCTGCATGTGCTTGTTGTTTGTATGACTTTGTATGTTGGGTCATGAGACCCGTGTTTGTAATATCATGCTATGTATGGCTCTTCGGAGCCTTTCAAATAAATACTTTGAGTGGTAGAGTTATGTTGTGATGCCATGTTTTATCTACACATATCGAGAATATTGTTTGTATGTTATTGAAATGCTTTGGTATGTGTGGGATCCGACACCTAGTTGTTTATCCTTGGTAGCCTTCCTTATGGGGAAATGCATCCTAGTGCTTCCATCCGGAACACATGGATTGACCGACATGTGTCCTTCTTTGCTCCTGTGTCTGTCCCTTTGGGGAAATGTCACGCGGTGTTTACCGGAGTCCTGATAGCTTGCTATAGCCAGTTTACACTCGCTGCTGACCGACACGTGCATTGTTGCGTCATGTATGCGTGTCCCTGTAAGTTTGTGCAACCTTTGGTTTACGACTAGTCATGTCGGCCCGGGTTCTCTGTCATATGGATGCTAGCGACACAATCATATACGTGAGCCAAAAGGCGCAAACAGTCCCAACCAAGGTAAGGCTGCAGCCGTGGGAATACCGTGCGTGAGGCCGCAAAGTGATATGATGTGTTACATGCTAGATCGGTGTGACTTAGGATCGGGGTCCTGACATGTGGACCATCGAGGGTGATTCCTCCAAGTCCATCTTGACGGTTACATCGAGTGGGAATCCATCAAGGGTGTTTCCTCGGGTTTCCCCCTTGCAATTTTGGACACACGGTTAATTTAACTTTACCCCCAGAACCATGTTAAATACGGGTCGGCCCCAAGGGGTATCTGCGAGAGTTACTGTTACTACAGGACTGGAGGGATAGGCGGTACCACCCCGGTTGAGGTGGACCTGAGTTCCCGATATTCTCTTGTGAGTCGGGTTGACCATGAGGGTAGCCGCGAGTTGATGTGTAGTCGGATTGACCTGGAGGGTACCCGCGAGTTTTCTACGTGGCACGTTCGGGCATTACGGGCCCTTCCGTCAGTCCACGAGACGGGGCAACGGGGTCACATGATCGTGAGTCTCTACTCGTTATCGCGCGCTCCCAAGACACTAACGGTTTGGATATGTGATCCGAGTAGGTCTCTGGCCTTTTCGCACTAACCACCACGCGGGAATAAGTATGGGCACTCTGCGTCGTATGTATCAGCCAAAAGCTCTTCGGACGTCAGCGATGGATCGGAGCGCGCCGGGTTGGATTGCGTAAGCCTACGCTTGTATAAGGGGGCTAGGTCTGCTTACCGGCCGCGTACGCAATGTGCAGGAGTGCAAAGGGCGATGGGCCCAAGACCCCTGCACGCTTAGGATGTAGACCGGCGTGCTGGCCTCTTTGTTAAGCCTAGGTAGGACTACGGTGTTTTGATCGGCCGAGGCCGGTCATGACCTGATGGTGTGTCCGGCCAGAGTTGATCTAGCGTGATGGGTAAGTTTGTGCACCCCTGCAGGGAAGTATTATCTATTCAATAGCCGTGTCCACGGTAACGGACACTCAGAGTTGTATCCCGATCGATACAACTAGAACTAGATGCTGAGGCATGAGAAATGGATATGATGCCTCCAGATTGCTTTCTCGCAGGGAGTCGAGAAAGTATCTCTGGGTGCTAATGATACAACATACTTGCTAAATATATTATGCTATTCTTTACTCTTCTAAATGCTGCAAGATGCTTGAAGATGCTAGCCTCTGATAGGCTAGGCCTTCCCCTCTATTCTGGCATTCTGCAGTACAGTCCACAGATACATCCCTTCCCTTGATAACAATGCATACTTAGTATAGATTTGATGCTTGCGAGTACTTCAGATGAGTACTCATGGTTGCTTTGCTACCCCTTTTCCCCCTACCTTCTCCTTTCCGGATGTTGCGATCAGATGATGGATCCCAGGAGCCAGATGCCACCGACAATGACTACTACTACACCGAGGGTGCCTAATACTACGTGGAGGCCGCCGACGACTAGGAGTAGTTAGAAGGCTCCCAGGCAGGAGGCCTTGGCTTTTTGATCGTTGATACTTTTGTGCTAGTTTTCTTAAGGCAAAATTGTTTAACTTATGTCCGTACTCAGATATTGTTGCTTCCACTGACTCGTTTGTTTTCGAGCTGATGTATTCGAGCCCTCGAGGCCCCTGGCTTGTAATATAAAGCTTGTATTATTTTGATTTGTGTTTAGAGTTGTGTTGTGATATCTTCCCGTGAGTCCCTGATCTCGATCGTACACATTTGCATGTATGATTAGTGTACGATTGAATCGGGGGCGCCACAAGGTGGTATCAAAGCCGACTTCCTGTAGGTAGCCCCCTTTCCAACTCCTTGGCCGAAGTTGAGTCTAGTCTTTGAAAAACTTTTACTAACATTGTTGTGTGGCTTATGGGCCGACATCTCAAATGGGTGGTATTAGTATCCTTTACTCCTCGATCTTTACTCAGGGACTCCGATCTCTCTTCTAGCCGGGTTAAATGATTTACTAACTCTAACTTTAGGTTCTCGTAACTACTTCCTTCCGGAGAGTTCCCTTATTCCAGATGATCGCTTGGTGTACTAGAAGACTCCGAAGATACTCTCCGATGTTTTCCCGAGACCCTTGTGCCCATCGACTTTGCAATTCCCTACCACCGATATATCCTTATGGATAACTACATACATTTGTTCATACATCATTTTTCGTTGCTCTTGTTATTACAAGATACCCTGAAATATTTCCTATATCCCGAAAATCTATTTTGCCTGCTGCCTTGCAACTCCGTTTCTGCATGAATACATCTACGGATAATTCCTCACACTTATCGAGGATTTGTTCATTCCTAGTTGATCATGTGATCGACAAGATACTTTGGAATACTATCCGATCTTTCAAAAATCCTCTGCCAACTGTTGCTCTACAAATACTTGTCTGCTTGCATTTTGGTTGCATTCCATATGTCTAGCAATATTCATTAGTATCCTTTCTCATCGTCATTTTGAGCCTTTAATCTGATATGTTTGTGAATGGTCGCAATCATCAGTCGAAACTAGAATTTGTCCTTCGGCTCAGGTGTCACTCTGGACATGAGCTGGTTCTCGACAAATCAAACCTTGATTGATTGTCGATCGATGTCTATTCAACTTACTTGTCTTTTGATCAGAGCCTCTGCTTCTGATCCTCTGATTTGGAATTTATAATTCCCTTGTATTTAAGCTTTGAAATTATCCAAATATTTCTATAATTTGATGCCTTTGCTTTATTTCTTCTTCTAGTTGAACATCGTTACTCACATCAGATTCTTTGTGGTCCGCTAGACCCATTGCTGGATTATTATCCGACAGTGTCCTTCATATTCAATAACTTTGTGAGTCTTTCCTAGGATACATAACGCCTTCGGTAAATTGTATCCCCTGCTCTTGTCAACCATGCTCTGCTTCTGAGCTTGAGTTATTTACTCCCGAAGTTGGTGGTATATGTTCCTAAGATGCCCCGCTGGGTTGAACCTATGCCTTCCATAATCTGTGTGAGCCCGAAGATTATGCGAGTTATATCTACTGGCATTTCGTCGGATAAATTTTCAACTCTACAACTTCTTCGAAGAAGAGAAGTGAATGAAAGGTTATGCATTGAAGAAGTGGGAGTCGACCTTGAACTTAGTGTTCATACCCATGGACATGATGTAGATCTTATCATCGAAGCTTCTCTAAAAATTAATCATTCCCTTGGTATAAGTTAATCTTATAACTGGGATTTGGTCTTTTGCAATCATGGTTCTGACCATATTGTTCTCCTTTCATTTCATTCTCAAACAAGTTAAAGCACATGTCATATGCAGATCAATATGCGTGTCCAACTTATATTCTGATCTACCTTTGAGTATTACCCCTTTGGTATCTCAAGAATATCAAATAACTGTGTTGCTTCTCATGAGTATTCATTAATTATTGCTTCGCACTGATTTCAATTTTCCCCCGGGTTCTGAGTTGTTAGTCATCGAGGACACCTATAACTAAATTGAGTCTGCACTGCGATTCAACAACTCTGAGTAATCTTTATTACTTACGAGTTTGTACTCGGTCATGTCATTCCCAGTAATTTGGCTACATCATCATCATCATGCTAAAGCTTGACCGTGCTACCTATGTCCTTCATCCCCGGAACACAATCCCGACAGTGCACTAAGCTACATCGAGATTTCAACATCATATTTTTTGTCTTGAAAGGCAACTCTAACTCTGAGATTGCATCTTGTCTGAGGTCCTAATAACCTTTTGCTTCACTATTCCTTTGGCTGGATGTCATCGTCGATCGATTACATCTTCATGAAACCTCTCGACAAAAGATGTCGTGATCATCGTCAACATTTTGACTTCTTCCAAGATATGAATCGAATTCATGTCCAGAAATACCATCCTTGCCCCTCAATAAATTGTGTTGTCATCGACAACAACCTTGCCTCCCTTCCAACACTGACTTGGTCATGTTTCGCTTATACCTTGTTTCCCTTGCTATTCCTGAAATTGTCCCTTGTGTATTTCTGTGATCTTTAGACCCAACCCTTACTTAAAACTCCATATCATTTCTACCTCGAAGCATGACTGTGGTACTTCAAACATCAACAAGAACATTGGAAGTGCAATGCTAAATGTTTCTTGATCACTTATCCAAACAAAGTTGTATGGGTACATATCATGATTCTCCTTGCCCCTTTGATCTAAATGGTTATGTACTTGATCTCCTGTCACGTATATCATGCCATGCTTATACTTGGGAAGGATATACTCCTATTACTTGTGTATAATCACATTTTCCTTTCCATTTGTCTGATTATTCTAGTAATCACATTTTCTTTTCTGTTGGTTTGTTTATGTAAACACCTCATTGTACAACTATGTCAGTAAGAACCTGTTACTATTGATTTTGACATTTCGGTAACCACCGATGGAGGAGAACTTTGCCTATTGGTCTGCCTCATTCAACGAGCAGGAAAATCATTCTCTTCGTCCCTCGCCCTGGGTACCGACGTTGTTGCTGACATAACGGACATGCTATTCTCAGACATGCCTTACTATCATGACCGTGCAAGATGTCAACGCCCTTCCTACTCTTAACCCACATGCCCATAACCCACAGTTCCACAGGGTCGAAACCTGACTCTCCTGTACACCCCTGTTTCTAAAGTTAGTCCTCACGCTTGGCTTCTTATGAAAATCACGAGCCACATTCCTAGGGATGATCTACTCTAGTATCAACGCAATATTTATTTTCATCGCTCTAAACCCCTTTCACCTTCTGATCAGACATCGAACGATTGTCTATCCACTCGAAACTTCTCATGGTACCTTCTTACTTTGCTCTCAATATTTTCTTAAGTTTCAATTCGAGAGATACTTACTGCCACATTCCCTGAACTATCTACCAGATAATCAACCTTGTTAGGTCTGTTCTTTCGAAGTTACCCCTTGTCCCTTCGTAAGTATGGTGAAGATCCGGAAGAAATAACGACAACTTCATCATGATGCATTGATGCACAGAAATGAAGACATCAACGAAAGAGATCAACTTCTTTGAGAAGAGCAACCAAGAACGAGAAGATCCGTTAGAATTTTGTAACCAGAACTTTCCCCCTTACTCGACCTCTTAAATCTCAGGACGAGATTTCTTGTAGTAGAGGAGATTTGTAACACCCCAAGAATCATGCTACAGTAACCTCCCCCTAATGGTGCCATGTCATCAAGTTCAACTAAGCCAAATTGCCACTTGATAAAATCAAAGCCAATTTCTAAATTAAAATAAAGTCAAATAAATTATTTCTTCAAGCAGTAAAACAAAAATATTCCCTAGGTTGCAAATATTCACTAGACAATTGTCATGCATTAACAAACATTTTTAGAGATGCTTAAAATGCCTCTAGTTATGAAAACAGTATCAAAACAGCCCCCTTTAAGTCATTTCCCATTTAAGCAAAATACAAACAAATTCTTTCTGGCCCCAAACTTTTGTGGCATTGACTAATATTGCAATATAAATAATGGGCCAAGTTCCATAATTTATAAAAGTCTTTTGCTTTTGGCATTAAAAGAAAACAGAAGCTAGTTGATAGAAACATAAAAGGAGTAAAGAAAAAGAAAGAAAGAGAGAGAGAGAGAGGGAGGCCCAGCCCACACCCCCACTTGCCTCCCATCTTGAGCGACAAGAGCAGGGGGCCTGTGGCGACCATCCACCGGCGCCATGGCCGGTGGGGTGCACGTGTCGAGCATCCAGCCCCTCCCCGGCGTCCCACAAGTGCTTCTCGACCCCCGTAACCCTAGCCACCCCCATTCCTTCGCTCGTTCCCCTCCTTCTTGAATTCGTCCATGTACAGATCCTACCATCGCCGTTGCTACCGGGTCCATGAGATCCGCCGCGGTCGTCTTCACCTCCTCCACCACTGGATGGAGGACGGGGAGCCGCATCAACATCGCCTCGCGTCATCGCCTTCGCATACGGTCGCCGCGCGTCCCTGCCATCGATCTCCACCATCACTGCTGCCGCAACACCGTTGCGATGTCCCTGAGCTCCGGGATGAGCTCCCCCTCCAACCCCCTGTTTTCCCTTCGTTCCCCCTCTATTCGTCACGTCGTTGTGTTGCCCCGTGCCACACAAGTCCGGCCAGTGGCCGTGGTCGTCGCACGCTCACCGTTGCCGCATCCGTGTCCCGTGCGTGTCACCACTGCGTGCCCCGCGTCGGCCATGGCCCCGCGCGCTCCCGCCCACGCGTGGCCGTGCCCCTGCAAGCCGCCGCTGCTCCCGTCGCTGCCTCCACCCCATGCTGCCCACCCCTGGTTCTGCCGCCGTCGCTCCTTGCTGTTGCTTTTTCGCCGCTGCTCGCCGGCGTCGCTACCGCCGCCGTCGGCTGAGCCTGCCTCCGTGCTTGCGCCCTGGCCTCGACCCACTCTGCCGCTCGCCCACGTTTTCTCTGGCCACGCCTGGCCATGGAAGCCCCCCTGTCGTGTGTGTTCGCCTGCCCACGAGAGGCCGGCCAGGGCCACTGCCACATGGGTCAGGCCCTGTGTAGGTTAGGGGCTAATTCCAGTTAACACTAACCCCCCTGCTTAGACTAATTTGGTTTTAGTTAGTAGTGCTTACCCAATGACATGTGAGACCCGATGCTAAATAAATCAATTTAGTGAATAATTACCAGTCAATGACATCTGGGACCCACAAGCCAGTTTGACCAGTCAACTTTGACCCAGTCAATGCTGACTGTAATATTGAGTTTGACCCGGCCCCACCTGTCATTGATTGTGGCTGTCACTACACTAGGTGACAAAAGTATTTCACTGTTTATTATTTGAATTTAATAATTCTAAAAAATCATTTAAACTTTGGAAAATCATATAAAATAAACCATAACTCCGATGAAAATATTTCATATATGAAAGTTGCTCAGAGAAAATGTGACGAATCCGAGTATGCTATCCACATACCCGTCACACCTCTCTAACACTGCAAACATGGAACCGTCCTCTCTTTTTCATCTGTCCGAAAATGCCAAACGCTGGGAAAACAACTCCAGATGTTTTCCCGCTTCCTCTGTATCGTGTAGTACTGCGTTAGATCACCCCTAGCACTGCGTATTGCCATGTTATGCTTTGTTTGATTTATATTTATTGTTTCGCCCCCCTCTTCTCTCCGGTAGACCCCGAGATCGCTGCCGATGCCACTGTGATTGACTACATCGATGACGACCCTTCCTTCTCAACAGAGCTTCCAGGCAAGCAAACCCCCCTTGATCATTCCTATATCGCCCATTCCATTCTCTCTCATGCTTGCATTAGATTTTTCGACTATACTTGATTGCTCCTATTCTGATGCATAGCCTACTTTTTTAACCTGCTTTTGTACCTTACCTGCTTATCCTATATGCTTAGTATATGTTGGTTAGTGATCCACCAGTGGCCCCACACCTTGTCCCTGTTGCCCCTGGTTCATGACCGATGAATCGATCAATGTGATCGACATCCAGAGCCCGACACATCATGTCACACCCCCTTAGTTGTACGACACTGCAGGGCTACTATCGAATCCCGAGGGTGATACCTCGTATAGCACTTCTGATGTTAACTCTGTAGTGTAGTTAATCGGCCGTGGTCTTCGAGGGTGATTCCTCCTTCACCACTCCAGATAATGACTCTGTCGTGCAACCCCTCAAGTGTGGACCATCGAGGGTGATTACTCCAAGTCCATCTTGATGGTTACATCGAGTGGGAATCCATCGAGGGTGATTCCTCGGGTTTCCCCCTTGCTGTTTTGGACACACGGTTAATTTGACTTTACCCTCAGAACCATGTTAAAGATGGGTCGGCCCCGAGGGGTACCCACAAGAGTTACTATTACTGCAGGACTAGAGGGACAGGCGGTACCACCCTGGTTGAGGTGGACCTGAGTTCCCGACAGTCTCTTGCGAGTCGGGTTGACCATGAGGGTACCCACGAGTTGATGTGTAGTCGGGTTGACCTGGAGGGTACCCGCGAGTTTTCTACGTGGCACGGCTGGGCATTCCGGGCCCTTGCTGTATGTCCATGAGATGGGGCGATGGGGCCACATGATCATGAGTCTCTGCTCATTACCGCGTGCTCCCAAGATACTAACGGTTTGGATATGTGATCCGAGTAGGCCTCTGGCCTTTTCCCACTAACCACCAAGCGGGAATAAGTATGGGCACTCTGCGTCGTATGTATCAGCCAAAAGCTCTTCGGACGTCAGCGATGGAGCGGTGCGCACCGGGGTGGACTACGTAAGCCTGCGCTTGTATAAGGGGGCTAGGTCTGCTCACCGGCCGCGTACGCAATGTGCAGTAGTGCAAAGGGCGATGGTCCCAAGACCCCTGCGTGGTTAGGATGTAGACCGGCGTGCTGGCCTCTTTGTTTAGCCTAGGTAGGACTACGGTGTGTTGATCGGCTGAGGCCGGTCATGACCTGATGGTGTGTCCGGCCGGAGTTGATCGAGCGTGTTGGGTAAGTTTGTGCACCCGTGCAGGGAAGTATTATCTATTCGAATAGCCGTGTCCACGGTAACGGACACTCGGAGTTGTATCCCGATTGATACAACTAGAACTGGATGCTGAGGCATGAGAAATGGATATGATGGCTCCGGGATCGCTTTCTTGCAGGGAGTCAGGAAAGGATCTCTAGGCGCTAATGATACAACATACTTGCTAAATATAATATGCTATTCTTTACTCTTCTAAATGCTGCAAGATGCTTGTAGATGCTAGTCTCCAATAGGCTAGGCCTTCCCCTCTATTCTGGCATTCTGCAGTATAGTCCATCGATACATCCCTTCCCTTGATAACAATGCATACTTAGTATAGATTTGATGCTTGCGAGTACTTCGGATGAGTACTCACGGTTGCTTTGCTACCCCTTTTCCCCCTACCTTCTCCTTTTCGGATGTTACGATCAAATGATGGATCCCAGGAGCCAGATGCCACCGACAACGACTACTACTACACCGAGGGTGCCTACTACTACGTGGAGGCCGCCGACGACCAGGAGTAGTTAGAAGGCTCCCAGGCAGGAGGCCTTGCCTTTTTGATCGTTGATACTTTTGTGCTAGCCTTCTTAAGGAAAACTTGCTTAACTTATGTCTGTACTCAGATATTGTTGCTTCCGCTGACTCGTTTGTTTTTGAGCTGATGTATTCGAGCCCTCGAGGCCCCTGGCTTGTAATATAAAGCTTGTATTATTTTGATTTGTGTTTAGAGTTGTGTTGTGATATCTTCCCTTGAGTCTCTGATCTCGATCGTACACATTTTTGTGTATGATTAGTGTATGATTGAATCGGGGGCATCACATCGGTCTACTAATCTTGGACGTGATACCTATATACATGATCATTGCCTTGGATATCGTCATAATTATTTGCTTTTCTATCATATGCCCAACAGTAATTTGTTTACCCACCGCATGCTATTTTCTCGAGAGATGCCTCTAGTGAAACCTTCGGCCCCCGGGTCTATTTTCTATCATACTGCTTCAAATCTATTTATCCAAAAACCCAAAAATATTTTGCTGCACTCTTTATTTATTTATTTATTTATTTTATTTTGTGTTTTCATCAGATCTGTTTATCCAATCTTATACTATTTAATCTATCTCAATACCTAGGAGGGATTGACAACCCCTCTTACGCGTTGGGTTGCAAGTTTTTTTTATTTTTGTGAAGGTACTACTTACATAGTTTGGTGGATCCTCCTACTGGATTGATACCTTGGTTTCATAACTAAGGGAAATACTTACCGTTGCTGTGCTGCATCACCCTCTCCTCTTCAGGGAAAATACCAACGCAGATATAAGCAATCAAGTCATAGGTGGCGTCGTCGTTGGCGACTTGGTGCGCCGAGTGGGGCACTGAAATGTCTTGTGACCTCGGCCTTGATATGTGAAGCATTTGATGGAACTTGTCTTGACAGTCTCATCCATTGGAGTAGTTGATGATGAAGCTCTCGGCTTGAAGTTGCTTGTTGTAGGAGTACGACTTGAAGATGTCAAAGTTTTCTTGTAACTTGACTTGTCGCCGTTGCTTGGTGTAGGTTTTGTCGAGGTAGAAGGTATTGTAGTCATTGAAGCTTGATTGTATGAACCGTAGGTCTTGGAAGAGTAATTGGCGTATTGGTAGTCGTCTTGCACTTGTCTCTCTGCTTGGTAGCTTGGTGCACTAGCTCGACGAGGTTCGTGTAAGATTAGAAGTCGGCGATCTTCTTGATAGGGTGGTTGAGCCCATTCAAGAAACATGCCATAGTTTGCTCCTCATCTTCCGTGACATTGGCTCGGATCATGGCAATCTCCATTTCTTTGTAATACTCTTCAACGGACTTGGTGCCTTGCTTGAGGAGTTGCAACTTCTTGAAGAGATCTCGACTATAATATGTTGGCACAAATCAGGCTCGCATGACATCCTTCATTTGATTCCATGTTGTGATTGGTGGGTCACCTTTTGCTTCTTGCCGCTCATTGACTTGCTCCCACCAAATGAGGACATAATCTTGAAACTCAAGAGATGCCATGGCGATCTTCTCCTCGTCATAGTTGTGTAGGCAAAAAATCTTTTCGACCTTCAATGCCCATGATAGGTAGTCTTCGGGATCGTTGCTTCCAAAGAACTTAGGCATGTTGAACTTGAACTTGCCGTAGTGTTGCTCTTTATTGTGTTGGTGGCGATGGCGATGACGATGATGCTCTTGTCGGGGAGGAGGATCTTCAAGCGCTAGCTCCTTGGGCTCCTCTTGATTAGCTTGACGTTGAGGGCTTGGAATTCTTGCACGGTTCCTCATCTCTTGGTGCTCCTCAAGACGTGCGGCTTCTTCTTATGGCTCTCGTCGGAGGGCCTCTTCTTGTAGACGTACTTGGTGGTTGCGCTCTTGCATGTTTTTGGTTGCTTCACGTAGAGCACGTTGGGCTTCAAGGGCTTGTTCCTTGCGGCGTAGTTGCTCTTGTGGTAATGCGTCGCCATCGTGATGTCCTTGTTGTTATTGGCGTCGTGGAGCTTGCTCTTGTTCCATGGGATCATGTGCTTGGCGCCGGTGGCGTTCATGTTCCCGGAGGCGGTTTTGTAAACCATTGCCATGAAATGGTTTTGTGGAGCTTGATTATCTTCATGGTCTTGATGACGATGCGGACGATCTCGGGGAAGACTTGCATTCGAAGAATATTTTTAAGAATGTCGGCTTGAGTGGTGCCGTCTTGATGATGACGATGTCGTAGAAGAACGGTTGACCATCAAAGCACGAAACACCTCCATTTGAGTAGACATCCTAGCATTGAGCTCTTCCATGTGCGTGGAAAGCTTGTTGTCGAAGTAGTGTCTTGTACGTAGCTCGAATTGTTGCAAGTCAGTAACGAGTAGGTCGATGTGGTCGCCCAATGTTTCATTCTCTTGATGCAAAGCTCTTTGTGCGCCAAATAGTTGATTCTTGGTGACATAGTTGTTCGGTTCCTCTTCTTGTTCGATGAAGAGTGTGTTGGTAGAAGTACTTGGCCTATCCATCATCTCAAGCAAATATGTGAGTGGAAGAAAGGAAATAACTAGACCAAATGTACCTTATCCGATGTAGAAAATGGATCAATGATCACTCAATAGTGTAGTAAGGAAATATCACAATTGGTACCGGATCTTGTCAATTCTCACACCTACACAAATAAAGCTTTTTGGAGTATCTTGGTGAAGATGCTGGCACAGAATTTATGCAATTGTCAGCAAGATTCAATAATGTTGGAAAAGATTCACAAATTTGCAAGTGAAACAAGTAGACCAATAGCTATATGTGGCACACAGAAACACACACACGGATAGTTAAATGGGGTCGTGCAACTAAGGAACGAGCTCAAAATGTGGAATCCACGGAAAATGCTCTTGTTGCACAACACTAGAGAGATGCTAGCATGATTGCTCAATAGGCGGATACGAGACTTGTGCACTACCTATAAGAGACAAAACGTAACGACTTTCTATCCCAAGTATGCTATATATGTACGAGGTTCCGGTTAGTCTTCTCACGATGATCCAAGATGATCGAGTATGGCTACTTGATATGCAATGTGGTATGATGCTATGGCACTTGCTTAAAAGCTCTTTGCTTATCTTTCTTTTGCTTAAAAGCTTTTCGTTCTTGCTCTTTTGATATCTTTCTTTGGCCACTAATGCAAACTTTTTGAACCAAGGTAGCAATGATGTATATGCGGGAACAATCTTCTGATACAAGAGACGATATGATGATACCCAGATGAGGTATGTATGCAATGGAAGGTGCGGATCGATGATCACTAATGTGTACAAGTAACGTTGCCCGGCAATACTCAAATGGCTAGTATCGATAGGAAAGTGACGCAAAATGGGATCGGGGTTAACAATGCAATGTTAAGGGAGAATATACGAGGATGTCGTCGTGGTTACCGCCCTTGCCTATGGTTGATGGTGTCACGAAGGTGAAATGGTTGTTGTCGTAGATGACTCCATGGCGACGATGAGCGGTGGTGATGTCGATGTCGAACCGTCCCTAAGTAGCCGAAACACGTTAGGAAACGGAAAAACGCAACTCAAATTCTCAAAACAAACATGTCAAAAATTGTCGGAGGTGGTAGCGGATAAGCGGTGGTGGTTGCGGAAAATGGTGGTGGTAGTGCGGAAGTTCCAATGGGCTGTGAAGATGCAATGATGGGTTATTGGAGTGGCGGTGCGGAAGAAGGAGTGGTGGCTGAAAATTTTCGTCAGGAAACATCAGACGTCCGGTATTGGTTGGATGACAGGTGATCATCGGACGTCCGGTAACTGGCGGATGTCCGGTGCCTGGGCGATTTCGGCTGCGGGATGAACTCGTGGATTTCATGGACAAAAGAAAAATTGTGGTCATAGTTGGGCGAATTTCATGGATGGAAATGACGGGAAGGACGGGGGAAAGCTAGATCAACATGAAACACATCAAATCCATGGATCAAAACCAACAAAACTCCATCAAACCAACAAAGCACAAAAGTTTTGGTATGGCTATTTTGTGGGGATTTTCGAAATTGGGACAAAATAAAGCAAAATTAGGATAGAAAGTGAGGGCAGGGACTCCAAATTCATGGTCAACGTGGATCATGATACCAAGATGATACGGGGTGGGGCCGATCTTTCACGATTAGAGCGGATCCTACGAAGAACACGAGAACACGAGAGGGAAAACGAGAGGAAACACTCAAATGGACTCGATTCAATCACACATGTGCTAGATCCAAACACACAAAGAGGTAACAAAGGTCCAAATCCACCAAAGGGGGACATAAAGGGAACTAGGTCTTCTCAATCCTTGAAGGAAGGATGTCTTGAATCCTTGAAGGATCTTCCCACAAGGGGGTCTTGAATCCACTTGGGGGATCTTCTCCTAGGAGACCTTGGTCTCCAAAGGAGTAGGGATAAGTGGATGAGCAAAGCTCTATCTCTGGTACTCCCTCCGTTCCATAATGTAGTGCCTATAGATTTTTAGAAAAGTCAAACCTTACAAACTTTGACCGTGTTTGTGGACAAAAATATTTACATTTAGAATGCCAAACATATATTATTAGATTCATCGTAAGATGTATTTTCATATTTTATATATTTGACATTGTATATATAAATAGATTTCTCTATAAACTTGGTCAAAGTTTGTAAAATTTGACTTTATAAAAAATCTATAGGCACTACATTATGGAACGGAGGGAGTATGAGCTATCACAATGCTGACCCTAAACCGTTGGGAGAAGGAGTATATATAGTCTATAGGGGTGAAGTGATACATGGCCTTCGGACCAAGTCACCGTGCGCAGACATGCGTCGGACGTCGGGATGCTACCGGTGGTCCGGTGGCTCGCGAGGGTCCAGACGTCCGGTAGAGTCTGGACTTCCGGCAATTTGGCTCGGGTGTGGCACAGTCAGATTTCCAGCGCGGTTCAGACGTCTAGCGCAGCGGTCACCGGAGGACTTTGGATTTCTAACATTTTGGTTCTGTGATGGAGATGCCGGTCCGGAGGAGGTCAGTCGTCCTGTCGCTGGGGGGTGTCAGACGTCCGGTCCAGACCGGTGGTCCAGGCACTGTAGCACTCTGCGTCTGGGCCTTCTGGCCGGCTGATCTCCCAGGTCCCGAACATCTGGTGGCTGAAGCTTTCGGGCGGTGCTTGCACTTGGTCCTTGTACTTGGTGTCCTCGCCATCTTGTCCATTGGATGTCGTAGCTTCGACAGAGTCCTCTTGAAACCTAAGCACACATAACATTCCGGATTGAGGTAGTAGCCATCTCTCACGTGAGTCATACAAAATGTCACTAAGGAGAGATGTCACCTCGGTCTCGATATCTCTTGCATGTGCTCGTGTCATTGGTCCATGTGGTGTTGTGGGAGATGAAGGTAGGTCCATGGGGATTACCGTAGGCTGCTCCGCATCAAACCTGCAAACAAGGATTTTACACATAAGCCCCATGATCAATTCATTGACACTCCGGACAAGTGCCTCATATCATTGAGCAGCGTCCTGGGGGCTACACACTACGCTCCTACTTTTGTTCGATCCCTACTCCAATTTCTTGAAACCCGCCATGGGCTCGGGGGCTACTCACTGACCATGCCATTTAGAAGGCCATGAGAATATGCCCTCGGACAGATACATGGATTTACAAAGTAAACTCAAACAAAGAAATTACTTTGGCACAAGGATAGGAGAGTACCTTGTCGGCGTTCTGGGATTGGGGGTACCCAGACCTGCCTGCCTGCAGCCCAACGTGTGGCCCCATCGACGGCCTGGTATTGCCCAGCTACAAGACTCTACTAGCAAGACCCTCACGAGGGCCCCCCGGCCTCGCGAGGAGAACGATGCCGAGCAGAGATCTCTATGCAGGTACCCCGCCTCACGAGGCTCGCGATGATGTGAGCCATGACGACCAAGGCCAGGCGTGCGCCAGCGGGCGCAGAGAAGGACAGTTTCCTCTTTGGTGCTAAGGAGGCAAGGACCGGCGCGGGTTCCTGAGGGATCCCCCAAAGGTTTCCATTCCGGTGCAACAAGACCAAGACCACGAGCTCGGCAGGACGGATGTCATCGCCGAGCCCACCACTGCGTCATGGCCAGAAGCTTTGCAGGCGAAGACCACCTTTCATCAGGATAAGATGTACCTCTTGTCCCCTTTCAAATTGGCCGTTGTGGAATCCCTTCCCGCCTAAGCTATGAGGGAAGAGGACCAAGGCCACTATAAATATAGTCTAGTCTCCACCGTAGAGAGGGGTCGATCCATCCTCTCATCCAGTGAGCCCTCGCGGGGTTGCTCACCCACTGTACTAGTTCATCCTCATCCTCCTCGTGAGGCCAATCCACCACAAAGCAGGAGTAGGGTTTTACACTGCAAGGTGGCCCGAACCTGGGTAAACTGCTGTGTCCCCTCTTTCCCCGCTCGCACGAACTTGATGAGGCCAAGCCATGTAGCGATGAGCTTGAGGCTGCGGCTAGGCTAGATCTTCGTACACGCCCCAGAGTTCGAACCTTGTTGGGTCCGCAGAGCCCCGATTCCGACATTTGGCACGCCAGGTAGGGGCTTGTCAAAGTTTTCCCTTCCGCTTCGCTCCTTCTCGCCTCATCGCTTCCATGGGTGACGCCGCCCGCCTCGCTGCTCGGACCGCCGTCCTGGGGAACCCTGCGAGTTGCCCGGCCTTCACTCTTGACCTGCGCCGAGTGCGATGGCTAGTTAGGTTCAGGCCGGTGCTGCCCCCGCGCTACGACGGCACGGCCGACCCCGAGGAGTTTCTCCAGCTGTGTGCCCAGAGTATTCGGGCGGCGGGAGGCGACGACAAGGCCATGGCGAACTGGCTCCCTCTAGCCCTCATAGAGGTTTCGCGCTCTTGGCTCCCTGGCCTCCCGGAGGCCTCGATATCCTCCTGGGAAGAGCTCCGCGGTTAGTTCATCGCGCGCTTCGCAGCTCCGGGACACCCCGCGGTCGCTTGCATCCTCGGCGGGTCACAGGCGACCGCATCTGGTCGCCACATCAAGCAGATCTTCCGTCAGGCGAGCGCCGCCGGGCTTCGGCCCGAAACCCTGCGAAGCCGCGCGCGACGCAAGGTCGCCATCACCTTCGACTCCAGGGACCGCCCCGAATCTATGGCCGCTGCCAGCACACTCCCCATGCCGTGCACGCCCACCATCAACAATGTTGCGGTCACCAAGACTCTCATCGACGGTGGTGCCGGCCTCAACGTACTCTCCATGGAAACCTTTGAGATGCTTCAAGTACCATACGACCAGCACCTGCCAACCAGGCCGTTCTCAGGGGTGACAAGGGGCTCCGCCACCCCCCTGGGGTAGGTGCGCCTCCCCGTCACCTTTGGCAAGCGCGACAACTACCACACTGAGCTCATCGACTTCGACGTGGCACACATCAGGCTCCGTACAACGCCATCCTGGGATACTCTGCCCTCGCCAAGTTCATGGCGGTGACCCATCTAGGCTTCAACATCGTCACGATGTCGGGCAGCAGCGGAGTCATCACCATGGCTGGCGATAAAAAGGATGTGGTACAGGTCCTCAAGCTCGCCTACGGGGCGGCGGCAGCCTCACGCCTAGACGTTGAGGGCGCCCAGGAGGCTCCCGAGGCCGCGCCCACAAAGAAGAAGCAGCTGTTCTCCCACCTTCACCATTGGTGCCGGTCTTCCCCCAGAGCAGGAGGAGGCGCTGGTCGGTTTCCTCCGAGCAAACAAGGACGTGTTTGCATGGGAAGCATCCGATCTGGTGGGTGTTCCGAGGGAGGTAATAGAGCACCACCTGGCAGTATGCCCCGACGTGCGCCCAGGGAAGCAGAAAGCGCGGTGTCAAGCACAGGAGAAGCAAGCGTTCATCATTCACGAGGTGCGAAAGCTGCAAGAAGCCGGAGTCATTCGAGAGGTACAACACCCGGAATGGCTAGCCAACCCGGTTGTTGTTCCCAAGAAGGGTGGAAAGGAGTGCATGTGCGTCGACTTTACAAGCCTCAACAAGGCTTGCCCTCAGGACTCCTTCCCGTTTTCGCGTATCGATCAGATCGTGGACTCCACCGTGGAGTGCGATCTACTGTGCTTTCTGGACGCTTTCTCGGGCTATCACCAAATCAAGATGGCGGCCGAGGACGTCGAGAAGACGACCTTCATTTCCCCATGCGCCGTATACTGCTACACCTGCATGCCTTTCGAGCTGAGGAGCGCCGGTGCCACCTTTCAGCGGCTGATGCACTTTGCGCTGGGACCACAGCTGGGGAGAAATGCAGAAGCATACGTTGACGACATCGTAGTCAAGTCATGCAAGGCAAAGACCCTGATCGAAGATCTGGAGGAAACGTTCGCCAACCTACGCAGGGTGAATCTGAGGCTTAACCCGGAGAAATGCGTTTTAGGGGCAAGCTGCTTGGCTTCCTTGTCTCGCATCGAGGGATCGAGGCCAACCCCAAGAAGATCAAGGCAATTGAAAAGATGCGACCACCTCAGACCCTCAAGGAAATGCAAAAGCTGGCAGGATGTGTGACTTCCATGGGGCGCTTCATCTCTAAGCTTGGCGAGCGCGCACTTCCCTTTTTCAAGCTGATGAAGAGAACGGGCCCCTTCGAGTGGACCCCAGAAGCAAAGGCGGCCTTCGAGGACCTCAAGAGGTACCTCACGAGCCCCCCCATCATGCTGGTGCCTCGTCCTCGCGAGCCCTTAGTGCTCTATTTGGCTGCCACCCGGCACTCGGCCAGCGTGACGCTTGTGGCGGTCCGAGAAGAGCGCACCAGCACTAGCGCAGGGCCTGGTAGCCCGCGTAAAGCCACGCAGCCTCTGCCACCACAGGAGAGCGCCCCCGCCCCTCCATCGCCTGACGAGGCGCCCGAGCCCCTCGCGTCTCACACGAGGCAGGATGCCGTCAACGGCCCGCACCTCGTCGAGCATCCGGTGTACTTTGTCAGCACCGTGTTACGGGATGCACGCGCGCGCTATCCTATGCAGTAGAAGCTCCTCCTCACACTCCTTGTTGCTTCCAGGAAGCTGCACCACTATTTCCAGGGCCACCCCATCAAGGTTGTATCCGCATACCCCCTGGAGAAAGTGCTCCACAGCCCCAACGCTGCTGGCAGAGTCGCTGAGTGGAACATCGAGCTCCAAGCTTTCCAGCTAGAGTTTAGTACAACTCGAGTTATCAATGGGGCGGCCCTCGCCGACTTCGTGGCAGAGTGGATGGATGCTCCTGTCTAGGGGCCGAGCGAGGACCAGTCCCTCGCGCCCGGCGATGAAGCGCCCGATGGCTGGGTCATGCACTTCGACGTCTCCTTCGCGCGGCAGGGCCCGGGGGCTGGAGTCGTGCTCGTTTCCCCAACCAAGGACAAGCTCTTCTATGCTGTACAGCTCTGTTTCCAGCGTGGCGAGAAGGTCTCCAACAACATCACGGAGTACGAGGGCCTGATCGCCGGGCTCAAGGCTGTGGCCGCTCTGGGGGTCAGTGTCAGTGTACTAAGTATTGGTCCACTAGTACCCCATACTTGTGCACAGGCAGTTGTAGCCATCCTCGCGGCAAGGCTTGCCGGTATCGGCTCGAGGTCAATTCAAGCCATCAAGGAAATCATCAAGTCAGAGATCTGAGGATCAGCAGATAAGCAGAGCTGGAATCCGAAGGCCAGCTTCCCCGGCAAGATCCTTGCCGGGATGGCCCTTGGCGCCCGGCAAGGCTTGGCGTCCGGCAAGGCTTGGCGTCCGGCAAGATTCGGCGCCTGGCGAGATTCTGCCACTGTGCCACCGCTTCGGCACAGTAACATGCCTGACATTCTGGGTCCATCTCTGGATGCGTGGCGACGCGCCAGTTGAGGAGAGCTTAAGCGGTGCTGATGGGATGGCCCCTTTTTCCATCCCCAAGAAAGTGAGGACACCTAAACGGACACCTCACGGTGCATTAAATGCGCTTGTCCTAATCCGTCAGGGGTTAGGTATGATACCCTGTAGCTACTTTACACCTCAATGTATGTACATTTTGCCACTGTGGAGACCCCTTTGAGCATATAAAAGGAGGCCCAAGGCAACTGCTACAGGGGAGGAGAACTTCTGGCCCATTCTGCATGCGTAGCTGCTCTTTGAACGTACTGTTCATTGCGAGCGCTCCTGAAGGCTGGGCTCAAGAACATCAATAAAAACACAAAGCAGGAGTAGGGTTTTACGCTGATCAGTGGCCCGAACCTGGGTAAAAACTTCCCGCGTCGATCACTGGTTCTGCTCTTTGCGTATACCTCTCCCCCCGCCGAATCGTAAAGGGGTCTCTCGGGATCCCATAGGTGTCGTACGCTGACATCTTTGGCGCGCCAGGTAGGGGGATTGAAGGTTACGTGAACCTGATCTAGTGTTCGGCACCTTAGTTTCTTCATCATCTTCATCATCATGCCACCCAAGAAGAAGAGCGCTGCAACAGCGCAACCGTCCGCGTCCGTTTTGCCTGCACCTTCGCGTACTGGCGACGGCGTGGATGCAGAAGGAAGAGGACTAGAACCCCCGCGGCGTTCTGGTGATCCAAGCCAAGCGGTATCGTTCGCAGTGGCAGTGGTAACTTGCACGCCGCTGGATCTAGAGATGGCGCTGTGTTGCCTACGGGTGGCACAACTAACTCTAGGGATCGAGGGGCGCCTGCTGGAGCTCCCGCGCCGGCGCAAGCCTCGCGACCTACTCAGGTCGTGCAAGATGAGCGACGTCATGGCGCTGGTGGTTCGGGGCGTCCCCACGAAAAGGTTTCTGCGCATCGATCCCAAGATGCGCGGGGCCAGCATGCACACCAAGCTGCCGGCGGAGGTGGCGCACGGTCGCGTGACCATGGTGGTGCTCCTTCTAACATGGTTAGGAGTCAGAGCACCTCACGTACCTCGCACTTATCGCCGCCACCTACGCCAGCGGAAGCCTTGGCACGTGCACAGCTGCTCCTCGATTTTCCTCCCGCCCCGGAGAAGATGGAGGAGTGGCGAGCTACTATCCAGACCCTTATCGGCTTCGCCAACAAGGATGGACCGCAAGAGGCGGGGCCCTCGCAGCGGAGGCCCATCGATCCGGCGCGAGCCGATGTAGAGAAAACCGGAGGTGGTGCTACCACAGTGCACTCCCCTCCGCGGCACCAACGGCGGCCGACAACTCAGCAAGCCGACCGCCATGAAGAAGTTTCCACGGCGTCGTCCGATCCACGGATGCGCCGTGATCAGCGTCTAGTTCTCCAGGAACGAGGCAAAGAGGACGCTCGAACAACCATCGAGCGGCGACGGGAAGCGCGCTATCAGTCTGATAAGCGCGCGGGGCCGACTGTTGATGAACCTGCGCCAGGGGACGTAGGAGACCTGCCTTATGAGGTAGGGACTCCGGCGTTTACCCGTGAGCTGCGGCAAGTCCGGTGGCCCAATTCCCGAACCTTTAAGCCAGAGGTCCCGGAGAAGTATGACGGAAAGACCCATCCCTCAGAGTTCCTGAGCATCTACACCATTGCGGTGCAGGCTGCCAGGGGCCGAGATGACAAGATACTTGCCAACTACTTCCCGTTGGTGCTCAAGCCCAACGTCAGGTCGTGGTTGATGCATCTGCCGGAGAATTATATTTCTTCCTGGTCAGATTTGTGCCATCAGTTTGTTGGCGCCTTCGTTGGAGGCCACCAAGCTCCTGGCCAAGAAAGTGATTTGCACATCATCCCTCAGAAGGAGGGCGAGTCCCTGCGCAAGTTTATGCAGAGGTTCAGCCGAGTGTAGTACAACATTCCCGACGTTCATCCTGCCGCTGTCATTAGCGCGTTCCACCAGAACATGCGTAACCACAGAATGCGGGAAGAGCTGGCAATGAACAAGGTCTGGAGTATTGCCGAGCTTTACGCTCTGGTCGATAAGTGCGCTCGAGCTGAAGAGGGGAGGAAACTCCCTGGTGAGGCTGCTGGCGCGGCAGGCGACTCCGAAGATGAAGACGCCGCGGCCCCATCAAGGAAAGGTCGGCGGCGGAACAGGAAGCGTGGAGGCAAGGCCGTGCTTGCTGTCGAGGAATCCGACAACCCCGGCGCCGCCAAGAAGGCCAAGGTTAGCGACCCCGGCAAGGATCTTGCCGGGTGCCCTTCCTGTCAGGCCTTGGCGGCTGCCGACAAGTCAGAGAACTCCGACAAGCAGTATTGCAAGATCCATCGCACCAAGGGCCACGATCTCCAGAACTGCCGGCAAGTTGAGCAGCTTGCCGAGAAGCAGAGGGCTGAATACGAAAGGCGAGACAAGGAGAAGGCCCAAGATGGTGCTGAGGGGTCCGGCAAGAAACGCGGTGGCCGAGGGGGTCGCCGCGGCAAGGCCAAGCAGCAGAAGGATCGGCCCGCTCGGGGCCGAGATAAAGAAGGAGATGATGATGAGGAAGATGATGAATCCAGTGAGCAGGAATTCCAGAAGGCTACGGAGGCTATGTGCATTGATGGGGATGCCTCGCTGCATTCTTCCCACCGCCAACTTAAACAGTGGGTGCGGGAGGTTAATGCAGCAGAGCCGTCCCCAGAGGCATGTAGGCCCCTGAAGTGGTCCATCACGCCTATCATCTTTGACGCCGAGGATCACCCTGATCGCACAACTGCGGTCGGGTGTTTGCCATTGTTGGTCTCGCCAACAATTCGCAACCTCAAGGTGACGAAGATGTTAGTTGACGGTGGGGCTGGCCTAAACTTAATCTCACCGGATGTGCTCAGAAAGCTTCAGATTCCCGACGAGGACCTCGAGGAAACGGGTACGTTTCAAGGGGTCAATCCGGGAAGAACCCAGCCTAAGGGCAAGATCACGCTGCGAGTAACATTTGGCAGCGAGCTTAACTTCAGGACCGAGAAGGTGGTGTTTGATGTCGCCAAGATCCCCATGTCATACAATGGGATCCTTGGTCGGCCAGCGCTGGCTAAGTTTATGGCGGCATCACACTATGCGTACAACGTCTTGAAGATGCCTGGGCCGTTGGGCGTCATCACTATCCATTCCGATAAGAGGGATGCGCTCATCTGTACCGACCAACTTTACCGGGAGGCAGTTGCAGCACCTGCCATCAAGGTACCTGCTCCTGCCGCTGGAACTCCCGGAGAGAAGAAGAAGACCGGCAGGAACCTTGGCGCGAACTCCGGCAAGCGCACCTCCTCGGAGTGCTGCGCTTCCGTCGAGGACGTACCAGAGAGTTCCACCGGCAAGAACAAGAAGTCCAAGGCTGCTCCGCCGGAAACCAAGAAGGTGCCTGTCAGAGAGGACGGAACGGGGGGGACTTTCACCATAAGTTCCACCCTAGATGACAAATAGGAAAGCGCGCTCGTTGCTTTCCTGCGGGCGAATGTCGACGTGTTTGCATGGCAACCGTCTGACATCCCCGGTGTTCCCAGGAAGGTAATTGGGCACCACCTTGCTGTCTGTCCTCATGCGCGGCCCGTCAAGCAAAGGGTGAGAAAGTAGGCCTTGGAGCGGCAAGAATTCATTGCCGAAGAGATTAAAAAGCTGGAGGCGGCAGGACTGGTCAAAGGGGTGCTTCATCCAACCTGGTTGGCTAATCCGGTCGTAGTGCGGAAAGCGAATGGGAAATGGAGGCTTTGTATCGATTATACAGATATCAATAAAGCTTGTCCAAAAGATCCCTTTCCCTTGCCGCGCATCGACCAGATTGTGGATGCCACCGCTGGTTGTGATCTCCTGTCCTTCCTTTATGCCTATTCAGGGTATCATCAGATTTTTATGGCAAAAGAAGATGAAGAGAAGACCGCCTTTATCACCCCATGTGGTACGTATTGTTTTATACGAATGCCTTTCGGGTTGAAAAGTGCTGGTTCAACATTTGCCAGAGCAATCCAGATTGGTTTTGAGCCACAACTCCATAGAAATATGGAGGCGTATATGGATGATATAGTGGTCAAAACCAAGGATAAAGCAACGCTTATTCAAGATTTAGAAGAAACATTTGCAAACTTGCGCAAGATCAACTTGAAGCTCAATCCTGAGAAGTGCGTGTTCGGTGTTCCTTCCGGCAAGCTCCTCGGATTCTTTGTATCTTGCCGGGGAATCGAAGCGAACCCCGACAAGATCAAAGCTATTGAGCAAATTGAAGCGCCGAGACGCGTCAAGGATGTGCGTCGTCTTGCCGGCTGCGTTGCTGCTCTAAGCAGGTATATTTCCAAATCTGCTGAGCGCGCCCTGCCTTTTTTCAAAATTTTGAAGAAGGCAGGTCCAATGAAATGGACTCCGGAAGCGGAGGCTGCGCTGCAAGATTTGAAGAAATACCTTTCCTCTCCGCCGACGCTAGTCACGCCTAAACCACAAGAACCGTTGCTGCTGTATCTGGCAGCAACAAATCAAGTGGTTAGTGCTACGCTAGTGGCGCAGAGAGAAGCTGATGAGGAAGCAACACCAACGGCAGGACCGCCGGATGACGCGGCAAGATCTTCCCCAGCAAGGGTTGATCCCGGCAAGATGGGATCTGCGCAAACAGAAGAACCCGTGCAGAAGAAGAAGGTGGTGCAGCACCCAGTTTATTTTGTTAGCTCTCTTTTACAAGGGGCTAGGTCAAGATATTCTGGTGTGCAGAAGTTGCTTTTCGGCCTCCTTATGGCCTCAAGGAAGCTGCGCCATTATTTCCAAGCACATGAGATCACCGTCGTCACTCACTTCCCGTTACAACGGATTTTGCAAAATCCGGAAGGAACCGGCAGGATTGTCGAGTGGGCTTTGGAATTGTCGAGCTTTGGCCTTAAGTTTGAAAGCACTTCGACAATTCAGAGCAGGGCCTTGGCGGAGTTCATTGCAGAATAGACCCCGACGCCAGACGAAGAAGTTCAAGAAACAACTCTCCCCGGCAAGGAAATCGATCAACAATGGGTTATGTATTTTGACGGGGCTTTCTCGCTGCAAAGCGCCGGTGCTGGCGTGCTGCTTGTCGCACCCACCGGAGAGCACCTCAAGTACGTAGTCCAAATGCACTTTCCCCGGGAGAGTTCGACCAACAACACTGCAGAATACGAGGGTTTGCTTGCCGGTCTCAGGATCGCGGCGGACCTTGGTATCAAAAAGCTCGTCATCAAAGGTGATTCACAACTTGTCGTCAGGAAAGTTAACAAGAGTTATCAAAGTCCATTGATGCAGGCCTACGTAGATGAAGTGAGGAAATTGGAAGAGCGCTTTGACGGTCTGCAGATGGAGCACGTTCCTCGTGCCGAGAACAATATTGCTGACGACCTGTCAAAGCGTGCTGCCCTCAAGTTGCCTGTGGAACCAAGAACTTTTGTGCTCCAATTGACTCAACCATCCGTGGCGCCATCGATGCGGCAAGAAAAGAGAAGGAAGTTGAACTCTGGCCAGTACTTCCCGGCAGAGCTCCCCGGAGCCGCCGGCAAGGAAGTTGCCGGGATCGACATGCCTGCCGGGGAACAACAGGCTCCGGCAGGGCCTCAGGCCCTTGCTGTCGAGACAGATGTTCCCCCGGCAGAGGAGATGCCTTTAGTCCTAGTTGTCGAGCCTCAGGCTCCAGCATGGGCGCAGCACATTGTCCATTTCCTTCAGACAGGT
The DNA here is from genome assembly GCA_011799875.1 of Thinopyrum elongatum. NCBI lineage: Eukaryota > Viridiplantae > Streptophyta > Magnoliopsida > Poales > Poaceae > Thinopyrum > Thinopyrum elongatum. The sequence continues at coordinate 184,532,106 of CM022301.1, forward strand.
GAACTCCCTGAGGAGCACGAAGAAGCAGAGAGAGTACCCCGTCGGTCTGTTATGTACAAGTTCGTCGATGACGTCTTGTACAGAAAGAGACCAAACGGTGTGAAATTGAAGTGCATTCCTCGGGAAGATGGACTAAAGCTGTTGGCGGAGATACATGGGGGCATATGTGGTTCTCACATAGGGTCAAGAGCGCTTGCCGAGAAAGCATTCCGGCAAGGTTTCTTTTGGCCTACCACCCTCCAGGATGCGACTGCACTAGTAACCAAGTGTGAAGCATGCCAGTTTCATTCGAAGAAATTACATCAGCCAGCTCAAGCTCTTCAAACAATCCCTCTCTCCTGGCCATTTTTGGTCTGGGGGCTCGACATACTGGGCCCTTTCCCCCGTGCTACCGGGGGCTTTGAGTACTTGTACGTTGCTATCGACAAGTTCACAAAGTGGCCGGAAGTGGAAGCAGTGAGGAAGGTGACAGCGCAGTCAGCTGTCAAGTTCTTCAAAGGAATTGTTTGCCGTTTCGGTGTGCCTAATAGGATCATCACCGACAACGGCACGCAATTCACAAGTCGCACCTTCATGCAGTACGTCCAAGACCTTGGCGGCAAGATTTGTTTTGCCTCTGTTGCTCACCCGAGAAGCAATGGCCAAGCTGAGAGGGCCAATGCTGAAGTGCTGCGCGGTCTCAGGACCAGAACTTTTGACAGGCTGAAAAAGTGCGGAAGACGCTGGATTGATGAGTTGCCGGCGGTTCTTTGGTCAATCAGAACGACACCAAATCGAGCCACCGGCAAGACGCCCTTCGCTCTGGTCTACGGAGCGGAAGCAGTTCTCCCCACGGAACTCATATACGGATCTCCTCGAGTGCTCGCTTATGATGAGCTCGAGCAAGAGCAACTGCGGCAAGATGACGCTGTGCTCCTTGAGGAGAATCGTCTTCAGGCTGCTGTGCGAGCTGCACGCTACCAGCAAGCTTTGCGTCGCTATCATAGCCGCAAAGTTCATGCCCGAAGCCTTGAGGAAGGCGACCTTGTTCTTCGACGGATTCAGTCTGCCAAGAATTCAAACAAGTTGACGCCAAAGTGGGAAGGCCCTTATCGGGTAGTATGAGTCACCAGGCCCGGCGCTGTCCGCCTGGAGACCGAAGATGGCGTTCCAGTGAGCAATTCCTGGAATATCAAACATCTTCGCAAGTTCTATCCATAAGGCGCGGTTGCCGGGGGCTCCCGGCAACCCTCTTTTGTACAAGTCTTGCCGGCAAGGCATGTGATCCTTTGTACAAAGCCAGGCACAGACCCTGAGCAAAGCTGAATAAATTTAAGTGTTGTACATTCCCTTATTGATTCCCATGTTCATATTTATATATATGCATGTTTGTCTAAGATGTTGTATGGCATCCAATCCCGGTAAGTTCTAACGAACCGCCAAGGTTTCATGTCTTTATTTTCTCTTCTTTCTTTTTCCCAAAAGACAGAGGGGTTCCTCGCGTGCACATTTGCCGGGGGGGGGGGGAAGGGAGATATGAATACCAGTTGGTGACGTTCGGAATCGATGCTTGCCGGAGGAAGAACAAGGACAGTAACAGGAAGCTAAGTCCTAAAAACTCAGAGCAAGTTTTTCTTTTATTATAAAGTTATTTCCTTGGACGATTCCGGCTTTTGTATGGAAAATCTGCACGCGAAGGAACCCTTGCTGTAATTGGTTGCGCCCTTATTTTGTTTCAAGTCCGCTCAACGATTTAAGTGGCTGCACTGAGAACACCAAGGAGTCTTGCCAGCCGCTGCGCCTCTAGCAGGCTGCTGAAGTCCCGCACCCAGCGCTCGCGGCAGGTTGCGCGCCGGCAAGTTTTTCAATAAGCGTACGGTGAACTCCATACGTAAAGGAATCAGACAAGGAAAATAGCAAGCATGCACTTAAACATAGGCAGATTATATTACATCCATAAGTTGCCGCAGTTCTAACTTGAGACTTAATTGTCTTTTACATGAGATGATGGCGGCAAGAATAAAAGGGAAGCACTCAATCCCTGCGCTGGCCTTCGATCCTTTTGATGGAGTCCACCTTCTCAAGGATAGGCGCGATGCACTCTTCAAGCGCCTCAACATTTGCATCCTTTGGCAGATGGCCAAGCGCGTTGGAGAGGTCGATGCCAGGATTGCTGTGCACCACCTTGATGAGCACCTTGCGGAGGACGGCCCGGCAAAGCCGGCGAGTCTCGTTCGCCAGTTGGGTCGCCCGGCTGGACTGGAGTGCCCTCAACGCGTTGATGATGCTTTCAAAGAACATCGTCAACCTGGCACTTGGAGATATCCTTTCCTCGGAAGAATATCTGAAGTTCGACATGCCCATGGTTGACAGTTCTGCAGTAAGCTTCTCCGCGGTGGCGATGAGGCGTCCGGTCCAGATCTCCACTCCCTTCTGGTATTCGTTTTGGGCAGCGGCGGCGCTCTTGAGCAGGTTCCTCTCTCCTTGGAGATCCTTGAGTAGAGCCTTCTCACGGGCCTTGCCGGCCTCGAGAGACTTCTGCAGCGTGGTCAGCTTCAGCTCCAGAACCGAAATATTATCAGCCGCAGAGGAGAGCTGCTTGGTCTTGTCGGACAGGGTAACTTGCATCTCCGCCAAGGAGTGGAGGGTTTTTTCCCTGTCCCCCTTGAGCGTCGAGAGCTCCTTGCCGTGCTCTTCGAGATCTGTTTCCAGCCTCTTCACTTTGTCACTCAGCTCGTTCTTGGCGGCCTCTGCAGCTTCGGCAGCATCGACGGCCTCCTTGAGCTTGCCGGCGTGACTTGCAGTCAGAGCTTCGAGCGCCTCCTTATGTTTTTGCTCCAACTCCTGGGTCCGCCGCGCGACAAGATTTTCGATGTCTTCATCCTTGCTACGAAGCTTGGCGGCGAGCGCCTGCTCACGTGCGGTGAGATCTTCTTCGTGAGCATCAAGAGCAACGCGGCGCCCCGTCAGGAGAGCATCTTCAGCAGCAATCCTTTGAACAGCTTCGTCATGTGCCTTCTCCATATCGGATTGCTTCAGGAGGATCTCATTCCACTGCTGGCTCACTTGTTCCCGGCCGGCAACTAACTCTTGGAGGGCCTCGGTGTGCCAGATCTGCATTTGTGCGACGCGCCTTTGAAAATCCGCTTCGGCTGCCTCGACAGCTGCCATTCTGGAGTCCACCTTCTCTTTTCGGGCGCGATGGAGAGCCTGGAGTTTGCGGAAATTCTCACCCATGGCCTGAAGGAGTTGATCCTCTTCAGATTTGCCGCTGCTAGTGCTGGGGTCGTCAACAACTTCGAGCCCGGCAGCGGCAATAATTTCCTCAAAAATTTCTCCTTCGGCTGGTGCCTCAGTGCTTGCCGTCCCCGGCAAGTTGACGAACAGGTTCTCGCCAACCTTGAGGTACTTGCTGGATGAGGGGCCTCCAGATGTTGATGGTTGGTCTTCAGTGGCCGCCTCACCAGTGACAGGGGGCTCTGTGGCTGGTGCAGCGCCTGGTGCTCCTGCGGCAGGAATGCTGCCAGTGCGGTCCTCAGCCTCCCTGTCGCCTTCTTCAGCAGACTCTTCGGCGATTTCCTCTTGTGCTGTCTTGGCGGCCTCCCCGTCAAGAGCACCACCAGCCTCGGCAATGTCATCCTTGGTGGCCTCGCTGGCAGCGATCCTGTCTGCTTCGGCGGCGGCATCCCTGGCGGTCTCCTCGATGACGATGTCGACGTCCATGTGTTCCATCACAGGGAACTCTGAAGGGCGAAGGAGGAAGACAAAATAAGATCGAGGTCGAAGTTTGAAGTGACCAAAAATAAAGAGATAAGAGAAAAAGGATAACAAGCACTCTGAGGCAATCGAGTACCTGCGTCGGGCTGTCGGGAGGTGGCTTCACCCCTCCCGGCAACTCCGGTTGCCGGGAGCGTGTCGCCGGAGTCCGCGCTTGCCGGCTCCCCCTCAGTTAGGACGGGCTCGCCAGCAGGATCTCTTGCCGGGGACGTGCTTGTGGGCGGAGCGGTCGATGAAGGAGGCACAAAGGGAATGTCTTCTCCTTGTTGCCGTTCTTCTCCTGCGAACCCAAAGATATTAGCGGCAAGAATGAAAGCCTCGGCACCAGTCAGCGGAAAAAGGACAATGAACTTACGCTGGGAGCTGTGCTGAGGGCTGCGCTGGGGGCTGTGTTGAGGACTAGACTCCGGGCTGACAATGACAGTTTCCGGCACGCTCGTGGAGCCTGCCGGGGGCTCGTTGCCCGTAGAAGTCCTTGACCTCTTCGCCATCCTCTCCAGCAAGGTTTCTGTGTCACTGCAGAAACAACACGAGCAAGTCAGTAAGATTGATCCAGGATTGGAAGGTAAAAGCTGTGGCAAGTACTCACTCTTCTTCCTCTCGCTCTGGACTAAAGCCAGAGATGTCGAAGTCGACCTCCGTTGCGGTGTCTGAGTGGGGAGGCGGGGGAGGAGTCCTAGGCCGCTTGGCTGTGGCAGGCGCCGGAGCAGCTTCCGGTGCGGTAGTGCGAGACCCTCCTGCCGCCCCAGCAGTGGCCGCTGGTCTGGGCCTCGCGCGCCGCGCAGGCTGTTGACGAGCCCCCTGCCGCGGTCCTGTCTTGCCGGCCACTTTCTTGCCGGGGGCTTCGCCGCTCGAAGTAGGCTGGCTTGCCGGGATGCCTGATACAGCCTTCCTAAGAACATGCTTCATCTTCTTCGGAGGTGGGGGCTCTTCTCGCGTCTCCTCTTCGGCCGTGTCTTCGCCGGACGAGCTCTCAGCGGCTGCGCAGCCTTCTTCCCCGGCAACCTTGTCCTCCTCGGCAGGCTTTGCCTCCACTACCACCTCTGTGTCGCTGGCTTCCCACTCTGTGAAGCCAACGTTGCCGGCCTCCGCGGCAAGATTCGCCTCCTCCACTCTAGTAGCGATGTAAGCTACCTCCTGATCAGTGGTGGCTCGGATAAAATCTGACTCTTGCCGGACAGGCTTCTCTGTCAAATTGTCAAAGAACTTCTGCGCTTCCTCCTCGCTTGGCTCGGCCCAGGTCGAGTCAAGGCCGTGGGCATTGAACATCGGCATGAAAGCAATGATTGACCCCAAGGTAGAATTGTTGCACAAGGGGACAATCCTTGCCGGCAGCCGGTGCTTGTCTTCGCGCTGGAATAATCTTTGACGGAGAGCGCCAAGCTGCATAGCGGTCAGATTGTTGTTCAGCCCGGGGCGCAATCTCATGACATCTGCCGCGTTCTTGTATTCCCAAGCTGGCCTTCCCCTGTTCTGCAGAGGGGCGATGCGGCGGCGGAGAAAGTCGAAGCCGATCATCTCCATCGTGAGTCCAGCAGCCTTCAGGCGAAGGATTCTTGTAGTGGCGATTGTGAGCCTCTCGTCCTCCGCTGCGGGGTCGCTCCAATCCTTGCCGCGGACCACCTTCTGTTGCCAGGTATGGCAAAAAGGATGGGGATCTACTTCCTGGATCCAGCACCATTCAGCCCGCCACTCGTCCCACTTTTCGCGGTATACTCCCTCTGGGTAAATTTCTTTATTCCAAGCCCTTGGAATCCAGGCAATAGAACCAGAGAGAGCCTCTCCTTTTTGGATACGAGGGAAGAAATAATGGCGGAAAAGCGCAGAATTGGGGATCACACCAACGAAGTTTTCGCAGAGATGGGCAAAGATAGACATGCAAAGTACTGCATTCGGCGTGAAATCAAGAAGACGGAAGCCGTATGTGTACATGATGTCATTGAAGAAGTCGGAAAAAGGGGGACAGAGCCCGCAATAGAAATATGCAGTGAAGAAAGGGTATCTGTCCGATCCACCTTTGGAGCAAGCACCTGGGATTACGCGTGTGGCGGGGTGAGCTTGCGTCCCCTTCGCCCACATGCATTGGTATCACCCCTTCAAAGCTTCGGCATCGAGCGTTGGAGGGAAGACGACGAGCCTCTTCCGCATCTTCACCAGTTCGCTCTCCGGAACGTCGGTTTTCGCCTCCTTGCCCTTGCCTTTGCTAGCCTTGGGCGCCATGGCGACGGCGGGAACGGAAGCTGGGGGTGGAGCGAGCGCGGAAGCAGCGGGCGGAAGAAGAAAAGGTTTCGCTCTAAGCTCGAGAGGAGGAAGGCGAAGGCGATGGCCAGATTGAGAAGAAGAAGGGGATAAATAGGTTTGTGTCTCTGCGACTTCTCCTTTTTTTATGGGGAAGGAGCGGGGCCGCCTCTTTTATTCCCCAATGTGAATGCGCCTCTATAGGCGCGAGACAGTTGCAGCCTTTTTGGCACGCTTCCCACGTCGCGCGCTCCGTGCGCGTAGTGGGGGGCACAATAAAACAGGATATTTACGAGCAGTTAATTCCCTGCCACGCGTGCCCGTGCACTGTTTGGGCCTAGCCCAACAACGCCTCACACTCGTGTATGGCCTAGGCCCGGGGGCTCCTGTCGGTGTACTAAGTATTGGGCCACTAGTACCCCGTACTTGTGCACGGGCAGTTGTAGCCATCCTCGCGGCAAGGCTTGCCGGGATCGGCTCGAGGTCGATTCAAGCCATCAAGGAAATCATCAAGTCAGAGATCTGAGGATCAGCAGATAAGCAGAGCTGGAATCCGAAGGCCAGCTTCCCCGGCAAGATCCTTGCCGGGATGGCCCTTGGCGCCCGGCAAGGCTTGGCGTCCGGCAAGGCTTGGCGCCCGGCAAGATTCGGCGCCTGGCGAGATTCTGCCACTGTGCCACCGCTTCGGCACAGTAACATGCCTGACATTCTGGGTCCTTCTCTGGATGCGTGGCGACGCGCCAGTGGAGGAGAGCTTAAGCGGTGCTGATGGGATGGCCCCTTTTTCCATCCCCAAGAAAGTGAGGACACCTAAACGGACACCTCACGGTGGATACCCTGTAGCTACTTTACACCTCAATGTATGTACATTTTGCCACCGTGGAGAGCCCTTTGAGCATATAAAAGGAGGCCCAAGGCAACTGCTACAGGGGAGGAGAACTTCTGGCCCATTCTGCATGCGTAGCTGCTCTTTGAACGTACTGTTCATTGCGAGCGCTCCTGAAGGCTGGGCTCAAGAACATCAATAAAAACACAAAGCAGGAGTAGGGTTTTACGATGATCAGCGGCCCGAACCTGGGTAAAAACTTCCCGCGTCGATCACTGGTTCTGCTCTTTGCGTATACCTCTCCCCCCGCCGAATCGTAAAGGGGTCTCTCGGGATCCCATAGGTGTTGTACGCCGACAGTCAGGCGCCTCACCATCAAGGACGATTCCCAGCTCCTCATCAACTTCTCCAACAAGGAGTACAAACCGAAGGACGAGCACATGGAGGCATACCTGGAAGAGGAACGTAAAATCAAAAAGTGTTTCTTGGGCTTGGAGTTGCAGCACGTCTCGCGTGGTGCGAACAGGGAAGTAGATGACATCGCCAAGAGGGCATCCCGCCGCGAGCCTCAGAAACTGGGCGTCTTCGAGGAAAAGCTCTTCAAGCCGTTGGCTCCGCCTCCGGCCGCAGGCCCGACACTGCTTCGGGAGGAGCCGCTGCTAGCGCCGCCCTTGGGCGCCAAAGCATGCGTCCTGACCTCGGGAGCCCGCCTGCTCCTGGCGTTGGAACCTCAAGTGGGCGACTGGACTGAGGAACTCAAGGCGTACTTGCTCTGTGGCGCCCTGCCGGAGATGGAGGAAGATGCAGGGCGCGTGGCTCGACAGGCCACTGCTTATTGCTTGCAGGACAGTGAACTGTACCACAGGCGCCCCAACGAGGTCTCGCTGTGGTGCATATCGAAGGAGCAAGGGCGCGAGCAATTGGCCGACATCCATGGTGGAGACTGCGGGCACCATTCTTCGTCACGCATCCTCGTGGGAAAGGCGTTCCGCAGCAGGTTCTACTGGCCTACGATGCTCCACGACGCCACTGAGCTGGTCCGATCCTGCGAGGCTTGCCAGTTCCACGCCAAGCAGATTCACCAGCCGGCGCAAGGGCTCCAAACCATCCCGCTCTCATGGCCTTTTGCGGTCTGGGGGCTGGACATTCTGGGCCCATTCCCTGGGGCGGCCGGCGGTTACCGCTACCTCTACGTCGCCATCGACAAGTTCACTAAGTGGGCGGAGGTGGAGCCTGTGCACACCATCCCCGCAGGATTGACTGTCAAGTTCATCAAGGTCCTCGTGAGCCGATTCGGTGTCCCTAACCGCATCATCACCGACAACGGCTCCTAGTTCACAAGCAATCTCTTCAGGTCATATTGTGCTAACCTTGGAACGCAGATATGCTATGCTTCGATGGCGCACCCGCGGAGCAACGACCAGGCCGAGCGCGCCAACGCGGAGGTCCTGAGGGGCCTCAAGACCAGAAGCTTCAAGAGGAAGCTCAAGGCCTGCAGCAGGGGTCGGCTAGACGAGCTACAGTCCTTGTTCTGGTCCGTCCGCACCACCGCGACTAAGCCGACCGGTGAGACCCCGTTCTTCCTCGTCTATGGGGCCGAGGCGGTCCTCCCGCTCGAGATCAAGCATCATTCCCCACAAGTCTTGGCATTTGATGAGGTGCGTCAGGATGTCTCGCGAGGGACTGATCTTGTGCTCGGTGAGGAGGCCTGCCGCTAGGCCTCTCTCCGAGCCGCAAGGTACCAGCAGGCCCTGTGGCGCTACCACTGCCGCAGCGTCCGCCCCCAGACTCTCTAAGTCGGAGACCTCGTCCTGAGGCGGGTCCTCTCTAGGGAGGGCCTCCATAAGCTCTCGCCCATGTGGGAGGGCCCGTTCAGGGTCGCCCGCGTCTCCAGGCCTGACGCCGCCCGCCTGGAGACGGAGGACGGGGTCCCCATCTAGAATGCCTGGAACATCCAACACCTCCACAAGTTCTACCCGTGACACTCTCACGTAATAATGAGTGGGGCTGTACACGCCCCGGAGTCTCCCGATGCGCCGTTTCGCGGCCTCGCGGGAGCTCCCACCCACGACCCAGTGGAAGCCCCATGCTCCGCGCTGGTGGAAACGGTCGAACAGCGAGTATGCCCACGCCCAAGTGGAGGCCCCATGCTCTGCGCTGGTGGGAAGACTAGTATAGGCGCCGGACGCGGCCATTTTTCATCCTCTCTTGTAACCGAATTTGCAATTTGTTGGAATGAAGTTTGAAGTTTTCCCATCTTTGTTCGAAAAAGGGTTGGGATTTTCTCCTTGCGGTGTTTCCCTTCTTGAATCTTGTCTTTTAAAGGAAATGGCAGCTGCCTGTTGCTCCCTCCCACGCGCCCCGCGAGCGGGGGCTGGGCACGGTGTTTACGCTTGGGCTAGCCCCAGCGGCATTGAGGACCCAGGCCCCGACAGCCACGGGTCCGCCCGTATGCACACCTCGCCAAGGCTTTGGCGCCTAAGTCCTCGAGGGACGCTCTCGAGTGAGCCAATAGGCATGTGTTGCCACGACCCAGCGTACCAACGATGACTGACCCTTGCTCGGGGGCTCTAGGCGCAGTGCCCGACGTGATAGAGGCGAGGGTGTCCCGATCTTTCGATGAGATGGTAACTATCGATTTGGTGGAGCCGACTTTGACGATCCGACTACAAACGTGCATGACGTTGCGCCTTAGCAATCGCTAAACCAATCTCCTGAGGTTACTGACGATGCTGGAAGCACGATCAGCCTGACCTCGAAGGTCTATTCCTGCACGCAATCGAAGAACAAGCAAGAATATGATAATGCAATCTAAATATTGCGAATATAGATGAAGTATTGATAATGGTGGGGATCCGGAAGCGGTCTTGGTCTGGTCGTTGGACACAAACGAAGTACACGAAGTTGCAATGGCTAACTTTTAACTAAACAAATCCCAAGGAAAAAGCTACTAGATGGATCTACTTATATAGGAGTAAGGGATGGCGGCCAAGGAGGTGGGAGGACGTCCCAAGGCAGCCTAAAACTAACCCTAGGTCGTACAAGGCTCATGGGCCCAAGTGGAGGTGATGCAACACCTTTGGACTTGTAGTTTGACTCGGATTCTGCTATAGCGTCAGATTGTTTCGTCGATACCTCATAGCTCCGGATGAATTTTAAGGTGAATCCAATTGGGTTGGAAAGAGCACGAAATCTACTTTCCAACAAAAAAAGAATCACCCAATTCAGAGTCCGTATGAAAAAGTTCTTGGCGTTTTGAGTCAGGTATGTCTGTGCAGTCCGAATCTGAATCCAGAACGTGAGAGACTTGGACTCTATCTTCTCTTGGCCCAAAAGTGACGTGAGAGGACTTTTTGAACAGCACCTAAACTTCTCGTTTTCCCTTATCTTCATATGTGAATTGTACAAATGTCTCATACACCTGCAATTAGACATGGCACAAAAGTTTGTGAAGTATTTTTGTCCTGGATGACACAAATAAATTATTGCATAGTTTGCATTAGAAATCACCTCACAAATATACATGTATGCAATATTTTTGGTCGTATCCAAGGTATTCATGTCCTCATCATCCTCCACTTCTTGAAAACAAAGCCGTCCTCGGCGTTGCTTAATCTAAAATGTGGCTAACAAAAGAGACAAGGTGTACATGTTGTATATGTATATGTCATCCATTTTTACTTCCCTTGATTTTTGCACATATGACACATGTATACATGAGTAACTTTCATAGTTCATAAAATGTAAAGCCAAAATATTATCACAAGTATTAGAAGACATGAAAATATTGCAACTCAATTTGCACATATAAGTGAAGCTCTTATTCATATCAAAGGATTGACAATGTTCATCATTAAACCATCCCAACATTGGTGAATAAACCTTACTTGCATCAAATTTACATGCTACTACATGCTTAAATAAGCAAACATGCAATAAGTCTTTTGACACAAAATCATCACCAAGATTAGAGGTCATATCAAAAGGATTAAACATTGTTTCTTTTGCATCAACAGTTAATTCATTGGGTGCACTCAAAATTGTTGATACTTCAACTCTTTGATCACACGATGCATTCATGACAGTAACACGATTCTCTAAAATAGTTGGTGTGCTCAAATCAATAGGTAACACAACACATGATGTATTCAAGTTAACTAGGCATGCATCATTCTCATGTGAAAGTTGAAAATCTGTACCTTTGTCATTACCTCTTATGATCAACTCAGATGATGTAGGCACTCTTGGAGGTGATGTGTCACATGATGGAGATGATGTAGTCCTCGCAACAACGGATGTGGTTGTCATAGTACGCCTAGTAGTTGAAGAAACATCTGTATCAACACTTGGAATGTGCACCGTACGCTTGTTCTCCTTGTGGGCAACACGTCGTTTTATTTCCTGTTCAGCTTTGCAAGCAAGATGAAACAAATGGTCCATAGGATAACACTCTTCATGAATTAGTATCTCTTGAATATCACGGTTTAATCCTCCCCAAAATCTATCCATAAAATCTTCTTCACTTTCTTCTAAAAATGAGTGCAACAAGGTAGTTTGTAAATCATCATAATATTTTGTTACGGTGTCACTACCTTGTTTTAAATGTTGTAGTTTTCTAATCATGCCACGAGTATAATGAACATCTACGAATCTATCTCTCATGACATGTTTTAAACCATCCCAAGTAGTAGGTATATAATCAGGGTTTAACCGACAGTATTCACTCCACCAAACTAAAGCAAAGCTACTGAAAGTACTAACCGCGGCTTGAAATTTTCCACGCTCATCAAAATTATGGGAAGCAAATATAGCATTAATTTCGTACTCCCATTCAATATATAAATCAGGCCTAAAACGACCAGTAAATGGTGGCATGGAAACATTGACCTGATTATGTGCATTCCGATATTGTTGCTCCTCTTGTGACGGTTGTTGTATTTTCTTAGGTGATGGCAAATCTCCCACGATCGATGAAGCCCAAGAACTAACAACTCCGGAACCTGCCATGATTAGTAGAAACAAAAAAATCGAGAATAATGTTCCTATGAACTACTAGGATGTGGTGGTAAAGCGCTCACAGTAAAGCAAATATCAATATCTTACAAGTTCTTACCATGCAGCAGGTGGTGACGGGCAACCAGCGGTGTCAAATAACTCCGAAGATTGAGTAAAGCGATTGCTAGGTGAACGTACGTATACACGGTGTAGAAATATGTGGAGCTGGGTTGGCTATATATGGTAGCAAAAGATTAGCAATAATCAATTCAGAGATGCAATGTTGAATAAACGCTCAACGACGGTACTGTGCTGGTCCTAGGCTAGACCGGACTAGAGACGCGAGCCTAGAACACTAATGAGGTCACGGCGTAGCACAACTAGCATCAATAAAGGATATGAAGTACCTCTGGACAGCAAGATATAAGTGAAGATCACAATGGCAGTAAAGATAATGATGAGAAACAACTACCAAGTAGCATATACCAACAATTCTCTCTCCAACTTTACTCTATAAAATTTTGTGCCAATTTTATGATAATTTTTCTCAAGAAAGGCACTGACTCAAGCTTTCAAACGCAAAAAGAATCACTCAATTCCGAGTTGATATGAGGAGTCAAAAAATTCTAAAACTGGCCTGAAAAACTGGAACAAGCTGTGTTCGCGAACTTCGGAGGGCAAAAAGACCTATTTAGAAGCCGATTTTGAGGTGTCAAATATTGAGCTACATTCTGCAACTATTTAGATGCGGCTCGTCGCTAGCTTTAATTTGAGTACTCACGGAGCCAAAACAGACTTCGTATGAAAAAGATATGCCTGTTTTACTGAACACTGCACAAAACAGATTCCAATCCGAAATCAGCTACGAGATTGAGTCTAGATAGATCCGAATTTTGTCTTTTTTTTTCTTCTCTCTTTTTTTTTCTCACACTTTTTCTTTTCTTTCTCTTTCTCTCTTTTTTTCTCTGACTTTTTTTACCTTTTTTTTCTCTCTTTTTTTTCTCTCTTTTTTTTCTCTCCCTCTTTTCAAAACAAACTAGATAAGATGCAAATTGGATCAAGCAAAGATGTGAACGACCTCAACTATGATTATGATAGAGGCGGGGGTGTCCCGATCTTTCGATGAGATGATAGCTATCGATTTGGTGGAGTCGACTTTGATGATCCGACTACAAACGTGCACGACGTTGCGTCTTAGCAATCGCTAAACCAATCTCCCGAGGTTACTGACGATGCTGAAAGCACGATCAGCCTGACCACGAAGGTCTATTCCTGCACGCAATCAAAGAACAAGCAAGAATATGATAATGAAAGGTGGGTAGCACGTGGTGGAAATTGACGGATGGGATGGTGGATAGCGGAAGGAATAATGATGCAGCGGTGGCGTGACTAATGTGAACAGAACTCGAAACTCTAAACGAACTAGACACTAAGACCAGCAACTCGACACGACGATGCAACCGATAATTCAACTATACAAGCACTGAAAAGAAAATTGCGAACGCTCAGACTGGCTTGGACAAAGGATGAACAGATCTAACTTTTTTTTTGTGGCTTTTTCTTTGGACAATAGGTAAGAAAATAAATCTAATCTAGGGATAACTGGAAATTCTCACCGAGCAACCTGAAAACTAATACCACTTGATAGAGGCGAGGGTGTCCCGATCTTTCGATGAGATGGTAACTATCGATTTGGTGGAGCCGACTTTGACGATCCGACTACAAACGTGCATGACGTTGCGCCTTAGCAATCGCTAAACCAATCTCCTGAGGTTACTGACGATGCTGGAAGCACGATCAGCCTGACCACGAAGGTCTATTCCTGCACGCAATCGAAGAACAAGCAAGAATATGATAATGCAATCTGAATATTGCGAATATAGATGAAGTATTGATAATGGTGGGGATCCGGAAGCGGTCTTGGTCTGGTCGTTGGACACAAACGAAGTACACGAAGTTGCAATGGCTAACTTTTAACTAAACAAATCCCAAGGAAAAAGCTACTAGATGGATCTACTTATATAGGAGTAAGGGGTGGCGGCCAAGGAGGTGGGAGGACGTCCCAAGGCAGCCTAAAACTAACCCTAGGTCGTACAAGGCTCATGGGCCCAAGTGGAGGTGATGCAACACCTTTGGACTTGTAGTTTGACTCGGATTCTGCTACAGTGTCAGATTGTTTCGTCGATAACTCATAGCTCCGGATGAATTTTAAGGTGAATCCAATTGGGTTGGAAAGAGCACGAAATCTACTTTCCAACAAAAAAAGAATCACCCAATTCGGAGTCCGTATGAAAAAGTTCTTGGCGTTTTGAGTCAGGTATGTCTGTGCAGTCCGAATCTGAATCCAGAACGTGAGAGACTTGGACTCTATCTTCTCTTGGCCCAAAAGTGACGTGAGAGGACTTTTTGAACAGCACCTAAACTTCTCGTTTTCCCTTATCTTCATATGTGAATTGTACAAATGTCCCATACACCTGCAATTAGACATGGCACAAAAGTTTGTGAAGTATTTTTGTCGTGGATGACACAAATAAATTATTGCATAGTTTGCATTAGAAATCACCTCACAAATATACATGTATGCAATATTTTTGGTCGTATCCAAGGTATTCATGTCCTCATCATCCTCCACTTCTTGAAAACAAAGCCGTCCTCGGCGTTGCTTAATCTGAAATGTGGCTAACAAAAGAGACAAGGTGTACATGTTGTATATGTATATGTCATCCATTTTTACTTCCCTTGATTTTTGCACATATGACACATGTATACATGAGTAACTTTCATAGTTCATAAAATGTAAAGCCAAAATATTATCACAAGTATTAGAAGACATGAAAATATTGCAACTCAATTTGCACATATAAGTGAAGCTCTTATTCATATCAAAGGATTGACAATGTTCATCATTAAACCATCCCAACATTGGTGAATAAACCTTACTTGCATCAAATTTACCACTTGATAGAGGCGAGGGTGTCCCGATCTTTCGATGAGATGATAGCTATCGTTTTTGGTGGAGTAGACTTTGACGATCCGACTACGAACGTGCGAGGACGTCGCGCCTTAGCAATCGCTAAACCAACTCCGAGAGGTTATTGACCACGCCGGAGCACAATCAACCTGACCACGAGGGTCTATCTCCTGCAAGCAAACGAAGAACAAGCAAGAAACTAAGATTTGCAATCTGGATATTGCGAATATAAGATGAAAGCTTTATTGATCAAGGTGGGGTTCTGTGACGTCTTGGTCTGGTCGTTGAACACAAACGAAGTACGCGAAGTTGCAGCTATGGCGAACTTTTAATCTAAACAAAACCCAAGGAAAAAGCTAGTAGATGGATCTACTTATATAGGAGTAAGGGGTGGCGGCCAAGGAGGTGGGAGGACGTCCCAAGGCAGCCTAAAACTAACCCTAGGTCGTACAAGGCTCATGGGCCCAAGTGGAGGTGATGCAACACCTTTGGACTTGTAGTTTGACTCGGATTCTGCTACAGCGTCAGATTGTTTCGTCGATAACTCATAGCTCCGGATGAATTTTAAGGTGAATCCAATTGGGTTGGAAAGAGCACGAAATCTACTTTCCAACAAAAAAAGAATCACCCAATTCGGAGTCCGTATGAAAAAGTTCTTGGCGTTTTGAGTCAGGTATGTCTGTGCAGTCCGAATCTGAATCCAGAACGTGAGAGACTTGGACTCTATCTTCTCTTGGCCCAAAAGTGACGTGAGAGGACTTTTTGAACAGCACCTAAACTTCTCGTTTTCCCTTATCTTCATATGTGAATTGTACAAATGTCTCATACACCTGCAATTAGACATGGCACAAAAGTTTATGAAGTATTTTTGTCCTGGATGACACAAATAAATTATTGCATAGTTTGCATTAGAAATCACCTCACAAATATACATGTATGCAATATTTTTGGTCGTATCCAAGGTATTCATGTCCTCATCACGACGCCTGGCCGAGGCGCCTCAGGAGGCCCAATACCCTCGCGAGCCCCCGGGCCTCGCGAGCCTCCGAAGCCATCCGACCCGTGAGGAGGAAGCCTCCCCGACAAGCTTCTTCGCCTACCTCCACGCTCAAGCAGCATCATCGCCAGAACAAGAAGCTTGCATAGGATCAGAAGCTCCAGAAAAGCGCGCCCCCCCCGACACAGGAACCCGCCGAGGGTCACGAACGCGCCAAGCTAAGTTATCCTATCCGCGCCAGGCATGAACCTTACCATTAACGCCTTTCCTGGACTCCCGCGACCTTGTTCGGGCAGGGATCCTCCCTTCTTTTGTCTTTCAGGAGCCGCCTGTGCGTTAAGAGGGACCTCGTGAGTAGCGCCTCATGAGCTCTTGCCAGACCTCGGGTCGCTCGCCTCCTGGCACTGCGCATGGCATCGTGACCTGGCATCCCAGCGATGGTAGAAGCCTGCCCGATGGCTGGGCCCTGCCGACGTAGGGCACTAAGCTATCGTAAGAACATAGAAGGACCCGTGACCGAACAAGAAGCGCCAATATAGTTGAAGAACACGAGCATGAAACACTAATATAAAGGCGCGAGCGTCGCAGTTCATTACACGCCCCGCGGGGCTCTCCATGATTTTTGGTGCAGGAAATAAAAAAGCAAAAGAGACGGCCGCAGCTTAGGAGGCGCCGACTCTGGTGTCGCGGCACCTAGTCAGTGCCCTCCTCTTCCTTGACCCGGGCGCGGCGACGCGGCGGCTCGTCGTAGTCGTCGTCGCTTGAGTTCCCCTCGGAGGAGGTTCCGCCGCTGCTGGAGGCGTCGCAGCCGTCGCCAAGGGCAAGTTCACCACCGAGGACGCCGCCACCCTGCTGGCCGTCATCGTCGGAGGGGTGATCGCCACCACTGCTGTCGCCCTCTGGGCAGCACCCTAGGCGTCCGCCGTGTTCCCCGAAGATCCTGGCGAAGAGCATTGTCGCCTTGTCGTACTTGAAGTGGAGGGTGTGCCTCCCCTCCAAGCCGCGGGCGTGGGTGAATGTCTGCCACCCACGGGCCAGGAACACATAGCCCGCGGGGCTAACCTCGACCTCTGCCCACGAGGATCGGTTGCAGCCATCGGGCTGCAGCCACAGCCCGACGGGTCCTCCGGCCGGCAGCTCTTCCGCGAAGGAGCGTGGAAGCTGGATCCAGGTATGCGGTGGGCTCTCCATCCACACCACAAACCCACGGTCCATGTCAGCTGAGTGAGCCCGCGGGCGAGGTGGTCTAGCGGCCACCGCGTGCTTCCCCCCGCGGCCTCGGCCGCCGCGGCTTCCGTGGGAGGTGTTCTTCCCACGGCTGCTGGAGCCAGTGCGAACCTCCAGAAGAGGGCGCCCACGCCCCCGAGATGATGCTACGGGCATGGCCGTAGATTTGCGAGGGCGGTCGTGCCCCCTCTTGGGCGGCGGCGACTCCGGTCCCTCCTTGGGGGCCTTGCCCTTCTCCTCGGTGGAGAACCTCCTCACTGGTGCCAAGGTTGCTGCGGCAAGGATTGGAGGCGAGTGGGCGAGAAGGCAGAGATGGGCTGGGGGCTCCGCTCCCCTCGCCCTATTATAGGTGATCGAAGGCCAACCGGCGTCCCTTCGCGTTCGGAGCAATGATGGCCTCGCAGCACGCACGCCAGACTTTTGCTAATCTGCGCAGTTGCCGAGGCGACGTGGGGAAATGGAGGCGACCGCGTCCTGTCGTGCACCACGCGTCAAGCCTGGCCCATAGACGATAGGGCCCGCGTCGCTTCGCCCTTCACTCTTGCCTTCGCTTCAAAGCTAGGTCGAGTGCGCCTTGGGCCCAGTGGCTACTGTCGGCGTTCTGGGATCGGGGGTACCCAGACCTGCCTGCCTGCGGCCCAGCGCGTGGCCCCATCGATGGCCCGGTATGGCCCAGCTACAAGACTCTGCAAGCAAAACCCTCACGAGGGCCCCCGGGCCTCGCGAGGCGAACGACGCCAAGGCCCCCCGAGGGGCTGCTTCCCGAGCTTGCTTCCTGAGGAGCGGAGAACTCTATGCAGGTGCCCCGCCTCACGAGGCTCACGATGACATGAGCCATGACGACCAAGGCCAGGCGGGTGCCAACGGGTGCAGAGGAGGACCATTTCCTCTTTGGTGCTAAGGAGGCAAGGACCGGCGCGGGTTCCCGAGGGATCCCCCAAAGGTTTCCATTCTAGTGTGATGAGGACATCAATACCATTGTTACACCCACAGCCCTTGCTGCTATACATACTGGACCAATTACTAGAGCTCGCGCACGCCAATTAAATTATCAAGTACTTTCGTTTCTTGGTAATGATTCTAATGTTCATGAGAATATGATGCTGCCTAAATTGGATACATTTGTTTTGCTTACAAATGAAGGGCCTAGCTTGGACAAGAAAGAGGAACCTTGGAGCAAGTTCAAGCATGGAGATGATGGCATGCGCAAGGGGAACAAGAACGGAGTTACAAGTGATGATTTGAGGACTTTGAAGCCACCATAATGAGTGCAGGAAGCCTTGGACGAAATATACAAGATGCCACTTCATAAATTTCGTCCAGAGGCTATTATAGGTGCTGCGTCACCTTATTAATGGGCCAGGCCCATGTAATTTCGAAATACTTGAGTATAGGCTATTTTTAGAGTCCGTATGTGTGGGGAAACAAGAGATAGGGTTGGTTTCGGACCCCTCCTTCAAGGGCCACGAAATCCCCCCCTCTTCGTCCATATATACAGCCCTTAGGGCACCGTTTAGACTTTGGGTTTTGTTTAGATTAAAAGTTCGCCATAGCTGCAACTTCGCGTACTTCGTTTGTGTTCAACGACCAGACAAAGGCGTCACAGAACCCCACCTTCATTAATAAAGCTTTCCTCTTATATTCGCAATATCCAGATTGCAATCTCAGTTTCTTGCTTGTTCTTCGTTTGCTCGTAGGAAACAGACCCTCGTGGTCAGGTTGATCGTGCTCCGGCGTGGTCAATAACCCCTTGGAAGTTGGTATAGCGATTGCTAAGGCGCGACGTCTAGCACGTTCGTAGTCGGATCGTCAAGGTCGACTCCCACAGAAAACGATAGTCACCATCTCATCGAAACATCGGGACACCCTCGCCTCTATCAAGTGGTATCAGATTTTCAGGTTGCTCGGTGAGATTTTACAGTTTTTCATAGTTTAGGTCGAGTCTGTTCTTCATACCTACAGTCCACGAAAAAGCCAAGAAAAAGTTAGGGTTATTTCATCATATCCGAACCAAGCTGAGCCTTTGCATAATCTTTTTAGGGTTTTTGCTTTGTTGAATTTGCGGTTGCATCGTCGTGTCTAGTTGCTGGTCTTAGCATCTAGTCCTTTAGAATTTCGAGTTCTGTCACAGTTCGTCACGCCGCCGCCGCACCATATACCACCACCGCTGCCATATACCACCACCGTTGCCATATACCATCACCGCTGCCATATTCTACCACCATATATCCACCACCAATCCGAGTTCTTTTCATATTAGGTTTGTTTTCGAGACCCATCTATTTTTCGATTCGTGTTTCCTTGCCTGAGTAGGTTTCGAAAAAAAAAGTCTGGAGACCCCCGGGCAGTTTTTAGGCCAAAATTTCGGTAGTCAATTTTTTCCCTATCCTATTTTTAGGTCCCAGGGAGCGTTTTGAGACACTCGCCATCATAGTGATTTTTTGTCGCACTTTTTCGTCGTCGCTGCCCAGATTTCCAAAAAAAAAAATTGTCAAAAAAAAAATTTCATGCCAATCCTGTTAGTTTGACTTGGGAAGAGTTTTGAGACACTCGCCATTATAGTGATTTTTTGCAAAAAAAAGATGGAGCGAAAAAAAAGAAAAACGAAAAAAAAATTTAGAGTGTGCTCTTCCCTTGTTTATGTGCTGCGCCGTGATTTTGTTACTGTTCTAGGCTCTCGTCTCTAGTACGGTCTAGCCTAGGACCAGCACAATACCGTCGTTGAGCGTTTATTCAACTTTGCATCTCTGAATTGATTATTGCTGATATTTTTGCTACCATATCATAAGCCTTCCCAGCTCCACATACATCTACGTCGTGCGTTTGACACCACCTGGCAATCGCTCTGTCCAATCTTTAATAGTTTTGACTATAATGGTTGCCGATCACCACCTGCTGCTGGGTAAGAACTGGTAAGCATTTGAGATTCGCTTGACGGTTTTGTGATACACCACCACCACCACTTCCCAGTAGTCTGTAGGATCATATTCTTGTGTGTTTCTATTGCTGCTAACCATGGCAGGATCACAAGCCGATGAGACTGATTGGGAGAACATGATGAACAAACAGCTACATGATAAATTTCAACAAATGATGAGTGGACAGGTGCAAGATGTGCTAAACAGATTTGAAGAGGCCATGGAGAAGATAGATGGAATTGAGAAGACGTTCGAAACAAAGCTCGATAACAAGTTTAATGAATTGCTCGCGCGTCTTCCACAACCACCGCCGGCTGCACCTGTCGCACCTCTACAACAACAACAACGTTGCCTTCCAAATCAAGTGGGACGAGCACAACGCGTTCCCCTTGAGCCTGGTGAAACTTCTGGTGCCGCTGCACCTACTGTTGATGCTTCTATGGCTCCTGCTGCCGCTGAGGAGGACGATTATGCGGGCGATTACGAGGATGAGGTTGATCAAACTCAGAACTACGTACCAGCACTAGGTCGTCCACATGCCAATAATCGCAATGGTAGGGCTGCATTACCAGCTCAGGTACGAGATCATGACCATCTTCCTAAACTGAAATTGAATATTCCACCATTTGAGGGTAGATATGTTCCTGATATATATCTTACTTGGGAGTTAGAAACTGAACAACGTTTTACATGTTTACAATATCCCGAGGAGAGACGTGTTGCTGCTGCTGTTTGTGCTTTTACTAATTTTGCATGTGTATGGTGGTCTGAACATTGTAGATTATATCCTATTCCAGCTACGTGGGCTGCTTTGAAAACTGCTTTGTGTACTCGTTGGGTTCCACCATATTATCAACGTGAATTACTTCAAAAATTGCAGCGCTTAAGACAAGGAAAAAATTCTGTAGAAGAATATTATCAGGAATTACAAACTGGCATGATTAGATGTGGTATTGTTGAGGAGAATGAAGCTATGCTTGCACGTTTTATGGGTGGATTAAATAGAGAGATTGAGACCATTCTAGAGTATAAGGAGTATAATAATATCACTCGTTTATTCCATCTTGCTTGTAAAGCTGAACGTGAAGTGCAGGATCGACAGGCATTGGCGCGAACTAATTTTTCTGCAGGTCGATCTTCATCATGGACACGGCGTGCCTCCTCTACTCCCACATGTCCTACTGCAGCACCACTGACTTCAGCCGCCAATTCCAACCAAGATACAAGAAAACAGGCACCACAACCACCATCTGCCAAGAGTACACCTTCTGGGCCTGCCCAGAGCTCTTCTTCAACTATGGCATCAACATGGCACACACATGATATTATTTGTCGTCGTTGTAAGGGAAGAGGTCATTATGCCAGAGAATGCCAATCTCCGCGTGTTATGATTGCTACTGAGGATGGTGGGTATGAGTCCGCTAGTGACTATGATGAGGAGACTTTTGCTCTTATTACAAGTGAAGAACACGGTGGAGATGATTCTGATCATGAGACGCAATACATGGCTCCTGAAGACGCTGGCAGGTATGAATGTTTAGTTGCTCAACGTGTTTTGAGTGTGCAGGTCACACAAGCTGAGCAAAATCAGAGGCATAATTTGTTCCATACAAAGGGAGTTGTGAAGGAACGTTCTGTTCGCGTCATCATAGATGGAGGGACCAGCAACAACTTGGCTAGCATGGAGATGGTGGAGAAGCTATCTCTCACCACAAGACCACATCCACATCCTTACTATATCCAATGGTTCAACAACAGCGGCAAGGTTAAGGTAACACGTACTGTTCGTGTCCATTTTAGTATCTCTACATATGCTGATTATGTTGATTGTGATGTGGTACCCATGCAAGCATGTTCATTATTACTTGGTAGACCATGGCAATTTGATAAAAATTCTGTACACCATGGTAGAAACAATCAGTATACTCTTGTTCATAAGGATAAACATATTACTTTGCTTCCTATGACTCCTGATTCTATTTTGAAAGATGATATTAATAGAGCTAGTAAAGCAAAACAGGAGAAAAATAAGAGTGAAAATCAGATTGTGGCAAAAGAATTTGAGCAACAAATGAAGCCTAATAATAAACCATCTAGTGTTGCTTCTGAAATTAAATTGAAAAGTGCATGTTTACTTGCCACCAAATCTGATATTGATGAGCTAGATTTCAGCAAATCTGTTTGCTATGCTTTTGTGTGCAAAGAGGCGTTATTTTCATTCGAGGATGTGCCTTCCTCTTTGCCTCCTGCTGTCACTAACATTTTGCAGGAGTTCGCTGATGTCTTTCCACAAGACGTGCCACTGGGATTACCACCTATTCGCGGGATTGAGCATCAGATTGACTTAATTCCCGGTGCTTCACTGCCAAACTGTGCGCCATACCGTACCAATCCAGAGGAGACGAAGGAGATTATGCGTCAAGTACAGGAGCTGCTCGACAAAGGTTATATACGCGAATCTCTTAGTCCTTGTGCTGTTCCTATTATACTAGTGCCAAAAAAGGATGGTACATCACGTACGTGTGTTGATTGTAGAGGCATTAATAATATTACTATTCGCTATCGTCATCCTATTCCTAGGCTAGATGATATGCTTGATGAATTGAGTGGCTCTACAATATTCTCCAAAGTTGATTTGCATAGTGGATACCATCAAATTCGTATGAAATTGGGAGATGAATGGAAAACAGCATTTAAAACTAAGTTTGGTTTATATTAATGGTTAGTCATGCCTTTTGGGTTAACTAATGCACCTAGTACTTTCATGAGATTAATGAACGAAGTTTTACGTGCTTTCATTGGATGATTTGTGGTTGTTTACTTTGATGATATATTGATTTATAGCAGATCTTTGGAGGAACATTTGGAACATTTACGTGCTGTTTTTATTGCTCTACGTGATGCACGTTTGTTTGGTAACCTTGGGAAGTGCACCTTTTGCACCGACCGAGTATCTTTTCTTGGCTAAGTTGTTACTCCACAGGGAATTGAAGTTGATAAAGCCAAGATTGAAGCTATTGAGAGTTGGCCGCAGCCCAAAACGGTCACACAAGTGAGGAGTTTCCTTGGCCTCACTGGTTTCTATAGGTGTTTTGTGAGAGATTTTAGCACCATTGCTGCACCTCTCAATGAGCTTACAAGGAAGGATGTGCCTTTTGTTTGGGGTACCGCACAGGAAGAAGCCTTCACGGTATTGAAAGATAAGTTGACACATGCTCCTTTACTCCAACTTCCTGATTTTAATAAGACTTTTGAGCTTGAATGTGATGCTAGTGGAATTGGATTAGGAGGTGTGTTATTACAAGATGGCAAACCTGTTGCATACTTTTCTGAAAAATTGAGTGGGCCTAGTCTGAACTATTCTACTTATGATAAAGAATTATATGCTCTTGTTCGGACCTTAGAAACATGGCAACATTATTTATGGCCCAAAGAATTTGTTATACATTCTGATCATGAATCTTTGAAACACATTAAAAGTCAAGCAAAGCTGAACCGTAGACATGCTAAATGGGTTGAATTCATTGAGACTTTCCCTTATGTCATTAAACACAAGAAGGGTAAAGAAAATGTTATTGCTGATGCATTGTCTCGTCGTTATACTATGCTTTCACAACTTGACTTTAAAATATTTGGTTTGGAGACCATCAAAGATCAATATGTGCATGATCCTGAATTTAAAGATGTATTGCAGAATTGTAAAGAAGGGAGAACATGGAATAAGTTCGTCGTTAACGATGGATTTGTGTTTCGTGCTAACAAGCTATGCATTCCAGCTAGCTCCGTTCGTCTTTTGTTGTTGCAGGAGGCGCATGGAGGAGGATTAATGGGACACTTTGGCGTAAAGAAGACGGAGGATGTACTTGCTACACATTTCTTTTGGCCAAAGATGAGACGGGATGTTGAGCACTTTGTTGCTCGCTGCACTACATGTCAAAAAGCTAAGTCACGACTCAATCCTCATGGTTTATATATGCCTTTGCCTGTACCTAGTGTTCCATGGGAGGATATATCTATGGACTTTGTTTTGGGTTTACCTCGAACAAAGAAGGGGAGGGATAGCATATTTGTTGTCGTGGATAGGTTCTCGAAAATGGCACACTTTATACCATGTCATAAAAGCGATGATGCTGCTAATGTTGCTGATTTGTTCTTTCGTGAAATTATACGCTTGCATGGTGTGCCAAATACTATTGTTTCAGATCGTGATACTAAATTTCTTAGCCACTTTTGGAGATGTTTATGGGCTAAGTTGGGGACTAAACTGCTTTTTAGTACTACATGTCACCCCCAAACTGATGGACAAACTGAAGTAGTCAATAGAACATTGTCTACTATGCTTAGGGCTGTTTTGAAGAATAACAAGAAAATGTGGGAAGAATGCTTGCCTCATATTGAATTTGCTTATAATCGTTCATTGCATTCTACTACTAAGATGTGTCCTTTTGAAATTGTGTATGGTTTCCTTCCTCGTGCACCAATTGATTTGTTGCCTCTTCCATCTTCGGAGAAGGTTAATTTTGATGCTAAACAACGAGCTGAATTGATCTTAAAAATGCATGAGTTAACTAAGGAGAACATTGAGCGTATGAATGCTAAATATAAACTTGCTGGAGATAAGGGTAGAACATGTTGTGTTTGCACCTGGAGATCTTGTTTGGTTACATTTGCGTAAGGATAGATTTCCTGATTTGCGCAAATCAAAGCTAATGCCACGTGCTGATGGTCCTTTTAAGGTGTTAGAGAAAATAAATGATAATGCATATAAACTTGAGCTGCCTGCAGATTTTGGGGTTAGTCCCACTTTTAACATTGCAGATCTGAAGCCTTATTTGGGTGAGGAAGATGAGCTTCCGTCGAGGACGACTTCATTTCAAGAAGGGGAGGATGATGAGGACATCAGTACCATTGTTACACCCACAGCCCCTGCTTCTATACATACTGGACCAATTACTAGAGCTCGCGCACGTCAATTAAAATATCAGGTACTTTCGTTTCTTGGTAATGATTCTAAAGTTCATGAGAATATGATGCTGCCTAAATTGGATACATTTGTTTTGCTTACAAATGAAGGGCCTAGCTTGGACAAGAAAGAGGAACCTTGGAGCAAGTTCAAGCATGGAGATGATGGCATGCACAAGGGGAACAAGAACGGAGTTACAAGTGATGATTTCAGGACTTTGAAGCCACCATAATGAGTGCAGGAAGCCTTGGACGAAATATACAAGATGTCACTTCATAAATTTCGTCCAGAGGCTATTATAGGTGCTGCGTCACCTTATTATTGGGCCAGGCCCATGTAATTTCGAAATACTTGAGTATAGGCTGTTTTTAGAGTCCGTATGTGTGGGGAAACAAGAGATAGGGTTGTTTTCGGACCCCTCCTTCAAGGGCCACGAAATCCCCTCCTCTTCCTCCATGTATACAGCCCTTAGGGCACCGTTTAGACTTTGGGTTTTGTTTAGATTAAAAGCTCGCCATAGCTGCAACTTCGCGTACTTCGTTTGTGTTCAACGACCAGACCAAGACGTCACAGAACCCCACCTTGATCAATAAAGCTTTCATCTTATATTCGCAATATCCAGATTGCAAATCTTAGTTTCTTGCTTGTTCTTCGTTTGCTTGCAGGAGATAGACCCTCGTGGTCAGGTTGATTGTGCTCCGGCGTGGTCAATAACCTCTCGGAGTTGGTTTAGCGATTGCTAAGGCGCGACGTCCTCGCACGTTCGTAGTCGGATCGTCAAAGTCTACTCCACCAAAAACGATAGCTATCATCTCATCGAAAGATCGGGACACCCTCGCCTCTATCACGTTTGTTTGGTAACCTTGGGAAGTGCACCTTTTGCACCGACCGAGTATCTTTTCTTGGCTATGTTGTTACTCCACAGGGAATTGAAGTTGATAAAGCCAAGATTGAAGCTATTGAGAGTTGGCCGCAGCCCAAAACGGTCACACAAGTGAGGAGTTTCCTTGGCCTCGCTGGTTTCTATAGGCGTTTTGTGAGAGATTTCAGTACCATTGCTGCACCTCTCAACGAGCTTACAAAGAAGGATGTGCCTTTTGTTTGGGGTACCGCACAGGAAGAAGCCTTCACGGTGTTGAAAGATAAGTTAACACATGCTCCTTTACTCCAACTTCCTGATTTTAATAAGACTTTTGAGCTTGAATGTGATGCTAGTGGAATTGGATTACGAGGTGTGTTATTACAAGATGGCAAACCTGTTGCATACTTTTCTGAAAAATTGAGTGGGCCTAGTCTGAATTACTCTACTTATGATAAGGAATTATATGCTCTTGTTCGGACTTTGGAAACATGGCAACATTATTTATGGCCCAAAGAATTTGTTATTCATTCTGATCATGAATCTTTGAAACATATTAAAAGTCAAGCCAAACTGAACCGTAGACATGCTAAATGGGTTGAATTCATTGAGACTTTCCCTTATGTCATTAAACACAAGAAGGGTAAAGAAAATGTTATTGCTGATGCATTGTCTCGTCGTTATACTATGCTTTCACAACTTGACTTTAAAATATTTGGTTTGGAGACCATCAAAGATCAATATGTGCATGATGCTGAATTTAAAGATGTATTGCAGAATTGTAAAGAAGGGAGAACATGGAACAAGTTCGTCGTTAACGATGGATTTGTGTTTCGTGCTAACAAGCTATGCATTCCAGCTAGCTCCGTTCGTCTTTTGTTGTTGCAGGAGGCGCATGGAGGAGGATTAATGGGACACATTGGCGTAAAGAAGACGGAGGATGTACTTGCTACACATTTCTTTTGGCCAAAGATGAGACGGGATGTTGAGCGCTTTGTTGCTCGCTGCACTACATGTCAAAAAGCTAAGTCACGACTCAATCCTCATGGTTTATATATGCCGTTGCCTGTACCTAGTGTTCCATGGGAGGATATATCTATGGACTTTGTTTTGGGTTTACCTCGAACAAAGAAGGGGAGGGATAGCATATTTGTTGTCGTGGATAGGTTCTCGAAAATGGCACACTTTATACCATGTCATAAAAGCGATGATGCTGCTAATGTTGCTGATTTGTTCTTTCGTGAAATTATTCGCTTGCATGGTGTGCCAAATACTATTGTTTCAGATCGTGATACCAAATTTCTTAGCCACTTTTGGAGATGTTTATGGGCTAAGTTGGGGACTAAACTACTTTTTAGTACTACTTGTCACCCCCAAACTGATGGACAAACTGAAGTAGTCAATAGAACTTTGTCTACTATGCTTAGGGCTGTTTTGAAGAATAACAAGAAAATGTGGGAAGAATGCTTGCCTCATATTGAATTTGCTTATAATCGTTCGTTGCATTCTACTACTAAGATGTGCCCTTTTGAAATTGTATATGGTTTCCTACCTCGTGCACCTATTGATTTGTTGCCTCTTCCATCTCCGGAGAAGGTTAATTTGGATGCTAAACAACATGCTGAATTGATCTTAAAAATGCATGAGTTTACTAAGGAGAACATTGAGCGTATGAATGCTAAATATAAACTTGCTGGAGATAAGGGTAGAAAACATGTTGTGTTTGCACCTGGAGATCTTGTTTGGTTACATTTGCGTAAGGATAGATTTCCTGATTTGCGCAAATCAAAGCTAATGCCATGTGCTGATGGTCCTTTTAAGGTGTTAGAGAAAATAAATGATAATGCATATAAACTTGAGCTGCCTACAGATTTTGGGGTTAGTCCCACTTTTAACATTGCAGATTTGAAGCCTTATTTGGGTGAGGAAGATGAGCTTCCGTCGAGGACGATTTCATTTCAAGAAGGGGAGGATGATGAGGACATCAATACCATTGTTACACCCACAGCCCCTGCTGCTATACATACTGGACCAATTACTAGAGCTCGCGCACGCCAATTAAATTATCAGGTACTTTCGTTTCTTGGTAATGATTCTAATGTTCATGAGAATATGATGCTGCCTAAATTGGATACATTTGTTTTGCTTACAAATGAAGGGCCTAGCTTGGACAAGAAAGAGGAACCTTGGAGCAAGTTCAAGCATGGAGATGATGGCATGCGCAAGGGGAACAAGAACGGAGTTACAAGTGATGATTTGAGGACTTTGAAGCCACCATAATGAGTGCAGGAAGCCTTGGACGAAATATACAAGATGCCACTTCATAAATTTCGTCCAGAGGCTTTTATAGGTGCTGCGTCACCTTATTAATGGGCCAGGCCCATGTAATTTCGAAATACTTGAGTATAGGCTGTTTTTAGAGTCCGTATGTGTGGGGAAACAAGAGACAGGGTTGGTTTCGGACCCCTCCTTCAAGGGCCACGAAATCCCCCCCCCTCTTCCTCCATATATACAACCCTTAGGGCACTGTTTAGACTTTGGGTTTTGTTTAGATTAAAAGTTCGCCATAGCTGCAACTTCGCGTACTTCGTTTGTGTTCAACGACCAGACAAAGGCGTCACAGAACCCCACCTTCATTAATAAAGCTTTCCTCTTATATTCGCAATATCCAGATTGCAATCTCAGTTTCTTGCTGGTTCTTCGTTTGCTCACAGGAAACAGACCCTCGTGGTCAGGTTGATCGTGCTCCGGCGTGGTCAATAACCCCTTGGAAGTTGGTATAGCGATTGCTAAGGCGCGACGTCTCGCACGTTCGTAGTCGGATCGTCAAGGTCGACTCCCACAGAAAACGATAGTCACCATCTCATCGAAACATCGGGACACCCCCGCCTCTATCACAGTGCAACAAGACCAAGACCACGAGCTCGGCAGGACGGATGTCATCGCCGAGCCCACGACTGCGTCATGGCCAGAAGGTTTGCAGGTGAAGACCACCTTTCGTCAGGATAAGATATACCTCTTGTCCCCTTTCAAATTGGCCATTGTGGAATCCCTTCCCTCCTTAGCTATGAGGGAAGAGGACCAAGGCCACTATAAATATAGGCTAGTCTCCACCATAAAGAGGGGTCGTTCCATCCTCTCATCCACTGAGCCCTCGCGAGGCTGCTCACCTGCTGTACTAGTTCATCCTCATCCTCCTCGTGAGGCGAATCCACCACAAAGCAGGTGTAGGGTTTTACACCGCAAGGTGGCCCGAACCTGGGTAAACTGCTGTGTCCCCTCTTTCCCCGCTCGCACGAACTCAACGTGGCCAAGCCATGGAGCGATGAGCTTGAGGCTGCGGCTAGGCTAGACCTTCGTATACGCCCCAGAGTTTGAACCTTGTTGAGTCCGCGGAGCCCCGATTCCGATATACCTTGAAGCCTCGAAACTCCTATGACCTACAGAAGAAATTGGTGCCGACCGCCCCATCAAGATCCATCTATGGATCCTGGGAGCGTCCACCTATGGAGCAGGTCAGATGGCAGGCATGGACAAACAAGTACTGTAGTATGCAACATAATACATATGACCGAATGATGATGATGCCTGATGCCCGTCACATCATAGTGCGGGTCTGAGGAGCACCTCACCCGATGTGCTTCACAGACGAGGCGATGGAGCACCAATTTCCGGAAGGGTTTAAACCCATAAACATTGAACAGTACGATGGAACCACAGACCCCGTGGTATGGATAGAGGACATCCTAATGCACATACACATGGACCAAGGAGACAATCTTCATGCCATCAAGTATTTACCCCTAAAGGTTAAAGGACCAGCTCAGCACTGGCTTAACAGTCTGCCTAAGAACTCGATCAGCAACTAGGAAGATGTGGAGGATGCTTATAGAGCAAATTTTCTAGGAACCTATGTCTGACCCCCGGATGCCGATGATTCTTGGCCATATTATACAGGAACAATGAGAGTCGGCCAGGAAATTCTGGAACCGGTTCCTGACAAAGAAGAACCAGATTGTGGACTGCCCGTACACTGAAGCCATAGCAGCTTTCAAACACGGCATCCGCGACGAATGGCTCGTAGAGAGCTCTGGCAGGCAAAGCCTCATACTATGGCCGCCCTCACACAATTAATGACCCGTTTTTTCCAGGAGAGGATAGCTGGCTCACCCATCGTAGTAATCAAAACAGTGACTCAAGCACCTCCTAGGTATGTGATGGGAATAGAAAACCCTGGCGTCCCAAAAATAATAAGCGCTGAAATAGAGGGCATAACAGTGACGTCGAGGAGGGGCAGTAAATGTCGGATTCAGCGGCCAACGCGGTGGTAATAAGCGGAAGCCCTTTCAAGGCAATAAGGATGGCCAGACAACACTGGACAAAATATTTGATAAACATGTGCCATTCATGGCACCCTAGATAAGCTTGCTACACACTCAAACTAGAATTGTTGTGTCGCGGTGGAACACGATCACCTATGGGGCCATCAGCCCCTTGTGGTTCGGCAAGGGAGAAGGTCACGTCGCGCAAAGAGCAGAAGCCATGGAACAACACAATAGAGGTGACGCTGGTGGTTTTTACCCAGGTTCGGGCCGCTGGGAAGCGTAAAACCCTACTCCTGCTTTGGTGGATTGAGGGAAGGACCACGATACACGCATCACTCAAGCCCGGCAAGGTTGCCTCGGGGAGAGTAGCTACGCGCGTATGAGTATACAAGGGTCCGAATCCTTTTTTAGGTTGCCATGGCCCTCCTTTTATAGGCTAAGGGGTAACCACAGTGGCAAAATAGTCATTATCCAATGATTAGATAGCCAACAGTGCTATCATACCTAACTCTGGTAGTTAGGATAAAGTGCATTAAATGCACTGCTAGGTGTCTCGCTGAGGATGCAGCCCAGCAAGCCTGCCGCGCTGCTTAGTCATCTTCTACCTGTCTGCTTGACACACCTCTGGATGGGTGTCATATAGAGGTAATATTCCTTCCAAATGGCTGCCACGTGCCAAATGACAGCCACTTAATCACCTGGGGGCTCGACACCGCACTGATAGATGACTTGCGTCGTGGTGTGGTGGAGCGGTGGAGTCTTGGCGGGGAGGTTTGCCTTCAGCGGCCCCGGCAAGCCTGCCGGGGAAACATTGGATTCGTCCTTGGGGCGGCCTCGAGCTGACCAGGCTCGCCTGCCCGGTAAGGGAGGCTTTCCCTTAGAGACATCTTGCTTTTTTGGCTTGTCTTGGTCTTCTTGATCTGCCCTTTGATCCCTCGAAGAGCTTTTTATCTGGCTTGGTTTTGACTTGGATGCTTGGTGAAGTTTGCTTCCTTGCCATCGGGCCTGTGTATAGTCCGGGCAACATACGTGAAGGTTTGTTGCACCGACAGGAGCCCCCGAGCCTGGCCCAAACGTGCTGCCGAGCATCGTTGGGGTAGGCCCCATCAGCTACACAAGTAGGGCATTTGTGATGATATTATCCTCTTTCTTGATATTTTCCTTGCTTCTTCATTAACCTGTGCTTGAGTCAGTTTCCGGTTTCCCGTGCATCGCGCGATGCCAAACATGGTGGGGCCATCTCTGTAATGGCCTGTGAATGACTTTAATTCACGGGGAGGTAACTACCATTTCACTCATCCCACTACGCCCGTCCTTTCCACCACGTATGTTGCATGCATCGCGTGGGGTAGGTAACGGATGCGTATGGTGCAGGAAGGAGCGCTATGGCAGAAACCCAAACGTCCCGGATTGGTGCAAGAGGGCGGTCGATGAGTCTAGCTGCCGTCAGTGGCATAGACGGGTCGGATTTGAAGGAGCCCCTGGGGGGGGGGGTGGAGAATCGGCCCCGGGCCCCAGCTCGTCTATAAAAGGGAGCGCGAGGGGGAACAGAGGCATTCATCCGCTCACCTTCTCCCTCTTCTTCCTTGCCTTCTTCTTCTTCACTATGCCGAGGGAAATAGGCCGGGGCCTGGCCCTGGGCCTTAGCTCCGGAGTGACGATTCTGAAGGCTCGTGTTGGCACTCGGGGAGTGAGTCTGGTCCGGGGCCGCGGGAGACGCGGTGGTCGTGGTTGGGGTGGTCGTAGTTTGCGGCAACGCACCCATGGTTGCTGCATTGACTTTGGTATGGAAGGTGCTGCGCTCCTTCTTAACGGCAGAGCGTTCGCACCCTCCATGCGAACTAGCCATTCGGGGCAGGGGTGCCGCCCCCACCGCAAACCGTTGAAGTTCGATAACCCGTTGGCGGAGTCTTCAGGGCTTCTGGCGCCCGCCTGCGGCACCGCGCTCAAGATCTTTAGTAATCCCAGCGCTGCCATCTCTGGCGAGGTAGGGGATGATGCTGAAGATGGTGGTGCCCTCCTGCCCGCCAAGGTGGGAGGCGGCGCCCCCAGCGCCCCATGGGCACACCACCACCATCAGTCGCTTCCCCGGGGGAGGTGAAGGGCCAGGGCCCCGGCGTCCTACCGGAGCGACAGTGACGAGGAAGAAACTGTCGAAGACGAGGAAGGCGGGTGGCAGGCCGTCAGGTCGGAGTACGATTGCATTGACGCCTTCATCCCGTATCGCCTGCTTGCTACTCTGTCTTTCGGCTCTTCCCCTCCCCCCGGCACCATCATCACCAGCCTCTTCCGGAAGGTTGCTGGGGGGGGGGGGGTGCTCTCTTGGTGCCTTCTGCCGCGTGCACCCCGCCTAGGTGCTTCTTTTGCCCTTCTCGCACTCGAGATGAATCCTGGGAGAAGGAGGGCAACAAAGGCATCACAAGGCATCTGCCCTTTTTATATTTAGAAGGATGTAGGCGCTTGCCAAATTTTAGTCTCATATATGTAATTTCTTCTATCCATGTTTGTACTCTGTAAGGTTTGTACATGTTTATCTGCATATTAATGAAAAAAGACGTGCTTGCCGGGTACTTGTGCATGTACTACACCCATGCAGAGGAGGAACGCCTCTATACTTTTAAGTAAACAAGTTTTCCTGGCAAGCTATCTTGCCGGTGCCTTCCGTCATTGCCGCGGGGCTTGGCCTGCCGAGCTCAAAACTATGGAAGGGAACCAGCCCCTTGTCGAACCTTCTCTGTCAAATGCCACTTCAACCATCTTGACCGAAATAATGTTCGAATCAAGGGATGGGAACACAAATGTTTTGAAGGTGACAAGGTTTTTCTATGCACGAGTTTTCTTCTTACAGAGACATGTTTATGGATAGAAAGAAACTTATCTGTTTGGCCTGTCGGGGATTGATATGTAGGCTTGTTTCCGTCTCTCCTTTTCGGGATTGAGCCCGTGGCAAGAGCCCTGCAGTTAGTGCAGAGGAAAACATAGCAACATACAATCTCATCTAAATGATCATGGCAAATTTATGCTAAGCTAATCATGCATGCAAGTTTTTAGGGCGCCAGCGCTTTGTTTTATTATCTGTGCTCAGGGTCTACGCCTGGCTTTGTACAAAGGGTTACATGCGCATCGGCAAGGCTTGTACAAAAAGGTGGCTGCCGGGGCTGCGCCCGGCACCCGCGCCTTACGGGTAGAACTTGTGAAGATGCTCAATATTCCATGAGTTTTGCATTTTGATGCCATCTTCGGTGTCCAGATGGACTGCGCCAAGTCTAGTGACTCGTACTACCCAGTAAGGGCCTTCCCACTTCGGCGTCAACTTGTTGGTAGCCTTGGTGGACTGAACATGCCTGAGGACAAGGTCGCCTTCCTCAAGGCTCCGGGCATGAACCCTGCGGCTGTGATAGTGGTGCAGGGCTTGCTGGTAGCGTGCAGCACACACAATAGCCCGGAAATGGTTCTCCTCAAGGAGCACGGCATCGTCATGCCGGTGCTGCTCTTGCTCTACTTCATCGTAGGCAAATACTCAAGGTGACCCGTATATGAGTTCTGTGGGGAGCACTGCTTCTGCCCCATAGACTAGGGAGAAGGGAGTCTGGCCGGTAGCTCGATTTGGTGTCGTACGGAGGGATCAAAGAACCACTGGCAGCTCGTCGATCCAGCGTCTGCCGCACTTTTGCAGCTTATCAAAAGTCCTTGTCTTGAGCCCACGCAACACTTCAGCGTTCATCCTCTCAGCCTGTCCATTGCTCCTGGGATGAGAAACAGAGGCGAATGAAACCTTGCTTCCGAGGGTTTGAACGTATTGCATGAAGGCGCGGCTTGTGAATTGGGTGCCGTTGTCAGTGATAACTCTGGCGGGTACTCCGAAACGGCACACCAATCCTTTCAAGAACTTGATAGCTGATTGTGCAGTTACCTTCCTCACAGGCTCCACTTCCGGCCACTTTGTAAACTTGTCGATTGCAACGTACAAGAATTCAAAGACCCCGGTAGCGCGGGGGAAGGGGCCCAAGATGTCGAGCCCCCAGACCGAAAATGGCCATGACAAAGGGATCGTCTAGAGAGCTTGAGCAGGTTGATGGATGTTCTCAGAGTGGAACTGGCAGGCTTCACATCTGGTGACTAGCTCAATCACATCTTGGAGGGCCATGGGCCAGTAGAAACCTTGCCGGAAAGCTTTTCCAACCAAGGCTCTTGATCCAATATGGGAGCCGCACACGCCTTTGTGTATTTCTGCCAACAGTTCCTTCCCCTCTTCCCGACAAATGCACTTCAATTTCACACTGTTGGGCCTTCTTCTGTACAATGTGTCATCGACAAATTGATACATACTGGCCCTCCGAGCTACTCTTTCGGCTTCTTCTTGCTCCTCGGGAAGTTCTCCTGTTTGGAGGTAGTGGACTATGTGCCGTGCCCAAGTTTGAGCTTGAGGCTCGGCAACAAGGACAAACGGCACCTCCTTGTTCATGGGAGCGCTTATCTCGACCGCAAGAACTTGTAGTTCGGCGGGAGGGTGCTGCTCACCAGGCAAAGTGGAGTTATTCCCGGCAGCCTCTCTACCGGGGACTTCGGAGAGCCCTGCCGGGAGATGCTTGCCGGAGTCCAATTTCCTCCTTTTTCTGGCCATCGTTGTCGGGGATACTGAGGGTTGAGTCAGGTGGAGAACAAAAGTCCCTGGTTCCACAGGGAGCTTTTGTGCAGCGCATTTTGACAGATGATCAGCGATGCTATTTTCCGCATGTGGCATGTGCTCTGTTTGCAATCCATAAAAATGCTCCTCCAACTTCCTCACTTCCTCTACATATCCCTCCATTAATGGACTCTGGTAATCCTTGTTCACTTGTCTCACTACGAGCTGCGAGTCTCCACAAATGATCAACTTCTTAATTCCCAATTCCGTTGCAATTCTGAGCCCGACAAGGAGCCCTTCGTATTCTGCAGTGTTGTTGGTGGCCTTCTCCCAGAGAAAATGCATTTGGATCACATATTTGAGGTGTTCTCCGATGGGCGCAACGAGGAGCACGCCAGCCCCCGTGCCTTGTAGTGAGAAGGCACCGTCAAAATACATGATCCATTCTTGGGGCGCCTCCTTGCCGGGGATAAGTGTTTCTAGTGTCTCTTCATTTGGAGTAGGTGTCCATTCTGTAATGAACTCTGCCAGTGCCCTACTCTGAATGGTTGAGGTACTCTCATACTCCAGACCAAAACTTGACAACTCTAATGCCCATTCAACTATTCTGCCGGTGGCCTCAGGGTTCCTCAGTATGCGTTGCAAAGGGAAACGAGTGACAACTCTGATCTCATGGGCTTGGAAGTAGTGGCGCAGTTTCCTTGAGGCCATGATGAGGCCGAAGATCAACTTTCGCACTCCAGAGTACCTTGACCTAGCCCCCTGCAACATGGAGCTAACAAAGTACACTGGCCGCTGCACTACCTTTTTCTTTGCCGTGGTCTTGGGATTGCCTTCGTTATCCTGCTCTTCTTTCTCCTAATTTGAACCTAACCTTGCCGTGACTGGTTCACTTCCTTCTCTGGGGAGGACAGTAGATGTGGCTGCTCCTTCATCTACTTCTCGCTGCGCCACCAGCGCTGCACTAACCACTTGATTGGTTGCCGCTAAGTATAGCAGCAACGGCTCTTGTGGTTTAGGAGCGACCAAGGTGGGAGCAGAGGAAAGATAGGCTTTCAAGTCTCGCAGCGCTGCTTCTGCCTACGGGGTCCACTTCATTGGCCCTGCCTTCTTCAGAAATTTGAAGAACGGCAGGGCATGCTCGGCAGACTTGGAAATGAACCTACTCAGCGCGGCAACACATCCAGTTAAACACCTCACGTCCTTGACTATCTTGGGTGCTTGAATCTGCTCGATTGCTCTGATCTTGTCGGGGTTGGCCTCTATCCCCCGGTGAGATATAAAGAAGCCAAGTAGCTTGCCGGAGGGAACACCAAATGCACATTTCTTAGGGTTCAACTTCAAGTTGATCTTGCGGAGATTTGCAAAGGTCTCTTCTAAGTCCTGAATAAGTGTTGATTTATCCTTGGTTTTGACCACTATATCATCCATGTAAGCTTCAATATTCCTATGCAACTGAGGCTCAAACCCAATTTGCACTGCTCTTGCAAAAGTGGATCCAACGCTCTTTAACCTGAAGGGCATCCACACAAAGCAGTACGTGCCACATGGGGTTATGAACGCAGTCTTCTCCTTGTCCTCCTTGGACATGAATATCTGATGGTATCCTGAGTACGCATCCAAGAAGGAAAGCAGATCACACCTGGAAGTGGAATCCACAATCTGATTGATGCGCGGCAAGGGGAATGGGTCCTTCGGGCATGCCTTGTTCAGATCTGTGAAGTCTATGCAAAGCCTCCATTTCCCATTTGCCTTGCGCACCACCACCGGGTTCGCCAACCATGTCGGATGCAGCACTCCTCTGACCAAACCAGCCGCTTCAAGTTTCTTGATCTCTTCGGCAATGAACTACTGCCGCTCTAAAGCTTGCTTCCTGACTTTCTGCTTGACGGGCCGAGCATGAGGGTAGACAGCAAGGTGGTGCTTCATTACCTCCCTGGGAACACCGGGGATGTCAGATGGTTGCCAAGCAAACACATTGACATTCGCCTGCAGGAAGGCAACAAGCGCACTTTCCTATTTGTCATCAAGGGTGGAGCTGATGGTGAATGTACCATCAGCGCCATCTAGCCCTGTCGGGACCTTCTTTACAGCAGGTGAGGCAACTTTGGATCTCTTGCTAGTGGAACTCTCTGGGAAATCATCGGCGGGTGCAGCGCACTATGGAGAGGCGCGCTTCCCGGATTCCTTGCCGGCATCCCTACTAACCTTCTTTCCTTTCTTGTTTTCCTTGGCGGGAGCTGCAGCTTCTGTGGCCTCGGCAGCGACCGCATCCCGGTACATCTTATCCATGCATATGATTGCGTCTTTCTTGTCTGACGGGATGGAAATTGTCGTGGGTTTGTCATGGCAGATGCCCTTGTGAAATGACTTAGGTGTGGAGCCACCGCAACGTAGGTTAGCTCAAAGGGGTTGAACGGGACAAAGGATACAAAGGGTTTACCCAGGTTCGGCCCCTCTCAATGAGGTAAAAGCCTACTCCTGCTTTTGTTGACTATTGCTTGGGTATCGATTACAGGGGAGCGATTACGCTTGACCTAGCTATCGATCAATTGTTTCTTCAGTTAACCCGCCACCGGGCCTCGCCTTTATATACACAGGTCAAAGCCCAGCGGTTTACAAGAGTCCGAGCCGGATCACACAACGTGACCGGCCTGGTTTCTAAGACGCCTTGCCTTAACAAGCAAGCTAGCATATGGCGGTTCACACGTTCGGGTCTCGGGCCTCCACCAGGCCCGCCTCTGTGAGCCGCCGTCTTCACACTTCACCTTCTTGGGCCTCCTTGGGCCTTCTTCATGTTAAGTCGCCAACTGTGTAACCCGGCCCCTCCTGGGCGGGTCACACCGCGGGGTTATATCCCCAACGGAAATGACGCCCATTGGCCCTGGCATTTTCAGTGTGTTGTAGGCATAGTGAGATGCCGCCATGAATTTTGCTAGAGCTGGACCACCAAGAATCCCACTGTACGGCAAGGGGAGCTCGACCACATCAAACACAACTCTCTTGGTCCGGTAGTTTAGTTCTCCACCAAATGTCACCAGCAGCGTAATCTTTCCCTTAGGACGACTCCTGCCGGGGTTGATTCCTTGAAACATGCCAGTAACCTTGAGCTCTTCATCTGATATCTGAAGCTTGCTAATCACCTTGGGGGAAATCAGATTCAACCTGCCCCACCGTCAACTAACATCTTTGTGACCTTGAGGTTGCAGATTGTTGGCGAAACCAACAACGGCAAGCACCCTACCACAGTGGTGCGGTCAGGGTGATCCTCTTCATCAAAGATGATAGGCGTGCGGGACCACTTGAGCGGCTTCCGAGAATCTGCCACTGGCTCTATGGCATTGACCTCACGCTCCCACTGTTTGAGTTGGCGGTGAGAGGAGTGCAAAGATGCGCCTCTGTCAATGCACAGGGCCTCAGTTGCTTTCTGGAACTCTTGCTCACTGGTTTCCTCGTGATCCCCTTCATCAATTTCATCATCACCTTCCTTTTTCTCACGGCCTCTAGCAGGCTTTTCATGCTGCTGGGGAGTCTTGCCATGGAGGCCTCCTCGTCCCTTCCCGCCAGCACCTTCTTGGTCTCTCTCCTTGTCATGCTTCTCATACTCAGCTTTCTGCTTTTTGATGAGTTGCTCAACCTGATGGGACTCTTGGAGATCATGGCCCTTGGTTCGGTGGATCTTGCAGTACGGCCTGTCCACCTTCCCGGCTTTTTTGGCAGTCGCCGACTCCCGGCAATCAGTGCACATGGCAAATTCCTTGCCGGGGGCTTCGGTCTTGGCCTTCTTGCCGGTACTAGGGGTGCCAGAACCCTCAACAGCCAGTACTGCCTTCTCTTTACGCTTCTTGTTGGATTTTTATTCTTCCTCTTCGGGTTAGTGGCATCATCGTCATCCTCTGAGTCAACTTCGATGCTGTCCTCTTCTCCGGGGAGTCGCCTCCCTTCCTTTGTACGGGCGCACTTATCCACCAAGGTGTATAGCTCATTCACAGTCTTGGGCAACCGGACGTTCATTTTGGAACGTATCCTCCTGTTGCGCATGTTTGATTGGAACGCGGCAATTACAGCTGCCGGGTGGATATCTGGAATGTTCCTGTGCACCCGGCTAAACCTCTACATGTACTTCCGCAAACTTTCCCCTTCCTTCTATGGAAGGAGTTGCAAGTCCCTGGGCCGTCCTAGTTCTTGGTGGCCACCCGTGAAGGCACCAACAAACTCATTGCACAGGTCAGCCCAGGATGAAATGGAATTCTCCAGCAGGTGCATCAGCCATGACCTCACATTTGGCTTGAGTGCCAAAGGGAAGGAGTTGGCGAACACCTTCTCATCTCTTCCTCCGGCGGCTTGAATAGCAATTGTGTCGATGCTCAAGAACTCTGCCGGGTTCAGCCTTCCATCATACTTTTCTGGTATTTCTGGTTTGAAAACGCGGACAGATGGCCAACGGACTTGCCGCAGCTCGTGAGTGAAGGCAGGGCACCCAACCTCGAAAGGCAAGTATCCGCCTTCACTGGGCGCGGGTTCATCGACGTCTGGGCCATTGTGCCTGTCAGATTGGCGGCGGGTTTCGCAGCGCCGCTCTATAGTGATGCGCGCATCTTCCGTCCACCGATCTTCCAGGACCTGCCGCTGATCTCGATGGTCCCGAGGATCAGATGAAGCCATTGACGCCTTGTCAGGCTCCTTGTCGCGCGGTTCTGGTTGCAGCCTCTGTGCTGGCTATCATGGAGGGGATTGCACCATTGGAGTGGCCCCCTCAACACGATCAGCAGCCCAGGCCGTTGTTGTTGCTTGCGGGCGCTGCGGTGGGCCCGCCCGCGGTGATCCTTCCGCTTCAGCAAAACCGATCAAACTCTGGATGGTGGCCCTCCACTCATCCATTTGATCGGCCATCGGCGGGAATCTTAGCAGGAGTTGGGCTCGCGCCATGGCTTCCGAAGCAGTGCTTGGCATAGATGACTAAGCAGACCGTAACATCGCTCGACTCCTGATAGTACCAGTAGTGGCGGCGCCGCGTTCTCGTCGCTGCGAGCCAGTCGCCACGGCAGTACGGTGGCGAGAGGGGTGCGCCTGGGGGTTGACGACCCCGTTCGGTGCTTCGTCTTGGTTACCCTGCCCTGGGCAAGGCGTGTGCCCCGCAGCT
This sequence comes from Thinopyrum elongatum, assembly GCA_011799875.1. Lineage (NCBI taxonomy): Eukaryota > Viridiplantae > Streptophyta > Magnoliopsida > Poales > Poaceae > Thinopyrum > Thinopyrum elongatum. The sequence continues at coordinate 184,571,951 of CM022301.1, forward strand.
GCGCCTGTAACAGGGATAGCTAGGGGATCACGACTCGCACCAGAGCGGGCGTTGTCGCTGCGCCTGCGCCCACCAGCACAGTGGGGAGGTGGAGACTGAACATTCTCCCCGCCCGCGCCTTGTGGAACACAGCCGTTGGGATGTTGTTGATGCTGCCCTCCCCCGGCGTCTTCCACTCCCGCTTCGGCCACAGGGGGAATGAGGACAGCGCCGCCTGCGCCGGTCACGTCCCCTACGGCACCCGCGTCCCCCAACACCACCGCAGCATCCATAGCATCAGCGGCTGCATGCGAGGGGGCCTTCGAGGTGGAAGGATGAGCTGTTGTGCCGAGCTTCTTCTTGGGCGCCATGGATGATGAAGCCGATGATGAAGAAGACGATGATGAAGATTGATGCGCTGTTCACAACCTCGGTTTCGTGCACACGCTACCCCCTACCTGGCGTGCCAAAGATGTCACGGTGGAACACGATCACCTATGGGGCCATCAGCCCCTTGTGGTTTGGAATGGGGGAAGGTCACGTCGCGTAAAGAGCAGAAGCCATGGAACAACACTACAGAGGTGATGCTGGTGGTTTTTACCCAGGTTCGGACCGCTGGGAAGTGTAAAACCCTACTCTTGCTTTGGTGGATTGTGGGAAGGACCATGATGAACACGCAGTGCTCAAGCCCGACAAGGTTGCCTCAGGGAGAGCAGCTACGCGCGTATGAGTATACAAGGGTCCGAATCCTTTTTTAGGTTGCCATGGCCCTCCTTTTATAGCCTAAAGGGTAACAACAATGGCAAAACAGTCATTATCCAGTGATTAGATAGCCAACAGTGCTATCATACCTAAATCTGGCAGTTAGGACAAAGTGCATTAAATGCACTGCTAGGTGTCACACTAAGGATGCAGCCCGGCAAATCTGCCACGCCGCTTAGTCATCTTCTACCTGTCTGCTTGATACGCCTCTGGACGGGTGTCATATAGAGGTAATCTTCCTTCCAAATGGCTGCCACGTGACAAATGACAGGCACTTAATCACCTGAGGGCTCGACACCGCACTGATAGATGACTTGCGTTGTGGTACGGTGGAGCGGTGGAGTCTTGGCGGGGAGGTTTGCCTTCAGCGGCCCTGGCAAGCCTGTCGGGGAAACATCGGATTCGTCCTTGGGGTGGCCTCGACCTGACCAGGCTCGCCTGCCCGGTAAGGGAGGCTTTCCCTTAGTGATATCTTGTTGCTTTGGCTTGTCTTGGTCTTCTTGATCCGCCCTTTGATCCCTCAAAGAGCTTTTTATCTAGCTTGGTTTTGACTTGGATGCTTGGTTAAGTTTGCTTCCTTGCCATCGGGCCTGTGTACAGTCTGGGCAACATATGTGAAGGTTTGTTGCACCGACATGTTGGATGATCAAGCAAGATGGGAAGATTGTGACCGAAAATGAAGGACCAACCACATAATGAGGAAGGCGACCAGCCCAGGTCAAGCAATGGGAGCAGAAGAAGTTCACCTCCGAGGTTAAGGACGTGACCATGATCTATGCCACACATGTCACGAGGAAGGAACGTAAACGCGCGCTTCGAGATGTTTACGCCATAGAGCCAGCAGCACCAACCTACAGTCCGTGGTCGGAATTCCAATCACCTTTGACCAAAGTGAACATCCGACGAGCATCTGTCATGGAGGCACTGCAACCCTAGTACTAGACCCCATAGTGGATCGTTTTCACCCGACACGAGTCCTCATGGAACGGGGCAGTAGTCTCAACTTCATATACAACGGCACCATCAAGAAAAACTGTGTTTGGACCCGTCAAGAATCAAGCCCAGCACTACCACCTTTAAAGGTATAGTACCGGGAGTTAAGACACAGTGCTTGGGCAGCGTCACCTTGGACGTGGTCTTCGGTACCCCGGATAATTTCTGAAGCAAAAGTTACTCTTCAACATCGTACCCTTTCGAAGTGGTTAGCATGCGCTCCTCGAAAGGACCGCCTTCACCTGGTTCCATGCTATTCTCCATTATGATTACTTAAAGCTTAAGATGCCGGGGCCAAATGGCATCATCACAGTTAACGGGAACACAGAACACTCACTCCGAACCGAGGAGCAAACGACGACTTTCGTAGCCGAGGTACAGGCAGCCGAGGAGGCGTCAAGAGGACGAGCGATGTCAAGCGGCCCTAGCCAGGCAAAGCGTTCAAGAAGCACAAACTTCACCTCGGATCACGCAGCCGGTAACCCTAAATAGGGACACATGCTCCACCACCCCATAATCATGATCGAGGTCTTCGTTCCTCGGGTGCATAACTTCACACTAAAAATTCCACGGGCGGGGGTGGAGCAAATCATATTAAAGCATGACTCAGGTAAACTGACAGGTTCATGTAGACCTCTGATGGACAGTTTGAACCTCTCTATAGTCAGGTAGTTGGCCTTGGGGTTATGTGGATATGGCTAGCCCATTCCGATATACCTCCGCTGAAAACATACTCTTTTGAAAAGCAGAAGTCCATATCAAATAAACTCAGAAGCTGACGAGCTCTTCTATAAGCAGAGATGACCTTCCTCAGATCCGATGAGCACTGGTGCAACGATGTCCTATGCAAATGGTTTTTAACCCCTTTCCATGACAGAGTTTTAAACCGTCGCCTTGTCTGTGTGTGCGATGGGGGGGGGGGGGGGTCCATCCCACACGACCAAGAAATCGTCGGCAATAGGGAGTAAGAATGCATACACTACTGCAGGAAGGTCCTAAGGCGACACATGTATTGGAGACCAATCAACCAAACTATGTGTGATGCATGAATCGCAAACGGTATCATAACAAAATCTTCACCAATAAAACAAACAGTGTGCGATGGCGGAGACATCAAGCACGATTCATATTAGAGTCGCGTGTGCGATACGTGGCATACAGTTGATCCATACGAACTGTTTGCGATATGCCAAAACAACAGAAACATTCAGCCAAATCAAAGTGTGTGTGATAGACGGCATACAGTTCATTCGGATGAACTATTTCCGATGAGACAAGACAACAGAAACGGTCAGCCAGATCAAGGTGTGTGCGATAGAAGGCATACAGTTCACTTGGATGAACTGTTTGCGACAAGCCAAAATAAACACAAATGATTCAGCTTAACAAGATGTGTGTGATATGCAGCAAACAGGTCAGTGATCAGAATTATGTGGGAAGACTGATAATAACACAAACGATTCCTGCTAATAAGCCGTGTGTGTTGTGGTAAATGCTTGCTGGTATTCAATTGTCAGCGATTGATCAAATCATCATCGACAGGTTCTGAAGTTCAATTCGTGTGTGATGTTGATTTGCTCAGTTGGGCACACGCGTCGTGCTAGCTCGCACTTCCTTCTTTGCTAAGTTTTCCATCAATTGATGGCGTTTTGTGAACATGCCACCATTTCTCGCCACTTCCCATTGGATTCCCGCCACTAGAGATTGTGCATAAGCCTAGACGCGGCGCAACACACGAAGGCACAAGCGTAGCCTATAGCCCCTCTAACTTTTCAAGCATGCAAACCCACCGAAGCACTCTTCCATCAACGTCCTCGATGAGGAAAATGAGCCAGCTGGTCCAGGCACAACAGCCCATCGAGGCCGAGGGCGTCCCCAACAATGCGATGGACGACATCGTGCTGCGTCTCATCACCAGGGTTGAGCATACTCTTGGCGCAGTGCAGGACAACGCCAAGAGGCTGCAGTTCGCCGCACAACATGATCGGCGGTGCACCGCAGTGCAAGATATGCACATCCGTGCCGATAGGCTGCGGCGCGCCACACACCAAGACCAATTGAGCACCACAAAGCGAGAGGCATGGCACGCCGCACAGGAAGAGCGGATCCATCAACGCTTGCCTTCTGTCGACAGGGTGTTGCAGCTGGGTACACGGCCCATCAGTAGCCCCATTCCTCACCAGGAGTGGGCAGAGGCCGTCTGCGCCGTACTTGCACTAGAGGCCGACTGCACCATACATGCAGCGGACGCCGCCCGCACTGTTCACATAGGTCATACCGTTCATCTTATCCGCGGCCTGCTTGATGCCAACGCGCTGGTCGACAGGCTCGAGTGCCTCCTTGGCCCAGGTGTCCACATAGGTGCAGTAGAGGAACATGGCTATCGCATCCTCGAGCTGTTGATCTCTGATAAAATAGCCAACTTGGAGCTCGAGATCGTGCTCTAGATGTACCGGGAGCATGTCAACCGCTTGGACGAATGCCTGCACGAGTTCAGGCAGAGCCCAGAGCTTCCGTAGGCAAGGGTGGTGGTTATGGACGCGTTTTATTTTGTTGAGTCGTTTCGACGATGATTGCTATGTATTCACAACAATATTAATATTGCTTTGTTTAAATGCGTGTAATGTGTTTTTCGTTCTTGTATATAGTTCTGTTTCAATGTGTCTATGCTTTCCATTCTTTACATGTGGATGGTAACAACTAGATAGAAATTAGTATGAAAACAGATAGAAATATGAAATTCATAATATATATATGCGTACAATGCATAAAAATTGAAAACGAACAATACTAATACTAATAATCCCTCCTTAGCGGGCTAGTATCCTGACAGCCCCTCGCCAACAGCTCCTTGGTGCGCAACGGCTTCCCGGCACGGAGGGAGTTCTCCGCTTCCTCCACCTCGCAGCGTGCAACGTGCTGATCTGTCACTTGCTGGCGGACACACGCGAATGATCTTGCCATTTCATTGGGCGCCCACCGGAGCTCCTCGTAGGTAGCACGCTCGAGCTTATCGACCCACCTCCACATAGCGATGAGGTGCCTAGTGCCTTTGGCCTTCCCGGTGAAGTACCCGCCATCTTCGTACACCTCCTCCGCACATTGACACACCCGCCGCCAAAACTACAGTGCCTCCTTTTCCCAGGCGGCCTCACGGGCTTCACGGGCCGCCTGGTACCTGGCGTGCTCCTCCGCCAACTCCTTCTTGAACGCCACTTGCCTGGCTTTCTCAGCCGGTGGTAGCTCCTTCCACAGACAAAGATCACACTGGCCCCAAAACTACTCCAAAGTTGGGGGTCCGGTGCAACCTCGTCTGGTGGCGCGTAGGGATCCTCCTCATCGCTGCTTTACGCCTTGACGTCCTCGCGGGGCGACACATCCTCGTTAGCGCATGGGCAGATCAACGGCGCCATGGCAGAGTTTTGTGAGAGAGAGGGGGGGGAGGGGGCGAGCGAGGAGAGAATGTAGAAGAGAATGCAGGCGGGACAACGTGGGTAGGGTAGTATTTAGTGGCGGCTGAAATCTAGATCGATGGGAGCAGTACACACGCCGGTCGCCGGAATTTATGAGTATGTTAGCTTGAATTACACACGATTCCTACAGCAAAAGCCATGTGTGAAATAAATCGCTGATGGTTCCCTATACAGAACTGCGACTGATTAATAACACTACAGAAAAAACCACTTCCGTGATGATACGTGTTTGTCGCAGTAGGTCACGTTTTCTGTCATGCATGTACATCCATGGCAATTTTATGAACGAATCAAGATAGTCATACCTGTGCTGTCGTAGAAGTGTTCCATGACAATATCAAAATTATCATCACGGAAGTGTCCACTTCCATGATGCTAAATGGCGCGTCATGGAAGTGTTTTCGTCAAGGGTAACCGACACATGGCATCCACCGTAACGGGTCGCTGTTAAGCTATCGGGTTCCGGTTTGGATCCGATAAATCGTTAACAGCCCTGACCAATGGGGATTTTCCAAGTGTAAACTTCTCATTCGCCGGAGGATCCATGTGTTAGCTTAGTGCTAGGACAGATGTCATCCAGCGAATGGACGGGACGCACCTATGATATGTCAACACATGGCTCGACCTAACAGTGGCCCATTTAGGTCAAAAGGCCGGCCCGTTTGACTTGGTCAAAAGGTAGCGGCCCGGCCCATGGAAACCTGTTAATGACCTGTTCGCATATAGCCCATTTATAGCCCGCTAACTCATGACCAGTTATAGCCTATCCGAATTAGGCCCAGTAGCATCATCTGGGCCGTCCAATATGATTCCAGGCCGTTGTAACTTCCAGCCCATGTATGGCCCATGACGTCTTTCAGCCCATATGAGGCCCTTTGTAACTCTTGGCCCATAAACAACCCGTGGTGAAACTGGCCCATAATGAATAATATATCGCTTTATACCCATTAACAGCCCATTATTCCATTGGGCCATTTCCAACCCGTGTTATCTTTCGGCCTTCTAAAGGCCCATTTATTATTGGGCTCATTTCCAACATTTGATTACTTATGGTCCGTTACTGGCCTGTTCCGCTTGTGGGCCAAATTCAACCCATGGTCAAAGTTGGCCCGTCTGTGGATAAAGGCGAGTTTGATGAGATGGTGATTATCGTTTTCGGAGGAGTAGACTTTGATGATCCGACTACGAACGTGCGAGGACGTCGCGCCTTAGCAATCGCTAAACCAACTCCGAGAGGTTATTGACCACGCCGGAGCACAATCAACCTGACCACGAGGGTCTATTTCCTGCAAGCAAACGAAGAACAAGAGAGAAACTGAGATTGCAATCTAGATATTGCGAATATAAGATGAAAGCTTTATTGATTAAGGTGGGGTTCTGTGACGTCTTGGTCTGGTCGTTGAACACAAGCGAAGTACGCGAAGTTGCAGCTATGGCGAACTTTAATCTAAACAAAACCCAAAGTCTAAACGGCGCCCTAAGGGCTGTATATATGGAGGAAGAGGGGGGAATTTCATGGCCCTTGGAGGAGGGGTCCGAGACCAACCCTATCTCTTGTTTCCCCACACATACGGACTCTAAAAACAGCCTATACTCAAGTATTTCGAAATTACATGGGCCTGGCCCAAAAATAAGGTGGCGCAACACCTAAAATAAGCTATGGACAAAATTTATGAAGGGGAATCTTGTATATTTTGTCCAAGGCTTCATGCACTCATTATGGTGGCTTCAAAGTCCTGAAATCATCACTTGTAACTCCGGTCTTGTCCCCCTTGCGCATGCCATCATCTCCATGCTTGATCATGCTCCAATGCTCATCCTTCTTGTCCAAGCTATGCCCTTCATTTGTAAGCAAGACAAATGTATCCATTTTAGGCAGCATCATATTCTCATGAACATTAGAATCATTACCAAGAAACGAAAGTACCTAATAATTTAATTGGCGTGCGCGAGCTGTAGTAATTGGTCCAGTATGTATAGCAGCATGGGTTGTGGGTGTAACAATGGTATTGATGTCCTCATCATCCTCCCCTGCTTGAAATGAAGTTGTCCTCAACGGAAACTCATCTTCCTCACCCAAATAAGGCTTCAAATCTGCAATGTTAAAAGTGGGACTAACCCCAAAATCTGCAGGCAGCTCAGGTTTATATGCATTATCATTTATTTTCTCTAACACCTTAAAAGGACCATCAGCACATGGCATTAGCTTTGATTTGGGCAAATCAGGAAATCTATCCTTACGCAAATGTAACCAAATAAGATCTCCAGGTGCAAACACAACATGTTTTCTACCCTTATCTGCAGCAAGTTTATATTTAGCATTCATACGCTCAATGTTCTCCTTAGTTAACTCATGCAGTTTTAAGATCAATTCAGCATGTTGTTTAGCATCAAAATTAACCTTCTCCAAAGATGGAAGAGGCAATAAATCAATAGGTGCACGAGGTAGGAAACCATATATAATTTCAAAAGGGCACATCTTAGTAGTAGAATGCAGCGAGCGATTATAAGCAAATTCAATATGAGGCAAGCATTCTTCCCACATTTTCTTATTATTCTTCAAAACAGCCCTAAGGATAGTAGACAATGTTCTATTGGCTACTTCAGTTTGTCCATCAGTTTGGGGGTGACAAGTAGTACTAAAAAGCAGTTTAGTCCCCAACTTAGCCCATAAACATCTCCAAAAGTGGCTAAGAAATTTAGTATCATGATCTGAAACAATAGTATTTGGCACACCATGCAAGCGAATAATTTCATAAAAGAACAAATCAGCAACATTAGCAGCATCATCGCTTTTATGACATGGTATAAAGTGTGCCATTTTCGAGAACCTATCCACGACAACAAATATGCTATCACTCCCCTTCTTTGTTCGAGGTAAACCCAAAACAAAGTCCATAGATATATCCTCCCATGGAACACTAGGTACAGGCAAAGGCATATATAAACCATGAGGATTGAGTCGTGACTTAGCTTTTTGACATGTAGTGCAGCGAGCAACAAAGCGCTCAACATCCCGTCTCATCTTTGGCCAAAAGAAATGTGTAGCAAGTACATCCTCCGTCTTCTTCTCGCCAAAGTGTCCCATTAATCCTCCTCCATGCGCCTCCTGCAACTACAAAAGATGAACGGAGCTAGCTGGAATGCATAGCTTGTTAGCACAAAACACAAATCCATCGTTAACGACAAACTTGTTCCATGTTCTCCCTTCTTTACAATTCTGCAATACATCTTTAAATTCAGTAGCATGCACATATTGATCTTTGATGGTCTCCAAACCAAATATTTTAAAGTCAAGTAGTGAAAGCATAGTATAACGGCGAGACAATGCATCAGCAATAACATTTTCTTTACCCTTCTTGTGTTTAATGACATAAGGGAAAGTCTCAATGAATTCAACCCATTTAGCATGTCTACGATTCAGTTTTGCTTGACTTTTAATGTGTTTCAAGGATTCATGATCAGAATGTATAACAAATTCTTTGGGCCATAAATAATGTTGCCATGTTTCTAAGGTCCGAACAAGAGCATATAATTCTTTATCATAAGTAGAATAGTTCAGACTAGGCCCACTCAATTTTTCAGAAAAGTATGCAACAGGTTTACCATCTTGTAATAACACACCTCCTAATCCAATTCCACTAGCATCACATTCAAGCTCAAAAGTCTTATTAAAATCAGGAAGTTGGAGTAAAGGAGCATGTGTCAACTTATCTTTCAATACCGTGAATGCTTCTTCCTATGAGGTACCCCAAACAAAAGGCACATCCTTCTTTGTAAGCTCATTGAGAGGTGCAGCAATGGTGCTAAAATCTCTCACAGAACGCCTATAGAAACCAGCGAGTCCAAGAAAACTCCGCACTTGTGTGACCGTTTTGGGCTGCGGCCAACTCTCAATAGCTTCAATCTTGGCTTTATCAACTTCAATTCCCTGTGGAGTAACAACATAGCCAAGAAAAGATACTCGGTCGGTGCAAAAGGTGCACTTACCAAGGTTACCAAACAAACGTGCATCACGTAGCGCAATAAAAATAGCACGTAAATGTTCCAAATGTTCTTCCAAAGATTTGCTATAAATCAGTATATCATCAAAATAGACTACCACAAATCGTCCAATGAAAGCACGCAAAACTTCGTTCATTAATCTCATGAAAGTACTAGGTGCATTAGTTAACCCAAAAGGCATGACTAACCACTCATATAAACCAAACTTAGTTTTAAATGTTGTTTTCCATTCATCTCCCAATTTCATACGAATTTGAAGGTATCCACTATGCAAATCAACTTTGGAGAATATTGTAGAGCCACTCAATTCATCAAGCATATCATCTAGCCTAGGAATAGGATGACGATAACGAATAGTAATATTATTAATGCCTCTACAATCACACACATAGGCGATGTACCATCCTTTTTTGGCACTAGTATAATAGGAACAACACAAGGACTAAGAGATTCACGTATATAACCTTTGTCGAGCAGCTCCTGTACTTGACGCATAATTTCCTTCGTCTCCTCTGGATTGGTACGGTATGGCGCACGATTTGGCAGCGAAGCACCGGGAATTAAGTCAATCTGATGCTGAATCCCTCGAATATGTGGTAATCCCGGTGGCACGTCTTGTGGAAAGATGTCAACGAACTCCTGCAAAATGTTAGTGACAGTAGGAGGCAAAGAGGAAGGCACATCCTCGAATGAAAATAATGCCTCTTTGCACACAAAAGCATAGCAAACATATTTGCTGACATCTAGATCATCAATATCAGATTTGGTGGCAAGTAAACACGCACTTTTCAATTTAATTTCAGAAGCAACACTAGGTGGTTTATTATTAGGCTTCATTTGTTGCTCAAATTCTTTTGCCACAATCTGATTTTCACTCTTATGTTTCTCCTGTTTTGCTTTATTAGCTCTATTAATATCATCTTTCAAAATGGAATCAGGAGTCATAGGAAGCAAAGTAATATGTTTATCCTTTATGAACAAGAGTATACTGATTGTTTCTATCATGCTGTACAGAATTTTTATCAAATTGCCATGGTCTACCAAGTAATAAGGAACATGCTTGCATGGGTAGCACATCATAATCAGCATATGTAGAGATACTAAAATGCACACGAATAGTACATGTTACCTTAACCTTGCCACTGTTGTTGAACCATTGGATGTAGTAAGGATGTGGATGTGGTCTTGTGGTGAGAGATAGCTTCTCCACCATCTCCATGCTAGCCAAGTTGTTGCAGCTCCCTCCATCTATGATGACGCGAACAGAACGTTCCTTCACAACTCCCTTTGTATGGAACAAATTATGCCTCTGATTTTGCTCAGCTTGTGTGACCTGCACACTCAAAACACGTTGAGCAACTAAACTTTCATACCTGTCAGCATCTTCAGCAGCCATGTATTGCGTCTCATGATCAGAATCAGCTCCACCGTGTTCTTCACTTGTAATAAGAGCCAAAGTCTCCTCATCATAGTCACTAGCGGACTCATACCCGCCATCCTCAGTAGCAATCATCACACGCGGAGATTGGCATTCTCTCGCATAATGACCTCTTCCCTTACAACGACAACAAATAATATCATGTGTGTGCCCTGTTGATGCCATGGATGAAGAAGAGCTCTGTGCAGGCCCGACAGGTGCGCTCTTTGCAGAGAGTGGTGGTTGTGCCTGCTTTCTTGTATCACGGCTAGAGGTGGCAGCTGACGGAGGTGCCGGTGCAGCAGAACATGTGGAAATAGAGGATGCACGTAGTGTCCATGATGAAGATCGACCTGCAGAAAAATTAGTTCGCGCCAATGCCTGTCGATCCTGCACTTCATGTTCAGCTTTGCAAGCAAGATGGAATAAACGAGTGATATTGTTATACTCCTTATACTCTAAAATGGTCTGAATCTCTCTATTTAATCCACCCATAAAATGTGCAAGCATAGCTTCATTATCCTCAACTATACCGCATCTAATCATGCCAGTTTGCAATTCTTGATAATATTCCTCTACAGATTTTTTTCCTTGTCTTAAACGCTACAATTTCTGAAGTAATTCACGTTGATAATATGGTGGAACCCAACGAGTACGCATAGCAGTTTTCAAAGCAGCCCAAGTAGTAGGGATGTTATCATGATATAATCTACAATGTTCAGACCACCAAACGGAAGCAAAACTAGTGAATTCACAAACAGCAGCAGCAACACGTCTTTCCTCAGGATATTGTAAGCATGTGAAACGTTGTTTAGTTTCTAACTCCCAAGTGAGATATACACCAGGAATGTATCTACCCTCAAACGGTGGAATATTCAATTTTAGTTTAGGAATATGGTCATAATCTTGAACCTGAGGTGGTGCTGCAGCCCTACCGTTGTGATTATATGCATGAGGTCGACCTGGTGCTGGTGGTACTGGTGGTTGCATGTAGTTCTGATTTTGATCAATCTCATCCTCGTAATAGTCCTCCACCTCTGCAGTAGCAGCAGGAGCTACAGAAGCATCAACAACAGTAGCAGCGTGTGACACCCTGGATTTTGCCCATTTCTTTTTCTTTTTGATTTTGGTCCGGATTTGCTTTTCAGTGGCTTAGAGGTCTTGAAACCTGGAGAGATCACCCTTGAATCCTCCCCTAAGTGACTTGCCAACCTCAAAATCATCCCAAGACCATGTCATATCCATCTTGGACCAAACCCAATATTCTTTTCCTTGGGAATATTCCTTTTTCTATTAAAGGAATAACCCTGTCTGTCCTGGGTTGTGAAGCAACCCATATTTCTGTCACTCTGAAAATTCCCAATTAATTCTCATAAATTGGTTGGGTCATATATTCCTCAGATATGTCAAAATACTTCCTTTCCATGATAAAAAATATTCCACCAAAATTCCTTTTCTGATTCTGCCCTAGCTGGCAGTTTGTGAAGCAAGTACCCTTTTTATTGGCCTACTTGCTCTCAAACTTTTTGGGCATTCTTTCTATCCATATCTTGGTTCCCTGCCAAAATTCAACTTTATTTGGCTAGTAAATCTCCCTTGGCTAATTTCCTAAGTTTCTGGCCAACTGGAGGCTTAATGAAGGAAGTACTAGCTAGGGGTATCCAAATGAGTTGAAATTTTGCAAGCACCTTCATATGCTCAAATAATGACTATCCTACAAGTTTCAACCTTATCCAATCATCTATGTGAGCAGAGAATCAAATCTTAGATTCTGGTCATATTTTTCAGTTGTGAAGCAACTATATGTTATATTGCTTCATTTAAGCTGAAAATTTACCAGGACATTCTCACATCCATATCAACCCCCTCCACCAAGTTTTGGCTCAATTCATTTATCCAAGTGCCCTGTGCAAATTTTACAAGTTTCTGGACAGAGATGATGCTTGTGAAGCAAGTACCATGATGGCTTGTCCATTTGGTATGAAATTTTTACAGCATCATTATATGTCCAAATCATTGGGCCATACCAAGTTTGAGCTCAAGTGGCTACACTATGTGAGTGCTACTTCAAGCTGGGCAAGTCTGGTCAGTATTGACTCTTGTACAGCAAGTACTCTCTAGAGACCTCCATTTGAGCTGAAACTTGGCCACATGACTCATCTCAGTGTTTGACCACACCATGCCAAAGATCAGAGTTTTCCCCCTGTTGAATCTCTCACACATCCTATCAAACACCTTGCTGTTCCAGACAAAACCTGCAAGCTGTGGTCAACTCATGTGCCACTATGCTCGTTTCTTTCCTCCTTGACCTTATCTGCTGAATGACCGATCGAGTTGACACGGTGGGATTGACCAGGACGCGTGGCAACGCCGCGTCCACGCGGTGACCGCCACCCTGGCATGCCTTGGACGCGAGCTGAGGGCTTGTCAGCTCGGTCCCCTCCTCTGGTCGTCGGTTTCGCGTGAGTGATCTTGTCCAACAGAGCCCCCTCGTCGTCCTCTTCCTCCCCAGACCAGTCTCCTCCTCTCCCGTCCCCTCCTTTGCGGTGTAGCCGCCGCGCCCGTGCCCTGTCTCCTCTGTTGCCGTCGCGTCCGATCACCTGCGAGCCCTCGAGCCTTCCCGAGTCTACCTGAGCCCTCTCCGCCCCTCCGCGATCCCTCTGGATGCTGCTCCCCCCTCCAGACGAGCTCCCGAAGCACCGAGACGCCGGAGCACGTGTCACCGCGGCCGTGCTCGGCCTCCGCCGCCGCTCGCCTATATATAGGCCACCCGACCCCTTCTGACCTCACGATCGCACTCGCCACCCTCGAATACCCCTCCCTAGCCACCTGCCAGATCCCCGGAGCCCCTCTCTGCTCCGAATGACCGCCGTGGCCGCCGCTCGGCTCCGGTCAAATTCTGGCGAGCTACTCCTCCTCTCTCCACTCTTCCACCACCAAAGGGGCCACCGCAGCCCGGCGGAGCTCTCCCGAACCTCACCCCTCTCTCCCTGCCACCAGAGCACCAAACCCATCGCCGGCCGAATCGCCGTCCGTCGCGGGCAGCGTGGCCACTGCTCCGTTGGTCCCCGGCGTCCGTGCCGCCCACCGTTAGATGCGCCTCTTCGCGCTGAGGCCATTCATGGGTGGAGCATCGCCGGAGATGGCCTGTAGCTCTGGCAGTCGCCGTCGGGGGCCGCCTCCCTCTTCTGTCAGGCGAGCGTGGGAGGAGGAAGAAGGAGCTGGGGGGGAGGGGATAAGGTGGGCCTAGCCCACAGTGGCCCGTCGTTTTAAAAAAAAAACGAAATGAGCAGCAGCGCGGCTGGGCCGGCCCAGTTGCAGTGGCGGCAGCAGCCAGTTCTAGTCCAGCTCGGCCCGGGAGCATAGTGCGTTTTTCTTTTATCCAGTGGATTTTCTGGCAGCGACCCGAATGCAGTTAAAATATTTGTAGAAAGGCCCCTGGTAGAAAAAACCCTCACATCTCTTTAACCGTAACTCCGATCGAGGTGATTCCAAAGCCCACTTCTTCGTCTCGTCGAGCCCGTCATGTTGGTACCATTTTCATCATATGTTTCCATAGTGGAAATGACCATTTTGCCCTTGTCCGTAATCAGCCCCTCCGAAGGAAAACTGTTTCCGGCGATTCCTTCTGCGAGCTTCTCGCACTTCTTTCCGGTGGATCCCTCATCCCCAGGCAAGCCACGACAGCCACTTGCATGATAGACTTGCAGTAGCTATGGTTTCCTATTTGAATAACTATTTATTATGTGCGTGTTAATATTTATATGCTTATGTGACCTGCTAGTTATCAAATATTCATTGGTATCACTATGCTCATGATTATTACTTGCAGTAGTTCAATTAGGATGATGACATGTTTGCATGCTTTGTCGTCATCTGTATGAATATATTGATGTTGTTCATACTCACCATGCTCGTCTGCATTTAGCTGGTCATATGCCTGCATGCTGTTGATGCTATGATTCCGTTATTATGACGTCCATTCCTGCTAGGGTTGTACCATGCTCATGTGCATTACGGTTTCATCATGTTATCATGGCTCAGCACATTATCATGCAAATTTTAACCGGATGTTAATCGAACTCGAACACCTGTTGGCTGAGTCATAGTGGGTGCCGAATCGAGCTCACCAGTGCAACCACACTTGCTGGGATGGGGCAGCCCTAACTCGGTCTATTGTCATGCCTCTCGCCGGTGCCTCCAACCAGGGAAGGTTATGAGCGCGTGCTACCCTGGCCCGGTAGGCGGCTATAACCTTGTGAACCCAGTTTTGGTTTTGAGCTCAGGTCCCCGTTTGGGACAGTTTTGTTTGGCCACGATGGTGGCAGGTGTCGGAAGGACACAGGGGTCACCCATGACATAGCCCAAAGGGGAGTTTGTCGGAGTGGCTGGGAGAGTGCCATGCAATAGACTGGGTTTTGTCGGAACGTCGTTGGTCCACCCGAATGGGAGCACGAGGCCATGAGTTCCGTTGTGTGGGTACAGTGTACTAACCTCTGCAGAGTGTATATAATCTATCGATAGCCGCGTCCTCGGATATGGGCACAGTTCGTAATAGGACACACTATGGGTCAACAGAATAATAAACTTGCTAATAACAACCCAGTTCGGTGAGAGAGAAGTTGGTTGATCTTAATCGTGATCACGAGAGGATCACCGTGGTATCATGGATACCGGATTTGATGGATAGTGTTATGTGATGATCTCGGGTAACATTCAAGCTCCTTGTGATCATGTTATCACAGCGGTATTGTAATACCAAGTTTGGTTGGTCCCGAGGTTATCGTGTGGCATACTCGATGGTAAGTCTTGCATACGGTGGTTACGAGGTAACCCCAGATCAGAGTAAGCTGCATCATGACAAGTCTTAACCTGTTGCATGTAGTGACATCATACTCATATGTCATGCTATGTCATATTGTTCTAGCATCATCGTGACTACACCTGTTTAACCTGTTAATGCCATGCCGTTGCTTGTCTTGAATGCGTTGGTTGCTGTGAGCTTGCGAGTACATTCAAAGTACTCACCTGGCGTGTCATGCCAGTTTGCAGGTCATGCCATGATTGCTTGCTTGTCGAGGATTCTGCGTTTGCGAGCTAGGATACGCGTTCCAGCCAGAGTCCCTGCGGAGTGGAGTCCATCATCGTTATTACGCTTCCTCAGGTTGATCCGCTGTTAGCATAGAGGTACTCTAGACAGGCATGGTTTTGCGGTGCCGTTGTAATTCTTGTACCCTTGTAACCCTATCGATAGTAATAAAGAGCTGATTTGTTCTATGCCAACAGTGCCGTATTTCAGTGGACTTGTCCCTGGGACTGAAATACGGGGTGTTCCGGTTTCCTCTGAGCCGGGGTGCCACAAGCGTTGGTATCAGAGCCAGGTCTGGCTATAGGACGCCCTAGACTGCGCGAGTGATAGAAACCGGTAGTATAGAGTCTAGTCGGTTTGCTGTACTTGCTTGTTGCATTTGTTTGCTGCATAGCATGCATATAGACTAGTTATCACTAACGGTTGCTCTGGTGAGTATAGGTGGCAATCCACTACCTGTACCCTCCAGTTGCATATTTTCGCTTGGTGTGGTGTCATCTCCGTCCCAGCGGAGTGATGCCAAGGTACTTGGTAGTGTCGATCCCTTGCAGGATTGATACACCGGTACCACACCAATATATCCCTTTTCAGCCACCCCTATTGGTTCGGTGATAGACATGTTTCTATCCTGGATCGTGCCATCCCTCTAGCCATTTTGGCAACCCTTACTGATCTTTGCTATCAGAAGAGGGCAATGCCGCCAACTTTTCTTTTCATCTTTATCCCACCCTGCCATTCCATGGACGAGTATGGTTTATTCCGTACGCTTGATGATGATGTGGTCGTGACCTCTGTGTTCAGGTCCACGATCATCAAGTCCGTCCTCGCCTCTGTATCCTTCCAGCTGCAACCAGTGTTAAGCCCGTGTTTGGTGTTGCTTTGTTTACACCAACTCCTTCCACACATGGATTCACTTTCGTGCACACCGCCACAGCATGTAGACCGTAGTACCGGAATTCTTGCGAGATTTGTGTGCTTAAGTAGGCATGCATATTATTGCTGTGGATAGCTGTAATATATGATATTGTTGTGTGTGATCTTAGTGCTTTGTGTGCTTTTGTTTTAGTCGTTTCTTTTGCTTCTTTCTTTGGGCCCTTGGTGTTACTTTATTACCCCTTATGGAAGTCACTCCCCGACCCCGGGCTCAAAGAATCAGTGAAGATACAGTTATTTGGAGGCTCAGCTCAACAAGATGGAATTTTCCGCTGACTGCCTGATATCGGGAAAATACCTGGCCTGACTACCAATGGTATGTTGGATTGATTATCAACATCAAGAATATATCAGTGCAACTTTCATAGCAGAAATCATCGAATCAGCAAGACAACGGATTGTGGGCCGATACATTTCATGTCAAAGGTATGGTTACCATACACGGTCTGTGTCCGATATGAGTACAGGTTGAACCCTGATATATCCCGGAAGTAAGCCAGAAGGTGTTATGAGTGAGGTGTTCAGCAAGAAGGATAGCTGAATACTCTGTTGCTTACAACAAGTAACTGACAGCAGAAGCATTAATGGATATTTGTACATATGCACTCGGTCCACGTATGGCAAAAAGAAAGCTGCAGATGGAACCAACCCAGTCCTTCTCAACAAGCTATTAGAGAAGCTTACGATGCAAGGTTCCTTTGTCCTCCTCGAAACGTCACAAGGAGATCTTCTAGTGCAGGATACTCATGAAAGTTTTCAGCACAAGCTGTGCCATCTCCGTCAGCAAGGCATCATATCTGTGGCAGTAGAAGATATTCCCCAGACAGTTGGCAGCATATGACAATGCATCCCAAGAGTCAGGTCCGCAACCGTTGGTCGGAATGCAAGATTCAGTCAGGACACAAGCCTGCCTCAGAAATCAAGTGCCAGCTACACATGTTTTCATGGATATGATGAACATGCTGCCAAGGTCGCGGGAGTTACTCATACTATGATACCAGCCCGGTCTAAATTAACATGCTGGTGCAGGTCTGTGCAGTAGTGAGCTGTATGGGACTCTACTGAACCCTTGTCTGCCTTTCTTTGGTGACGGCACCGCGCCTGTGTTCTGAGCTGTCACGGCCGTCCGGGGTGGATGCCGATTTTTATTTCTCTTTTCAACAACTATCCCGTGTTCTGAGCTGCTTTTCGGCCGTCTCGGGCAGCTGTTGAATTTCTTTCCGTAGCGGTGACCCTATGCTCTGAGCTGTTTCTCGGCCGTCTTAGGGAGCTGTTACTTTGTT
Source organism: Thinopyrum elongatum (assembly GCA_011799875.1). NCBI lineage: Eukaryota > Viridiplantae > Streptophyta > Magnoliopsida > Poales > Poaceae > Thinopyrum > Thinopyrum elongatum. The sequence goes on from CM022301.1 coordinate 184,589,885, forward strand.
CTTATCAACACCATCTTATGCTCTGAGCTGCTTTTCAGCCGTCTTGAGTCGGGGTTGAGTTACTCCAGTAAACGCCCTAGATCTGAGTTGTAAAGACCATTCTGGTGGCTACTGGTTTATTTGCCGGTTTTACCCAAAGGTTCAGACGGTCGTTACCCTGCAGCTACAACTGGTAAAGTAATATGCCTGCCGAAATATTGCATCTGGTAGTACCCATGGTCACCCGAAGAATCAAGAACATGTAAGGCCAAGCTCTTCCAGCTAAGAATCCAGGCAAAGAGAACCATAATGAAGGAGCAAGATTGGCCATATAGGTTTGATAATGGGTGCATGACCAACATGGTACAGATGCCTAGAATAGTCTGGTTCGATACCGATCACCATGGGAACACACCCACGGGGTCTAATTCATTTGCAAGGACCCCATATTGAGTCAACCTGCTCAGCCAGCTATATATTCTCAGAACCAGCAGAAGTAGGATGCTCAAGCCTGTCAGATTGAGCAGTCAGAAGGATGAACAACAGTCTCGAAGCATGTGTCCTCACATATGGGAAGCAGATAAAGAATAACTTGCCGTGAACAAGATTCTGCTGCCAGGACCACTGTCAGTCAAGTCTATGGATAATAAGGTCATACCCCTTTATGCTGGTCACGACAGGTGACAATTAAAACTTTGGTACAAATGTGACACTCAAGATAGTGGAGATATCCAAGAGGTTCCAGCAGTCCGTGCGAGAAGTCAGACTCCGCCAGGAGTAAAAGATTTCATGTCCACCGAGAGAATTCGTTCACCACTCAATGAACGGTCATCCGTATTGGGCTTCATCACAACCCGTCCATAAGGAACAACTCTCGGACTTGCGAGAAGGGCACGTAGCCTACTCAGGCTAACTCATTGCACTCAGCCAAGTTGGCAGACATAAAAGGATTAAAGTCAGAATAATATATGAGAAAAGACCTATCAGAATGAGGATCCAGTGAAATGAACCACATCAAAGCCAAGCAGTCAGTCAGAGTAACCAGCGGGAGCAATATTCAAAGGTAAAAAGGAAACCCGAGTTGGAAACGGTTTCCTCAAGTGGGAATGTCCAGGTTTAACCCGTGAGCAACCAAATCTCGAGGACGAGATTTCTTTAAGGGGGGTAGGTTTGTGACACCCTGGATTTTGCCCATTTCTTTTTCTTTTTGATTTTGGTCCGGATTTGCTTTTCAGTGGCTTAGAGGTCTTGAAACCTGGAGAGATCACCCTTGAATCCTCCCCTAAGTGACTTGCCAACCTCAAAATCATCCCAAGACCATGTCATATCCATCTTGGACCAAACCCAATATTCTTTTCCTTGGGAATATTCCTTTTTCTATTAAAGGAATAACCCTGTCTGTCCTGGGTTATGAAGCAACCCATATTTCTGTCACTCTGAAAATTCCCAATTAATTCTCATAAATTGGTTGGGTCATATATTCCTCAGATATGTCAAAATACTTCCTTTCCATGATCAAAAATATTCCACCAAAATTCCTTTTCTGATTCTGCCCTAGCTGGCTGTTTGTGAAGCAAGTACCCTTTTTATTGGCCTACTTGCTCTCAAACTTTTTGGGCATTCTTTCTATCCATATCTTGGTTCCCTGCCAAAATTCAACTTTATTTGGCTAGTAAATCTCCCTTGGCTAATTTCCTAAGTTTCTGGCCAACTGGAGGCTTAATGAAGGAAGTACTAGCTAGGGGTATCCAAATGAGTTGAAATTTTGCAAGCACCTTCATATGCTCAAATCATGACTATCCTACAAGTTTCAACCTTATCCAATCATCTATGTGAGCAGAGAATCAAATCTTAGATTCTGGTCATATTTTTCAGTTGTGAAGCAACTATATGTTATATTGCTTCATTTAAGCTGAAAATTTACCAGGACATTCTCACATCCATATCAACTCCCTCCACCAAGTTTTGGCTCAATTCATTTATCCAAGTGCCCTGTGCAAATTTTACAAGTTTCTGGACAGAGATGATGCTTGTGAAGCAAGTACCATGATGGCTTGTCCATTTGGTATGAAATTTTTACAGCATCATTATATGTCCAAATCATTGGGCCATACCAAGTTTGAGCTCAAGTGGCTACACTATGTGAGTGCTACTTCAAGCTGGGCAAGTCTGGTCAGTATTGACTCTTGTACAGCAAGTACTCTCTAGAGACCTCCATTTGAGCTGAAACTTGGCCACATGACTCATCTCAGTGTTTGACCACACCATGCCAAAGATCAGAGTTTTCCCCCTGTTGAATCTCTCACACATCCTATCAAACACCCTGCTGTTCCAGACAAAACCTGCAAGCTGTGGTCAACTCATGTGCCACTATGCTCGTTTCTTTCCTCCTTGACCTTATCTGCTGAATGACCGATCGAGTTGACACGGTGGGATTGACCAGGACGCGTGGCAACGCCGCGTCCACGCGGTGACCGCCACCCTGGCATGCCTTGGACGCGAGCTGAGGGCTTGTCAGCTCGGTCCCCTCCTCTGGTCGTCGGTTTCGCGTGAGTGATCTTGTCCAACAGAGCCCCCTCGTCGTCCTCTTCCTCCCCAGACCAGTCTCCTCCTCTCCCGTCCCCTCCTTCGCGGTGTAGCCGCCGCGCCCGTGCCCTGTCTCCTCTGTTGCCGTCGCGTCCGATCACCTGCGAGCCCTCGAGCCTTCCCGAGTCTACCTGAGCCCTCTCCGCCCCTCCGCGATCCCTCTGGATGCTGCTCCCCCCTCCAGACGAGCTCCCGAAGCACCGAGACGCCGGAGCACGTGTCACCGCGGCCGTGCTCGGCCTCCGCCGCCGCTCGCCTATATATAGGCCACCCGACCCCTTCTGACCTCACGATCGCACTCGCCACCCTCGAATACCCCTCCCTAGCCACCTGCCAGATCCCCGGAGCCCCTCTCTGCTCCGAATGACCGCCGTGGCCGCCGCTCGGCTCCGGTCAAATTCTGGCGAGCTACTCCTCCTCTCTCCACTCTTCCACCACCAAAGGGGCCACCGCAGCCCGGCGGAGCTCTCCCGAACCTCACCCCTCTCTCCCTGCCACCAGAGCACCAAACCCATCGCCGGCCGAATCGCCGTCCGTCGCGGGCAGCGTGGCCACTGCTCCGTTGGTCCCCGGCGTCCGTGCCGCCCACCGTTAGATGCGCCTCTTTGCGCTGAGGCCATTCATGGGTGGAGCATCGCCGGAGATGGCCTGTAGCTCTGGCAGTCGCCGTCGGGGGCCGCCTCCCTCTTCTGTCAGGCGAGCGTGGGAGGAGGAAGAAGGAGCTGGGGGGGAGGGGATAAGGTGGGCCTAGCCCACAGTGGCCCGTCGTTTTAAAAAAAAAACGAAATGAGCAGCAGCGCGGCTGGGCCGGCCCAGTTGCAGTGGCGGCAGCAGCCAGTTCTAGTCCAGCTCGGCCCGGGAGCACAGTGCGTTTTTCTTTTATCCAGTGGATTTTCTGGCAGGGACCCGAATGCAGTTAAAATATTTGTAGAAAGGCCCCTGGTAGAAAAAACCCTCACATCTCTTTAACCGTAACTCCGATCGAGGTGATTCCAAAGCCCACTTCTTCGTCTCGTCGAGCCCGTCATGTTGGTACCATTTTCATCATATGTTTCCATAGTGGAAATGACCATTTTGCCCTTGTCCGTAATCAGCCCCTCCGAAGGAAAACTGTTTCCGGCGATTCCTTCTGCGAGCTTCTCGCACTTCTTTCCGGTGGATCCCTCATCCCCAGGCAAGCCACGACAGCCACTTGCATGATAGACTTGCAGTAGCTATGGTTTCCTATTTGAATAACTATTTATTATGTGCGTGTTAATATTTATATGCTTATGTGACCTGCTAGTTATCAAATATTCATTGGTATCACTATGCTCATGATTATTACTTGCAGTAGTTCAATTAGGATGATGACATGTTTGCATGCTTTGTCGTCATCTGTATGAATATATTGATGTTGTTCATACTCACCATGCTCGTCTGCATTTAGCTGGTCATATGCCTGCATGCTGTTGATGCTATGATTCCGTTATTATGACGTCCATTCCTGCTAGGGTTGTACCATGCTCATGTGCATTACGGTTTCATCATGTTATCATGGCTCAGCACATTATCATGCAAATTTTAACCGGATGTTAATCGAACTCGAACACCTGTTGGCTGAGTCATAGTGGGTGCCGAATCGAGCTCACCAGTGCAACCACACTTGCTGGGATGGGGCAGCCCTAACTCGGTCTATTGTCATGCCTCTCGCCGGTGCCTCCAACCAGGGAAGGTTATGAGCGCGTGCTACCCTGGCCCGGTAGGCGGCTATAACCTTGTGAACCCAGTTTTGGTTTTGAGCTCAGGTCCCCGTTTGGGACAGTTTTGTTTGGCCACGATGGTGGCAGGTGTCGGAAGGACACAGGGGTCACCCATGACATAGCCCAAAGGGGAGTTTGTCGGAGTGGCTGGGAGAGTGCCATGCAATAGACTGGGTTTTGTCGGAACGTCGTTGGTCCACCCGAATGGGAGCACGAGGCCATGAGTTCCGTGGTGTGGGTACAGTGTACTAACCTCTGCAGAGTGTATATAATCTATCGATAGCCGCGTCCTCGGATATGGGCACAGTTCATAATAGGACACACTATGGGTCAACAGAATAATAAACTTGCTAATAACAACCCAGTTCGGTGAGAGAGAAGTTGGTTGATCTTAATCGTGATCACGAGAGGATCACCGTGGTATCATGGATACCGGATTTGATGGATAGTGTTATGTGATGATCTCGGGTAACATTCAAGCTCCTTGTGATCATGTTATCACAGCGGTATTGTAATACCAAGTTTGGTTGGTCCCGAGGTTATCGTGTGGCACACTCGATGGTAAGTCTTGCATACGGTGGTTACGAGGTAACCCCAGATCAGAGTAAGCTGCATCATGACAAGTCTTAACCTGTTGCATGTAGTGACATCATACTCATATGTCATGCTATGTCATATTGTTCTAGCATCATCGTGACTGCACCTGTTTAACCTGTTAATGCCATGCCGTTGCTTGTCTTGAATGCGTTGGTTGCTGTGAGCTTGCGAGTACATTCAAAGTACTCACCTGGCGTGTCATGCCAGTTTGCAGGTCATGCCATGATTGCTTGCTTGTCGAGGATTCTGCGTTTGCGAGCTAGGATACGCGTTCCAGCCAGAGTCCCTGCGGAGTGGAGTCCATCATCGTTATTACGCTTCCTCAGGTTGATCCGCTGTTAGCATAGAGGTACTCTAGACAGGCATGGTTTTGCCGTGCCGTTGTAATTCTTGTACCCTTGTAACCCTATCGATAGTAATAAAGAGCTGATTTGTTCTATGCCAACAGTGCCGTATTTCAGTGGACTTGTCCCTGGGACTGGAATACGGGGTGTTTCGGTTTCCTCTGAGCCGGGGTGCCACACAGCGGCACCAGAAGTTTGTCCATGCTCAAGAGGAACACGGCCCGCTCGGCAGAGGGATGTTTCGTGACGTGGAGGTTGTTGTTGTTGTTGTTGTTGTTGTTGTTGTTGTTGTTGTTGTTGTTGTTGTTGTTGTTGTTGTTGTTGTTGTTGTTGTTGTTGTAATGGTGTAGCAGATGCAGGTGGTGGTTGTGGAAGATGCGTGAGTACTTCATCGAACTTGGCATCCAACTTGGTGTCAATTGTCTTCTCAACGTCATCAATCCTCTCCAGTGCCTTTCCAAAGCTGGCCATCACGTCTTCCACCTCTTGACTCAACATTTGCTAAAATTTATCATGAAGCTCCTTCTTTGTCATGTTCTCCCAGTCAATCTCGTCGGCTTGTGATCCTGCCATGGTTAGCAGCAATAGAAACACACAAGAATATGATCCTACAGACTACTAGAAAGTGGTGGGGTGTCACAAATCCGTCAAGCGAATCTCAAAGTCTTACCAGTTCTTACCAAGTAGCAGGCGGTGATCGGCAACCATTGTAGTCAAAACTCTCAAAGCTTGGATAGAGCGATTACCAGGGAGAGTTAAACGCACGATGTAGATGTATGTGGAGCTGGGATGGCTTATAATATGGTAGCAAAAAGGGTCAACAATAATCAATTCAGAGATGCAAAAGTTGAATGAACGCTCAACGACGGTACTGTGCTGGTCCTAGGCTAGACCGTACTAGAGACGCGAGCCTAGAACACTAACAAAATCATGACGCTGCACGTAAACAAAGGAGGAGCACACTCTGATTTTTTTTTCTTTTTTTCACTTTTTTCCTCTTTTTTTTCTCTGCAACAATTTTTTTTGAAAAAGTCTACAAATGGTCTAAAAACTGCCTAGCCAGAATTTTCCAGATTTAGTTTTTTTTTGAAACTAGAACAATTTTCTTGTACGGGTAACACAGAAGTTGGGGAGTCCGACTTGTTCAAGACTCATAGTATCGCGTGATCTGGAACTCGAAAATAGAGGAACAAATACTGGACTCTGACTAGGACTGACGGCGGAGATGAATCTGGTGGAAACTCGGACTGGTGGCGGATATATGTAGGGCGGTGGAACACGGACTGGTGGCGAATCTGTGATGGAGGTGGACTGGGATTAGCGTGATGGTGGTGGATATGTGGCATATAGTAGCGGTGATGATGATGGTGGTATATGGCAGCGGTGTTGACGATGGTGGTATATGGCAGCGGTGATGACGATGGTGGTAGTATATGGCAACCGTGATGATGATGGTGGTATATGGCAGCGGTGATGACGATGTTGCGGCGGCGGCATGACAACTCGTGAACAGAACTCGAAACTCTAAAGGACTAGACGCTAAGACCAACAACTCAACATGACGATGCAACTGAAAATTCAACAAAGCAAAAACCCTAAAAAGATTATGCAAAGGCTCAGATTGGTTCGGATATGATGAACTAACCTTAAATTTTTTTTGGCTTTTTCGTGGACCGTAGCTATGAAGAACAGACTCGATCTAAACTATGAAAAACTGTAAAATCGCATCGAGCAACCTGGGAATCTGATACCACTTGATAAAGGCAAGGGTGTCCTGTCTTTCGATGAGATGGTGATTATCGTTTTCGGAGGAGTAGACTTTGATGATCCGACTACGAACGTGCGAGGATGTCGCGCCTTAGCATTCGCTAAACCAACTCCGAGAGGTTATTGACCACGCCAGAGCACGATCAACCTGACCACGAGGGTCTATTTCCTGCAAGCAAATGAAGAACAAGCAAGAAACTGAGATTTTAATCTAGATATTGCGAATATAAGATGAAAGCTTTATTGATCAAGGTGGGGTTCTGTGACGTCTTGGTCTGGTCGTTGAACACAAACGAAGTACGCGAAGTTGCAGCTATGGCAAACTTTAATCTAAACAAAACCCAAAGTCTAAACGGTGCCCTAAGGGCTGTATATATGGAGGAAGAGGGGGGGGGGGGATTTCGTGGCCCTTGGAGGAGGGGTCCTAAACCAACCCTATCTCTTGTTTCCCCACACATACGGACTCTAAAAACAGCCTATACTCAAGTATTTCGAAATTACATGGGCCTGGCCCAAAAATAAGGTGGCGTAGCACCTAAAATAAGCTATGGATGACATTTATGAAGGGGCGTCTTGTATATTTCGTCCAAGGCTTCATGCACTCATTATGGTGGCTTCAAAGGTCTAAAATAATCACTTGTAACTCCGTTCTTGTTCCCCTTGTGCATGCCATCATCTGCATGCTTGATCATGCTCCAATGTTCATCCTTCTTGTCCAAGCTATGCCCTTCATTTGTAAGCAAGACAAATGTATCCAATGTAGGCAGCATCATATTCTCATGAACATTAGAATCATTACCAAGAAACGAAAGTACCTGATAATTTAATTGGCGTGCGCGAGCTGTAGTAATTGGTCCAGTATGTATAGCAGTAGGGGTTGTGGGTGTAACAATGGTATTGATGTCCTCATCACCGTTAATCCTTTGGGCCGTTTTCATAGCGTCATCAAATATGGCCCATTAACGACCCGTTATGCCTACCGATAGAATTAAGCCCGTTGTACACATCGGCCTATTAACGACACGTTATGATCGGCCCATAAACAGACGACTCCCATTCTTGCCCGTTTACGGCCCATATTGTAGTCCGTTACTGGTCCATGAATAGTATGGCCCATGTTTGTCCAATCGATCAGACGGCCCGTAGAAGGCCCTTTGAATCTACGGCCTGTAGAAGGCCCATGGTCACTACAGCAGATAGCAGGACCATGGTTACAACGGTCCGTATGTTGCCCATGGTTATTGTGGCCTAGTTTTAAAGAATAGTGATAGAGGCGGGAGTGTCTCGATCTTTCGATGAGATGATAGCTACGATTTGGGGGAGTCGACTTTGACGATCCGACTACGAACGTGCGAGGACGTCGCGCCTTAGCAATCGCTAAACCAACTCCGAGAGGTTATTGACCACGCCGGAGCACGATCAACCTGACCACGAGGGTCTATTTCCTGCAAGCAAACAAAGAACAAGCAAGAAACTAAGATTTGCAATCTGGATATTGGGAATATAAGATGAAAGCTTTATTGATCAAGGTGGGGTTCTGTGACGTCTTGGTCTGGTCGTTGAACACAAACGAAGTACGCGAAGTTGCAGCTATGGCGAACTTTTAATCTAAACAAAACCCAAAGTCTAAACGGTGCCCTAAGGGCTGTATATATGGAGGAAGAGGGGGGGATTTTGTGGCTCTTGAAGAAGGGGTCCGAAACCAACCCTATCTCTTGTTTCCCCACACACACGGACTCTAAAAACAGCCTATACTCAAGTATTTCGAAATTACATGGGCCTGGCCCAATAATAAGGTGACGCAGCACCTATGATAGCCTCTGGACGAAATTTATGAAGTGGCATCTTGTATATTTCGTCCAAGGCTTCATGCACTCATTATGGTGGCTTCAAAGTCCTGAAATCATCACTTGTAACTCCGTTCTTGTTCCCCTTGCGCATGCCATCATCTCCATGCTTGAACTTGCTCCAAGGTTCCTCTTTCTTGTCCAAGCTAGGCCCTTCATTTGTAAGCAAAACAAATGTATCCAATTTAGGCAGCATCATATTCTCATGAACATTAGAATCATTACCAAGAAACGAAAGTACCTGATAATTTAATTGGCGTGCGCGAGCTCTAGTAATTGGTCCAGTATGTATAGCAGCAGGGGCTGTGGGTGTAACAATGGTATTGATGTCCTCATCATCCTCGCCTTCTTGAAATGAAGTCGTCCTCGACGGAAGCTCAACTTCCTCACCCAAATAAGGCTTCAAATCTGCAATGTTAAAAGTGGGACCAACCCCAAAATCTGCAGGCAGCTCAAGTTTATATGCATTATCATTTATTTTCTCTAACACCTTAAAAGGACCATCAACACGTGGCATTAGCTTTGATTTGCGCAAATCAGGAAATCTATCCTTACGCAAATGTAACCAAACAAGATCTCTAGGTGCAAACACAACATGCTTTCTACCCTTATCTCCAGCAATTTTATATTTAGCATTCATACGCTCAATGTTCTCCTTAGTTAACTCTTGCATTTTTAAGATCAATTCAGCACGTTGTTTAGCATCAAAATTAACCTTCTCCGAAGATGGAAGAGGCAACAAATCAATAGGTGCACGAGGTAGGAAACCATATACAATTTCAAAAGGGCACATCTTAGTAGTAGAATGCAATGAACGATTATAAGCAAATTCAATATGAGGCAAGCATTCTTCCTACATTTTCTTGTTATTCTTCAAAACAGCCCTAAGCATAGTAGACAATGTTCTATTGACTACTTCAGTTTGTCCATTAGTTTGGGGGTGACAAGTAGTACTAAAAAGCAGTTTAGTCCCCAACTTAGCCCATAAACATCTCCAAAAGTGGCTAAGAAATTTGGTATCACGATCTAAAACAATAGTATTTGGCACACCATGCAAGCGAATAATTTCACGAAAGAACAAATCAGCAACATTAGCAGCATCATCGCTTTTATGACAAGGTATAAAGTGTGCCATTTTCAAGAACCTATCCACGACAACAAATATGCTATCCCTCCTCTTCTTTGTTCGAGGTAAACCCAAAACAAAGTCCATAGATATATCCTCCCATGGAACACTAGGTACAGGCAAAGGCATATATAAACCATGAGGATTGAGTCGTGACTTAGCTTTTTGACATGTAGTGCAGCGAGCAACAATGCGCTCAACATCCCGTCTCATTTTTGGCCAACAGAAATGTGTAGCAAGTACATCCTCCATCTTCTTTACGCCAAAGTGTCCCATTAATCCTCCTCCATGCGCCTCCTGCAACAACAAAAGACGAACGGAGCTAGCTGGAATGCATAGCTTGTTAGCACGAAACACAAATCCATCGTTAACGACGAACTTGTTCCATGTTGGCCCTTCTTTACAATTTTGCAATACATCTTTAAATTCAGGATCATGCACATATTGATCTTTGATGGTCTCCAAACCAAATATTTTAAAGTCAAGTTGTGAAAGCATAGTATAAAGACGAGACAATGCATCAGCAATAACATTTTCTTTACCCTTCTTGTGCTTAATGACATAAGGGAAAGTCTCAATGAATTCAACCCATTTAGCATGTCTACGATTCAGTTTTGCTTGACTTTTAATGTGTTTCAAAGATTCATGATCAGAATGTATAACAAATTCTTTGGGCCATAAATAATGTTGCCATGTTTCTAAGGTCCGAACAAGAGCATATAATTCTTTATCATAAGTAGAATAGTTCAGACTAGGCCCACTAAATTTTTCAGAAAATTATGCAACAGGTTTGCCATCTTGTAATAACAAACCTCCTAATCCAATTCCACTAGCATCACATTCAAGCTCAAAAGTCTTATTAAAATCAGGAAGTTGGAGTAAAGGAGCATGTGTCAACTTATCTTTCAATACCGTTAAGGCTTCTTCCTGTGCGGTACCCCAAACAAAAGGCACATCCTTCTTTGTAAGCTCATTGAGAGGTGCAGCAATGGTGCTAAAATCTCTCACAAAACGCCTATAGAAACCAGCGAGGCCAAGGAAACTCCTCACTTGTGTGACCGTTTTGGGCTGCGGCAAACTCTCAATAGCTTCAATCTTGGCTTTATCAACTTCAATTCCCTGTGGAGTAACAACATAGCCAAGAAAAGATACTCGGTCGGAGCAAAAGGTGCACTTCCCAAGGTTACCAAACAAACGTGCATCATGTAGAGCAATAAAAACAACACGTAAATGTTCCTCCAAAGATCTGCTATAAATCAATATATCATCAAAGTAAACTACCACAAATCGTCCAATGAAAGCACGTAAAACTTCGTTCATTAATCTCATGAAAGTACTAGGTGCATTAGTTAACCCAAAAGGCATGACTAACCACTCATATAAACCAAACTTAGTTTTAAATGCTGTTTTCCATTCATCTCCCAATTTCATACGAATTTGATGGTATCCACTACGCAAATCAACTTTGGAGAATATTGTAGAGCCACTCAATTCATCAAGCATATCATCTAGCCTAGGAATAGGATGACGATAACGAATAGTAATATTATTAATGCCTCTACAATCAACACACATACGCGATGTACCATCCTTTTTTGGCACTAGTATAATAGGAACAGCACAAGGACTAAGAGATTCGCGTATATAACCTTTGTCGAGCAGCTCCTGTACTTGACGCATAATCTCCTTCGTCTCCTCTGGATTGGTACGGTATGGCGCACGGTTTGGCAACGAAGCACCGGGAATTAAGTCAATCTGATGCTCAATCCCGCGAATAGGTGGTAATCCCGGTGGCACGTCTTGTGGAAAGACATCAGCGAACTCCTGCAAAATGTTAGTGACAGTAGGAGGCAAAGAGGAAGGCACGCCCTCGAATGAAAATAATGCCTCTTTGCACACAAAAGCATAGCAAACAGATTTGCTTAAATCTAGCTCATCAATATCAGATTTGGTGGCAAGTAAACACGCATTTTTCAATTTAATTTCAGAAGCAACACTAGATGGTTTATTATTAGGCTTCATTTGTTGCTCAAATTCTTTTGCCACAATCTGATTTTCACTCTTATTTTTCTCCTGTTTTGCTTTACTAGCTCTATTAATATCATCTTTCAAAATAGAATCAGGAGTCATAGGAAGCAAAGCAATATGTTTATCCTTATGAACAAGAGTATACTGATTGTTTCTACCATGGTGTACAGAATTTTTATCAAATTGCCATGGTCTACCAAGTAATAAGGAACATGCTTGCATGGGTACCACATAACAATCAACATAATCAGCATATGTAGAGATACTAAAATGCACACAAACAGTACATGTTACCTTAACCTTGCCGCTGTTGTTGAACCATTGGATATAGTAAGGATGTGGATGTGGTCTTGTGGTGAGAGATAGCTTCTCCACCATCTCCATGATAGCCAAGTTGTTGCAGCTCCCTCCATCTATGATGACGCGAACAGAACGTTCCTTCACAACTCCCTTTGTATGGAACAAATTATGCCTCTGATTTTGCTCAGCTTGTGTGACCTGCACACTCAAAACACGTTGAGTAACTAAACTTTCATACCTGTCAGCGTCTTCAGGAGCCATGTATTGCGTCTCATGATCAGAATCATCTCCACCGTGTTCTTCACTTGTAATAAGAGCCAAAGTCTCCTCATCATAGTCACTAGCGGACTCATACCCACCATCCTCAGTAGCAATCATAACACGCGGAGATTGGCATTCTCTCGCATAATGACCTCTTCCCTTACAACGACGACAAATAATATCATGTGTGTGCCCTGTTGATGCCATAGATGAAGAAGAGCTCTGGGCAGGCCCAGAAGGTGTACTCTTGGCAGATGGTGGTGGTGGTGCCTGTTTTCTTGTATCTCGGTTCGAATTGGCGGCTGAAGTCAGTGGTGCTGCAGTAGGACGTGTGGGAGTAGAGGAGGCACGCGGTGTCCATGATGAAGATCGACCTGCAGAAAAATTAGTTCGCGCCAATGCCTGTCGATCCTGCACTTCATGTTCAGCTTTACAAGCAAGATGGAATAAACGAGTGATATTATTATACTCCTTATAATCTAGAATGGTCTGAATCTCTCTATTTAATCCACCCATGAAACGTGCAAGCATAGCTTCATTCTCCTCAACAATACCACATCTAATCATGCCAGTTTGTAATTCCTGATAATATTCTTCTACAGAATTTTTTCCTTGTCTTAAGCGCTGCAATTTTTGAAGTAATTCACGTTGATAATATGGTGGAACCCAACGAGTACGCATAGCAGTTTTCAAAGCAGCCCAAGTAGCTGGAATAGGATATAATCTACAATGTTCAGACCACCATACACATGCAAAACTAGTAAAAGCACAAACAACAGCAGCAACACGTCTCTCCTCGGGATATTGTAAACATGTAAAATGTTGTTCAGTTTCTAACTCCCAAGTAAGATATATATCAGGAACATATCTACCCTCAAATGGTGGAATATTCAATTTCAGTTTAGGAAGATGGTCATGATCTCGTACCTGAGCTGGTAATGCAGCCCTACCATTGCGATTATTGGCATGTGGACGACCTGGTGTTGGTACGTAGTTCTGATTTTGATCAACCTCATCCTCGTAATCGCCCGCATAATCGTCCTCCTCAGCGGCAGCAGGAGCCATAGAAGCATCAACAGTAGGTGCAGCGGCACCAGAAGTTTGACCAGGCTCAAGGGGAACGCGCTGTGCTCGTCCCACTTGATTTGGAAGGCGACGTTGTTGTTGTTGTAGGGGTGCGACAGGTGCAGCCGGCGGTTGTTGTGGAAGACGCGTGAGCAATTCATTAAACTTGTTATCGAGCTTTGTTTCGAACGTCTTCTCAATTCCATCTATCTTCTCCATGGCCTCTTCAAATCTGTTTAGCACATCTTGCACCTGTCCACTCATCATTTGCTGAAATTTATCATGTAGCTGTTTGTTCGTCATGTTCTCCCAATCAGTCTCATTGGCTTGTGATCCTGCCATGGTTAGCAGCAATATAAACACACAAGAATATGATCCTACAGACTACTAGGAAGTGGTGGTGGTGGTGTATCACAAATCCGTCAAGCGAATCTCAAATGCTTACCAGTTCTTACCCAGCTGCAGGTGGTGATCGGCCACCGTTGTAGTCAAAACTCTCAAAGATTGGACAGAGCGATTGCCAGGTGGTGTCAAACGCATGACGTAGATGTATGTGGAGCTGGGAAGGCTTATGATATGGTATCAAAAATGTCAGCAATAATCAATTCAGAGATGCAAAGTTGAATAAACGCTCAACGACGGTACTGTGCTGGTCCTAGGCTAGACCGTACTAGAGACGCGAGCCTAGAACAATAACAAAATCACGGCGCGGCACGTAAACAAGGGAAGAGCACACTCTAAAAAAAATTCGATTTTTTTTGCTCTCTTTTTTTTTGCGCTCCTTTTTTTTGCCCTCCTTTTTTTTTTGCAAAAAAACACTATAATGGCGAGTGTCTCAAAACTCTTCCCAAGTCAAACTAACAGGATTGGCACGAAATTTTTTTTTGACAATTTTTTTTTCGAAAATCAGGGCAGCGACGACGAAAAAGTGCGACAAAAAATCACTGTGATGGCGAGTGTCTCAAAACGCTCCCTGGGACCTAAAAATAGGATAGGGAAAAAATATTTTTGACTGCCAAAATTTTGGCCTAAAAACGGCCCGGGGACTTTTTTTTTTCCGAAACCTACTCAGGCAAGGAAACACGAATCGGAAACCAGATGGATCTCGAAAACAAACCTAATATGAAAAGAACTCGGATTGGTGGTGGATATATGTTGGTGGTATAAGGATTCAGAGCGGTGGCGGATAAGCGGTGGTGGTAGATGGCAGGGGCGATGATGATGGTGCGGCGGTGGCGTGACAACTTATGACCAGAACTCGAAACTCTAAAAGACTAGACGCTAAGACCAGCAACTCGACACGACGATGCAACCGCAGATTCAACAAAGCAAAAACCCTAAAAAGATTATGCAAAGGCTCAGATTGGTTCGGATATGATGAACTAACCCTAAATTTTTGTTTGGCTTTTTCGTGGACTGAAGGTATGAAGAACAGACTCGATCTAAACTATGAAAAACAGTAAAATCTAACCGAGCAACCTGAAAATCTGATACCACTTGATACAGGCGGGGGTGTCCCGATCTTTCGATGAGATGATAGCTATCGATTTGGGGGAGTCGACTTTGACGATCCGACTACGAACGTGCGAGGACGTCACGCCTTAGCAATCGCTAAACCAACTCCGAGAGGTTATTGACCACGCCGGAGCACGATCAACCTGACCACGAGGGTCTATTTCCTGCAAGCAAACGAAGAACAAGCAAGAAGCTAAGATTTGCAATCTGGATATTGGGAATATAAGATGAAAGCTTTATTGATCAAGGTGGGGTTCTGTGACGTCTTGGTCTGGTCGTTGAACACAAACGAAGTACGCGAAGTTGCAGCTATGGCGAACTTTTAATCTAAACAAAACCCAAAGTCTAAATGGTGCCCTAAGGGCTGTATATATGGAGGAAGAGGGGGGGATTTCGTGGCCCTTGAAGAAGGGGTCCGAAACCAACCCTATCTCTTGTTTCCCCACACATACGGACTCTAAAAACAGCCTATACTCAAGTATTTCGAAATTACATGGGCCTGGCCCAATAATAAGGTGACGCAGCACCTATGATAGCCTCTGGATGAAATTTATGAAGTGGCATCTTGTATATTTCGTCCAAGGCTTCATGCACTCATTATGGTGGCTTCAAAGTCCTGAAATCATCACTTGTAACTCCGTTCTTGTTCCCCTTGCGCATGCCATCATCTCCATGCTTGAACTTGCTCCAAGGTTCCTCTTTCTTGTCCAAGCTAGGCCCTTCATTTGTAAGCAAAACAAATGTATCCAATTTAGGCAGCATCATATTCTCATGAACATTAGAATCATTACCAAGAAACGAAAGTACCTGATAATTTAATTGGCGTGCGCGAGCTCTAGTAATTGGTCCAGTATGTATAGCAGCAGGGGCTGTGGGTGTAACAATGGTATTGATGTCCTCATCAAATAGGTTATTGCGACCACTAGGAAACCGAGAAAAAATAACTGCAGAAATACAAGCAAACAAATAAATAAGACTAAGAAAATAAATAAGCAAGCAACTAAAGCTAGGATATTACGGCGATTACACATATTACATCCACTGGGCATCAAAGTTCGCCACCAGTGCAAATATAGGGAACAAAGCAGCATATTACATACACTGGTTGTCAAAGTTGGTGATCAGTGCAAATAAAGGCCGCAGCAATACAAGTCCAGAACTGAAACCACTTTAGAAGAGCTCAAGAAACAATATCCTGGGTACCAACCATGCTGGCAAGAAGCTTAGCAGGCTTATTAGCTTTCTCTTGTTTGGCGCTGAAATCCTCCAGCGCTTGTTGTTGCACCTGACAGTATGCATTTGAATTCTACATGGACTTCCTTAGTCCTTCGACTTCGTGTCGCAGCACATCTGATCGATGTCTTTCAACTTGAAGTTGAGACACAAGAAGACGAACTAATTCAGGCAGCGAGTTCGAAGAGCTTGTGCCAGCTGTAGTGGCCAGTAACTTGAACACTACATCAAGACAGGACTTTGGGGTTGTCTCACTGTCTTCAAGATAGTTTTTATCAGCTTTCTTGGAGACCAACAGGGATGTCTCACTATCTTGAACCTTATCTGCATTACTTCCTTTACCATTGCATAACGGGGTACTCTTCTCAAATATTTTGTCCGCATTCTAAAAGAGAAACAAGCAGACACATCATAGGTTTACCATGTTGTATATGAAACTCATTTTGGTAAATCAGTTCAGTAGTAAAGTGGACAGGATAACAGCATGAAACAAACATATATCTATGTACCATGGTCACTGTATGATCTATATCATTCTAGTTTATGTTGCCAAATCAAGATAGAGACACAGATCAAATCATATCTATTTAAGACAAAGCAGCATAGACAGAATATGTGTTGGAAACTACACAACAATAACAACACTTGTAATGTGCATGACATGAGAACATAACTGTTTATTCAATTGAAACTAAAATCA
This sequence comes from Thinopyrum elongatum, assembly GCA_011799875.1. NCBI lineage: Eukaryota > Viridiplantae > Streptophyta > Magnoliopsida > Poales > Poaceae > Thinopyrum > Thinopyrum elongatum. Next base: position 184,606,975 of record CM022301.1, read on the forward strand.
AGATAGAGCAAGTTACAACAGCAAACCAGTTAAAGAAACAGGTTTAAAACATACCTGTTGCGCCATTGGAGTTTCAATTCCATCCTTCAAATTTGAAATTAGTTCGTATGAGTAAATACAGTGATGCAAGAGCAAAGGAGTATGAACCATAGCTACGGAACCTGACCTGAGAACAATTCTTCTTCTACTTTAAGCGTTGAGTTGGGGTTTAGAGTGGTGGTCCTCCTGCTTTGGGCACTATAGTTGCCTTACTAACTGCTCGTGTTTGGGTGCTCTGTGGTGGAGATGGTGCTGTGTCAACTGGAACTGGGTTACTATCTGCTGGGGTTGGGGTTAGAAGGGGTGTAGCTGGTTCTCTGTCCAACTGGGTAGGGGTACAATCCGCGAGAGTCTCGGTTATGTGTGGTGGGGCTGGTTCTTGGGGAAGTACAACCGTGGTTCTCTCTGCATCGACTGGTAGCACTATCTTTTCTGAAGACCGTGTTATTACTCCCTTAGATACTGCCATCACCCCCTCCAATTCAAATGGATGATAAACAAGAAGAGTAATTGAATGTACATACATTGTATGATAGACATGTGCAGTGGATAGTGGGGAATAAAAGAGGGCATGCAATAATTCACATTTATGTTGTCACCAAACAGGATAGCATGACACAATTTCACATATATGATGGCTAACTAAACAGGACAGCATGACACAATTTCACAGATATGATGGCCAACTAAACAGGATAGAAAGACATAATTCAAAATATGATGACTATGTAAACATGATGACATGATATAACTATATGATGTGTTTATTACATAGGTTGGCATGCCATAATTCACATACATGTTGCTTATGGAAACATGATGGCATGATATAATTCACGGAAAGAATGACATAATTCAAAATATGATGACTATGTAAACACTAAACAGGATGAGATGATATAACTATATGATGTCTTTATTAAATGGGTTGGCATGCCATAATTCAAATAGATGTTGTCTATGTAAACATGATGGCATGATATAATTCAAATATATGATTTATGTACTAAGCAAGTAAGCAGATGGCAATCACATATATGATGTCTAAACTAAGCAGATGTCATTCAATATTGTGTATATGATGTAAAAACTAAGCAATGCAAGACAACATATGCATGATATGAGTAATATAACCCTGCCAAGTTTGAGCATACACCTCAGGGGGGAAATAGGACTGGTCATCTCTCTCTGAATCCTCCTCTGATGAGCTATCTGTAACCAGCAAGATGTCTGCTTTAGCAGGTAGCACTGTCTGCTCTGAAGACCTTGTTTTCACTCCAGATACTTCCATCACCGATTCAAATGGCTGATGCACAGGAAGAGTAGTTGAATATACAAACGTTGTCGACAAATGGAATACGTAATACAAAAAAAGGATAGCATGATATAATTCACATATATGATGATTGGCTAAACAACATGGCATTGCATAATTCACATATATAATGCCTTGCAAGAAGATAGCATTGCATAATTCACATATATAATGTCTTGCAACAAGATGGCATTGCATAATTCACATATATGGTAATTAGACACTAAACAGGTGGCATTCACACAAAGCATGTTTAAACTAAGCAAATGACATAGCAATGCAAAACACCATACGCATGATATGTGCAACATAACCCTACCAAGTTAGAGCATACACCTCGGGGGGGGGGGGGATAGAACTGGTCATCTGTCTCTCAATCCTCCTCTGAGGAGCTATCCCTAACCAGCGAGATATGCGCTTCGTCAGATAGCATTGTCTGCTCTAAAGACCTTGTTTTCACTATAGATTTTTCCATCACCGTGTCAAATGGCTGATGCACACGAAGATTAGTTGAATGTACTAACATTGTTGACAAATGTAATACGTAGTAAAAAAATGATGGCGTGATATAATTCACATATAAGATGACTGGATAAGCAGGATGGCAGTGCAAAATTCACATATATGATGCCTGGCCAAACAAGATGGCGTTGCATAATTCACATAAACGATATAGAAACTAAACATATGGCATTCACACAAAGCATGTCTAAACTAAGCAGATGACATATTTGATGTATAAAGTAAGCAATGCAAGGCACCATATGCATGATATGACCAACATCAGCATGCCAAGTTAGAGCAAAGACCTCAGGGGGTAAATAGGAGTGGTCTGCTCCTTCTAAATCCCCATAAGAAAAGTTATCTTCCTCTTGATTACAATCTGAAATGGGGGGAGGGGCTGCCTTTGCACCCACCATGGAGTGACATCTGCATGAAATTTTATTGCCACGCAAGGCTCGTCTCTTTTGCTCTACATGTTCAGTACCATTGTGTACAATAACTAACATGCATAGGAATAAAACATAGTGAGATTATGTAAGGAGTGCATGCAGAAATCCAGAGTGATGGTAGCAACCTGCGGATAGACCCAAAACCAATGATAGTTGGCAGATACTAGCTTCAGTTAAAAAATACAGATAATTGCTTCTTTACTATTTGTTTCCCACCCAACATGAAACTCATAGTAGACACTAGAGATTAACCAGATAGTAGACAGATATGATTGATTGTGGCCCCGATATGTACCCCACAACCATTTAAAAACTCAAGTTTGAGCATTAGTTTGGAGCTGACTAAGAGTCTAATCGGTGAACATGACGATAAACTGGCATGTAATATTAAGCGATCCATAACATAAGCAGACACGAAAGAGTGCGACCCCTCTTGCGGACCCGTGTAGTCCTCAAGGTCATATGCTCAGTTGATGATGGTAATGCAGTTGTCGTGGCTGCCAGCGGTGGGGAAGAAGATCTAAGGCGGCGAAAAACAGTGTAGAGGGCGGATTCCTGCTGTGGTGGACCCTTCCGTCATTGGAGCAGCTGAGCTGGGGTGGACGACAGTGCGGCAGGAGCGGGACAAACCACACAAGTTTTTTTAGACAACTATCTAAAAGAGAAGTAATTCTGTAAGGGCTCGTTTGAATTGCAGGATTCTAACAACCCAAGGATAGGAAATACACAGTAATAGGATAGGAATGCATGTGCAAAACAAAGAATTTAAAATCATAGGATTTCTGTCAATCTGGGTGTTTGGTTCACATGAATTGGAAGGTCACAGGAATGCAATGAAGCATGGTCAAATTAAGTCAAACGACGAGAAAGTGTACAATTATAATGCTATTATGCTACTATCACTTAGTCTTCTTCATGAATAGAAATTTGAAAAGGAGGGCCAAGTGGATATTAAAATTCCTACGGTTTTTCTTTGAAAGAGACACTAAAGGAACAAATCCTACAGTTTTCCTTTGCTCCATTCCTTTGAACCAAATGCATGAATAGTAGTACCATAAGAAACTTTCCAATTCCTATGTTTTTCCTTCACTTTTCCTTTCAACCACTGGCAATTCTAGTAGGCAGGCTTGAACAGGCAAAATCCTACACTCCAAAAATGTTTTTGTGCTACTTCTACTACTTTGGACCCAGGCCACTGCCTACTAGCTCAACTCCCAGGCCCATCTACACATGCACACCTCAAACACGCAGAAATAAATAATGATGGCTTTTGAGAGAGTCCATCGCGGATAGCTAAGTTGCCTGGTACCTCACTGCTTGTTATACAGGAGAAACTAATCGTATTTCACGTTACTACGCATGCTTATTGGACAATATATATAACATGTAGAGTAAAAAAGCGATGCAACAAGTGTACAACCTCTTTGACGAAGCCATGTCGATCTCAGCATCATTGGGTTGGTCGCTGAGGATGCTGCGGCTGATGTGGTTGTCGGAGGAGGGGAAGAAGATCTTAGGCGTCTCGAGATGGAGCCAAGGGTACTGCTCTGTTGTGATGAAGGGTTTCGTCGTTGGAGCAGCTCCGGTGAGGTGTACGATGGCGAGGCTGAAGCAGGACAAGAGAGACAACGTTAACCTGAAGTGGTATTCTAATAGCATCTCCAATAGATGATGTAAAATACATAACCAAAAAGTGCTAGATGTAAAATACATCGGCAGCTCATCTCTGAACTTAACTGTCGAAACTTATGCGTACAATGCATAAAAAATTGAAAACGAACAATACTAATACTAATAATCCCTCCTTAGCGGTCTAGTATTCTGACATCCCCTCGCCAATAGCTCCTTTGTGCGCAATGGCTTCCCGGCGCGGAGAGAGTTCTCCGCTTCCTCCACCTCGCAGCGTGCGACGTGCTGATCTGTCTCTTGCTGGCGGACGTGTGCGAACGATCTTGCCATTTTGTTGGGCGCGCACCGGAGCTCCTTGTGGGTAGCACGCTGGAGCTTATCGACCCACCTCCACATAGCGATGAGGCACCTAGTGCCTTTGGCCTTCCCGGCGAAGTACCCGCCATCTTCATACACCTCCTCCGCACATCGACACACCCGCCGCCAAAACTCCAGTGCCACTTTCTCCCAGGCGGCCTCACGGGCTTCACGGGCCGCCTGGTACCAGGCGCGCTCCTCCGCCAACTCCTTCTTGAACGCCACTTGCCTGGCTTTCTCAGCAGGCGACAGCTCCTTCCGCAGACAAAGATCGCACTGGCCCCAAAACCACTCCAAAGTTGGGGGGTCCCGTGCAACCTAGTCTGATGGCGCACGATACGTCTCCAACGTATCTATAATTTTTGATTGTTCCATGCTATTATATTATCTGTTTTGGATGTTTTATATGCATTAATATGCTATTTTATATTATTTTTGGGACTAACTTATTAACCTAGAGCCTAGTGCCAGTTTCTGTTTTTTTCCTTGTTTTTGAGCTTTGCAGAAAAGGAATACCAAACGGAGTCCAAACGGAATAAAACCTTCGCGATGATTTTTCTTGGACCAGAAGACACCCAGGAGACTTGGAGTGCAAGTCAGAAGAGCCACGAGGCGGCCACAAGGGGGGAGGGCGCGCCCAGGGGGTAGGGCGCGCCCCCTGCCTTGTGGGCCCCTCGGTGACCCCCTGACCTAGATCTTCCTCCTATACATTCACATATATTCCCAAACCACCAGAAGCATCCACGAAAACACTTTTCCAACGCCGCAACCTTCTATTCCCGTGAGATCCCATCTTGGGGCCTTTTCCAGCGTCCTGCTGGAGGGGGATTCGATCACAGAGGGTTTCTACATAACCTCTATTGCCCTTCCGATGAAGCGTGAGTAGTTTACCTCAGACCTACGGGTCCATAGCTAGTAGCTAGATGGCTTCTTCTCTCTCTTTGATTCTCAATACAACGTTCTCCTTGATGTTCTTGGAGATCTATCCGATGTAATCTTCTTTTGCGGTGTGTTTGTCGAGATCCGATGAATTGTGGATTTATGATCAGCTTATCTATGAAAATTATTTGAATCTTCTCTGAATTCTTTTATGCATGATTTGATATCCTTGTAATTCTCTTCGAACTATCGGTTTGGTTTGGCCAACTAGATTGGTTTTCCTTGCAATGGGAGAAGTGCTTGGCTTTGGGTTCAATCTTCCGGTGTCCTCTCCCAGTGACAGTAGGGGCAGCGAGGCACGTATTGTATTGTTGCCATCGAGGATAAAAAGATGGGGTTTACATCATATTGCTTGAGTTTATTCCTCTACATCATGTCATCTTAAAGCGTTACTCTGTTCTTCATGAACTTAATACTCTAGATGCAGGCAGGAGTCGGTCGATGTGTGGAGTAATAGTACTAGATGCAGGCAGGAGTCAGTCTACTTGACACGGATGTGATGCCTATATTTCATAATCATTGCCTTGGATATCGTCATAACTTTGCGCTTTTCTATCAATTGCTAGACAGTAATTTGTTCACCCACCGTATTATTTGCTATCTTGAGAGAAGCCTCTAGTGAAACCTATGGCCCCCGGGTCTATTTTCCATCATATTACTTTTCGATCTACTATTTTGCAATCTTTTATTTTCAGATCTATAAACCAAAAACCCTAAAAATATTTACTTTATCTTTTGTTTAGTTTTATCTATCTCTATCAGATCTCACTTTTGCAAGTGACCGTGAAGGGATTGACAACGCCTTTATCACGTTGGGTGCAAGTGTTTGATTGTTTGTGCAGGTATTGGTGATTTGTGCGTTGTCTCCTACTGGATTGATACCTTGGTTCTCTAACTGAGGGAAATACTTATCTCTACTTTGCTGCATCACCCTTTCCTCTTCAAGGGAAAAACCAACGCAAGCTCAAGAAGTAGCAGGAAGAATTTCTGGTGCCGTTGCCGGGGAGATCTACGCCAAGTCAAGACATACCAAGTACCCATCATAAACTCTCATCTCTTGCATTACATTATTCGCCATTTGCCTCTCGTTTTCCTCTCCCCCACTTCTAAAATGATTTTCGAAAAGATTTGCCTTTTATTCGCTGTCTTTTTCATTTGCCTTTTTCTCGTTAGATCTCTTCTTTGCTTGTGTTACCATGTGCCTTCTATTTGCTTGCATCTTTGCTTGCTAAAAATCTATTGATATGGATCCACTTAAAGTTTTCTACTTGGATCATCTTCGATCCATATGTGCTCGTGCTGAAACCCCAACTAGTTTAGTTGAGGGAAAATCTTTAGATGAGCATGCTCATTTTGTGCGTCACCGTTTGTCTGAAAAAGGGAGACTCTTACGGAATCAAATAAATTGTTTTCTATGTTATGCTTGGAATCTTTGTGAACTTTGTGATTTTACTTGTTGCTCTAAGAACCCTAAAAAACACCTTCCCTACCTATGTGAGTTTAATGATAATGAAATTTTATCTTCTTATGAAAAGGGTGTTTTCAGTTACTATGATATCGAACAAATTGAAGAATTTGTTGCTTTTAAGGGTGCTTATGAAGTTGCTTCTTTGATTGAAAAGTATGATATTACTCTCTACAAATCTGAAAATTTTGACATACTTAAATATTGCTATGAAAACTATGCTCATAATGTCTATGTCAAAGAATTTATTGAGAGAATGACCGTTGCTTTGGAAGAAAATAATGATATGCATGAATCTATAGATAATTATGATTCCGATGATTTGATTGAAATATCCCTTTATGAACATGATACTTGCTATTCTTATGGCCATGATGCCAATATTTATGGAGATGAATTTGCTATAGTTAAACATGAGATTATTGCTATTGCACCCATACTTGATAGTTCCTTGAATCAAAAGCATGATTGTAATGATGTTATTATAATTCTATTAATGTCAATTGTGCTAATAATATGCAAAACCCCAAGCTTGGGGATGCTAGTTTTTCTATGTCCGCTACTTATTGCAATGATCATGATTGGGGTGATAATGCTTCTTATGATCTTGAAAATTTATTTAAGCCTCATGATGAATTTGGTTGCTATAATATTGAAAGTGGGTTTGTAAGAGTGTCAACTTTAGGATATAATGATCCCACTACTTTGGAGTATGATCAATCTTATGAATTTTTTGATAAAAGTGGGTTTGGAGAGGTCATGACTTTATTTGATGATAATCCCACTATTTTGGAAGAGTGTCAACTTTGCATGCATGTGGATCATGTTGAGAATATTTTATGTGATTGTTATATTGTTGAATTTGAGTATGATCCCACACGTAACTATTATGAGAGAGGAAAATATTGTGGTAGAAACTTTCATGTTACTAAATTACCTCTCGTTATGTTGAGATTGCTATTGTTTCTTTCTTTTTCCTTGCATATGCTAGTTTTTGCTTGTCTTAATAATTTGTTTGCTTATAAAATGCCTATGCATAGGAAGTATGTTAGACTTAAACTTGTTTTTCACATGCTACATGATGCGCTTTTCGTGTTTCAATTGCTATCTTTCATGTGAGCATCATCAAAATTATCAACGCCTAGCTAAAAGGCTTTAAAGAAAGGCGCTTGTTGGGAGACAACCCAATATTTTTCTTTTCTGTTTTCAATAATTTTTTCATCTAGCCTCTGGTTAGATGTGTTTTGGTGTTTTAATTAGTGTTTGTGCCAAGTAAGACCATTGGGATGGCTTACGGTGATAGTTGATTTGATCTTGCTGAAAAACAGAAACTTTTGCGTCCAGTCACAGAATTTTTTAGATTCACTGGAGAGTGTAAAAACCCTGAATATTTTACACAAGATTAATATACAAATTTCCTCTGTTCTCCCAATTTTTCATAATTTTTCTAGTTACATAAGTATTAGAACAATTCAGATCTTTGCAGACTGTTCGGTTTTTGATAGATTCTGTTTTCTATGTGTTGTTTGCTTATTTTGATGAATCTATGGGTAGTATCGGGGGGTATGAGCCATGGAGAAGTTGGAATACAGTAGATATTACACCAATATAAATAAATAATGATTTCACAACAGTACCAAAAGTGGTGATTTATTTTCGTATACTAACGGAGCTTATGAGATTTTCTGTTGAGTTTTGTGTTGTGAAGTTTTCAAGTTTTGGGTAAGGATTTGATGGACTATGGAATAAGGAGTGGCAAGAGCCTAAGCTTGGGGATGCCCAAGGCACCCCAAGGTAATATTCAAGGACAACCAAGAGCCTAAGCTTGGGGATGCCCCGGAAGGCATCCCCTCTTTCGTCTTCGTCTATCGGTAACTTTACTTGAGGCTATATTTTTATTCACCACATGATATGTGTTTTGCTTGGAGCGTCTTGTATGATTTGAGTCTTTGTTTTTTAGTTTGCCACAATCATCCTTGCTGTACACACCTTTTGAGAGGGACATGCATGAATCGAGATTTATTAGAATACTCTATGTGCTTCACTTATATCTTTTGAGCTAGGCAATTTTGCTCTAGTGCTTCACTTATATCTTTTTAGAGCACGGCGGTGGCCTTATTTTGTAGAAATTATTGAACTCTCATGCTTCACTTATATTATTTTGAGAGTCTCTAAACAGCGTGGTAATTTGCTTTGGTTATGAATTTAGTCCTAATATGATAGGCATCCAAGAGAGATATAATAAAAACTTTCATATAAAGTGCATTGAATACTATGAGAAGTTTGATTCCTTATGATTGTTTTGAGATATAGAGATGGTGATATTAGAGTCATGCTAGTGAGTAATTGTGAATTGGAGAAATACTTGTGTTGAGGTTTGTGATTCCCGTAGCATGCACGTATGGTGAACCGTTATGTAACGAAGTTGGAGCATGAAGTATTTTTTGATTGTCTTCCTTATGAGTGGCGGTCGGGGACGAGCGATGGTATTTTCCTACCAATCTATCCCCCTAGGAGCATGCGCGTAGTACTTTGTTTCGATGACTAATAGATTTTTGCAATAAGTATGTGAGTTCTTTATGACTAATGTTGAGTCCATGGATTATACGCACTCTCACCCTTCCACCTTTGCTAGCCTCTCTAGTGCCGCGCAACTTTCGCCGGTACCATAAACCCACCATATACGTTCCTCAAAACAGCCACCATACCTACCTATTATGGCATTTCCATAGCCATTCCGAGATATATTGCCATGCAACTTTCCACCGTTCCATTTTATTATGACACGTTCCATCATTGTCATATTGCTTTGCATGATCATGTAGTTGACATCATATTTGTGGCAAAGCCACCTTTAATAATTCTTTCATACATGTCACTCTTGAGTCATTGCACATCCTAGTACACCGCCGGAGGCATTCATATAGAGTCATATTTTTGTTCTAAGCATCGAGTTGTAATTTTTGAGTTGTAAGTAAATAAGAGTGTGATGATCTTCATTATTAGAGCGTTGTCCCATGTGAGGAAAAAATAAAAGGGAGGCCAAAGAAGCCAAACAAAAAAAATGAGAGAAAAAGAGAGAAGGGGCAATGTTACTATCCTTTTTTTCCACACTTGTGCTTCAAAGTTGCACAATGATCTTCATGATATAGAGTCTCTTATGTTGTCACTTTCATATGCCAGTGGGAATTTTTCATTATAGAACTTGGCTTGTATATTCCAACGATGGGCTTCCTCAAATTGCCCTAGGTCTTCATGAGCAAGCAAGATGGATGCACACCCACTTAGTTTTCTTTTGAGCTTTCATAAACTTATAGCTCTAGTGCATCCGTTGCATGGCAATCCCTACTCACTCACATCGATATCTATTGATGGGCATCTCCATAGCCCATTAATACGCCTAGTTGATGTGAGACTATCTCCCTCTTTTTGTCTTCTCCACAACCACCATATTCTATTCCACCTATAGTGCTATGTCCATGGCTCACGCTCATGTATTGCGTGAAAGTTGAAAAGGTTTGAGAACACCAAAAGTATGAAACAATTGCTTGGCTTGTCATCAGGGTTGTGCATGATTTGAATACTTTGTGTGATGAAGATGGAGCATAGCCAGACTATATGATTTTGTAGGGATAAACTTTCTTTGGCCATGTTATTTTGAGAAGACATAATTGCCTTGTTAGTATGCTTGAAGTATTATTGTTTTTATGTCAATATTAAACTTTTGTTTTGAATCTGAACATTCATGCCACAATAAAGAAAATTACATGGATAAATATGTTAGGTAGCATTCCACATCAAAAATTCTGTTTTTATCATTTACCTACTCGAGGACGAGCAGGAATTAAGCTTGGGGATGCTTGATACGTCTCCAACGTATCTATAACTTTTGATTGTTCCATGCTATTATATTATCTGTTTTGGATGTTTTACATGCATTAATATGCTATTTTATATTATTTTTGGGACTAACTTATTAACCTAGAGCCCAGTGCCAGTTTCTATTTTTTCCTTGTTTTTGAGCTTCGCAGAAAAGGAATACCAAATGGAATAAAACCTTCGCAATAATTTTTCTTGGACCAGAAGACACCCAGGAGACATGGAGTGCAAGTCAGAAGAGCCACGAGGCGGCCACAAGGTGGGAGGGCGCGCCCAGGGGGGTAGGGCGTGCCCCCTGCCTTGTGGGCCCCTCGGTGACCCCCTGACCTAGATCTTCCTCCTACATATTCACATATATTTCCAAACCACCAGAAGCGTCCACGAAAACATTTTTCCACCGCCGCAACCTTCTGTTCCTATGAGATCCCATCTTGGGGCCTTTTCCGGCGTCCTGCTGGAGGGGGATTCGATCACGGAGGGCTTCTACATCAACTCTATTGCCCTTCCGATGAAGAGTGAGTAGTTTACCTCAGACCTACGGGTCCATAGCTAGTATCTAGATGGCTTCTTCTCTCTCTTTGATTCTCAATACAACGTTCTCCTTGATGTTCTTGGAGATCTATCCGATGTAATCTTCTTTTGCGGTGTGTTTGTCGAGATCCGATGAATTGTGGATTTATGATCAGCTTATCTATGAATATTATTTGAATCTTCTCTGAATTCTTTTATGCATGATTTGATATCCTTGTAATTCTCTTCGAACTATCGGTTTGGTTTGGCTAACTAGATTGGTTTTTCTTGCAATGGGAGAAGTGCTTGGCTTTGGGTTCAATCTTGCGGTGTCCTCTCCCAGTGACAGTAGGGGCAGCGAGTCATGTATTGTATTATTGCCATCGAGGATAAAAAGATGGGGTTTACATCATATTGCTTGAGTTTATTCCTCTACATCATGTCATCTTACTTAAAGCGTTACTCTGTTCTTCATGAACTTAATACTCTAGATGCAGGCAGGAGTCGGTCGATGTGTGGAGTAATAGTAGTAGATGCAGGCAGGAGTCGGTCTACTTGACACGGATGTGATGCCTATATTTCATAATCATTGCCTTGGATATCGTCATAACTTTGCGCTTTTCTATCAATTGCTCGACAGTAATTTGTTCACCCACCGTATTATTTGCTATCTTGAGAGAAGCCTCTAGTGAAACCTATGGCCCTCGGGTCTATTTTCCATCATATTACTTTCCGATCTACTATTTTGCAATCTTTTATTTTCAGATCTATAAACCCAAAACCCTAAAAATATTTACTTTATCTTCTGTTTAGTTTTATCTATCTCTATCAGATCTCACTTTGGAAAGTGACCGTGAAGGGATTGACAACCCCTTTATCGCGTTGGGTGCAAGTGTTTGATTGTTTGTGCAGGTATCATGGCTGCCAGCGGTGGAGAAGAAGATCTGAGGTGGCGAAAGACAGTCTGGAGGGTGGATCCCTACTGTGGTGGACCCTTCCGTCATTGGAGCAGCTGAGCTGGGGTGGACGACAGCGCAACAGGAGCGGGACAAACCACAAAGATCTCAACCACAAAAGGTTTTCTTTGACAACTATCTGTAAGAGAAGTAATTCTATAAGGGCTCGTTTGAATTGGAGTATTCTAACAACCCAGGGATAGGAAATACATAGTAATAGGATAGGAATGCATGTGCAAAACAGAGAATTTAAATTCATAGGATTTCTGTCAATCTGGGTGTTTGGTTCACATGAATTGGAAGGTCACAGGAATGCAAAGAAGCATGGTCAAATTAAGTCAAACCACAAGAAAATGTACAGTTATAATGCTATTGTGCTACTATCACTTAGTCTTCTTCTTCGTGAATAGGAATTTGAAAAGGAGGGCCAAGTGGATATTAAAATTCCTATGGTTTTTCTTTGAAAGAGACACTAAAGGAACAAATCCTACAGTTTTCCTTTGCTCCATTCCTTTGAACCAAATGCATGAATAGTAGTACCATAGGAAACTTTCCAATTCCTATGTTTTTCGTTCACTTTTCCTTTCAACCACTGGCATTTCTAGTAGGCAGGCTTGAATAGGCAAAATCCTACACTCCAAAAATGTTTTTGTGCTACTTCTACTACTTTGGACCGAGGCCACTGCCCTACTAGCTCAACTCCTAGGACACATGGACAGCTCAAATGCACAGAAATAAATAATGATGGCTTTCGAGAGAGTCCATCACGGATAGCTAAGTTGCCTGGTACCTCACTGCTTTTTATATAGGAGAAACTAATCGTATTTCATGTTACTACACATGCTTAGTGGACAATATATATAACATGTAGAGTAAAAAAGCGATGCAATAAGTGTACAACATCTTTGGCGAAGCCATATCGATCTCAGCATCATTGCGTTGGTCGCTGAGGATGCTGCGGCTGATGTGGCTGTCGGAGGAGGGGAAGAAGATCTTAGGTGTCTCGAGATGGAGCCAAGGGTACTGCTCCGCTGTGACGGAGGGTTTCGTCGTTGGAGCAACTCCGGTGAGGTGTACGACGGCGAGGCTAAAGTAGGACAAAAGAGACAATGTTAACCTAAAGTGGTATTCTAATAGCATCTCCAATTGATGATGTAAAATACATAACCAAAAAGTGCTAGATGTAAAATACATCAGCAGCTCATCTCTGAACTTAACTATCGAAATTGAATTTAACTGTCGAAAATGAATTTTGCCGTCAAAACTGAATTTTAATGTCGAAACTGAATGCACTAGTAGCAGAAAAGCAGTGCACTAATAGTTTTGGCCGCTCGAGCACCAGTGGCAGAGTAGTTGTGATCTAAATCGGTAGCCGCTCCAGCAGGGAACGTACTACCAGAGAGCAGCCGGGGCAGAGCTGCAGCAGCGCCCAGAGCAGCAGCGCGTGCGAGAGCCGGGGCAGCTGGTCGTGTAGCAGCAGCAGGAGCTCGAGCGAGAGCCGGAGCTACTGCTTGTGTAGCAGCAGCGCAAGCAAGAATAGACCAACAACGCATGTAAGAGCAAGAGCAGCAGCACGAGCAAGAGCCAGAGCAGACCAGGCAGGGGACCGAGAGCAAGAGCAGAGCAGCAACACGAGCGAGAGCCGAAGCAGCAGCAACAGGGCCAGCGAGAGCCGGAGCAACAGTAGCTCCTACTGATGTGGACGTCGCCACCGAGGGAGCGACATCATGGAGGAAGTGGCCGGCGATGCCACCGTAGATGGAACCGCACCATGGCGGCTCGGGACCGAGCGCCGGCAGCACCGTGAGATCAAATCAAGAAGAAAATGCAGTGATTAGTGTAGAAGCTCTTTGGTGGCGCCGATTAGGCCTCAGCTTCATCCGAGGAATCGGTGATGGTGCTGCTCTTCTGGTGGTGCAGAAGATGGCGCTGTGGGAATGGAGGTGGCGCAAAAGACGAGGTGAACATCGGGGCAGCTCCTTGGAGGTGGAGGACGGGGTGGCTAAACCGGCGGGATGACGAGATTGACGTATGATCCTCATCCGATGTGGTGGATGAGGGATGTCGAGTTGTTGCGGTGGACGATGTCGTTGGGGAAGAGGCTCCGGCTGGGTGGCGGATGGAGGAGGGTGTGGGGCTTCGAGGGTTTTCGCGGCCTCGGTGTACGAATGGGGGGGGGGAGGGGATGGGAGGGGGGAACCATGTCTTAGGGACGCGCTTGTCCGAAATGTGGGGTAAGTTACAAAAGTAGCCCCACCGATTTGAACTAGGTGGTTCTTTCGGTTCAGGGGTATCATGGGAATTTCGCGTGTCGGGATTTCGCAAGAGGTGGGAGTTTTTGCGCGCGTCGTAATTTTGGGATAGCAAGGCATGCGTTGAGATGGAGGGAGTTTTAGGAGCACAACGAGAGAAAGAGATATCTTAAAATTTCGGGATAACAAGGCGCGGGTTGAAATTTCCAGACAAGCCTAACGTGTACTGTACCAAATCAATTCGCACTTCCCTCGACAAAAAACCAAAAAGAAATCAATTTGCACCACACAAGAGAGTCTAGTCTCGTTTTGCTGTATGAGTTACTACAAATGCCATTCAAAACTTTGAATCCATGTTATGTTCAATTAAAATATTTCGCTACGTGTATAATGCATGTAACCTGCTACTCAAATGAACATTTTAGTGCATTCCAAACGTATATACTACCATTTCAATATGAACTAAATTTGAATTCGTTTCTCTATTTGAATAAGATCTACAATCATGATTGTTGTCAAATTAAACCATTTGAATTTGTTTCTGTATTTTAATAAGATCTACAATCATCATCGTTGTCAAGTTAAACCATCATTTGTATAGTATCTTCACAACACACCACATGATTACTGTCGAGTTAGATATGAACTATGTGTACTATATGAACTTGAACTCGAATTTTTTAATCCACTTTATGTTCATTTCAAATCAAAGTACATGTCAAACTCTAGCTAGATATTCATAATCTAAACCTTGTCTCATATGTATAATGTGTTTATCACATAATATATGGTGCCCCGCCCCCTACGCCTACAAGTATTTAACTGTGAGCTCCAAATGCCACACATTATCACAAATTCAAATAAAATGTGAGATTGTTTGATATATAGTATGGTTTAGATTGTTCGATATTTAGTTGTGAGCTGCAAACGCCACACATTATCACAAATTCAAATAAAATGTGAGATAGTTCGATATATAGTATGGTTTAGATTGTTAGATATTTAGTTATGAGTTGCAAATGCCACGCATTATCACATTATAGTATAACATGTTCAAAACCACACCACGCGTATCACCGCTATATTCATGCATGCATAGGTTTATAACACTATGATCTCTTATTCAAATTTATGAATCCACTTTCATAACAAATTATGATCTTTGTTAGTCTCTTACACGCACACAATCCTCTATGCTTTGTAGCTAGCACTAACTTCCTCTTGTGCATGCACACGCCCTCCCCCTCCCTCAGCATTCTATCCATCACGCACATTCATTTATTTTCTTTAGGTCATTCTCCCACGGTCTCCACAACTCCTTCTTTCGGACACACACCGATCGATAGACCTCTCTAGCGATGTCTGCCTACCACATACACACACACACACACTTTCCATCTCCTCCTTTCTCTGTCCATGCCTCATGTCTCTCATACGGTCCCACACACGTGTAAACTCTCGCCCATCTTTTCATCGATCTCACAATCGCACACTCCTCCCCCTATCTAGTAGGCCTCTCGCACCACCTCCTAGCTCCATCCCTCTCTCTCTCTATCCGTCTCTAGGCCTTATTTGCCTCTAACAAATGGATGTACACCGACCGATCTCCCACTATACATATAGCTAGCTAGGTCGTCTATAACTCGTTTCCCCCATGCGCCGATTGATCTACCTCATTAGTTATGTCTCTCCCTTCCTCCGACCAACTACAATTGATCTACCGATCTAGTTATGTTTGCTTACCAAACACATATGGTTCCCCTTCATCATCCATGCATGCCTCCCGACACATCTATCACGCACACGCACACGCACACACAGAAACACATCTCCTCTCTTCTTGATATTGCAGTTGTACCCTCAATTTGTCTAGTAGGCCTCTCCCACCATCTCCGAGAAACAACTCTATGATGAGGACATCAATACCATTGTTACACCCACAGCCCCTGCTGCTATACATACTGGACCAATTACTAGAGCTCGCGCACGCTAATTAAATTATCAGGTACTTTCGTTTCTTGGTAATGATTCTAATGTTCATGAGAATATGATGCTGCCTAAATTGGATACATTTGTTTTGCTTACAAATGAAGGGCCTAGCTTGGACAAGAAAGAGGAACCTTGGAGCAAGTTCAAGCATGGAGATGATGGCATGCGCAAGGGGAACAAGAATAGAGTTACAAGTGATGATTTCAGGACTTTGAAGCCACCATAATGAGTGCAGGAAGCCTTGGACGAAATATACAAGATGCCACTTCATAAATTTCGTCCAGAGGCTATTATAGGTGCTGCGTCACCTTATTATTGGGCCAGGCCCATGTAATTTCGAAATACTTGAGTATAGGCTGTTTTTAGAGTACGTATGTGTGGGGAAACAAGAGATAGGGTTGGTTTCGGACCCCTCCTTCAAGGGCCACGAAATCCCCCCCTCTTCCTCCATATATACAGCCCTTAGGGCACCGTTTAGACTTTGGGTTTTGTTTAGATTAAAACTTCGCCATAGCTGCAACTTTGCGTACTTCGTTTGTGTTCAACGACCAGACAAAGGCGTCACAGAACCCCACCTTCATTAATAAAGCTTTCCTCTTATATTCGCAATATCCAGATTGCAATCTCAGTTTCTTGCTTGTTCTTCGTTTGCTCGCAGGAAACAGACCCTCGTGGTCAGGTTGATCGTGCTCCGGCGTGGTCAATAACCCCTTGGAAGTTGGTATAGCGATTGCTAAGGCGCGACGTCTCACACGTTCGTAGTTGGATCGTCAAGGTCGACTCCCATAGAAAACGATAGCCACCATCTCATCGAAACATCGGGACACCTTCGCCTCTATCACTCTACCACCCCTCCGACACTCTACCTCTCTCACTCTCTCTCTCGCAACCTATTTCCCGTCCTTCACTTATGTATGGATGTCGATCGATCTCCCTCAAGACATAGCTAGGTCTCTCCTTCTCAACACATATACGAGTCGATCTACCTCTCTAGTTAGGTCTCTGCCTCCCCCCGCCCCCCCCACACCGATACATCGAGCGCTCTAGTCATGTCTCCCTGCCAGACACAAAGTTACCCTCTCCCCTTTGACGTTCTGGTAGGTCAATCGCCCTATATCTTTGACGTGCACACACACAATTTCGATGGCTCTCTTCATCGATCTCGCACCCACACACTTGATCCTCTCTTCGACTCTATCGATATCTATGACCCCTTCCTCTCTTCTCGTAGATCGCCCCCTCTATATATGATATAGCTAGGCATCTATTTCACACACATTGCATGTGTCACATTTTTGTTTGAGATATCATCAGCACATATTCCCACAAATGCACTCACGAAATCACCCCCCATAAAAAACACTCACGAACGCACACGCCATCTCTCTAGGTTTGTATCTCTCTCACACCCACCCACACCGGTGGGGGACATGCACGAAGAGAAGAGTTGCATGCACGGCGCATGTACTCCCGTCTCTTTCCCAACCACACTCGCGCGGGTACACGGTGGAGCTCATTTCTGTACGAAAAGGCAGCCCACGTGGTAATTTGACACGTGTACTGGTTGTCCACTTGATGGAGGATCGTGTACCACGGGTGAACAAACAAATTGCGACTTGACGCGTTATTTTAAAAAAGATTTTCTTCCTCAATGGTGCACGTACAGAATATAAACCAATTGTTATGGAGAGAAAAAAGAAAATCGCTCCATTATACTATATTATATAATATAGGAAGGATCCTCAATGCTTGCTTTCTGGCAGGGGCGATTTTACCGTACGGGCACCCTGGGCACGTGCCTAGGCTCGACGGCGCCGTTTAGCTGAACTGCAGCGAGCTATCCAAGCCGCCAGAATCGTTTAACATGTTGAAATACGCTGGAAAATCGCGAAATAACCTTGTTAACAAACGAACTGCACTATCCTTGCCTTCTGGGCCTTTCTCGCTACAACCAGGAGCCATAGGACCATTCACATGTTTCGTCACATGGGCTATGGGCTATGCTCGCAGCAGCCGTCGTAAGAGAAGCCAGCTCATGAAACACGATTCAGAAACGATCGATTGAGGAAGCAATCTTGTTAGATGAGGGACTTGCGATTCGCCAGATGGTATGGAACTGACGCTCGGCGGCACGCACACTGCCCTAGCTACCCATCGATCTCGGAGGTGTACTGGCCGCCGGCGGAGTGCGGAGAGCGAGCAGGCGATATGCCGACAAGATATATGGTGAGCTGCGGGGCCTCGACTCCGGCCGGTGACAGTCATGATCGAAAGCGCGTGCGCGTGGGCCAAAACGGCGACTCCCCCACGAGAATTAGACTCCTGCTCTGAGGAGCACTCGGCAGCTAGGTGAGTTGTTCTATATAATTTATGACAACTGTGCAGTTCAACATAGATTGTGCCAGATTCAAAATTATACTTGTTTAAGTTCTATAGAATTGAGAAGATTTTTTGTTTAACTAGAAGAATTCACAAGTGGATCACGGCAAAGTCTACATCAATAGAATGAACATGGACATAAACATTGGAGATTGGACTTTTCTTGTATAAACGTCGAAAGGTATTCGGGAATTATTTGGTATTGTATCTAATGTTTTTATTTACTTCTATGATATATATTACACATGAGGTTTATGCAAATATGATACTTGTGGTGTTTATTAGACCAAAGCAAAACTTTAGCTTATGACGTACCCGGGCTTTGGAAATTCGCTAGCTCCGCCACTGCTTTCTGGGGTTGGTCTCTTCTACTCTCTCACATAAGATGGCGGTGGCCACTCTCTCTCTCTCACCGCTGGTCACTGATTCGACCGAATCCAGTTTGCCGACGGAAAGGGACGATGTGCAACGTTGCTCCGGTCACTGGCGTCGATGCAGGAAACCCACTGCCAGCGCATCCCGATCTACAGTACCTGCTATTCTCTCTAAGCAAGCTCCGGCGCAGTAGTGCCTTTGCCCCTTGCTCACTGTCGCAGTATGGGCAGATCCCGCCCACCGCCGCCCTCCTGGTTACATCCCGACGACCCTTAGGTACAGCTTCATCTAGAACCGGCCTTGCTCCACCACCCATATTCCCACGTCGCTGCATGTGGATCTTCTCTAGTTATTTGCCTAAAACATACTGTAGCTCGGCCGGCATACTTTCCATGATTCATCAACAGTGCCACTATTATTGCAATCACACTTACTCAATATCCTTGTCAACAGGGATGCTCAGCTCCATTTTAGTGCAACTACACAAAATGATGGGATGGTGCACGCATCCAACTGCTACATGTCTTGGCGGGCATCAACGAGCCACGTGAAAATGGCTACCAAGATGTCCACCGTGGCCAGGAAATGAAAGCATGCTTAGGGACATGATCGATCATTTTTTTCTTTATTTGTACACCTTCTCACAACTTTGTCTTAAGTTGTGAAGTAAATATTGGGTCTGATATGCGAATCATTGATATGCATTAGCATGAATGTTAGTTTCCTTTGTATTTGTTGGAATGTTGTAACAAGAAAACCTTCAAGGCAAGACACATGAAAGAAAAGCTGAAAGCTTCGTAGCATTGTAGTAGTATAATTTTATCTCGCTGAGAAATTACATTTACTAGCACAGTATATATAAACAAATGCTGAAAGGTCGATAGCATTGCGAGCAACCATTCTAGGAGCACAGAACTTCCTTTCCTCGACATGTGGGACATCCAGCATCCGGGTCCACGTGCCATGCACCAAATTATGAGTGCACAACCGCAAGGAATACTACTAATGAGCAGTCACATCTCAAAGCCACACCTTTCCAATAGTAAGCTGGACGCACGAACAACACATCATTTCACACATCGTAGAAACCTCTCGTAATAATTTTCCAAGAAAAACACCACACGTGAAGATTGGACGGTACTGTTGCAGCAAGGCATATAACTCTTCTCCGAAACATCAAGTATGGCCGTATGGGGATGGTTCCAGAAAATAATATTCCCTCCTTTCCGGTTTATGGGCCTCAATTCCAAATCTAAACCAATGAATGAACTAGTACTACTAGATAGTGAGTGTTTACTACTGTATCATGTACGTACTAATTGCAACACATGCATGTGTTAGAAGTACAATGACCACGTACGAATTTGATGGTATGATTTGTGTAAGTTGCAAGTCATATTATTGCTCTAACATGTGGTCAAAGTTAGCCTCAATAACGCATTTTAGACCCTATATGGATTGAGGGAGTACATGCATTGCTGAGTTTTCTCTTAATCCTTGCATGCAATGTTTTTATTGAAGCTTGAAATGTGAACATGTGAATGGGAGGGACTACTACAACCCTTCCAAAAGAACTATAGTACTAATGTTATCGTACCCCCTTCGTTCACCATCTCACATGCTCAGTACTTTTGTGAACTATGGAAGTAACAAATTTATTCCACCACTCAGCATCTATTATGGCTAGGGAGATTTAAAATTGAGTCATATAGACCGGAAAGTAGGCACTTAGGGCATCCACAATGTATGCTTTTTGTTGCCTCTAAGCCCTCTCTCTCCTCTTAGAGGCAACCTCTATACATTGCATGAACTGCCTCTAACAAAAATTGGCTAGCATCGCCTCTAACCTTAGAGGCTGCCTCTAACAATTTAACAATCTATCTGGTCCCACTTGTCAGCCTTAGGAAGCATAAGAAAGTACAAGAGAAATATTACTGATTGGACAAATGTGGTGCTAATCAATACTTTTTAAATTTCTGCTAGGGCCCACCTTAGAGTCTGGTTAGAGTCTCTATACATTGTGCTTTTTTCATTTGATAAGAGGAAAACCATGTGGGGCCTACCTTAGAGGCAAGGCTCTATACACTAGAGATGCTCTGTACTACTTTTGATGTGTCCCGTCAACTTGCAGAACGGGGAGAAGCTTGCTTAGTACGCCCTCTCCCCCGCCCACGGGTGCGGTGGCTCACAGAGTCGCAGGACGAGGAGAAGCTTGGTTACTAGGCCTACGCGCGCTCCCTCGCCCACGCGCATGATGGCTCGCAGGACGAGGAGAAAATTTTACTACTCCCTTCGTTAGACGTATACTCCTCGTCCCTACCTTGGTTAGAGAGATTATCATATTGTTTGAAATATATGTCTTTTAGCAGATTTCAATATGAACTAGTAGTACATACTTGAAATACTTATGTATATAGACGTATTTTAGAGTGTAGATTCACTCATTTTGCTCCGTATGTAGTCCATATTGAAACAAACATAGTTGTACGCACTCTCCCTCGCCCCTCACCCCTCACCCCTTGCCCACGTGGTGGACGGGCAGCAATTCATTTGGTGTCAGATAGCCAAAACCACATAATGTAGTACCATCATTGCTCAACTTCCCGAAGAGGCGAAGAGCCAAGCGCAAGGTTAATATTTTTTAGATGCCAAGCGCAAGGTTTATAGGAGAACGAGTAGTAGTACTACTAGTAGTACGTACTATATGAGGAAGAAGGCAACAAGAATGTATGTTTTGCGTGACACTCTCTTCTTATAGGACATGCTAGACCTAGTGGACCTCATTGTTGCAATGGGAGTATCATAGATGTCACGATTCAGAGTGGTGGGCAGCGGGAATAATATTTGGAGCTGCTTAGTCTTAAACCCCATGAAGAAGTTCCATCGAAAGGAATAGCCATCCTCTACACGTGCTCCTATGTAAAATGAGTAAATGGGAGAAAAAGAGAAAGAGATAAAGTAAAAAAAATCACCAGCCTTAGAGCCAGCCCTATTATATCAGTGAATGATATTTCTACGTCGTGATTGACATGGCTATATTATTAACCATGCTGCAGAGGTAGCAGCGGATTTTCATTTATTTGCAGTGGTAGCAGCGGATGGATATTGAACGAGGAGTGAAACGATGGCTGCTTCCTCGGTCAAACATAGAGAAAGGTGGGCCTCATGATTTGATGGCTCATTAGTCATTATTACTGCCTATACTCTTTGCCCATATAAAAACCGTGTGGTAGAGTAGTTGGCTATACTTTTAATAACCATGCTCGAAGAGAAGAGGTGCACGCACCCACGCGCGTAGCACTCTTTGCATCTTCCCCAACCACACACGTGACACGGTGGAGCTCATTTCTATACGATGATGCAACCCATGTGATAATTTGACGCGTCTAGTAGTAGTTATTCACTTAATGGAGGGTCCGGAACCATGCATGAATGGTGCCACCTTACTTATAAATACAGTTTTTTTCTTCAGTGGCACGTACGCAATATAAGTAGGTTCACATGGAGAGAAAAAGAAACCGCTCCACTATATACATAGCCAGGAGCCTACACGGTTGCTTGCTAGGGTTGCACAAAATGACTGTGGCCACATCTCTAGTCACACATCTAGGCGGGTCACGTCCGCCAGGGAAGGGGTGGATGTCGGCGTTCTGGGATCGGGGGTACCCAGACCTACCTGCCTGCGGCCCAGCGCGTGGCTCCATTGACGGCCCGGTACGGCCCAGCAACAAGACTCCACGGACAAGACCCTCGCAAGGCCCCCGCCCCGCGAGGAGAACGACACCAAGGCCTCCCGAGGAGCGGCCTCCCGAGGCCGCCTCCCAAGGAGCAGAGATCTCTATGCAAGTGCCCCGCCTTGCGAGGCACGCGATGACGTGAGCCATGACGACCAAGGCCAGGCGGGCGCCACCGGGCACCGAGAGGGCAGTTTCCTCTTTGGTACTAAGGAGGCCAGGGCGTATGTGGGTTCCCAAGGAATCCCCCAAAGGTTTCCATTCCAGTGCAACAAGACCAAGACCACGAGCTCGGCAGGACGGAGGTCATCGCCGAGCCCACCGCTGCGTCATGACCAGAAGCCTTGCAGACGAAGACCACCTTTAGTCAGGATAGGGTTTACTCCTGTCCCCCTTCAAATTGGCTGTTGTGGTATCCTTTCCTGCCTAAGCTATGAGGGAAGAGGACCAAGGCCACTATAAAGATATGCTAGTCTCCACCATAGAGAAGGACCCTGATCCGGATCCGACCCTGATCTGATCCTTTGGCCATTGAGCTCGCCCGAGGTAGCTCACACTTGTACTAGTTCATCCTCATCCTCCTCGCGAGGCAATCCACCACAAAGCATGAGTAGGGTTTTACACCGCAAGGTGGCCCGAACCTGGGTAAACCACCGTGTCAACTTCTTCTTCTCGCTCGCACGAACTCATTGGAGTCAAGCCATGGGGTGGTGAGCAGTGAGCCGCGGCTAGGTAAGATCCTTCGCACACGCCCTAGAGTTTGAACCTTATTTGGGTCTGCGGAGCCCCGATCCCGACATTTGGCGCGCCAGGTAGGGGCGTGTCGAAGTTCTCCCTTCTGCTTCGCTCCGTCCCTGCTCCGTCGCTTTCGTGGCCGATGCCCGCCGAGTTCGCACCGAGCGTCGGGCCGCCCGCGTCGCTCAGACGGCACCGGTGTGTCGTGGCGCCCCACACCACTCCGCTTCCCCCACAGCTAACACTGCCACCGACCCTGCTACTCATGAGCAGCAGGACTCTTCACTGCCGCCCTCCGTGCAGCGTGATGGCCGCACCACCACGCCTTCCCTTACTCCTGCCACGGCCTCATCCTCCCACGCTCGTCGCGGGCCGGCGAATGCGCTGGCTGTCCTTCTCATGGCGCATGAGCTGTTGCGCTACCACCCTGCCAATGAGGGCTACGATGCCTGGCTTGGTCGCATCACCGAGCTCGTCAACGCCGCCGACGAGGCCCCAGCGCCTTCCCACTTGCTCCTTCCCCTGCCGTCTCGTGCGGGCGACGTGGCGCATGGCGCAAACCCGCCTCCTCCTCTACGCAGCACTGACGATGAACCGAGGCACGACGTGCATCCATGCGACCCACCACGCAGAGCACCGACGCCGGCCAGGGACGAGGCCAGCTGCCAGGTCATGCAGCAGCCACAGTACGACACGCGTGCGCTCCCCGCACCACCGCGTCAGCACCAAGACTGAGCTGCTCCTGAGGCTTCCGCGCGTGGGCATCAAGACCGTGCCCCTCACGCAGGCCACCCCCATGAGTGCGGCGGGTTGCCGTGCCTTCACTCGTGAGCTGCGCCGAGTTGTCTGGCCGGTCAAGTTCAAGCCAGACCTGTCCCCGCGCTACAACGGTGTCCCTGACCCTGCGGAGTTCCTCCAGCTCTACTCACAGAGCATCGAGGTGACCAATGGCGATGATAAGGTCATGGTGAACTAGTTCCCCATGGCTCTCAAGGACGGCACGCGCTCGTGGCTCATGCACCTCCCGAAGGGGTCAATCTCCTCTTGGGATGAGCTTCCGAGCGTTTCATCGCCAACTTCCAAGGAACCTGTGACTATGCCCTCACCGTCAACGACTTGCGGCGCGTGAAGTAGCAGCCGGGTGAGACCCTCCACAAGTACATTCAGCGCTTCACCAATGTTCGCCTCAAGATCCCCAAGGCCTCGGATGAAGCCATCATCTCGGCGTTCACCGAGGGCATCATGGACGTCAAGATGAGCGAGGAGCTCGCCATCCACGATGACCTGTGCATGGCGCTGGAGATGTTCAACTTGGCAGACAGATGCGCCAGGGCAGAAGAAGGCCGCCTCTCCCTTTTCAAGCACCCAGGTGTCAACCTTGAAGACAAGAAGGCCAAGGCCAAGGAAGCAAAGCGCAAGGGCCCCACCATGCTGGCAGCAGAGCCCGAGCTGAAGCGCGGTCGTGATCGCGATGAGCCCCCCAAAGACATTCGCCCATTCTGCGTCTTCCACAACATGCACACCCACAACACCGACGACTGCCAGGAGCTCAGGGTGCTCCGGGACGAGCGCCTGGGCTGCCGCCCCGAGCATGGTGGCCGCAATTTTGGCTGTGGTGGAGGCCGTGGTGGAGGCCGCTGGGACAACCACAATCCACGTCAGGGCTGGCGTGACCAGCCTCGCGTGGGTGGATGGAGTGATCAGCCTTGTGATGGCCCTTGGCGCGATCAGCCTAGCGAGGCCCGACCTTAGGGCAATGTCGGCCTCCCTCCGCTGCTGCCACCGCCGAGGAGGAACGATGACAACCATCATGATGATGGGGCTGGGGGCTTTCAGGAGCATCACGCGATTGCATGCATCCTCGGCGGTGCCCAGTCACTCGCCTCAAACCGTATCTTCAAGCAGTTCTCTCGTGAGGTGAATGCGGCCCTCCCGAAGCTTGAGGCCGCGTGCCCCCTCATGTGGTCACAGTACGCCATCACCTTCGACTCCAAGGATCACCTCAGGTGTGCGTCCACTGCTGGCGTGCTCCCGATGCTCTGCACGCCCACCATCAACAATGTCTCTGTCACCATGACTCTCATCGATGGCGGCGCTAGTCTCAGTGTGATCTCCGTCGAGACCTTCAAGATGCTTCAGGTGCCCTATGATCAACTCATGCCCACTAGGCCGTTCTTTAGGGTGACGGACAGCCACTAAAAAAAAAGACATATCCGTGACATTTTGGGCCGAATGAAATTTTTTCTGTCATGCTTATGACACTTCTATGACAATAATTGTGACAAAACCCAGTATCATCATAGATGTGGTGGGCTCCTACTTCTATGACAAAAAATCATGACAGAAAATGGGCTTTTCGTCCTGGGCGGGCCGGAGATGCAGCTGCATGACATTCTTTGGGCCGTCCATGACGGAAAAAACCGTGGTAGAAGTGAGGGCGAGGAAAATATCAGGGAGTTCCCAGTTACGGTGGGTGGTCGGGGCCGAGCGATGCACGGAGGGATTGCGCGTTTCTCTCGTACACGTACGCGCGTGGGTGCGAGGCGTTGGGCTCTAACTGAACCCGAGCGAGTTGTTCGCCTATTGAACCCGAGCGATTGCACTGGCTACTCGTTACTGAACCCAAGCGATCGATCGATCCCTGGCTGTTAACTGAACCCGATCGAGCGATTCCTTTGCTACTGCTACTAACTGAAGTGGATCGAACCTGCTGCCTCTTGATGAACAGTGAGCGTTGTTGGGGGTTGGATGAACAGTTCCCGGTGGGGGTTGGATGAACAGGACCCCGTGGTAGTAAAGGCCGTTGCCGCTGGATGAACAGGACCCCGATCGAGCCAGTTGGGGTGGATGAACAGGACCCCGTGGAGGGCTGGCTGAACAGTAGCCAGTGGAGGGCTGGATGAACAGTAGCCCGTGGAGGGCTGGTTGAACAGTAGCCGGTGGAGGCTGGATGAACAGGAGCCCGTGGATGAATAGTAGCTGGTGGAGGCAGGAGGGAGACGCTGTGGATGAACAGTCGCAGGTGGAGGCTGGAGGAGGTAGACGGTGGATGAACAGTAGCCCGTGGAGGCTGGATCGAGGCAGTAGATGGTGGATGAACAGTAGCCCGTGGAGTCCCGTTTTGCCGTACGCCACACCCCTCCCGATGAACAGGACCCCGTTTCGACCGTAGGAGGTCTGATAGAGGCGAGGGTGTCCCGATCTTTCGATGAGATGATAGCTATCGTTTTTGGTGGAGTAGACTTTGACGATCCGACTACGAACGTGCGAGGACGTCGCGCCTTAGCAATCGCTAAACCAACTCCGAGAGGTTATTGACCACGCCGGAGCACAATCAACCTGACCACGAGGGTCTATCTCCTGCAAGCAAACGAAGAACAAGCAAGAAACTAAGATTTGCAATCTGGATATTGCGAATATAAGATGAAAGCTTTATTGATCAAGGTGGGGTTCTGTGACGTCTTGGTCTGGTCGTTGAACACAAACGAAGTACGCGAAGTTGCAGCTATGGCGAACTTTTAATCTAAACAAAACCCAAAGTCTAAACGGTGCCCTAAGGGCTGTATATATGGAGGAAGAGGAGGGGATTTCGTGGCCCTTGAAGGAGGGGTCCGAAACCAACCCTATCTCTTGTTTCCCCACACATACGGACTCTAAAAACAGGCTATACTCAAGTATTTCGAAATTACATGGGCCTGGCCCAATAATAAGGTGACGCAGCACCTATAATAGCCTCTGGACGAAATTTATGAAGTGACATCTTGTATATTTCGTCCAAGGCTTCCTGCACTCATTATGGTGGCTTCAAAGTCCTGAAATCATCACTTGTAACTCCGTTCTTGTTCCCCTTGTGCATGCCATCATCTCCATGCTTGAACTTGCTCCAAGGTTCCTCTTTCTTGTCCAAGCTAGGCCCTTCATTTGTAAGCAAAACAAATGTATCCAATTTAGGCAGCATCATATTCTCATGAACTTTAGAATCATTACCAAGAAACGAAAGTACCTGATATTTTAATTGGCGTGCGCGAGCTCTAGTAATTGGTCCAGTATGTATAGAAGCAGGGGCTGTGGGTGTAACAATGGTATTGATGTCCTCATCAGCTTTTGTGTGCAAAGAGGTGTTATTTTCATTCGAGGACGTGCCTTCCTCTTTGCCTCCTGCGGTCACTAACATTTTGCAGGAGTTCGCTGACGTCTTTCCACAAGACGTGCCACCGGGATTACCACCTATTCGCGGGATTGAGCATCAGATTGACTTAATTCCCGGTGCTTCGTTGCCAAACCGTGCGCCATACCGTACCAATCCAGAGGAGACGAAGGAGATTATGCGTCAAGTACAGGAGTTGCTCGACAAAGGTTATATACGCGAATCCCTTAGTCCTTGTGCTGTTCCTATTATTCTAGTGCCGAAAAAGGATGGTACATCGCGTATGTGTGTTGATTGTAGAGGCATTAATAATATTACTATTCGTTATCGTCATCCTATTCCTAGACTAGATGATATGCTTGATGAATTGAGTGGCTCTACAATATTCTCCAAAGTTGATTTGCATAGTGGATACCATCAAATTCGTATGAAATTAGGGGATGAATGGAAAACAGCATTTAAAACAAAGTTTGGATTATATGAGTGGTTAGTCATGCCTTTTGGGTTAACTAATGCACCTAGTACTTTCATGAGATTAATGAACGAAGTTTTACGTGCTTTCATTGGACGATTTGTGGTAGTCTATTTTGATGATATACTGATTTATAGCAGATCTTTGGAGGAACATTTGGAACATTTACGTGCTGTTTTTATTGCTTTACGTGATGCACGTTTGTTTGGTAACCTTGGGAAGTGCACCTTTTGCACCGACCGAGTATCTTTTCTTGGCTATGTTGTTACTCCACAGGGAATTGAAGTTGATAAAGCCAAGATTGAAGCTATTGAGAGTTGGCCACAGCCCAAAACGGTCACTCAAGTGAGGAGTTTTCTTGGACTCGCTGGTTTCTATAGGCGTTTTGTGAGAGATTTCAGCACCATTGCTGCACCTCTCAATGAGCTTACAAAGAAGGATGTGCCTTTTGTTTGGGGTACCTCACAGGAAGAAGCCTTCACGGTATTGAAAGATAAGTTGACACATGCTCCTTTACTCCAACTTCCTGATTTTAATAAGACCTTTGAGCTTGAATGTGATGCTAGTGGAATTGGATTAGGAGGTGTTTTATTACAAGATGGCAAACCTGTTGCATACTTTTCTGAAAAATTGAGTGGGCCTAGTCTGAACTATTCTACTTATGATAAAGAATTATATGCTCTTGTTCGGACCTTAGAAACATGGCAACATTATTTATGGCCCAAAGAATTTGTTATACATTCTGATCATGAATCTTTGAAACACATTAAAAGTCAAGCAAAACTGAACCGTAGACATGCTAAATGGGTTGAATTTATTGAGACTTTCCCTTATGTCATTAAACACAAGAAGGGTAAAGAAAATGTTATTGCTGATGCATTGTCTCGTCGTTATACTATGCTTTCACAACTTGACTTTAAAATATTTGGTTTGGAGACCATCAAAGATCAATATGTGCATGATGCTGAATTTAAAGATGTATTGCAGAATTGTAAGGAAGGGAGAACATGGAACAAGTTCGTCGTTAACGATGGATTTGTGTTTCGTGCTAACAAGCTATGCATTCCAGCTAGCTCCGTTCGTCTTTTGTTGTTGCAGGAGGCGCATGGAGGAGGATTAATGGGACACTTTGGCGTGAAGAAGACGGAGGATATACTTGCTACACATTTCTTTTGGCCAAAGATGAGACGGGATGTTGACCGTTTTGTTGCTCGCTGCACTACATGTCAAAAAGCTAAGTCACGACTCAATCCTCATGGTTTATATATGCCTTTGCCTGTACCTAGTGTTCCTTGGGAGGATATATCTATGGACTTTGTTTTAGGTTTACCTCGAACAAAGAAGGGGAGGGATAGCATATTTGTTGTCGTGGATAGGTTCTCGAAAATGGCACACTTTATACCATGTCATAAAAGCGATGATGCTGTTAATGTTGCTGATTTGTTCTTTCGTGAAATTATACGCTTGCATGGTGTGCCAAATACTATTGTTTCAGATCGTGATACTAAATTTCTTAGCCACTTTTGGAGATGTTTATGGGCTAAGTTGGGGACTAAACTGCTTTTTAGTACTACATGTCACCCCCAAACTGATGGACAAACTGAAGTAGTCAATAGAACATTGTCTACTATGCTTAGGGCTGTTTTGAAGAATAACAAGAAAATGTGGGAAGAATGCTTGCCTCATATTGAATTTGCTTATAATCGTTCATTGCATTCTACTACTAAGATGTGTCCTTTTGAAATTGTGTATGGTTTCCTTCCTCGTGCACCAATTGATAATGCATATAAACTTGAGCTGCCTGCAGATTTTGGGGTTAGTCCCACTTTTAACATTGCAGATCTGAAGCCTTATTTGGGTGAGGAAGATGAGCTTCCGTCGAGGACGACTTCATTTCAAGAAGGGGAGGATGATGAGGACATCAATACCATTGTTACACCCACAGCCCCTGCTTCTATACATACTGGACCAATTACTAGAGCTCGCGCACGCCAATTAAAATATCAGGTACTTTCGTTTCTTGGTAATGATTCTAAAGTTCATGAGAATATGATGCTGCCTAAATTGGATACATTTGTTTTGCTTACAAATGAAGGGCCTAGCTTGGACAAGAAAGAGGAACCTTGGAGCAAGTTCAAGCATGGAGATGATGGCATGCACAAGGGGAACAAGAACGGAGTTACAAGTGATGATTTCAGGACTTTGAAGCCACCATAATGAGTGCAGTAAGCCTTGGACGAAATATACAAGATGTCACTTCATAAATTTCGTCCAGAGGCTATTATAGGTGCTGCGTCACCTTATTATTGGGCCAGGCCCATGTAATTTCGAAATACTTGAGTATAGGCTGTTTTTAGAGTCCGTATGTGTGGGGAAACAAGAGATAGGGTTGGTTTCGGACCCCTCCTTCAAGGGCCACGAAATCCCCTCCTCTTCCTCCATATATACAGCCCTTAGGGCACCGTTTAGACTTTGGGTTTTGTTTAGATTAAAAGTTCGCCATAGCTGCAACTTCGCGTACTTCGTTTGTGTTCAACGACCAGACCAAGACGTCACAGAACCCCACCTCGAACAATAAAGCTTTCATCTTATATTCGCAATATCCAGATTGCAAATCTTAGTTTCTTGCTTGTTCTTCGTTTGCTTGCAGGAGATAGACCCTCGGGGTCAGGTTGATTGTGCTCCGGCGTGGTCAATAACCTCTCGGAGTTGGTTTAGCGATTGCTAAGGCGCGACGTCCTCGCACGTTCGTAGTCGGATCGTCAAAGTCTACTCCACCAAAAACGATAGATATCATCTCATCGAAAGATCGGGACACCCTCGCCTCTATCAGGTACCCCAAACAAAAGGCACATCCTTCTTTGTAAGCTCATTGAGAGGTGCAGCAATGGTGCTGAAATCTCTCACAAAACGCCTATAGAAACCAGCGAGTCCAAGAAAACTCCTCACTTGAGAGTGACCGTTTTGGGCTGTGGCCAACTCTCAATAGCTTCAATCTTGGCTTTATCAACTTCAATTCCCTGTGGAGTAACAACATAGCCAAGAAAAGATACTCGGTCGGTGCAAAAGGTGCACTTCCCAAGGTTACCAAACAAACGTGCATCACGTAAAGCAATAAAAACAGCACGTAAATGTTCCAAATGTTCCTCCAAAGATCTGCTATAAATCAGTATATCATCAAAATAGACTACCACAAATCGTCCAATGAAAGCACGTAAAACTTCGTTCATTAATCTCATGAAAGTACTAGGTGCATTAGTTAACCCAAAAGGCATGACTAACCACTCATATAATCCAAACTTTGTTTTAAATGCTGTTTTCCATTCATCCCCTAATTTCATACGAATTTGATGGTATCCACTATGCAAATCAACTTTGGAGAATATTGTAGAGCCACTCAATTCATCAAGCATATCATCTAGTCTAGGAATAGGATGACGATAACGAATAGTAATATTATTAATGCCTCTACAATCAACACACATACGCGATGTACCATCCTTTTTCGGCACTAGAATAATAGGAACAGCACAAGGACTAAGGGATTCGCGTATATAACCTTTGTCGAGCAACTCCTGTACTTGACGCATAATCTCCTTCGTCTCCTCTGGATTGGTACGGTATGGCGCACGGTTTGGCAACGAAGCACCGGGAATTAAGTCAATCTGATGCTCAATCCCGCGAATAGGTGGTAATCCCGGTGGCACGTCTTGTGGAAAGACGTCAGCGAACTCCTGCAAAATGTTAGTGACCGCAGGAGGCAAAGAGGAAGGCACGTCCTCGAATGAAAATAACGCCTCTTTGCACACAAAAGCATAGCAAACAGAATTGCTGAAATCTAGATCATCAATATCAGATTTGGTGGCAAGTAAGCATGCACTTTTCAATTTAATTTCAGAAGCAACACTAGATGGTTTATTATTAGGCTTCATTTGTTGCTCAAGTTCTTTTGCCACAATCTGATTTTCACTCTTATTTTTCTCTTGTTTTGCTTTACTAGCTCTATTAATATCATCTTTCAAAATAGAATCAGGAGTCATAGGAAGCAAAGTAATATGTTTATCCTTATGAACAAGAGTATACTGATTGTTTCTACCATGGTGTACAGAATTTTTATCAAATTGCCATGGTCTACCAAGTAATAATGAACATGCTTGCATGGGTACCACATCACAATCAACATAATCAGCATATGTAGAGATACTAAAATGCACACGAACAGTACGTGTTACCTTAACCTTGCCGCTGTTGTTGAACCATTGGATATAGTAAGGATGTGGATGTGGTCTTGTGGTGAGAGATAGCTTCTCCACCATCTCCATGCTAGCCAAGTTGTTGCAGCTCCCTCCATCTATGATGACGCGAACAGAACGTTCCTTCACAACTCCCTTTGTATGGAACAAATTATGCCTTTGATTTTGCTCAGCTTGTGTGACCTGCACACTCAAAACACGTTGAGCAACTAAACATTCATACATGTCAGCGTCTTCAGGAGCCATGTATTGCGTCTCATGATCAGAATCATCTCCACCGTGTTCTTCACTTGTAATAAGAGCCAAAGTCTCCTCATCATAGTCACTAGCGGACTCATACCCACCATCCTCAGTAGCAATCATAACACGCGGAGATTGGCATTCTCTCGCATAATGACCTCTTCCCTTACAACGACGACAAATAATATCATGTGTGTGCCCTGTTGATGCCATAGATGAAGAAGAGCTCTGGGCAGGCCCAGAAGGTGTACTCTTGGCAGATGGTGGTGGTGGTGCCTGTTTTCTTGTATCTCGGTTGGAATTGGCGGCTGAAGTCAGTGGTGCCGCAGTAGGACGTGTGGGAGTAGAGGAGGCACGCAGTGTCCATGATGAAGATCGACCTGCAGAAAAATTAGTTCGCGCCAATGCCTGTCGATCCTGCACTTCACATTCAGCTTTACAAGCAAGATGGAATAAACGAGTGATATTATTATACTCCTTATACTCTAGAATGGTCTGAATCTCTCTATTTAATCCACCCATGAAACGTGCAAGCATAGCTTCATTCTCCTCAACAATACCACATCTAATCATGCCAGTTTGTAATTCCTGATAATATTCTTCTACAGAATTTTTTCCTTGTCTTAAGCGCTGCAATTTTTGAAGTAATTCACATTGATAATATGGTGGAACCCAACGAGTACGCATAGCAGTTTTCAAAGTAGCCCACGTAGCTGGAATAGGATATAATCTACAATGTTCAGACCACCATACACATGCAAAACTAGTGAAAGCACAAACAGCAGCAGCAACACGTCGTTCCTCGGGATATTGTAAACATGTAAAACGTTGTTCAGTTTCTAACTCCCAAGTAAGATATATATCAGGAACATATCTACCCTCGAATGGTGGAATATTCAATTTTAATTTAGGAAGATGGTCATGATCTCGTACCTGAAGTGGTGGTGCAGGCCTACCATTGCGATTATTTGCATGTGGACGACCTGGTGCTGGTGGTTGCACGTAGTTATGATTTTGATCAACCTCATCCTCATAATCGCCCGCGTAATCATCCTCCTCCTCGGCACCAGCAGCAGCAGGAGCAGGAGCCAAAGAAGCATCAACAGTAGGTACAGCAGCACCAGAAGTTTGGCCATCCTCAAGAGGAACACGCTTCGCTCGTCCGAACTGATTTGGAAGGGGGCGTTGTTGTTGTCGTTGCAGAGGTGCGACAGGTGCAGCCGGTGGTGGTTGGGGAAGACGCGTGAGCAATTCATTAAACTTGTTATCCAGCTTTGTCTCGAACGACGATGCTCAATCCCGCGAATAGGTGGTAATCCCGGTGGCACGTCTTGTGGAAAGACGTCAGCGAACTCCTGCAAAATGTTAGTGACCGCAGGAGGCAAAGAGGAAGGCACGTCCTCGAATGAAAATAACGCCTCTTTGCACACAAAAGCATAGCAAACAGAATTGCTGAAATCTAGATCATCAATATCAGATTTGGTGGCAAGTAAGCATGCACTTTTCAATTTAATTTCAGAAGCAACACTAGATGGTTTATTATTAGGCTTCATTTGTTGCTCAAATTCTTTTGCCACAATCTGATTTTCACTCTTATTTTTATCCTGTTTTGCTTTACTAGCTCTATTAATATCATCTTTCAAAATAGAATCAGGAGTCATAGGAAGCAAAGTAATATGTTTATCCTTATGAACAAGAGTATACTGATTGTTTCTACCATGGTGTACAGAATTTTTATCAAATTGCCATGGTCTACCAAGTAATAATGAACATGCTTGCATGGGTACCACATCACAATCAACATAATCAGCATATGTAGAGATACTAAAATGCACACGAATAGTACGTGTTACCTTAACCTTGCCGCTGTTGTTGAACCATTGGATATAGTAAGGATGTGGATGTGGTCTTGTGGTGAGAGATAGCTTCTCCACCATCTCCATGCTAGCCAAGTTGTTGCAGCTCCCTCCATCTATGATGACGCGAACAGAACGTTCCTTCACAACTCCCTTTGTATGGAAAAAATTATGCCTCTGATTTTGCTCAGCTTGTGTGACCTGCACACTCAAAACACGTTGAGCAACTAAACATTCATACCTGTCAGCGTCTTCAGGAGCCATGTATTGCGTCTCATGATCAGAATCATCTCCACCGTGTTCTTCACTTGTAATAAGAGCCAAAGTCTCCTCATCATAGTCACTAGCGGACTCATACCCACCATCCTCAGTAGCAATCATAACACACGGAGATTGGCATTCTCTCGCATAATGACCTCTTCCCTTACAACGACGACAAATAATATCATGTGTGTGCCCTGTTGATGCCATAGATGAAGAAGAGCTCTGGGCAGGCCCAGAAGGTGTACTCTTGGCAGATGGTGGTGGTGGTGCCTGTTTTCTTGTATCTCGGTTGGAATTGGCGGCTGAAGTCAGTGGTGCCGCAGTAGGACGTGTGGGAGTAGAGGAGGCATGCGGTGTCCATGATGAAGATCGACCTGCAGAAAAATTAGTTCGCGCCAATGCCTGTCGATCCTGCACTTCACGTTCAGCTTCTAACTCCCAAGTAAGATATATATCAGGAACATATCTACCCTCGAATGGTGGAATATTCAATTTTAATATAGGAAGATGGTCATGATCTCGTACCTGAAGTGGTGGTGCAGACCTACCATTGCGATTATTTGCATGTGGACGACCTGGTGCTGGTGGTTGCACGTAGTTATGATTTTGATCAACCTCATCCTCATAATCGCCCGCGTAATCATCCTCCTCCTCGGCACCAGCAGCAGCAGGAGCAGGAGCCAAAGAAGCATCAACAGTAGGTACAGCAGCACCAGAAGTTTGGCCATCCTCAAGAGGAACACGCTTCGCTCGTCCGAACTGATTTGGAAGGGGGCGTTGTTGTTGTCGTTGCAGAGGTGCGACAGGTGCAGCCGGTGGTGGTTGGGGAAGACGCGTGAGCAATTCATTAAACTTGTTATCCAGCTTTGTCTCGAACGACTTCTCCATGCCATCTATCTTCTCCATGGCCTCTTCAAATCTGTTTAGCACATCTCCCACCTGGCCACTCATCATTTGCTGAAATTTATCATGCAACTCCTTGTTCGTCATGTTCTCCCAGTCAATCTCGTCGGCTTGTGATCCTGCTATGGTTAACAGCAATAGAAACACACAAGAATATGATCCTACAGACTACTAGAAAGTGGTGGTGGTGTGGTGTGGTGTCACAAATCCGTCAAGCAAATCTCAAATTCTTACCAGTTCTTACCCAGCAGCAGGTGGTGATCGGCAACCTTTGTAGTCAAAACTCTCAGAGCTTGGACAGAGCGATTGCCAGGTGGTGTCAAACACACGATGTAGATGTATGTGGAGCTGGGAAGGCTTATGATATGGTAGCAAAAAGGGTCAGCAATAATCAATTCAGAGATGCAATGTTGAATAAACTCTCAACGACGGTACTGTGCTGGTCCTAGGCTAGACCGTGCTAGAGACGCGAGCCTAGAACACTAACAAAAATCACGGCGCTGCACGTAAACAAGGGAGGAGCACACTCTGAATTTTTTTCTTTTTTTTTTGCACTTTTTTTTTCCTCTTTTTTTTTTGCTCTGCAACAATTTTTTTTTGAAAAAGTCTACAAATGCTCTGCAACTATTTTTCTTCTGCGGGTAGCACGAAAATTGGCGAATCCGACTTGTTCACGACTCGTAGTATCGCGTGATCTGGAACTCTAAAATAAAGGAGTAAATACTGGACTCGGACTAGGACTGGTGGCAGAGATGAATATGGTGGAACTCGGACTGGTGATGGTATATGACGGTAGTATATGTGGGCTCGGATTGGTGGTGGTATATGGACTCGGATCGGTGGTGGTATATGGACTCAGAGAAATAGCAGATAAGCTGTGGTGGTATATGGTAGGGGCGATGATGATGGTGCGGCGGCGGCGTGACAACTTGTGAACAGAACTCGAAACTCTAAAGAACTAGACGCTAAGACCAGCAACTTGACACGACGATGCAACCGCAAATTCAACAAAGCAAAAACCCTAAAAAGATTATGCAAAGGCTCAGATTGGTTCGGATATGATGAACTAACCCTAATTTTTTTTTTTGGCTTTTTCCTGGACTGTAGGTATGAAGAACAGACTCGATCTAAACTACGAAAACTGTAAATCTCACCGAGCAACCTGGGAATCTGATACCACTTGATAGAGGCGAGGGTGTCCCGATCTTTCGATGAGATGATAGCTATCGTTTTTGGTGGAGTAGACTTTGACGATCCGACTACGAACGTGCGAGGACGTCGCGCCTTAGCAATCGCTAAACCAACTCCTAGAGGTTATTGACCACGCCGGAGCACAATCAACCTGACCACGAGGGTCTATCTCCTGCAAGCAAACGAAGAACAAGCAAGAAACTAAGATTTGCAATCTGGATATTGCGAATATAAGATGAAAGCTTTATTGATCAAGGTGGGGTTCTGTGACGTCTTGGTCTGGTCGTTGAACACAAATGAAGTACGCGAAGTTGCAGCTATGGCAAACTTTTAATCTAAACAAAACCCAAAGTCTAAACGGTGCCCTAAGGGCTATATATATGGAGGAAGAGGGGGGGATTTCGTGGCCCTTGAAGGAGGGATCCGAAACCAACCCTATCTCTTGTTTCCCCACACATACGGACTCTAAAAACAGCCTATACTCAAGTATTTCGAAATTACATGGGCCTGGCCCAATAATAAGGTGACGCAGCACCTATAATAGCCTCTGGACGAAATTTATGAAGTGACATCTTGTATATTTCGTCCAAGGCTTCCTGCACTCATTATGGTGGCTTCAAAGTCCTGAAATCATCACTTGTAACTCCGTTCTTGTTCCCCTTGTGCATGCCATCATCTCCATGCTTGAACTTGCTCCAAGGTTCCTCTTTCTTGTCCAAGCTAGGCCCTTCATTTGTAAGCAAAACAAATGTATCCAATTTAGGCAGCATCATATTCTCATGAACTTTAGAATCATTACCAAGAAACGAAAGTACCTGATATTTTAATTGGCGTGCGCGAGCTCTAGTAATTGGTCCAGTATGTATAGAAGCAGGGGTTGTGGGTGTAACAATGGTATTGATGTCCTCATCAAGGTCGAAGAGAAGTCCGTTTCCTGTGTTTTGCGGTACGCCACACCCCTCCCGATCAACAGGACCCCGTTTCAACCGTAGGAGGTCGAAGAGAAGTCCGTTTCCTCCGTTTTGCTGTACGCCAGACCCCTCCCGATGAACAGGATCCTATTTCGACCGTAGGCGGTCGAACAGAAGGCCGTTTCCTTTGTTCTGCGGTACGCCAGGCCTCGTTTCGGCTATCCCGTCCAAGCCGGTTGGCTCCCAATGAATAGGATGCATTCCGTTGCCTCCCGATGAACACAACGTAGTTTCTCCATTCCGACCTAGCCGGTTGGCTGCCGATGAACAGGACGCCATCGATGTACGCGTTCGAGACCCCGCCCATATGTACGTACGTAGCCGTATTTACTTTCTTGCAGCATGGCTGTACATACATACATGTACATGATATAGAAGGGACTGCGTGACATGCTACGTCCACGCCTCTACTATGACATGTGCCGCTCCTTACTCGGTCACGGTTCATCGCTGCAGAGAGACCGATCGACTAGTATGTACGTACACATTCGCGACCAGACAGACAACCCTACGTACGGTTCGACCGGGTGGGTCCCAGCTCTCAGGGAGGATAAGGAGGCACTTCCTTGTGTGCGAAGATATAGCTGGTGGGTCCCAGCTGTCAGGGGAGAGAATCATTTTTTTTCGTAATATGGACACACTTCCTTGCGTGCGAAGATGTAGCTGGTGGGTCCCAGCTGTCAGTGGCAGGAATAAGGAGGCACTTCCTTCCGTGCGAAGATATACTTGGTGGGTCCCAGCTTTCAGGGGGAGGAATAATTTTATTTTCGCGTAATAAGGAGGCGGTTGCATGCGTGCGTCCATGGACCTGGTGCGTCCCCACTGTCAGCCTCTCCACGTACAGTCCTCTTCTGATGACTCTCATTTGTTGACCACGTTGACCACGCCGCACTGACCTCATCCAAGGTGGTGGACGACGGCGAGGCCCCGGACAGCAACGAGTCGGAGATGGGAAGACGCGGGAGTGGAGTTGCAGACGAAGAGGTGTACGAGGGTTAACTGGTTC
Source organism: Thinopyrum elongatum (assembly GCA_011799875.1). NCBI lineage: Eukaryota > Viridiplantae > Streptophyta > Magnoliopsida > Poales > Poaceae > Thinopyrum > Thinopyrum elongatum. Next base: position 184,645,784 of record CM022301.1, read on the forward strand.
TGGTGCGGCGTGGTTCGGCAGTCGGTGGAGAAGAACAGGAGGTGTGGAGGGGTGGAGGGATGGCTTGGCCGGTGGTGGGGTAGCGCTTCATAGCGAAGCGTGCTAAGCAGAGCTGCTAGCAGCAGGAGGTGGGAGCAGGTGGTCCCGGCGGGGCTGGAGGAAGAAGACGAGAGATTGAAGATGGATGCCGGTCGTTGGATGTAAATCCAACGGCTATCGATGTCAGAATCATTTGTTGACTAAGTTGACAACGACTTGCGTTGGCTTCGACCTATTGGCCCACATTTCAGCCTCCAAAAATGTGGCACATATTCAACCCATTTTTTCAGAATTTACAGTCCATTTAATCTTTTTTATGAGAATTATAGTCCATTTGCTGGGTTGGGTGAACAAATAATGTAGCGTCCATGCGGCCCATTTTTTTAAAACTACAACCCATTTTCACTTTCTCGAAATACACGAATTTGCTGGGCTGGCTGAACAAATAATGTAGCATCCATGCGACCCATTTATTTTTTTCTAAAAAATTACAGCCCATTTGCACTTTCTCGAAATACACGATTTTGCTGGGCTGGTTCTAATTATAATGTTGGGTTGGGCGCAGCAATGTTATCAAAAAATAAACAGGGGCTGAGCATTTTGTTATAAATATATTTAAATAATAAGTGCTTTATTATTACATTGGTCCTTAAATCTTACCAAGCTTTTGTACACAATCACCAGGATTTTCGTTGCCTTAATGTAAAAAAATCCAGGATTTTATTGTTAAAAAATTATTTTTATAAGTTAATAAGACGTGGGATATTGTTTTCTTATATATGTAAGTATCTGTTAAATATATGATGACAATAACAATAATATATAATAACATATAAAATAATATAAATATATATAATATAGTTAGAAGGGAAACATAAGTTGGACCTGGCGTTCCTATTCTTACATAGAAAAATAGAACAGACCTCTGCGTTTTCTTCAAAAAAATACATAAGTTGGGCTGCAGATTTTTCAGGAAAAATAAAACCTAGGATGGGAGGTCCATAGGCCGGTCGATACATGACGTCCCTCAAGAAAATACAAACCGGCATGTCGTGGGCTGCACATGTTAAAAAAGAAAGCCTAGACGGGGCAGCCCACAACCCAGCTGATACTTGCTGGCCCACTGATAATAAATGATACCTGCCAGCTCCCCGGCTTCGTTGTAAATTTATCTCCTTTAGTAACTACGTTGAAGCACCCCCCAAAAAATGTAACTATGTTAACAAACCCGTGGGCCCCAACGTCAGTATAGCATTAGGAGTAAGTATTTTTTCAATGAGGCACTTGCTTGCGTACGGCCATAGACCTGGTGGGTCCCGACTGTCCGCCTCTCCATGTACAGTCCTCTACAGATTCCTCTTGTTTGTTCAACATGTTCACAACAGCAGACAGCGGTGCCGCGGCGAGCGCACAAAGGTGGAGGACGAGAACAAACCGGAGCCGGGGAAGGCATGCTACAGTAATGGTAGATACTGTGCCTTATTTCTAGCGAAACTACTAAACTAGCCCAGTGGCCAAGTGACACTACACGACCGCTGTTCCGCCCGGGTTCAATTCCACCTGATGCAGTGAAAATATCTCCAAATTTTTTGCCTTTGCCATTATTGACATGTGGGTCCCCATTGTCATCTACGCACACCACGTCCAACACTTGCCAAAACTTTGTCCCTCGTTTTCTCTGTTTTTCGCACACTCGACATTGTGTGGGCATTTTGAAAATAGCATATCTTTTTGACTGTGCATCATATGAAGATGTGCTATGCATGAATGTTGATCAGCATGATGTTAACTGGCTAGTAGTTCCATTTTCGACCATGAATAAAACTTCCAACATGATGTTATCCCTGTTTGAAAACGGCGTGTTAATATAAATGCTCTGCCTCTGAAACTTGCAGTTTCTTATCTGAAACTGAAACTTGCAGTTTCTTCTCTGAGAATCACATTGTCTGCACTTTTATATGAAACTACATTTTTTAAGTGCTAAAAATTGATCTCTAGATTTCATAAAATACTTCATATGCTCAATACTGCAAATCTGAAATTCAAAAGACATTCATATCTAAAAGTACTCTCAAAATACACAACACAAAACACAATTCACAACCTGCAAATACTGACAACCCTAAGCTCCTCCTGACAATTCACAACCTGCCCGACTATTGGGTTGGGGGGGCAGTCCCCTCCTATTCCTCGACGGCAGACAGCCGCCCCGTGAGACGATGTGAATGGCGAGGGAGAGGATGGCGGGGAACCATCGTCGGGCCAACTGCTTTTCTCCTCTTGCAGTTGGGTTCGGTCGATGAAGACTCCACTGGCTTGCTCTGGCATAGCACCCTCACAAATGGCACCCTGTAGATGCTCGATCCTTCAATCTCTGGTGGATGCTCCATCTTGGATCGATACTCCCACCACCGCTGCCTCACAATCGGATTCGGTGAATCTAATTGCTCCATGGTCCAGAGGAGCAGCTTTATGTACTCCCGCGAGACTCCCTTTGGGAGTATCGCCGCCTTTTCGCTCTGTTGCAGATATTTGGCCATGGATGTTGCCGTCGCCGCTAGTTGGTCCTTGTTGTCAAACCAAGACTGTATCTCCAACATCCTAGCTAGCTTCACAGGGTCACCGTCCGCGATCCTCACGTATCGGTTGTACTCCTCCATCGATCTACTTCTCCACAGCACCTTCACTCGCCGGCGGTGGTTTCTGAATGGAAGAGGAGAGGAGCGGCGCTGGTTTTGGATTAGAACGGGAGAGGAGCGGTGCTGGTTTTGGATTGGAACAGGAGAGGAGGGGCAGTGGTTTTGAAATGGAAGTGGAGAGAAGCGGCGCTGGATTTGGATTAGAACAGGAGAGAAGCGATGGTGGTTTAAGAGGAGAGGAGCGGCGCTGGTCTTGGAAGTATTTTTTTGTTTTGCGTATTTTGGGTCAAAGTTTGACCACGTAATGTATTTGACAAGCAAAATGTGAATGCATGTCACCAAAAATTGTATCGTTTGGTTCGTATCTGAATGTACTTTCAAATTATATTATTTTTGCAACATATAACATATATTTTATTTGTGAAAATCATGGTCAATTATGACCCAGAATAAAAGGGAGACTAGTTAATGTGGGGTCACTTTCTTAATTGAAGGGTAAATTGATTTTGATTTTGATCCAGTCACAGGGCGCCAGCCCTCTCGTCCAATCCTAAATCACTGCCGCACGCTCCTCTCCCTCTTCTCCATTACAAAACCACCACCTCTCCTCTCCATCATCTCCATTCCAAAACCACCATCTCGCCTCTCCCTCTTCTCCATTGCAAAACCACCCCCTCTCCTCTCCATCTTCTCCATTGCAAAACCACCGTCTCGCCCCTCCCACTTCTCCATTGCATGACCACCGTCTCACCTCTCCCTCTTCTCCATTGCAAAACCACCCCCTCTCCTCTCCATCTTCTCCATTGCAAAACCACCGTCTCGCCTCTCCCTCTTCTCCATTGCAAGACCACCGTCTCTCCTCCCATCTTCCAATGCTAGCACCGGACCTCTCAGAAGGACATCTATGGAGAGGATGCAGCAGGGAATCGGGCAGATCGCCGGCGGCGACCAGGCGAAGTTAGCCAGGTTGAAGGAGAACCTTACTTGGTTTGACAATGAGTGGGAGATTTCGAGGACGGTGAGGGCCATGTGGCAATGTATGCGAAAGAGCGAGACGGCGGCGATGAGGGCGGCGATGTACTCCTCGACGGCAGTCACGCTGCAGTCCTTCGAGTTCATCGAGTATCTCCTCTGGGTGATGGAGCAGACAGATTCGCCCGAGGCGAAAGTCAGGCGGAGGTGGTGGGCGTACAGGTCGAAGGTCGAGCATCCAGAGGATAATGAATCGATCGAGTACGGTGTGCCGTTCATGAGGGTGCAGAGCCAGCCGAAGCCACAGGAGTATTCGTTCTCCCACCGCAAGAGGAGGCCGGATGGCGCGATGTCTCTTCCCCGCCATTCTCCAAGGTTCCCTCGCCGCTCGCCTCGTTTCAACGGCGGCGGTAGGGTTTAAGGTAAGCTTCGCACTAACCTAATCTTCCATCTGCTCATGCTTACAATCAGTGTGATGGCTAATGAAAATCATGCTTACAATCAGTCTTCGAGTACTACGCCAATCACCCTAAAATAACTCTGGACCAAAAACAAAGTTGTGACACTGTGTACAAATAAAGAAAAATAGATTGGTGCTTCTTTCAAAAAAGAGTACTCCCTAGAAAAGTGCCAATATAAGCTACTAGTATTTGGTTAGAGGATTTGCTCCCGAGAAAGATCCGTCCACAGAGAGCGCCACACATGGTGGATGCCAATGCTTAGATGGAGCATGGTTGGTGTCGGTAATTTTTACTTGGCACACCTCGCACTCTGCATATATGCCGGTTCCATCTGTACATTTGTGCAGTTCCACCAAAATGCAGCTGAATAACCTTGTTTGCACAGATAATGAAAAAGCGTGATTACATTATAGTGGCACTAGTTGATGAAACATACACTAATAAATAGAATAAAATATTGCAATAGTATCATAGTATGCCATGCTGCGAGGGCGAGATGGGCCCTGCGATGCCTCATACGGTAGGCCTCATACTGGAAATCGACCCAATTGTCTCCGATACACCTTCTGCCAGTGATGAACATCAGTGTACAGCGGTAGTACAAGGAGGGGCCTTGAGACATTCCAATCTCTATTTTTGTGCAGATCAACTAAAATTAAGCACCCCAGTTTGCGGAAACACTTAAACATTAACAATGGGACTAGTTGATGAAACATATACTAACAAAGAGAAGCACTTTCTTTATCTACATTGGAAATGAAATGATAGAGAGGACACTCGCTCTATTTTAACTGTATTATTACTTCATTTTATCAGTGGCACTAGGGTCGAGCAGGTGGCAAGCGAGGTGTACCGTGCATCGCAAGGATGGAGGTCGGGGGTGCTTAGACTGGGATGCTGAAGCTGGCTCTTTCAGTCCCTATCTTCCCCCCTAATGTTTCTGTGGTAGCATTTGGGTTGTAATCCAAACTTGGTCGAGTTGGTACTGCGTCCCCCTACCTGCCTAGCTTATGTGGCGAACTTGTCTCCTGCTAGTACTCAGTCCGTTCTAGTAGTAGTTGTATAACTACCCGTTTACACTGAGATGTCGTCGGATAATGGTTCTCTATGGTTGGGTTTATTTAATGAAATTGGAGGAAACCCCCTCTTTCGATATATAAAAAAAATCAGTGGCACTAGCGGTGCCAAAACATTGCCTCAAATTAATAGTGCCACTAGATTAAGGTGCAAAATAATAACATTACTGCTTTATCATGGCAGTGCCAAAACAGTAGTCCAAGAGCAGACTCAACATGCAGGATCTTTGGCAAACGGTCGGACCAAAAAGGAACATACCTCATGATGGGAACCATATCTGCAGTCAACGCCATTGTAGAAGGGATGACACCAGTCACCAACATGGATGATTCAATTCATGGGACCTTTTTGTGCAGTTCACCTAAAATGAAGCAATGTCCCATGAGCTAGCAGCTTCTTCTTCATTAGTTGCAATGAAATTGAGCAACATCAAGGTTGGTTGTGAAGCTCGTGGAATGTTCAACTATAATTTGGATATCATTTGTGCAGTTCAACTAAGATCAAGCGTGAAATGTATATCTCTGTTTGCACAAAAAGGTGGAAAGGAGGGTGACTAACAAGTGATGAAACATACATCAAATGAAAAGAAGCATGTTCCTTATCTGAATGGCGATCCTACAAGGACAGTAGCAATTTCTAAAGCAGCAGCATTGCTAGATATTAGTGTGGGCATTAGGATTAACTATGACAACCGTTAAATACGACATTACTTTAATGGTGCCATTGCTTCATTTTACCAGCAACATTACATTAACAGCTGCTAAAGAGTTGGTATTTGGGCACGGGAGAGTAGGCGGACCAGGACAGTTGCATTTCTAACGAAAAGAAGCAACTTATCTTAATGGGAAATTTAGCAGGACATGAAAAACAGTGCCATTGATTCATATTACTAGAGGCATTACATTGAAAACAACATTGGTTTAACGTGTCCTTACTTTTAACAGTGCGACTGCTATATTTTACCAGTGGCATTACATAAGAGGGGCTCGGGGCAACAAACATCAGAACAGGATATCTGGGTTGGTCCCATTTTTGTTCGGTATAGCCACCTTATACTGTGTGAGGCTAGCAAATCTAGTGCTGGACATACTCTGTTGACTTGTCCCCCAGTCCCCACTTTCTTTCCTTTTTCAACCAATAGATCGGTTTATATTGAGTTTGTATTGCGTTTCCCTTTATTTTCCTATTAGACCAAGAGACCAGTTGGATAGCCAGTCTCTGCTACTTTTCGCACCCATTATTTCCTCTTTCGACCAAGTCCTAGATTCAGGTAACAAATCTTTCCCCACCCCCACCCCCTTTCTTCCCTGTTTGAACCAACTAGTACTAGATTCGACTGCATGAACTAGCTTTACCTCTTAACAGTAAAAATTTAGGTGGCTTTCGAATAGCCGATCGATCCTATCTACGAGGGGGCCTGAGAAATAGTAAAAGATACAAATGCAGCGACGTCAGGAGCTGGGGAAGTAGAGCAAGGCCGGTTTCGAAAGAAGTTATACCTGAGGGTCGTCGGGATGTCGCTAGGTGGGCGGCGGGAGGCCGGATTTGCCCACACTACGACAGCGAGGAAGAAGGGGTCGGAGGCCCTCCCTAGCCGGTGCTGCGTGGGAGAGAACAGCAAGGCACGCTGATCGGGACGCGCCGGCAGTGGGTAAGAGCCGTCGCCGAGGACGACCGCGTGAACATTGCACCTGCTCACCTTCCCCGGCGGAGGGGATCCGGCTGGATCTGTGACCAACGGTGAGCAGAGAGAGAGTGTGGCCACCGCTGTCGTGTTTAGATCTGGATAGGACGAGATAGTGTGAAGAGAGCAACACTAGCAAGCAAGCGCGGAGGCTCCTGCCTATCTAGTGGAGTAGTTTTCTTTTATCTACCGGAGCTGGCTTGACCTCGTCAATGACTGACGAGAAGTCTTCATGCACGTGCCCCGGAGGCAGAGTTGTCATCATTTTGATCTGAAGCACCGGATTCACATATAACACGAAAAAATGCCACATGACAAGAAACCATAACCTCACTGCCCCAAGGAGACAACATGAATCCCGACGGACAAACTAGACGAGGATCAAAGCTCAAATTAAAGATAAACTTGTAGAAAAGGGGTCCATCGATAGATGTCGTAATTAACATAGCCGGCTTGACCTAGATGGCAGCCGAGTAGTCTTCGTGCATGTGCCCCCAATGACCAGCGCCTTGGAGGAACTCAGTTGTGGTTGTTTAACCCTCGAAGTGATCCGAAGCACATGACACCTAATATTGCGAGATGACAAGAAACCTTTTTTTAGATTTCTCACCAGAACTATAGCCCTGTACAACACAGCTTGCACGATATGTAGACGATAGCCAATCCAGCCGTCTGTTGGAGTCTCGTCACATGCATGGACGAACTGATCTTCCGTGTCATGCACGGATCGTCCAGGCACCGACGTCTGTACAACACTGCTCCAGTACTATCGCTCGTCTCTCTCTTCTATTAACTCAGCCGACTTGCGGGGCCGGGGAGTGTGCCTATGGCCGGTTCTCAATTATGGTCCCACATGTGTGTGCAAACGCAATATGACGCGCGTTCCATTTGGAGAGCGGCGTGCCAGACCGACCGACCGTCTAGGGTGCGACGCGAACGTGATGGGTGTGCTGTATACATGTGTACTGCCGTTTTCTTGAGGCTTTGCTCCATGGATAAAAAATTATATTTAAAAGTCGAGGGCGGGGCTTTTCCCACGCGGTAGGCATGGCAGTTCCGCCTAGTCGGTTCGACAGAGAGGCGAGAAGATGAGGGAGTAGGCTGCTGCAAACGTAGGGCTGTGTGATTTGACGGCGAGTTACTGCTAGACAGGTGGGGCCCTGTGATTTTACTTGCCATTATCATTTTAACTGTGGTGCTACGACCGGCGTGAGTCTCCTGATTCCTGACCACCTCCATGGTATACAGGTGCCAAGTACTGTACTCCTTACTCCTTTTGGCAAATGCAATAAATACTACGAAGAAAGAGATAGAGAGAAGTAAAAAAAATACTCTTATAGCCAACCTTACAGCTAACCTTGTTGTATGAGTGACTAAGTGATGACTATGTATGACATGCCAACATCAGATAGCCTAACGCACCTGGACGGAGGAAGTAGTTTCATGCATGCGAAGTAGGCAAAAAAATGCTCATTTATAGCTGTCTGAAATCTCCAAGGGCGCGACCGCGCGAGCAAGGCGACGGTCGTGGTAGGCGCGACCATGATACAGGCTGCTGACAGCCCTTGGATCTGAGATCGAACGGTCGCATGCTAAGTTGCTGAAAATTTGCAGAATAACCCTCCAGGATAGGATATTCACCCATAGGTCTAGAATCACGCCATGCAACCGTTCGATCTCAGATCCAAGGGCTCTCGGAAGCCCGTATCATGGGAGCATGGAAAGCTTCGTATCACCTGTAATTTTCTTGATGCTTGACGTGCGAACATGCAGATGCATGAAGCCAATTAATTGGGCGTCTAGTAGACATGACATCTAATTGGGCCCCCATAGTACTGTGCATGAATCCATTTATCCACCGGGCAAGCCACTACCCTGCCGTTCGCAAGCCCCACTCAGCATTTTTACAATTGGAAAACCACTAGCACTTCGCTCCTACTCGTCCCTAGCCGTCCTTTAACATTATGGTAGTTCGCTCCTAGTCATCCCGTCCTTTCACATTACAGCAGTTCCACTAATCCTAACCCTCCTCCCAAATCCATGGCGTCCCAAATCTCCATGATCGGCGGTGAGTACAAGGTTAGTACCATCACCGGCGATGAGTTTGACGTCATTTACACCCGTTCTTCCGCGACGGTGAAAGGATGCCTTGCTCGCTTCAGACGCATGTTCAAAACGTCAAAGGGTGATGAGTGGGTCACTGGGCTAGATGTTGAGTACACCACAGTCCTGGGAAAAGAGAAGAATCTAAAGGAGGAAGAGAAGAAGAAGCCCACTGTGATCCAGGTTTGTGTGCATAACTTGTGCTTGGTCTACCACATATGCCATGCCGACGTTGAGTGCGGGGATTTTAAGAACTTCCTTGGGGGCGGCAAAGTCAAATTTGTTTCTGTAGACTTTACGAACGACAAAGAAGTCCTGGGTCGGATAGGCCTCGTTGTAGGCCAGCCCTTCGACCTCCAGAGGAATGTGCCGGTGTCCTCCCGTCAACCTTCAATGCTGACCCTGGCAGCAACCATGGTTGATCCTTCGTACGGTAAACTGACGAAACCTCCACCCAAGTTTCATCTTGCATGGCAGTGGAATGTACTAGATAGAGACCACATCCATTACGGTGCAATGGATGCCTACCTTTGTTTCAATATCTTCAAGGGTTGGATGAAGAGCGAGAGCCAAGTGTGTGGTTCAAGCAAATAAGTATCGGCCAAGAGGAAGAGGGACAAGGACGAAGTAGAGCACGTGGATGAGGAGTCCGAGTAAGGTGGCAGTGTCGTTGCTCATGGTGGTTGTAATGCAGTGTCTACCGGATTAGTTGCTTAGTTTAATTTCATGGTGCTTAGTTTTATTTGAGGGGTGTGTTGTGCTGAGCCCCCAACAGAACTATGTTATGTTCCTTCTCATTACTTTAACTCTTCAGTACGTACATACTAGTATTTCTTATAGTTCATCTTGTAGTTGGTAGTACAACCACTTGTTTCTTCACATTATATACGTACAATATATATGGCCAACATCATATAGCCAGCAGTTTAGTTGTCAAAGAATTAAGGTTTTTATCATTTATGCCACCAGTTGTGTCCCACTATTCAGTTTTGCCACTAGGAATTTCAACAGCTAAAAAATGCCATTGCTTCGTTAGACACATGCTCAAAAATGCCACTGGACACCATTATTGTGACTCAAATCTCTTTTGCCATGTTATAATGACATAAATACCTATGGACCAACATGCCAGCTCTCCCTCTATCTCACTACAATAAAGTGTGGAGCCTACTTGATCCCAACAGCGTTCTTATTTTCTTGTAAAATTATTCGCTTGGTTACTCCTGACAAGCGGGGCCACACTTATCATTGTGAGATAGAGAGAATCAACATGTGGGTGTAGGCTTATTTTTGTCATATAACATGGTCAACGGGTTTGACGTGAAAATAACAATGTCTAATGGCATTTTTGAGCAAACATCTAACGGAACGATGGCATTTTTGAGCAAGCATCTCACGGATCGATGGCATTTTTGAGTAGTTGTAACTTCTAATGGCAAAACTGAGTAGTGAGACACAACTAGTGGCACAAATAATAAAAACCCAAGAATTAAATAGGTATGCTAATTTCTTTAATAGAATTTAGCACCCCATCTAAGCACGTACTAGCTTTTTTAATAGTACTATATGCATAATTTGGCGACGAGCGCTCTCTATATGTACCACCTTTTTTCTTTAATTTCATCTTGTTAGTTTTGCTCCATGGCGCAATCCATCGATACTACTACTGTACAAAAGTATACATTTAAAAGGCTAGAGGGCGGGACAGTCTCGCTTGGTCGGTTTCACGAGAGGCGAGGGCCTTTGTGATTTGACGGCTCATTACTACTAGAAGGCGGGGCCTTGTGATTTGACTACTCGTATAAATGTTGCCGATGACCTGAGGAGGAGCAAAGAACCGTGCGGTATACTCAAGTTTTCCACTGGAGTACTAGTACGATGGAGGAGCACGAAACACGGCAGCCCAGTGCGATATGGCGATAAAAAATGATCTAATTTGCTAGTCATCGATCCCACGGCGCCGCTCATCGTTAGCATTGTTCTATTCATGCCTCGCAGAGAATGTGACACGTGCGGCGAAACACCCGAAGCAAAAGAAGAAACACAGGAGCAAAAGAAGAAGGAAGATTATCCCCCCAAAAAAAGAAGACGCACACAGAGCAAAAGAAGAAGGAAGATTATCCCCCCAGAAAAAGAAGACGCACACACAAGTCTGGGGCACTGCTCTCTACTACATGAAGGTTTGCTGGCCGTGGAGTCGTAACTGCTTCTTCATCGCCTCCACGACCTCCATCTACTCGTGCATCTCCTCCGCCATCTTCTTCATTCTATCCATGATGCGGGATTTCTCAACACGAGCCTTGATCATCTCTTCCACTGCCGCATTACGTACCTTGACAGCAGTCGGGTGCTCAATGCGGAGCTTCGCCAACTTCTCCTTCTGTTCCATGATGAGGGCGTGCATCATCTTCACCGAGGAACTACTCTTCTCATCCAGCTTCTTCCAGCCGGCATTCTCCTCCTTCAGCAGGTCAAGCTCGTCGCGGAGCTTCGCATTGTCCTCCTGAAGTTGCAGGATTTCGCCGGTCACCTTCTTATCCGAGGCAATGCTCTTCTTCAGCAGCATCACCAAGCCGGTGCTCAACTCCCCCTGCTCATTGAGCTCAGTGGGCATGTCATCGAGGCTCTCCTTCAACAGCTCCACCAAGCCGTCGATGAACTCCTTCTGCTTATTGAGCTGATCAGGCATGTCGTCGAGGGATAACAACTCCAGCGCCGCCAGCTCGGCATGTTCGCCTCCGCGGCTAGGGCGCTCCTGGGAGCCCTCGCCTGCCCATGAGAGATCTTTCTGTGGCACCCCGATAGAGGGCCGACGCATGCCAGCCCCAGGATAAGACCTGGCGCACGTCAAAGACATGATACATCAATTCCAGGCAAAAATGGCTTTATTATATAAAATGGAGTATTACAATACTGTTGCTTACAACAATATTACATAGCTCCAAGGCTAACTAAAATGGTAGCGGAGGTCTTGGTTCAGTGGCAACGACATCTCTGGCTGGGCTCCACAACTCACAGGACTGGCTGGGTTACGATCTAGCCTGACAGATCTTCTCCCGCAACTGGCCACGTGCAAGGCCAGGTGAGTACTTTGAATGTACTCGCAAGACAACCAAATACATAGCATCCAAACAAGCAGATGACAAAGCAAGCCCTATGCTATTATAAGGATTTATTCTAAACATGGCATGGAATTAACAGGAAAACATGAATCAAGCATGGCATAGCATGGATCGAGCATATCAACTACTCCCTCCGTCCCAAAATAAGTGTCTCAACTTTGTACTAAGCTTAGTACAAAGTTATACTAAGCTTGAGACACTTATTTTGGGACGGAGGGAGTAGATAACATAGCATGGCAATGATCACATTAGGTGCTTAAAGTGCTTACTGTTACTGTCGTGGAATAGTCACGGCAGATGTCCTAGTGTGAGGACTTAGTCGTGGAGCCATCGCAATGAGGTTAGTTTAAAGGTGTTAATCAGGACAAAGGACACGGGGAGTTTATACTGGTTCGGCCCCTTGCGGTGAAGGTGAAGGCCTAATCCAGTTTGAGGTGGTATTGCTAGGGTTTTGATGACCAGGGAGCGAATACGCTTAACCTGGCTCTCGATTTGTTGTCTCTTTTCCCTAAACCGCCGCCGGGTCGTCCCTTTATATACACAAGTTGACGCCGGTGGTTCGCAGAATTCCGGCCGGCTCATAAACGTGTCCGGCTTGGTATCCACTCTTTCCTATCTTACAATACAAGTCATATACTTATGGTGGTTTACATCTATGGGCCCTAACTTGCCTTTGGGCTTTGGGCCTTCTTATTAAGTCTCCTTCGTAAGTCGCCATCTTCTATGTCTTCATGGGCTTCAATATAGGTAAATCACTATGAGCATAACCCGGCCCCTCCTGGGCGGTTTATACTCAATAGTTATATCCCCAACATTAGGCCCCAGGTTGATTTGAACTTGTCCATGTCAATCTTCAACACTTAGGAAAATTCCTTCTTCATTACCTTCGCAAAAATTTGTAACTCGCCGTGACGTCATCTTCCGAGATCATGATAACCCGCCATGACGTTACCTGTCATTAATTTTATAAACATCCAGAAATCATATATGCATCTCCTTTTTAATGAACCTCCGAAAATCGAGGCGTCAGCCCTGTCACATATCCAATTTGGAGCTCCTCGATTCCCGCGCATGCCACTTATCCATTCACCTTATAAATAGGGCCAAGGGTCCTTTTCACTTTTCCCCCTCGGCCTCTTCGTCTTCATCGTCTTCCTCGCGACGCGCTGCTCTCGAGTCCAGCCGCCGCCATCGACCCTCTGCTCTACATCACCATTGGCCGCCGCAACAACCTGACTTGGTCCAGATTTTGCTCACGCGCCTCCGCCGTTCAACAGCCTTGGTAAGTTCTTCCTCCTTCCCCCTCCGTAGATCTCAATAGGGTTCGAACGAATTCATGGAGGTTCGGCACTGTTCTTCACCTGTTCTTCGCTGTAGCATGAGGTTTGATTCAAGCTTGATATTTATCCTGTGCGGCAATAATCCTAGTCCCTTTTTCCTCATCAGAGCATCCCTTTTAGGTAGAAAAATCCGATCTGGACCTTCATAAACTGCTCAAGTACCAGTATTTTAAGTCTGAATATATTTTCATTTTCTGACACGCGGTAGATCCAAACTTGCAATACCAATCTGTGAAACCTGTTTTTCATCACTTAGCCATTTTCCAACTTCAGATCTATACTTTCAATATCCGTGTAGGCGGTTTAACTTCAGAAAATAATAACCTGCCAGGTACCATTAGTCCCCTCTTAAACCGCCAAGTGCTCGTCTTTGTAATTTGATAACGTCACTGTCTGGTTTAACATTTATGCATGCTTCAACACTTTCTGCCTGTTAACCATGAACCTTAAACCGGCACAAATCTTTTCCAGGTTATCATATAAATGGCCAAATCCTTTTATTCCTGTAACTGGGTTCAATCCCGGGTTACAGAAGAAGAACTGAACGGGTGTGTTGCAACCGGCGCTTTAGCGAAAAAGGAAGACATCCACTGGAGAGCCCCCGGTCCAGAAAATCCTCCTGAGCCCAAGGATGGGGAAGTGATCGTTTTTGTTGATCATCTGAGTCGAGGGTTCAGCCCTCCCGGATCAAAAAATTTCCGTGACGTGCTTCACTTCTTCCAACTTCACCCTCAAGATATTGGGCCTAACTCTGTGTCCAATATTTGCAATTTTCAAGTGTTTTGTGAAGCCTACCTGCAAGAAGAGCCCACAGTCGACCTGTTCAGAGATTTCTTCTATTTAAACCGTCGTACTGAATTTACGGATGGGCCCAATACTGAACTTGGCGGGGTTTCAATTCAGAAGAGAAAAGACGTCAGCTTCCCTCACGCTAAGCATCATAGCCATCCCAAAGATTGGAATCAAACTTGGTTCTATTGCCAAGATACATCTCTAGCTGGCGAGAATCCTTTGCCGGGTTACCGTGCTCACCGGCTTACCGATGCACACCCATTCCCCCAAAGACTCAATGCAAAGGAATGGTCCAAATATGCACCACAGCTTTCAAAGCTCAGAGCCTTTGTGGCAAACAGTTTGACAGGCATTGATTTTGTCCGTTGCTGGGTATCTTGGAGCATTTTGCCTTTAAGCCGTCGCTCCGGTTTAATGTGTGAGTACACAGGGGATGTGAAAGACCCTCAACGCCACAGTGATATTCAGCTGACTGATGCTGAAATTACTGAATCTGTCAAGAAGATGTTGGATGAACCGGTGACCGACTGTAGCAAAACAGGACTTAGTCCTTTCTGCGCTTCAAATAAACCGCCAGCTGTAAGAATTGCCCCACTCCTGCTTTAATCCATATTCTTAATACTCCCTTATGATCTTTTCAATCTTTAAACAGGGTGATGATCCATTCTGGAAGAAGAAACCGCAGGATAAACCGGCCAAAATACCTCGTGTCAAGACCAAGGTCAACAAGAAGCCCGCTAAGAAGAAAAACACCGAGCCTACCGAGTTAAACATTGACGATGATAATCCGGAGTCAGAGGTAGAACTTGATTCACTTGGCTCTTTTTTTATACATCTCATTGACGATGATTTTTATCAGGACGACGCAGAAGCTAGCCGCGCAAATGACGTAGAGGTAACTATTCTCTCATCCCGTTCAGAACCTCTGCCCACACAGAAAACCCGACAAGCAAGCCGGAAAGTAAGATTTTCTCACCCCCTAGCTTACTTGGATCCAAACTTTCTTTTGAAGAAGCAGCAACACGAAGCTCGCCGCACAACCCGGCATAGCGGCCATGTAGTCACTTCTTCCGGTTTACCGAACTCACCAGTTCGTGAACGCCGCCCAGAGGTCTCTTCTATTTCTGACACATCTTATCCCAAGGCGGGTTATTTCCGATAACCTCTTAATCCGTCCGATTCAAACTATCAGGGAACTTCCCATTCATCCTCTGGCGAGTCCACAGGGACACAAATTCCAACCCTCAAAACTGTTCCTGGGTGAGCATTTTTAACTAACCCCTTATACCTTATGCTTGATCATTATACTAACCTGTTATTTGCGTCTCTGTCAGAGCCAAGGCCAGACCCAGTAAAAAGGCCAAATTGAACAAACCGGCTGATGACAGCGTGCCAACTGATCCAGAAAAGAACCCGGAACAGTTTGAACCAAATACTGAAGCTATTCTTGATGATTCGCCACCGCAAGATCATGAAACCTTTGTTGAACAGATGGAAATTGATCCGATGGGTCATGCTGATAAACCGCCAAGCCCAACTAAGGCTGCTGATGATAAAGCCGACGATGTTGTAGTTACCGGTGTCGGGTGTACAGCCCCAGGCAACCCCACTGCTCTGTCAAAACATAGTGCCAAAGAAGAATTTTCTGCTATTGACAAGGGCAAGTGGAAGGTGGACTTGGAAAGCTATGCCCACCTCAGCGCCCAAGATATTCATTCTGGGTTTTTAAACCATTTGCACACAAGCCGTGATTATGAAGCCAGTTTACTGAACATGATGAAGGAGCGATATGAGGTAAATGCTGTTAACTCTGCATAAATATTCTTCCCTTAGCCGCCAAGTTTACTGGACATAAAAGAATAGAATGTTCTGCAAACTTTCAAGAACCATATAGATCAACTCCACTAGCCCGCAAGGGCTGGTTTATAATGTCAATATGAACCGGGACTTTAGAATAATAACTCTTCAATTTCGCCTGTGTAGCCCCCAAGGGTCGACTTAACAAATATGTTAAGTTGAGACTAATTATGTTGTAAGGCTCAAAATTCTTACTTAGGACCTTTATAATCCGGTTGACCATCAAGCTGATAGTTGTTATGTGCTTGGGACTTGTAATTTTTTTTTTGATAAGAAGCAATAGACATTAGCCCCCAAGTGCCAAGTATATTACTTGTTATGTGCTTGGGACTTTGAATATGCACTGCTATCTAATTAATTACATGTCTCTTGCAGGCTGATCTTAACAAGAAGGAATCTCAAATCGCTGACCTTCAAGAAAATATCAAGTCGCAACAAGCCGAGACCTCCAAAGCCAAGGAAGAACTGACCAGTGCCTTAACAGCAATGGAAAAACTGAAGCAGAGCTTTAAGAACGAGCGGGCAGGTTGGGATACAGAAAAGTCAACTCTGCTGAAGAGGGCTGAGGATGCTGAGGCTGCCCTTAATCCGGTAGCTGAGGAGCTGACTGGCTTGAAACAACAAATAAATGCCATGACCGCTGCCGTATTTGGTAAATAACTTCTTCATAAGCTTTGAACATGTATTATGTAAGAGACTGCCGGTTTACCGATGTTTTTGATGATGCAGGAACTCGCATTGCTCATCTTGGCTCAGGTATGCGGCAAAAACTGAAAGCCGCCTATACACTTATAGAGCAATTATATACCGGCGTACAACGGGTTATCTGCACAGCTTCCCATAATAAACCGCCCCCAACCTTGATCAAGGAGACATTGGAAAGGCTGGCGATGATGCCTGCACGGTTTGAAGAGCTAAAGAAGTCAGCTGCCAGGGCGGGTGCTCTTACTGCACTGACTCGGGCCAAAGCTTGGATATCTGATCTTGATCCGGCCGATGTGGGAAATGGCTACCCGAGCATAAAGGAGGACGGGTCAGAGTTTAATAACGATGACCTCAGAGCCTTGACGAGGGAAATGCGCCCATTGGCTGAAGAAACCGATCTTTCACATTATCAGTCGATTTATGATGCCAACAACAAGAGAGTTAACGCGCGAACTTATGATGCTCCAAATCTTATTCCTCCAATTTGTAAGCATACCTATGCCCCTGATGTTGACCCCTCCATACTTATAAGTGATGAAGCTGTATTCAAGGCCTTAACTGGGATCGATTGGACCACCATTGACTTCCAGCCACTGGGTAGAGAGGAGGAAGATGAACCGGCGCTGGACGATCCGCAACCTTCAAGTCAGCCAGGCCATGACTCGTAAACCGGGGGCCGGTTTAGCAGCTGCTTTCTTTAAGACTTGTTAAAACAATTATTCTTTTGGGCACCAAACGCCTTGTAATAGGCTAGCCTAAACTCTTGTTCTGCTATGCCATCGTGCATATTTACTTTGCATGACACTGCTAATCCACCATGTTAAGATATGCCACTTATGCTTATAATATTAACAATGTGGAATCTGCTCCTGCATGCAACGGATTAAAAGTGTCCTGGCGGTTTACCGCTGGACGGGTCATAACGCCCAATATAAAACCATGGAAACTAACATAGCTTATACCCAAGACTGGACTTTCAGAATAACCAAATTTGAAATATATCATACCTGTGATATTTGATCACACTGTTGGTTTACCAAACCGGTGTAGTAAGGGGGAGAACCCAAACTTTGAGCACTGGTAATTATCATAGATTGCTTGGCTTATGAACAAAACCAGGCCGGGTTAATAAACACCGGATATTATCTTATCTCATACTGGCGACTTATAGTCAAAAGCCAGGCCGGGTTAATAAACACCGGATGATTATGATCATAAAGCATTATAAGCCTCATCAAATAAACCTCAAAAACTGTGGAATAAAACAAACAAAAAAACGAGGCTTTTCATGGGTTGCCAGGCCGAAAATCGAGTGCTTTCACGGGCTGCACAACCACTGAGTTAAACCTATATACAAACCTTATAAGATGGACCTCACATAACCAATCGTCGTTTTAACTTTGACAAGTTCAGGGTCTGTATAAGATTGACTTGTCAAATGTTCGGCGGGTCATTCCAGGAATACCTGGGCGGAGTGGCTTACTTAAAAAGGCAGGATAACCCGGGGTTTTAGGTGAATACACCTGGCTTCCAAGCCTAGCTTTTAAGCCTATTACAAGGGTTATACAAACTCTTTGTTCTTTAGAATCAAGGAGCCCCCAAGTAATATTTTTGAGCTGTGCTCAAGGGGCACCTATGTTTGAGATGTGATTTTGCAACAGACTCTCTTTGGTACCTTTAACCTGGGTAGCAAGCCCCCAAGTTTTTTGTCAGTTGGCTTATAAGCCGGTTCAAAGGGTAATCATAACTTCGCTCATAAGCCGGAAGCCCCCAAGTAACCAAAGACTCATTAAGAAAAAACGACAGAGGCCCTACTTTAGCAGGGGTGCCGGTTTAATATATACATTGTCAAAAATATGTACATCAGAAGAGCCAATGGCTCAGGTGTAGTAAGGCCGAAGATGAGCAATATTCCACGGCCGGTGAGTCTCTTCCTCTGACGTGCGTGAGTCCTTGTGGTCTCAAACATCAATAAAGTAGTATGACCCGTTGTTCAGATTCTTGCTGACCACAAAGGGTCCTTCCCAAGGTGGGGATAACTTGTGCATATCAGTCTGATCCTGGATAAGCCGGAGCACTAAGTCGCCTTCTTGAAAGGTTCTGGTCTTGACCCGGCGGCTGTGATAACGACGTAGATCTTGCTGGTAAATCACCGAACGAGCCGCTGCGAGATCACGCGCCGCGTCTAACAGGTCAAGTGCATCCTGACGTGCCTTTTCATTATCAGCTTCAATGTAAGCCGCCACCCAGGGTGAGTCGTGACGGATGTCACTGGGGAGAACCGCCTCTGCTCCATAAACCATGAAAAAAGGCGTGTAACCCGTAGATCTGTTGGGCGTTGTGTTGATGCTCCATAGCACCGAGGGTAACTCCTCTACCCAACAACCCGGCGTCCTCTGTAAGGGAACCATAAGCCGGGGCTTGATGCCTCTCAGGATCTCTTGATTGGCTCTCTCAGCTTGACCATTAGATTGGGGGTGAGCCACCGACGATACATCAAGCCGGATATGCTCACGTTGACAAAATTCTTTCATAGCACCCTTGGAGAGATTAGTGCCATTGTCTGTTACAATGCTGTGTGGAAAGCCAAAACGGAAGATCACCTTCTTCATGAATTGAACCGCCGTTGCTGCATCACACTTACTGACTGGCTCTGCCTCTACCCACTTAGTGAATTTATCAACCGCCACCAAGAGGTGGGTCTTCTTATCCTTGGACCTCTTAAAAGGTCCAACCATATCAAGCCCCCAAACTGCAAACAGCCAAGTGATTGGAATCATTCTCAACTCCTGAGCCGGAACATGAGCTCGACGTGAAAACTTCTGACAACCGTCACATTTTTGACCAAGTCCTCAGCATCAGCATGAGCCGTCAGCCAATAAAAACCGTGACTAAAAGCCTTGGCTACAAGAGATTTAGAGCCAGCGTGATGACCACAATCTCCTTCATGGATCTCACGCAGAATCTCACAGCCTTCTTCAGGAGAAACACAACACTGAAACGCCCCGGTAACACTGCAATGGTGCAGCTCTCCATTGACAATTGTCATTGACTTGGACCGCCGGGTTATTTGCCTGGCCAAGGTTTCATCCTCAGGTAACTCGCCCCGGGTCATATATGCCAAATATGGAACTGTCCAATCAGGAATAACATGAAGAGCCGCCACCAACTCAGCTTCCGGGTCAGGAATAGCCAAATCCTCCTCTGTAGGTAACTTGACCGACGGGTTATGCAAAACGTCAAGAAAGACATTAGGTGGCACCGATTTACGTTGAGAACCCAACCGGCTTAAGGCATCAGCCGCTTCATTTTTCCTCCGATCAACATGCTCAACTTGATAACCCTTGAAGTGACCAGCAATAACATCCGCAGCGATCATGTTATCCAAAGGGTTAGAGTAATGACCTGGTGGTGTTGGCATGTGTTGCGGCGGGATATTGTTCTGACGAGGCGGATCCGTGGTGCGCGGCTGAACCGGCACTCCCGTCCCAGGCGCTTCAACCCGGTCCGCCACTGGCGGGTTACTGGTTCCTGCTCCTGGCGTGTTAAAGAGGTTCCTCGCCTCGTAAACTGGTGGCAGGCGAGACTGATGCCTCCTCCTCATGACTTCGTTTGAAGCATTCTGATCTAGCCTGAGCCGGTAAGACTCCGACTGAATCCGCTGCGCCTGAGCATCCAACGTAACCCGCTCCACAGCCATCCTGGCATCTTCAGCTGCCAGGTCTTCCTTAGCTTGAGCTATCTGATCTCGCAATTTCACGACTTCCGTGTTATGCTGATCTTGATTATCTGGGTTAACCTCCGTTGTCAGCAGTATTGCCAAGGCGTCTAGTAAACCGGACAAGACTTGAGCCGGCGGGCGCGCAGGGCCTCCTCCCCGGCTGCCGTTGCCGCTGCTGACCCAGAAATCAATGCCGCTGCAGTTGAAGAGTGCTGCACTGGCTGTGTACCGGCCATGAAGATTGCAACCCGGTTCGGCGGCTCGTAGGGGTCTGGAATACTATCGCCATCGGAACAGCCCCCAAGCTGACCGTCTTGCAGTCGGTACAATGACTCGGTTTCACCGGTGGATGACTCGCCATCAGAATAGACAACTGTCTCACCGTCAGATACTAATTTATCCTCAGATTCCGCACCATTGATGAATCCCACGAAGGCACGACTCATGGCGGGCTGAACTTGGGCGGGTTTTGCACGCTGAGCCGTCTCGATGATGTCGGTGCAGGTGTCCGGCTCAGGGCCCGGTTCACCGATCTTGCCAATGAAGACGTGAATTCCACCGAAGGGGACCCGGTACCCGTACTCAATTGAGCCGGCCTCGGGGCCCCAGCCTTCGTCGTCGATGTAGAGCTTGCCGCGATGACTCTTGGTCATCCGGCCCACAGCGTATCCCTTGATCCCTTCGAAGTTGCCCTTCAAGAACTCGAAACCACCGTGCGCTGGCCTGGGCGCCAACTGTCATGGAATAGTCATGGCAGATGTCCTAGTGTGAGGACTTCGTCATGGAGCCATCGTAATGAGGTTAGTTTAAAGGGGTTAATCAGGACAAAGGACACGGGGAGTTTATACTGGTTCGGCCCCTTGCGGTGAAGGTGAAGGCCTAATCCAGTTTGAGGTGGTATTGCTAGGGTTTCGATGACCAGGGAGCGAATACGCTTAACCTGGCTCTCGATCTGTTGTCTCTTGTCCCTAAACCGCCGCCGGGTCGTCCCTTTATATACACAGGTTGACGCCCGGCGGTTCGCAGAATCCCGGCCGGCTCATAAACGTGTCTGGCTCGGTATCCACTCTTTCCTATCTTACAATAAAAGTCATATACTTATGGCGGTTTACATCTATGGGCCCTAACTCGCCTTTGGGCTTTGGGCCTTCTTATTAAGTCTCCTTCGTAAGTCGCCAACTTCTATGTCTTCATGGGCTTCAATACAGGTAAATCACTATGAGCATAACCCGGCCCCTCCTGGGCGGCTTATACTCAATAGTTATATCCCCAACAGTTACCGAATACCAACTTACTCTCTTTTGGGTTGTCCCACAACCCTCGGAATACTCATGATCCACTGAGCACTTCCGAACATAAGACAAGTTCTTCATCCTTATTATCTTTGTTGTGGTTGACCACCTAGTGAGGCCTGGACGGACTGTCCAATACAGTGGACACGGCTATTCGAATAGATTCTTACACTCTGCAGAGGTTGCGCACTTTACCCACACCATGGAGCACCTGGCCTCGTGATTCCATACGGGTGGACCAGTGTTGCTCCAACGAAACCAGCCTGACCCGTGACTCTCCCATCGTACCACCGGCAATCATCCTCCCCCGGAGTCCTACCCTGGGTGGCCCCTGTGTCACCTCGTGACACCTGCCACCATCGTGGCCAAACTAAACTGTCCCAAACAGGGACTCCCGGGTTAAACAATCAAGTGGGCTCACAGGGTTATCACCGCCTACCTGATCAGGGTAGCACGCACACATAACCCTCCCTGTCTGGAGGTACCAGTGAAAGAGCACGGAGCCAGACCAAGTCAAGGCTATCCCATACCGGCAAATGTGGCTGCACGGATGAGTCGGGATAGGTGGCTCTTGATCAACCATCTAAGTTTAGTTTATAGATTCAATTCAACATCGCCATCATCGCACCATTACATCGACGATTATAAGCGGGAACAATCTCTTAACAACAACATAGCAAAATCTTAACAATGTTGACAAACATGGCATGAGATCAAATCATAGTACTAACATGATAATGGTATTCAAAATATTGTTACTAGCATAGGAGAACATGGCATGGAAGTAATTCATGATATCATGTGGTAAATAACATTAGCATCAGGCACATATAAAATAATAGGGCGATGGTAGTGCACACTAACAAATGATCCAGAACATACTGCAATACATACACAGGGTGCAAGCAAAGTCATCACGCAAGTCCGGAGCTCATGATAAGAGGTTGGCTTGCCTGGGGGGTCGATGAATACGCCGGGAAGAAGTGTGATAAAACTCTGGAAAGATTTGCCAAAAAAGTTTCCCTCTCGGAGGGGCTGATCGAAGGGAAAGGGAAAAATTGTCATTTTCAAAGTGTGAAAACATTATGAAAATGATGCCATCGAAACGGGCTCGATGATCTGAAGACGTGGGCATTGGTTTTACCACAATCGGAGTTACGGTCGCGAAGAAACTGCCGTTCGTTCGTTAAGCCGAGAAACGGATAGAAAACTGTGCATTTCAACGCTTAGCGAGTGAACGTTCGCTATTTAGCGCTTTCGGCCGGTGGCTGGGAATTTGAAAGCGTATTTTGAAAATACGCTTCCACTTACTACTGCTCGGCCCGGCCTACAGTGGCTGACGGGCGGGGCCCGCCTTATCCATTACATCGACGCTGCCGGTGATGGGCGGCGCCAGTGAGCCCACTGGCCGACGCAGCACACCACACCCGAGGGTGGTCGCGACTTCGCCTGGGGTGGCCTACAGCGCCCTCGCTGATGCTCGAGGTGCATCGGCCGAAGAGCTCCGGCGACGCCACTCCGGCAGGGCTTCCCCAGCGGAAATGGTAATGGCGGTTGCTCATGGGCACCTAGGGAACGTGGCGGCCGCAGGCAGAGAGGAGGGGGAGGCCGGGGCTGGGTTGGCTCGGTGGGGATGGGCGGCGGCAGAGCTCGGCCGTGGGACGAGGGAAGAGCTCAGGGAGCTCGGCTGAGGTGGCTGGGGGGGGGGGGTTTGCTCGTCGGGAGGGGTGAGCTTCCTTGTAATCGATAGCTTACGCAACGTACTTCCCCCTCTCGCACTATAGTTTGCTTCCTTCTATCAGAACACAGTGTATCTCCGCTTTGTCAGGCATTCCAGATGACAGATCTTACGCAATTGGCTCGATTCACATAGGTCCTAGGACAATCCCGCGGAGACTAACTGGTGATCCATGACCCTCCGCCTAGCATCTCTCGGGTGCTCGCTACTTATAGTTGTGGGGAGGGCTACAGGACGACTGCCGGAGCTTCCAGAGCTCGGCGAGGTGGCGGCGTTCGAGCGGGGAGTTGATGTCGACAGAGGCGGCTAGGAGCTACGGGATAAGGGGGAGAGGCCTCCAGATGGCTCACGCACGCGGTGGGGAGCTCGCCGGTGCTCTCGGATGAGCCGCGGCATACCAGAGAAGGCTCCCGAGGGCTCTGGTGCACAGGGCACGCGTTTGGCGCGTTCTGCCCATGGTCACCACGTGGCCACGGCGTTGCCACGCTGCATGCGAGGCCAAACCATGTCTGGAGTGTTCTCCTCCCTTCCCTGTCTCAACTTATGCAGCTGGAGGGCACGGGAGAGTTCTGAGGTGACTGAACCAAAGTCAAACAATAGCTGGCAGCCAAGTGTTTGATATGTGCAGTGACCACCACAGTGCTCCTCTTGGCTTGACCTTGGGCAGGAGTTGGTCATCTACTAAGGTGATCATCATGGCCAAACTTCAGCACAAATGGGCAAGGTTATCTGGCACTTCCTTTGCAACTTGGCAAACTGGCCAGAAATGAAAATGATGATGCTGGGGGCAAATGGCTAGATGGACTTGGATGATTTTTGGTGTAGGGTTATGATTTGGTTATGAGAGCTAGCTGGAAAAGTTTCAGCTCAAATTGATCATCTATGAAGGTACTTCCTTCACAGAGATGCAATCTGGACAAAAACTTAGATAATTTACTGAGGAAAATTGGCTAGATGAAATGGGCTGGTTTTTGGTGTCCAGGAGTAATATATCATAATGAATCTCCCTGAAAAATTTCAGCCCAAGGAGATCAAGGAATCAAGTACTTCCTTTGCAAACAGGAAATCTGGACAGAATTTGCAAAGGGGTGTTGTGCTCAAACTTTAAACGGGGGAAACTTGAGATTTTGATGGAAATGGTGAATATATGGATTGGGAAAGCTCCATAAGTTATTTGGGATTCTTCCTAGCTACCAAAATGGTAGTTCCTTTGGAAAGGCCCCAAATTGAAATATTGGCTTTAAATAGGAAAATGCAATTTCCCTTATTTAATTATGGCCAATATTTTTATGAGAGCTCAATATGATCACAAAGAATATCTCCACAAGATTTCATGAACTTTGGAGATGGATAAATATTTTCCTGGATTTAATTCCTCAGAAAGGCAGAAAAAGGAATTAATTCTGGATGAGAAATATTGCATATGACTTGGCAATATTTTTGCACATCTAGGGTTTATGAGTGAGGGAGAATCTCTGGAAATTTTGGGAGGATTAACATAGCAAGGAAAATGATAGCTCCTTTGTAAACACAAAGGCAGGATTTCCAATTCCAATATTTTGGAACTAGGGTTTGAACGAGATTCGGGGTTTACTGGCAGGAGCTTGACTGGCACAAGAACATGGGAAAGGCACTGAGAGGTTGACGATTGTCTGGATTCACCTGGTCACTCACCAGATTCCAGAGGAAAAATTTAGGAGAGGAAAGCTAGGAAGGAATAACAGCACAAAAATCGATAATCCGATTTTTGGGGTGTTACAAACCTTCCCCCCTTAAGAGAATCTCGTCCTCGAGATTCCTAGGTTTAGCTCAGAACAAATATTACACCTCCTGGAAAACCTCTGGGTTGGGTCTTAACCAGACAGTTGAAAACAACTGAGTTAAGAGTACCGTAAACTGATACACCCAGATCGAGATACGGATATCGCGGGATCTACTCCACAGGTAGGGGCCACTGGGTTTCTCTCATAGCCCTGACATTTTTCGAAAAAGCAAAATTTCCTTTTTCCAAAAATGCTCAGGGCACCACAATGAACAGTGGCCTCTCTCGCTGTCAGGTGGGCCTAGGGCCCACTGGCAGCCTTCTTCTTCTTTCTTCGGCCAACGGCTCTCTCTCGCTCCTGCGCATTCCTGAGTGCGGCTAGGCACTGTGCACACCTAGCTCCTGGGGCATAAAGCTCCCTACGACGATAGTGCACGGTGTGCACGAGGCCGACGCAGAGAGCACTCCCATCGCGGGCCAGCGCCGAGCGGCACTGCTCGCGGATTCGCCTCCTGGATGCCCATGATCGAGCGACGTGCGGTTCTCCTGGACCTCGCTCACCGTACACCAGACTTGGGCTATAAAACGACGATAGTTTTCTTCTCTCTTCCACCTCGTGCCCTACCTCACCTCTTCTTCCTCTTCTCTTTCTCCTTCTGGTTGCAGGAGCATGAGGCAAGGCGTTAATGGCAGACGTGGGTTCGGAGCTGATCACGATCCTCCTGGCTGGTCTGCTGGCGGCATTGGTTGGCTTCTCGCTGCTGCTGTGTGCGATGATCCTCGATGATCGCCGGGATGCCGCTACCCGAGTGGTGGCTCCCCGAGGCGGCGGTGATCATGAGGAGTAGGCATCAATGCAGAGACCATGCTGCTGGTAACTCCTCGTCGAGCAACGTCCATAATGAGCGGGTGTTGGGATAGAATCGGGGTTTAGATCTTGGACTGGAGGGGTTGTAACGGTTTATGTTGCAATAAAATTTCTCAAAATTTCTCCGAGATTGTAGCTGGGTTCGGGGAAAAGATTTTGGGACCGAGGAATTACTGGGGAGAACTGGCTCTCCAAGATGCTGGGTTCAGAAAACTGGAAACGGGGTAAGCGTAGATGGGTATGGATGGGCGGCTTTGCACTATACCCGAGTACTGCGGTGATTGTACTCAGGAGAAGAAACTTGGCGTGCAGACATTGCTCACACGATACACATGCAATCTATTCAGACTAATATGCAAGCAAATGCAGAATGCACATCGTAGCAAAATACAGACAGAGGAAAGAAGCATATCGAGCAGATTACACTAACGTGTTTTAATGCTAGTGGGTGTATGTACTCCTGGTATACATACACCTACACCAGCTCGCATTTCATTAGGGACTCTGAGCGAGTCCAATGTTATTAGGTGTAAGTGCTCTACTAACTAGATTCTTGTTAAGAATCCACTGCCAGCTCTGTTAAACATTTCTGCTTAATAGAGTGACAGATGAACCAAACACGCAGAGCATACATAACATTACAACAACACACAAGCAATACAAGCATACAACAACGCGTAACCTTACTAAGCAGCTAACAGCAACAACTCACTCCGAACTACATGATCCTAATCCTAGACGAGGACGAAGAAACAGTCTTCGCAACACGCATACTCGTGGCATTCCCTGGCTACACTCACTGCTAGAGCCACAAATGGGCCTACTCTTGCTGGGGCTCTCCTGGTGGATGAAGGCTGAGCCAACTTCCGTCTTCATCGTCGGACACCTCTATGGGTTGGGGCTCAACTGCTGGACCTGCGGCTGGAACTTGACGGAGCACGCCCTGTTGGCGAAGACGACGAATAGCTCTGGCGGCAGAACCTGGGTGGATGATGCCAGGTTGACATGGGTTCACGGATTGCGAGGGTGGTACTAGCTGCGAAGGTGGCACTGGGTTTGGCGACAGGGAACTGGTGGCCTGGGATGCAGCTTGACGGGCCGCACGGTATGCTCCCATAACAACCTGTGCGGTGTCATGGTCAATGGCTTTGAACTCTCTAAGAATGCCGGAGAGCAGTAGTCCCTGGGCAGCAATGAACTGAAACAGGGGAGCTATTGCTGGGTCAGCGTCTCCCACTGCGCTGGAGAACTCGCAACCTGTGTCGGACGAAGAGGGAAAATAGTGGAACTCCTGCATCTCCGCTACTTGCGAAAATTGGAAACGAAGACGGGTGATGGCTTCCGCGGCAGCTATCTGGACAGCCAACGCGGGGGTGGGCATGGGTTTGCCGTGAAAATTCATGGGCTTCCCATCCACTGCTGGACCTGGGTTGATATGCGTCTTCGCATAGAATCGGCAAAGGTGGGGAACGGGTTCCGATTGGAACACCAGATACACCGGAGGAGTACTACAGCCAAGGGCTTGGGTGAGCATACTCGAAAGGATGAGCGGAATGCCGGGATAACCATTAGCCAAGGTTCGGCTATGGAAAGTGGGTGTTCTGGAAGAACTAGCTATGGCTGTGGGTTTGAGGATACTAGCCTGGGTTCTCTCGCGGGGATCTGGCTTACTGAATGGAGAAAGCTGCGACTCGCAGGTGGGAGGGGGTTAAATAAACAGTCGGGCTAGGACACACCAGCATGGCATGGATCCTTCTCGTGTCGGGTAGAAGATGCGCAGGCACGGCCGATAACGGGGTAGGGTTACGGTCCAATCCAGAGTGGCTGGGTGGGCGGATAGCTAGGTAGGGACACGTCAATTTCGACTGCGCCGCCTGTTGATCAACAGTGGCCGTGTCGGATACCAGCGATGGGTCAACTCTGTTGGGCTCACTACCGGTTGAAAATAGGGATGGTTTGATGCTAGGGTAACCTATAGCCAGCCTGGCTGCTCTGATACCACGTCCCGAGGCACCCCGATAGAGGACCGATGCATGCCAGCCCCAGGATAAGACCTGGCGCATGTCAAAGACATGATACAACAATTCCAGGCAAAAATGGCTTTATTATATAAAATGGAGTATTACAATACTGTTGCTTACAACAATATTACATAGCTCCAAGGCTAACTAAAATGGCAGCGGAGGTCTTGGTTCAGTGGCAACGATGTCTCTGGCTGGGCTCCACAACTCACAGGACTGGCTTGGTTACGATCTAGCCTGACGGATCTTCTCCTGCAACTGGCCACATGTAAGGCCAGGTGAGTACTTTGAATGTACTCGCAAGACAACCAAATACATAGCATCCAAACAAGCAGATGACAAAGCAAGCCCTATGCTATTATAAGGATTTATTCTAAACATGGCATGGAATTAACAGGAAAACATGAATCAAGCATGGCATAGCATGGATCGAGCATATCAACTACATAACATAGCATGGCAATGATCACATTAGGTGCTTAAAGTGCTTACTGTTACCGAATACCAACATACTCTCTTCTGGGTTGTCCCACAACCCTCGGAATACTCATGATTCACTGAGCAATTCCGAACATAAGACAAGTTCTTCCATCCTTATTATCTTTGTTGTGTTTGACCACCTAGTGAGGCCTGGACGGGCTGTCCAATACCGTGGACGCGGCTATTCGAATAGGTTCTTACACTTTGCAGAGGTCGCACTTTACCCACACCATGGAGCACTTGGCCTCGTGATCCCATTCGGGTGGATTAGTGTTGCTCCAGCGAAACCAGCCTGACCCGTGACTCTCCCATCGTACCACCGGCAATCATCCTCTCCCGGAGTCCTACCCTGGGTGGCCCCTGTGTCACCTCGTGACACCTGCCACCGTCGTGGCCAAACTAAACTGTCCCAAACGGGGACTACCGGGGTAAACAATCAACTGGGCTCACAGGGTTATTGCCGCCTACCTGATCAGGGTAGCACGCACGCATAACCCTCCTTGTCTGGAGGTACCGGTGAAAGAGCACAGAGCCAGACCAAGTCAAGGCCGTCCCATACCAGCAAATGTGGCTGCACGGATGAGTCCGGACAGGTGGCTCTTGATCAACCAACTAAGTTTAGTTTATAGATTCAATTCAACATCTCCATCATCGCACCATTACATCGACGATTATAAGCGGGAACAATCTCTTAACAACAGCATAGCAAAATCATAACAATGTTGACAAACATGGCATGAGATCAAATCATAGTACTAACATGATAATGGTATTCAAAATATTGTTACTAGCATAGGAGAACATGGCATGGAAGTAATTCATGATATCATGTGGTAAATAACACTAGCATCAGGCACATATAAAATAATAGGGCAATGGTAGTGCACACTAACAAATGATCCGGAACATACTGCAATACATACACAGGGTGCAAGCAAAGTCATCACTCAAGTCCGGAGCTCATGATAAGAGGTTGGCTTGCCTGGGGGATCGATGAATACGCCGGGAAGAAGTGCGATAAAACTCAGGAAAGATTTGCCGGAAAAGTTTCCCTCTCGGAGGGGCTGATCGAAGGGCAAGGGCAAAATGGTCATTTTCATAGTGTGAAATCATTACGAAAATGATGCCATCGAAACGGGCTCGACGATCTGAAGACGTGGGCGTTGGTTTTATCTCAATCGGAGTTACGAGCGCGAAGAAACTGCCGTTCGTTCGTTAAGCCGAGAAACGGACAGAAAACTGTGCATTTCAATGCTTAACGAGTGAACGTTCGCTATTTAGCGCTTTCGGCCGGCGGCTCGGAATTTGAAAGCGTATTTCGAAAATACGCTTCCACTTACTAATGCTGGGCCCGGCCTACAGTGGCTGACGGGCGGGCCCCGCCTTATCCCTTTCTCTCTCTCTCTTCTCTCCCTCTGGATCGTCTTCTTCCCTGACCGAAACAGAGACAAGGGTAGCCGGCCGTCGACGCTGCCTGCGATGGGCGGCGCCAGCGAGCCCACCGGTGGCCTCCCTGGAACCAACACAGCGCACCGCACCCGAGGGTGGTCGCGGCTTCGCCTGGGGT
Source organism: Thinopyrum elongatum (assembly GCA_011799875.1). Taxonomy (NCBI): domain Eukaryota; kingdom Viridiplantae; phylum Streptophyta; class Magnoliopsida; order Poales; family Poaceae; genus Thinopyrum; species Thinopyrum elongatum. Next base: position 184,676,024 of record CM022301.1, read on the forward strand.
GGCCTGCAGCGCCCTCGCTGCTCCTCGAGGTGCATCGGCCGAAGAGCTCCGGCGGTGCTACTCCGGCAGGGCTTCCCCGCGGAAATGGTAACGGCGGTTGCTCATGGGCACCTAGGGAATGAGGTGGCTGCAGGAAGAGAGGAGGGGGAGGCCGGGGCTGGGTTGGCTCGGTGGGGATGGGCGGCGACAGACCTCGGCCGTGGGAGGAGGGAAGAGCTCGGGGAGCTCGGCTGAGGTGGCTGGGGGGGTTTGCTCATCGGGAGGGGCTCGGGGCTCGCTACTTATAGGCGTGGGGATGGCTACACGGCGACTGCCGGAGCTTCCAGAGCTCGGCGAGGTGGCGGCGTTCGAGCGGGGAATCGATGTCGGCAGAGGCAGCTAGGAGCTATGGGACTAGGGGAGAGGCCTCCAGAAGACTCACACATGTGGTGGGGAGCTCGCCGGTGCTCCCGGATGAGCCGCGGCGTACCCGAGTAGGCTCCCGAGGGCTCTGGTGCATAGGGCATGCGTTTGGCGCATTCTGCCCGTGGTCACCACGTGGCCACGTCGTTGCCACCCCGCACACGAGGCTAAACCATGTTTGGAGTGTTCTCCTCCCTTCCGTGTATCAACTTATGTAGCTGGAGGGCACGGAAGAGTTCTGAGGTGACTGAACCAAGGTCAAACAATAGCTGGCAGCCAAGTGTTTGATATGTGCAGTGGCCACCATAGTCCTCCTCTTGGCTTGACCTTGGGCAGGAGTTGGTCATCTACTAAGGTGATCATCATGGCCAAACTTCAGCACAAATGGGCAAGGGTATCTGGCACTTCCTTTGCAACTTGGCAAACTGGCCAGAAATGAAAATGATGATGCTGGGGGCAAATGGCTAGATGGACTTGGATAATTTTTGGTGTAGGGTTATGATTTGGTTATGAGAGCTAGCTGGAAAAGTTTCAGCTCAAATTGATCATCTATGAAGGTACTTCCTTCACAGAGATACAATCTGGACAGAAACTTAGATAATTTACTATGGAAAATTGGCTAGATGAAATGGGCTGGTTTTTGGTGTCCAGGGGTAATATATCATAATGAATCACCCTGAAAAATTTCAGCCCAAGGAGATCAAGGAATCAAGTACTTCCTTTGCAAACAGGAAATGTGGATAGAATTTGCAAAGGGGTGTTGTGCTCAAATTTTGAACTGGGGAAACTTGAGATTTTGATGGAAATGGTGAATATATGGATTGGGAAAGCTCCATAAATTATTTGAGATTCTTCCTAGCTACCAAAATGGTTGTTCCTTTGGAAAGGCCCCAAATTGAAATATTGGCTTTAAATAGGAAAATGCAATTTCCCTTATTTAATTATGGCCAATATTTTTATGAGAGCTCAATATGATCACAAAGAATATCTCCACAAGTTTTCATGAACTTTGGAGATGGATAAATATTTTCCTGAATTTAATTCCTCAGAAAGGCAGAAAAAGGAATTAATTCTAGATGAGAAATATTGCATATGACTTGGCAATATTTTTGCACATCTAGGGTTTTTGAGTGAGGGAGAATCTCTAGAAATTTTGGGAGGATTAACCGAGCAAGGAAAATGATAGCTCCTTTGTAAACACAAAGTCAGGATTTCCAATTCCAATATTTTGGAACTAGGGTTTAAACGAGATTCGGGGTTTACTAGTAGGAGCTTGACTGGCACAAGAACATGGGAAAGGCACTGAGAGGTTGAGGATTGTCTGGATTCACCTGGTCACTCACCAGATTCTAGAGGAAAAATTTAGGAGAGGAAAGCTAGGAAGGAATAACAACACAAAAATCGATAACTGGTGTTACACTTTCGAGGTCTCTGCGAGGCGGCGAGCCCTCTCTTTTTTTTTCCGCGGCCTTGGTCGCCGCTGCCTTGTTACGAGTAGTACTCGACCTAGAGCTCTGCACACCGGCCATGGCAAGGACAGACGAACAAGAAAGACTTATGAGGAGGAAGGTAGAGTAATTTTCGGCTAGGTAGTTCCCCTTTTTATAACCTAGTACTAGCACTAGTACTAAAACCTGCATAGTGGGAACATGTTCAGGTTTGATACGTACTAGGTGTGAGCAGGTTTGCACTTAATTATAGCATGGTAGTACTACTTTGGAATGTGATGGGAACAAGCTAAAGATTAATTGATGGTTTTGGTTTCGAGGCCCGAAACGGCTCCCGATGAGTTTAGTGGAACATAAATTTCAAGTACTAATGCTCAAATGCGGTCGCACAAGTCAGTGATGTAACTGGTCGTACATGTCAGACCAAGCCGATGCGTGTCCCTTCGGTGAGACGCGGGTCCGACCGACTGTCTGTTGGTGCGACCGATCGTAAGTATTATGTGATGGAGACTTCTGGTTGTGGCTTCGGGTGATTATCACGACCAAGCATTCAAAAACTAGTGATAAATCAATTACCTTCTTTTTCCAAATGACCAAGTATTTTCACTGGAATACAATACATATAGATGGAGTGATTGTCAAGGTTGCAAACCGACATGGCATTGCAAGTTCACTGCAGCAGCAACCGAGTAGGTCACTGCATCGCTAGCGAGGAAGGAGGGCAGCTCACCTCGCCTACGATGCATGCCCAGCAACGCCACCGCAGCTGGTCCCGGGATTTGGCTTCTCCTACCGCCCATTTGAATAGTTGCACCGGCTGCTCATGCCATTCCGCAGTCATGCGCGTTCTTTCCTCTGCTGTCGACTCCGTGAATATGATCTCTGCCATTAGCCCCAGCTCGAAATCAACGCGACGCTGCCAGATGCTGACATCCCTCAGCATCTCTCCCCTGAGATCGACTTGCGCCTCCGCCTTGTGCTTCACCAGGCGCAGTTCCTTCGAACTTGGCTCCAATCGATGCGACGCTTCCTCGATCCGATTTGCCCCTGCTGCCCACCACCTGAAACGCAGCCCTGGCATGTCCTCTGGAGCCACCGATCTGTGATTCCAGAGGAATGGATCCCCTCTGAAACACATGTGGGTTTCGCTCAAAGGCGGCAGTGCTACGGGCCGCAGTGAGTGGGCAGCCCGCGGGATTCTGTTATCTAAGGGATTATCCATGGCGAGATGCTCCATGGCGTGATCTGGTGGGCGAGGCGGGGAGGCGAGCGTAGGCGCTGGGAGAGCCCTACGAGGCTAAGATAAAGATAGTACTACTCCATTCCATGCATATTTAAATACAAAGGCCATCAACAGTAACCCAGGCAAAAATTGATCATCCTGCCTGCGTCCTAGTTTATTGGCCCCCTTTTTATTTTGTGCCAATTTTTGACCAAAAATTGAACTAACAAAATGTTAATGCATGTCACCAAAAATTATATCATTGGAATCACATTTGAAAGTAGTTTCTGATGACATTAATTTTTATGACATGCATAAATATTGTGTTACTTAAAATTATGGTAAAAAATTGGCACAAAATACAAAGGAGACCAATGGAAGTAGCAACCCATGATTTAACTATTCGCATGCACGCAGTGGAGTAGTAATGTCTTTCTCAACTACTTCCTCCCTCACGTCCACTCCAATTTGCATGCACTGTATTAATTGGCCATCAATGAAGTGAACGACTTTACACGCGTCAAATTATCACATGGGGGGATCTTCATACAAAAATGCGTCCCACCGTGAACCCGCGTGTGCGTGCGAGGGAATGAGTGCGTGCGTGCACATCTTTGCTTCATGCATGTACTGCCAGTATGCGTGAGAGAGGACGAGTACATTCTTCTGGAACCAGCAGCATGTCACTATGATCAATCCACACAAGGAGGTCGCGACAACGCCTCCACATGTGCCACGTGGCTTCATGGATGCCTTCACATCATTTTAATCATAATATATTAACTAAAAAAGGAAGTACTAGTAAGGTACACGTGCATTGCACGCATGAGATTTGGCAACCAAATTATGAATAAATACCACACTATAGCATGTAAGCTTTGAGTCATATATGCATGATGTAGACGTTCGTTTAATTCTTATAGTTCATCTCATTCAAAATCAATTAGTTTTTATAAAAAAGTTAATCTATTTTATGATTCATGGAATTGTGCGTTGTAAAGCATAAAGTAAAAACAAATAATGGCAATTCAACTAGAAAAAATGTTTGGGCAGTTATGATACGGAAGATTCTAGAACAAAGGAGAAGTACTTGTGTTTTGAGGTTTGTGCATTATGCTTAAGTTCAACCATGGAGTCTTCTAGATTGTACGTGTGGCAGAATCTGGTGGAATGTAGATGATATCCAATGGCCAGTAGTGCTCGAATTTGCCTCTACACCGTCTGATTGGCTTCATTCAACGACCATCTTTCAAATTTATTCGCACTCAATATAGGGGTATAGATATAGACTAGTTTGGCACATCATCTAAAGGCTTTCTACACGCTCATTTTTTGTACAAATGTGCTCCACCGTGCACCCGCGTGTTTGTATGTGGGAACGAGTGCGTGTGTGCACCTCTTCTCTTTCGCACATGTAGTCCGTGTGTGTGAGAGATACTAAGATATGGTGAGGGAAAACGTGTCAATGCAATTTGTGTGAATGAGAGGCCTATATACATACATGTATGTGCATGTGGCCGGGGTGATATACGAGAAGGGAGGGGAGGGGTCGACCGCGCGAGATATCGATAGAGACAGATAGAGGGAAGAGCTCTACGAGCGTACAAGCATTGGGATATGGGGGTGGGGGGCTGGAAGATGGTGCGAGGGGCCAAGTGGAGGGAGACTATGAAGGAGTGCACAAGTACGAGATCGATATTTAAAGAGAGAGGCGAGTGCGCGGTTGCACGCAGTGGCGGAGCCATGAAAAATAAATGAGCTAGGGGGCCAAGCATTGCTAATCCTTTACGGGGAGGGCCAATTCATCAACTTAAACCATTTTACCAGCAATTGATCTACTGATCACATTCATATTAGCCTCAATATATAGTGATGTTAGGGGGGGGGGGGGGCAGGGCCCTTGCTGCCCCCTGTCTTCGCCACTGTGCGCGCGTCTGAGAGATGAAGCGGAAGGCATGGATGATGAGAGGGGACGATGGATATATAATGTGGGTGTATTAGCTATGTAATCCTATATAGAGAGGTATAGATTGATCGATGTGTACGTGGGAAAGAGGGTGAGACCTGACTAGATATATAGAATCTTCCGTTTCATAATTGCCCAAATTTTTTTCTACATGAATTGCCATTATTTGTTATTACTTTATGCTTTACAACGCACAATTCCATGAATCTTAAAATAGATTAGTTTTTTTATAAAAACTAATTGATTTTGAATGAGATGAACTATAAGAATTAAACGAACATCTACATCATGCATATATGACTCAAAGCTTACATGCTATAATGTGGTATTTATTCATAATTTGGTTGCCAAATATCATGCGTGCAATGCACGTGTACCTTACTAGTCTATACCCCTATATAGTGTGCGAATAACTTTGAAAGATGGTCGTTGGATAAAGCCAATCCGACGGTGCAGAGATGGCAAATCCAAGTACTACTGGCCGTTGGATATGATCTGCATTCCACCAGATTTTGCCACATGTACAGTCTAGAAGACTCCATGGTTGAACTTAAGCATAATGCACAAACCTCAAAACACAAGCACTTCTCGTTTGTTCTAGATTCTTCCGTATCATAATTGCCCAAATTTTTTTCTACATGAATTGCCATTATTTGTTTTTACTTTATGCTTTACAACGCACAATTCCATGAATCTTAAAATAGATTAGCTTTTTTATAAAAACTAATTGATTTTGAATGAGATGAACTATAAGAATTAGACGAACATCTACATCATGCATATATGACTCAAAGCTTACATGCTATAATGTGGTATTTATTTATAATTTGGTTGCCAAATCTCATGTGTGCAATGCACGTGTACCTTACTAGTCTAAATGGTGTTTGTGTGTGTGTGTTGTGCATGTTAAACACATTGTACGTAGTATCATACAAGGTTTAGATTCCAAACATCTAGCTAGAGCATACATGTACTATGATTTGAATTCAACATAAAATGGATACATATATTTGAATTTGAGATCGTATGTACATGTAGTTCGTATTTATATAGGAATTTACTACTCCTATATTCATGTCATGTGTTGTGAAGATAATATTTAGATGGTTGTATAACTAACCCGAGTACAATCCCATTCAAACAGGGAAAATGTACTCAAATTTAGTCCATATGCTAGACAACACGAATTATTTTTTTATTGTCGAGGGAAGTGCAAATTGATTTGGTACTGTACACGTTATGTTTGTTGTCCCGTTTTTTTTAGTTTTTTTGTTGTTGTATTTGAATGCATTTCTAGTAATATAGTAAAACGGGACATGGCTCTCTCTAGTGATGAGGTGCGAATTGTATTTTTTTTGTACATGTTAAGCTTGTTCTCCCGAAATTTCAAGCCACGCCTTGTTATGCCGAAATTTCAAGCTAGCATCTCTGTCTATCGTGCTGCGAAACTCCCGCCTCTTCAACCCGCGCCTTGTTACCCCAAAATTTTAAGATATATCTTTGCCTTGTTGTGCTCTGAAAACTCCCTCCATCTCAACCCGCGCCTTGCTATCCCAAAATTACAATGCGCGCGAAAACTCCCACCTCCTGCGAAATCCCGACACGCGAAATGCCCGTGATACCCCTGAACCGAAAGTACCGCCTAGCTCAAATCGGTGGGGGTAATTTCGTAACTTACCCCACATTTCGGACAAGCTCATCCCTAAGCCATGGTTCCCCCCTCCCATCCCATCCGCCCACCCATTCGTACACCGAGGCTGCGAAAACCCGCGAAGCCCCACACCCTCCTCCGTCCGCTACCTAACCGGAGCTTCTTCCCCGACGACGTCGTCCACAGCAACACCTCGACGTCCCTCATCCACTGCACGGGATGAGGATCCGTCGTCGATCTTGTCGTCCCGCCGGTTCAGCCACCCCGTCCTCCACCTCCAAGGAGCTGCCCCGACGTTCCCCTCGTCTTTCTCGCCACCTCCATTCCCACACCGCCGTCTTCACCTGCACCACCAGAAGAGCAGCATCATCACCGATTCCTCGGATGAAGCTGAGGCCTAATCGGCGCCACCAAAGAGGTTGACAGAGGCAAAGGTGTCCTGTCTTTCGATGAGATGGTGATTATCGTTTTGGAGGAGTAGACTTTCGCGATCCGACTATGAACGTGCGAGGACGTCGCGCCTTAGCAATCACTAAACCAACTCCGAGAGGTTATTGACCACACCGGAGCACGATCAACCTGACCACGAAGGTCTATTTCCTGCAAGCAAACGAAGAACAAGCAAGAAACTAAGATTGCAATCTGGATATTGCGAATATAAGATGAAATCTTTATTGATCAAGGTGGGGTTCTGTGACGTCTTGGTCTGGTCGTTGAACGCAAACGAAGTACGTGAAGTTGCAGCTATGGAAACTTTTAATCTAAACAAAACCCAAAGTCTAAACGGTGCCCTAAGGGCTGTATATATGGAGGAAGAGGGGGGGGGGGGAATTCATGGCCCTTGAAGGAGGGGTCCGAAACCAACCCTATCTCTTGTTTCCCCACACATATGGACTCTAAAAACAGCCTATACTCAAGTATTTCGAAATTACATGGGCCTGGTGACGATGACATGTTCCTAGGGTAGGGTCATAGACATGACCGAGACGCCCTACCCAAGGACACTGTTCAAGAGTCAAGGACACTCAAAGTACAACTGAGGATACCGACTGAGATCACCTTGGAGTGCAATCCACTCGACCAGCTATCCCACTCGGACACCCCAATTCCACTTGACAAAGTTAGAGTCATTCGACCATATGAAGAATCACTCGGAGTACAGAAGACCTACAGTCACCCCACGATGGCAACGGTCAGGCATTCACTCCATAGTCATAAAGATCATTAATAGCAGGCGTTACCAGTAACGCCCCTGCCTTAACTCACATTGAACCCTGTGTAACCGAGGGCTGGAGGGGCCAGGCGCACTCTATATAAGCCACCCCCCTCCTCTGGCACAAGGGTTCGCACCCTCTGTAACTCACACACATATTCCAGTCGACCAGCCTCAGGGCATCGAGACGTAGGGCTTTTACCTCCTCCGAGAGGGGCCTGAACTCGTAAACTCGTGTGTACAATCTCACCGTAGCTAGGACCTTGCCTCCTCCTACGTACCCCCTATTCTTACTGTCAGACTTAGTACCACGACAGTTGGCGCTCACCGTGGGGCGGCGTCTTAGCGACTTCCGGTGAGGTTGCAGTTTTTCTGATCTCCATCAACATGGTTTCTGGCGGTGGTTTGGCTTTGGGCCACGAGATCCGTCTCGGCACGCTTGTTTTCGTCGCCGACGACTCCGCCTGGCACCAAGAAGCCCCCCTCAACGTCGAGGCCCTTCCCGTCTGCGGGGCAGCGCATTTCCGTGTGAGTGCCTGCGGCGTCCTCCTGCGGCAGCCGTCGACCCAATATCATTCGGCTCCCATGTCATCCTCTCTCCCCGCTGTACGCCGCCGCAAGCGATCCGGTCAATCGCGGCTCCAGCGGTGGATGAAGCATGCAGTGGCTCGCCAGTCGGCCACCCCTCAAGTCGTGGCAATCGAGCCCGACGAATCTCTCTGCCGACTGGTTCCATGGACACTCTTTCTGAGTGCGGGAGTTGTGACCCTGCAGCGGAAGTCTTCATGGTCAACTCACCTCGCAGCCCGCCTGGGTTTCGTCGCAGTGGCAGTGGTGACGGCGGCGGCGGCCCGTCGCATGGTCACGACGAATATCATCCCCAAGCCCTTACTTTAGAGCAGAGAGAAGAGCTGCATCGTCGCAACATGGAGGCGCTCCATACCCCCATCATTGGGGAAACCTCTGAGGCTCGGGCCTTAGAAGCAGCACGCCTGGCTACCTTGGCTGAGCGCGTGCGTCTGGAGAATCTCCAGCATTCACTCGACGAACGTGCCCGTCGGCAGATCCCCGGATCCAGTCGACGGCCCCGACAATTGTTCCCGCCTGAAACTCAGGTATATCGCACTCCGGTCCAAAATCTTGCAGCTGCAGCACGTATAGCAGAGTCAATTCAGCCATCTCGTTCAGAAGCTGGTAGAGGTTTGCTGCAGATCCGAGCGCTGCTCCGAGCGGCGGGTGAACAAAACTCGGCTGTTTCCCAGTCGCGCAATAGAATCCACAGCAGATCTGTGGTTGCGGACACAGTTCAGTCGGCACACAGTCCAAGATCGCCTCCGCGGCGTGACGATTGTGGTCACCGACAGGATCAGTACCTGGATCGAGGCCACGGACAGTATGATCATCGATATGCCCGTGATGACCACCGTCGAGTGCCTATGCCCCCTCCGAGGGATGGATCGTACGCGCCCCGGCGGTATCATGACAGGCGTCCGTATGGTGATGAGCAGAGAGCTCCAGTCAACCCAAGAGAGCCTGGATTAGATGCGAGATCACTCGTCGTACAAGGCTTGGTCGACAGGGGTAGGGCACACAGAGAAGGACAAGACTGAAACCATCCGAGTGGAAGCAGAGTACATGTTTTTGGGCCCGAATGTTTCAGTAGAGCCATCCGAGCTGCTGAGATCCCTCCCAACCTCAGGTTGGCGACAGGCGTGAGTAAGTTCACCGGTGAGTCAAAGCCTGACACGTGGCTAGAAGATTACCGGGTGGCGGTACAGATTGGTGGAGGCAACGATGATGTTGCCATGAAGCACCTCCCCCTGATGCTTGAAGGTTCAGCCAGAGCTTGGTTCAATCAGTTGGCCCCTGGAAGTATTTTCAGTTGGGAAGAATTAGCCCGAGTGTTTATCAAAACATTCGAGGGCACCTGCAGGCGACCTGCTAGGCTGACTGAATTGCAGCACTGTGTTCAGAAACAGAACAAAACTTTGAGAGACTTCATCCAGAGATGGGCTACCCTTCATCATACTATGGAAAATGTGTCAGAGCACCAGGCAGTCTGCGCCTTCAAAGAGGGCGTTCGATACAGAGAGCTTAACTTGAAATTCGGTCGGTCGGGTGACATGTCCCTGGCCCGAATGATGGAAATAGCCACTCGATACGCTAACGGCGAAGAGGAAGACCGACTCCGCAGTGGCAAGAACAAACCAGTCGCCCAAGACATCGGAGGTGGAAATTCCAGTCGGAAGCACAAGCGCAAGGCTGAACCTGCAGGTCCTGTTGAGGCCGCAGTTTTGAATAAAGTGAAAGATCAGTCGGGAAACAACGTTCTTGATTTACCGTGTCACATACAGACTAAAAAAGATGAAGAGGGTAACTTGATTCTGCCCAAGCATACCACACGACAGTGCCGGCTCCTGATTCAGAGTTTCCGGGAGGGTCAGCCCAGTGAGAAGAAGAAAGAATCTGATAAGCAAGAGGACAAAGAGGAAGATGACGGTTACCCCAATGTCAATGCTACTTTGGTGATTTTTGATGACATCGAGAGCAAAAGTCGACTGAAAGTTATCAATAGAGAAATGAACATGGTTGCTCTGGCAACCACGACATATTTGAAGTGGTCAAAAACTCCCATTACATTCGACCAGTCCGATCACCCAGCGCACGTTGCTACCACCGGGCGGCAAGCGTTGGTGGTCGACCCAGTCGTTGGGGGCACCTGACTGACCAAGGTTCTGATGGATGGTGGCAGTGGCTTGAACATTCTATATGCTGAGACCCTTCGTGGGATGGGCATCCCGATGTCCAAGCTCAGTGAGAGCAACATGCGATTCCACGGAGTCATCCCAGGAAAGAAAGCAGATTCACTCGGTCAGATCACTCTTGATGTGGTTTTCGGTGATTCAAAGAATTACTGCAAGGAAAAGTTGACGTTTGAGGTGGTGGATTTTCACAGTGCCTACCATGCTATTCTGGGCAGACCCGCATATGCTCGTTTCATGGCTCGACCATGTTACGTATACCTCAAGTTGAAGATGCTTAGTCCCATAGGCGTGATCACAGTCACAGGAAATCGGCAAAGAGCAGAAGAGTGCCTCCAAATGGGCTCAAAGATTGCCGACGAACAGATGGCAGCAGTAGAGATGGAAGAATATCGAAAGAATGCAGATCCGAGTGATTTGTTGCAAACCAAGAAGCCTGCTTCAGAATCCGCGTTTCAGTCGGCCGGAGAGACAAAGCCTGTACATATTCACCCGACTGATCCCAATGCTGCTCCGACCCACATCTCAATAACACTCGACAGCAAATAGGAAGAAGCGCTCATCCAGTTCCTCCGTGAGAACTGGGACATCTTCGCATGGAAACCATCTGACATGCCGGGTGTACCCAGGGGACTGGCTGAGCACCGTTTGCGCGTCGACTCAAAAGCAAAACCTGTCAAGGAACATCTTCGTCGGTCCGCCGTGGAGAAGAGGAAGGCGATTGGCGAAGAGGTAGCTCAGCTTCTGGTAGCTGAGTTTATCCGCGAGATATACCACTCCGAGTGGCTCGCCAATGTTGTCATGGTACCCAAGAAAGATGATTCACTTCGTATGTGTATCGATTTCAAGCACATCAATCGGGCCTGCCCAAAAGATCACTTCCCTCTCCCCCGCATCGACCAGATTGTCGACTCAACTGCGGGGTGTGAGCGTTTGTCCTTTTTGGACGCATATTCCGGGTACCATCAGATCCGACTGTATGGACCCGATGAGATAAAAACGGACTTCATCACCCCATTCGGGTGCTTTTGTTATGGCACCATGCCCTTTGGCCTCAAGAATGCTAGTGCCACGTTCATGCGCATGATTCAGAAGTGCCTGTTCACTCAAATCAGTCGGAATGTGGAAGCATACATGGATGATATCGTGGTCAAGTCACGTAAAGGTTTCGACCTGCTGACTGACCTCGCTGAAACATTAGCCAACTTGAGAAGATATGATATCAAGCTCAATCCGTCGAAGTGCACATTCGGAGTCCCAGGCGGAAAATTACTCAGTTTTCTCATTTTTAAACGAGGAATCGATGCAAACCCAGAAAAGATTGGAACAATTCTTCGAATGAAACGCCCTGTGCGTGTGCATGAAGTTCAGAAGCTTACTGGTCGTTTGGCTGCATTGAGTCGATTCATCTCTCGTCTCGGTGAAAAGGCATTACCTCTTTACCGACTGATGAAGAAGTCTGACAAGTTCGAGTGGACTCCCGAAGCCGAAGCAGTGTTTGTAGAGCTCAAAGCCCTGCTTTCCACCCAGCCGGTGCTTGCTGCCCCAGTCAGCAAAGAGCCTCTATTGTTATATATCGCAGCCACTGGACAAGTTGTCAGCACAGTGCTTATAATCGAGCGGGAAGAAGAAGGCAAAGCCCACAAAGTTCAATGCCCTGTATACTATATTTCTGAAGTCTTGACTCCGTCCAAGCAAAGGTATCCGCATTACCAGAAGCTTGTCTATGGGATTTACTTGACCACGAAGAAAGTTGCACATTACTTCGCAGACCACTCGGTTTCAGTCGTCAGCGACGCTCCATTATCAGAAATTCTGAACAATCGGGATGCAACCGGTCGAGTGGCTAAGTGGGCAATTGAACTCCTTCCTTTAGATATCAAGTTTGAGGCAAAGAAAGCAATCAAGTCTCAGGCAATAGCAGATTTCATCGCCGAGTGGATTGAACAACAACAATCGACTCAGGTTCAATCGGATCATTGGACTATGTTTTTTGATGGGTCCAAGCTGTTGAACGGTTCTGGTGCTGGAGTGGTCCTGGTATCCCCGAGAGGTGACAAGCTCAGTTATGTCCTTCAGATTCACTTTGACTCCTCAAATAATGAAGCTGAGTATGAGGCGCTTCTATATGGGTTGCGTATGGCCATCTCACTCGGCGTCCGTCGCCTGATGGTATACGGCGACTCAGATTTGGTGGTCAATCAAGTAATGAAGGAGTGGGACACCAGGAACCCTGCCATGACTGGTTACAGCAATGCACTAAGAAAGTTAGAGAAGAAGTTTGAAGGGTTGGAGCTACACCACATACCCCGACTCAAGAATCAAGCGGCCGATGATCTGGCGAAGATAGGTTCCACTCGGAAACCCATTCCCAGTAATGTGTTCTTGGAGCATCTTCACACCCCGTCAGTTCAAGAAGACCCCTTTACGGAGGAACCCCCACAACCGATAAGTTCAACCAATCCGACTGAGACTAAAGTCCCAGCTGTAGTCGACTTGATCATGGAGGTTTTAGTGATCACTCCCGACTGGACGGTGCCTTATGTCGCATATCTGCTCAGGCAGGAGCTCCCACAGGATGAAGATGAGGCCCGCCAGATCGTCCGCAGATCCAAAGCATTCACAGTGATAAGTGGACTGCTCTACAGAGAAAGTGTTACCGGAGTAGCTCAGCGTTGCATTTCCCCAGAAGAAGGCCGACTGATCTTAAATGAGATTCACTCGGGGACCTGTGGTCACCACACGTCCTCTCAGACCATCATGGCCAAAGCATACCGAGCGGGGTTTTACTGGCCGCGTGCGAATGAGATGGCTAAAGATATAGTCGACAAGTGCGAAGGCTGCCAATTTTACTCAAACATGTCTCACAAGCCTGCATCTGCCTTGAAGACTATTCCACTCGTCTGGCCATTTGCAGTTTGGGGGTTGGACATGGTCGGACCTTTCAAGACTGGCAGAAGCGGTTTCACTCATTTGCTTGTAGCAGTCGACAAGTTCACCAAATGGATCGAGGCCAAGCCTATCAACAATCTTGACTCAAGCGCTGCCATTAGTTTCATCAGAGAGCTGATATTCCGATATGGGGTCCCTCACAGCATTATCACAGATAATGGCTCCAACTTTGATTCTGATGAGTTCTGGGCATTCTACGCTTCCCAAGGCACTCGGGTCGACTACGCATCCGTTGCGCACCCGCAGTCGAATGGACAGGCAGAAAGAGCGAATGGCTTGATCCTGCAAGGGCTGAAACCCCGATTGATGCGTGACCTCAAGCACGCAGCTGGAGCTTAGGTGACTGAGTTGCCATCTGTCCTATGGGGATTGAGAACGACTCCCAATAGGTCGACTGATCGAACCCCTTTCTTCATGGTATATGGTGCAGAAGCCGTGCTTCCAAGTGATTTGTTGCACAATGCACCCCGAGTAGAACTTTTCTCAGAGGCTGAAGCAGAACAGGCACGCCAGGATGCAGTTGATCTCCTAGAGGAGGAACAAGAGATGGCTCTGATCCGGTCGACCATTTATCAACAAGACCTGCGTCGATTCCATGCCCGGAATGTCAGAGGCCGAGCATTTCAGGAAGGAGACCTTGTGCTTCGAGTGCACCAGAAACGGCCTCACAAGCTCGCTCCGGCCTGGGAAGGGCCCTTCATCATCACCAAGGTGCTCCACAATGGGGCTTATCACCTTTACAACGTAGCCAAGAAAGAAGACGAGGCACACTCGTGGAATGCGGATTTGCTCCGCCGCTTTTATACCTAAACACTCGGATCAGCGAGTTGTAATAAGAATCCTTCAGTTTGCTTATCAAAGACATGATTTTTGCAGTATCTTAATGATTGTTTTCACATAAGCGGGTGTGTTCAAATCCCCCAGTGGGTGGCTTAGCCGCGAACCCGATTCGCCTAAGTTTCAAAAAATACTCCGAGTGAAGAGCAACCCTCTCACTCGGGGGCTTAGCCGCGAACCCGATTCGCCTAAGTTTCAAAAAAATACTCCGAGTGAAGAGCAACCCTCTCACTCGGGGGCTTAGCAGCGAACACGATTCGCCTAAGTTTCAAAAACATACTCCGAGTGAGGAGCAATCCTCCCACTCGGGGACTTAGCTGCGATCCCGTACTCGCCTAAGTTTCAAAAATACTCCGAGTGAAGAGCAACCCTCTCACTCGGGGGCTTAGCCGCGAACCCGATTCGCCTAAGTTTCAAAAACATACTCCGAGTGAGGAGCAATCCTCCCACTCGGGGACTTAGCTGCGATCCCGTACTCGCCTAAGTTTCTAAAATGCTCCGAGTGAAGAGCAACCCTTTCACTCGGGGGCTTAGCCGCGAACCCGATTCGCCTAAGTTTCAAAAACACTCCGAGTGAAGAGCAACCCTCTCACTTGGGGGCTTAGCCGCGAATCCGACTCGCCTAAGTTTCAAAAACATACTCCGAGTGAGGAGCAATCCTCCCACTCGGGGACTTAGCTGTGATCCCGTATTCGCCTAAGTTTCAAAAACATACTCCGAGTGAGGAGCAATCCTCCCTCTCGAGAGCTTAGCCGCGCCCCGATTCACCTAAGTTTCAAACACATACTCCGAGTGAAGAGCAACCCTCTCACTCGGGGGCTTAGCTGTGATGTCGTACTCGCCTAAGTTTCAAAAACATACTCCGAGTGAAGAGCAACCCTCTCACTCGGGGGCTTAGCCGCGAACCCGATTCGCCTAAGTTTTAAAAACATACTCCGAGTGAAGAGCAGTCCTCCCACTCGGGGACTTAGCTGCGAGCCCGACTCGCCTAAGTTTCAAAAATACTTCGAGTGAAGAGCATCCCTCCCACTCGGAAGCTTGGCTGCGCACTCTGAGCTGCGTCACAAGAACAGCGCATGATTGCACTCTGAGCTGCACCACAAGTACAACGTCCCGTTTCACCCTGAGCTGTGCAAGTACAACGTCTACTCCAAGTGGAGAGCAATCCTCTTGCTCGGAGACTCCGCTGCGATCCTAGATTCGCGTGAGTCAAAAAATTCGAAAGCAATACAGACAAAGCAACTGCATCCAAATAAAAGCAACTAAGTTCGGATAAATCCACGAAGGTTCGGAAGTACTCGGGCGTCAAGCCCGAAAGAGTTTAACGATTACAGAATCACTCGGCATTCCGAGGCAAAAGAGGGTAAAGTTATCAAGTTTTTCACTCGGCAGGAGGAGGACTTGCTGGCTTGACGAAACTGTCCAGATCGATGCCGTCTGCAATGCGAGTGGCTGCGTCGATGAAGGTCTCCATGAAGGATTGGAATTGAAGCTTCTTGGTGTTGGTGACCAGCTTCTCTTCTTTGACTTCCTTGCAATGAACGCGGATGAGTGACAAAGCCACATCAGCACCACAGCGGGCAGCTGACTTCTTCCACGCCTGCACTCGGTCCGGGATGCTGTTGAGTCGAGTCATCAATGACTCAAGGTCATTCAGGAGCACATCCTCTGGCTATAACTCCTTGTCGATCCAGGACAACGCGACCTTCAGTCGAGCAATGTAATCCAAGACACTGGCAAGGCGAGATTCCAATCGGAGCACGTTCATTGCAGCTTCGTCCTTGACAGGAGAGTTGATAGGCTCCAGGCCTGTCTCGATCCGCCCAGTTTCTTCCTCGAAGTTCTGACAGAATTCTGCACACACGAAAGGTGTTAAAGTGACAGTAATATAATGGAAAAGTTCTCTGCAGTCAGTCGGAAAGTACCTTCAAGCATGAGGAACATCTTCTTGGCAAGACCTCCCAGATAAGTTTCCAGTTCATCTCTCTTCCGAGTGAGAACATCAACCTTGTCTGCCAAAGCCATCTTCTCCTCCTTCAGCTACACGACTTCCTTCTTCGCTTCATCAACAGTGGTTTTCAAGTTGGCGTTCTCTTCCTCCAACTTTCCGACTGAAGCCAGCTTCTTGTCGGCAAGTTCAGTCTTCTCCCGCGCCGTCTTCTGCGCCGCTGCAAGGTCAAGATCCTTCCGCTCCAGAGCCTGCTTCATTTTGTCTAAAGAAATAACATTCCTCAGACGAGCTTGGAGTTGACTGTTTTCACTACGGACATCTGCTTGAGTGAAGTCACTCGGTTCAAAGAAAGGAAAGGAAAATATGACAAGGCAAGTAGTCAGTGAGTTGTTACCTCCCACGGCGACTGCTTCACCGTGAGCCTTCTTCAGGTTCTCCTTGGCTAACTCCAGATCGAGGTTGAGTTGAATCTGTTTCCTCTCCAAATCAGCAAACTTAGATCCAAGCTCACAGGATTTCTGCAATCAATAAACAAGACATGTCAGTCGACAGAAACAAGGATCGGTCACTTCCGGGTGAAATGATGCAAGATCGGATTATTATGACAAAAAGAGTTCTAAGACTACTGCCGAATCAAACATTCAACAGTAGTCTCGGGGACTACACCCAGTGGGTGCACTTGGCGTGCCCCCACTGGTTCGATTTCCCACTCGGCATGGTCTGCCCAGTGCGAGTGGAAGGAATAAAAAAAAACCAGAGATTGGAAAGTTTTAAGACCACCGCCGACTGCCAGCAGTCAACAGTGGTCTCGGGGACTACACCCAGTGGGTGCACTCAGCGTGCCCCCACTGGACGAAAACTTCACTCGACACGACCTGTCTAACCCGAGTGAAAAGAGCTACACACAGCTACATGACGCACCCAGTGGGTGTAAAGATGCAAGAAACAGATCGACATCTTATGAATAATAAAGCAGCAGTTTTCAAGTAGCATATCCTAACAGGGCAAAGATCAAACCGAAAGCCGATCGGAAATCAACTTACAGTCCCACTTACTCGGACGTTGGTTTGAAGGGCAGAGCTGGCATCATAGGCAGCCTTGCTGGTTTCGTACACCACCTTCATTCGGTCCATCATTAAGCCTGCTTGGATCATGGCTTCCTTGGCAGCGCCTACTTGGTCCTCCGGGACGTGGTGGGCAACAAATGGAGGGGTTAGTGGAACAGACAAGGTAGCCGGAGGAGCTGAAGCTTGAACTTGCACATTTGGAGCAGGGACTTGGGCAGTCGACGCCGAAGGCTGGTCAGTCGACAAAGGATCAGCAAAAGAAACAGAAGTCCGAACAGGATCACCAAGTTGTGGAATGACTGGTTCTGATGTCGATGTCGAGTGAGACACTTTGCTGGTAGGCACCTTCTTGCTCAGAGTCCTGCTCTTCCTCCCGGTGTTCCTTTGTGGCGCTTCTTCATCATCGTCATCATCTGGAAGCTGAATAACATTTGTTGGCACTGCAAAACACTCGGCCATAAGAGTTCGGTCGACCGTCGGAACAGTTGGCAAAGTAAGAGAAGGGTTGTGGAGCTGTACCTGCCCGAGAACTGGCCATGTCTGCAGTTTCCGCGTTGTCCTGCTCCTTGTCAATATCCATGGACGTCCCAAAAGTAGCAGTGCTGAAAGTTCCCAATTTCACTCGGTCAAACAAGAAGAGAAGTTCCCGATCAAAACGAAAACAGAAAGAAGAAATACTCACGCTGAGGCGACAGGCACAACCACCTTGATCCTAGGCAGGGCCTTCCGAGGTTTGGACGCGGCAATTTTGGCCTGCTTGGGAGCCTTTTCTGATGGCTCGGGTGTGGACGTCCGAGTGCGCTTCGAGACTTGTGTACTCGGATCATGCGATTGCTTGGAGCGCCGCTCAGAGTGGGGCGGCGAGTCGACTTCCTCGCTGCTACTAGAGTCTTCGCTGTCCTCTTCGCTTTCATCCTCAGATTGCCAGTCAGCACTTCCGCTGTCACTTTCCACTCCCTCATGGTACTGCTCTCCGTTTGGCATCGAGTACATCTTGGTATAAATCTGCACGGCAAAAATTAACAAGTATCAGTCGGATTCAAGAGCAAGTTGCAGATTGAAAACACTCGGTATACTGAGTCCGACCTCTTCTGGCTCGTTGTCGGCGTCGAATGGCAGAATCCTCCTGGATCCCCTGGGGTTATCCTTGTTTGTAGTGATGCTCCGCAGCGACTAAGCCACTGTCTCCTCGAAAACCTCCTCTGGGTGGACCCGTGCGGTGTCTGCGGGGCCCGAATACATCCACATCGGATGATCACGGGCCTGAAGAGGCTGAATGTATCGACTGAGGAACACCTCCAACAGATCCATGCCAGTCACACCCTCCCGGACTAAGTTAACGATTGCGTCGACTAAAAGGGACACCTCGCCTTTCTCTTCTGGGTTCACAACCAGTGAAGAAGGTTGGCGGAGTCTCTCCATAGTGAAAGGGGGAAGGCCGGTCGACTGACCAGGAGTCGGGATGTCTTTGCAGTAGAACCAGGTCGACTGCCATCCTCTAACTGACTCGGTAAAGGTCATGGGAGGAAAAGTACTCCGACCTCTGATTTGAATCCCTAACCCCCCGCACATTTGGACCACGTGCGTCTTTTTATCAGTCGGGTTAGCCTTTTTCACCTACTGAGAACGGCAAGTAAAGATATGTTTGAATAGGCCCCAATGCGGCTAGAAACCAAGGAAGTTCTCGCACATGGAGACAAATGCGGCGAGATATGAGATTGTGTTGGGTGGAAAGAGATGGATCTTAGCGCCAAAGAAGTTCAGAAAACCCCGGAAGAACAGATGCGGTGGCAGAGAGAAACCCCGATCGACGTGGGTGGTGAGGAGGACACACTCACCCTCGCGTGGCTGGGGCTCGGATTCATTCCCCGGCAACCTCCAGGACCCGTGAACAATCAAGCCGTCATTGGCAAGATTCTCCAAGTCCTCCCTCACAACAGTGGAGCGGATCCAGTCCCCCTGGATCCAACTAGGCGGCAGACCGGACCGCGACGACGACCCCCGAGCCGTCTTCTTGCCCTTTGCCGCCGCCATCTTCTTCGCGCGCTCCAGGGCCGCGGTCTTCTCCTTCACCATGGCGACGGAGCTCGAGAGGAACCAGCGAAGGCGTAAGACGCAGGAAGCAGTGAGGTGGAGAAATGGAGAGAAAGGGGAATGAATGAGGAGCACTGTTCGTTGCTTTGGCCCCGACGCTTTTATGGGGACGCTTCCGAGTGACTGACCCGTGGGCCCGAGAGATCCTGTCGCATCCCGCAACAGATGCTCGCTTGATACGTGGCAAAAAAGGTGGCACAGAAATCGAGGCGCCCCTGCCTACCCGTCCCGCTTACTGCGCCACGCTCCGTCCCGCGCGCTTCTCCAAAATTTCGAATCCCGTGAGATCCGAGAACTACAGGGCAATCAATCACACCAAAGATTTTGCGCTCTGATTCACTCGAAGATTTCCAGCATAATTCACTCGACGATCTCAGGAGCCAGAATTGATCAAGGCGACTGATGCAGAGTTAAAGTTTCAATGTGTTACCCAGGCTTTGGTGAAACACCTCCGAAGCATAAGATCGAGTCGGAACCAACTTCAACCCTTCTTCACTCGGACCTCAATCCATTCGGGGGACTCAAAGTACAACTGAGGATACCGACTGAGATCACCTTGGAGTGCAATCCACTCGACCAGCTATCCCACTCGGACACCCCAATTCCACTCGACAATGTTAGAGTCACTCGACCATACGAAGAATCACTCGGAGTACAGAAGACCTACAGTCACCCCAGGATGGCAACGGTCAGGCATTCACTCCGTAGTCATAAAGATCATTGATAGCAGGCGTTACCAGTAACGCCCCTGCCTTAACTCACATTGAACCCTGTGTAACCGAGGGCTGGAGGGGCCTGGCGCACTCTATACAAGCCACCCCCCTCCTCTGGCACAAGGGTTCGCACCCTGTGTAACTCACACACATATTCCAGTCGACCAGCCTCAGGGCATCGAGACGTAGGGCTTTTACCTCCTCCGAGAGGGGCCTGAACCCGTAAACTCGCATGTACAATCTCACCGTAGCTAGGACCTTGCCTCCTCCTACATACCCCCTATTCTTACTGTCAGACTTAGTACCACGACACCTGGCCCAATAATAAGGTGGCGCAGCACCTATAATAGCCTCTGGACGAAATTTATGAAGTGGCATCTTGTATATTTCGTCCAAGGCTTCATGCACTCATTATGGTGGCTTCAAAGTCCTGAAATCATCACTTGTAACTCTGTTCTTATTCCCCTTGCGCATGCCATCATCTCCATGCTTGAACTTGCTCCAAGGTTCCTCTTTCTTGTCCAAGTTAGGCCCTTCATTTGTAAGCAAAACTAATGTATCCAATTTAGGCAGCATCATATTCTCATGAACATTAGAATCATTACCAAGAAACGAAAATACCTGATAATTTAATTGGCGTGCGCAAGCTCTAGTAATTGGTCCAGTATGTATAGCAGCAGGGGCTGTGGGTGTAACAATGGTATTGATGTCCTCATCATCCTCCCCTTCTTGAAATGAAGTTGTCCTCGACGGAAGCTCATCTTCCTCAGCCAAATAAGGCTTCAAATCTGCAATGTTAAAAGTGGGACTAACCCCAAAATCTGCAGGCAGCTCAAGTTTATATGCATTATCATTTATTTTCCCTAACACCTTAAAAGGACCATCAGCACGTGGCATTAGCTTTGATTTATGCAAATCAGGAAATCTATCCTTACGCAAATGTAACCAAACAAAATCTCTAGGTGCAAACACAACATGTTTTCTACCCTTATCTCTAGCAAGTTTATATTTAGCATTCATACGCTCGATGTTCTCCTTAGTTAACTCATGAATTTTTAAGATCAATTCAGCACGTTGTTTAGCATCAAAATTAACCTTCTCCGAAGATGGAAGAGGCAACAAATCAATAGGTGCACGAGGTAGGAAACCATATATAATTTTAAAAGGGCACATCTTAGTAGTAGAATGCAACGAACAATTATAAGCAAATTCAATATGAGGCAAGCATTCTTCCCACATTTTCTTGTTATTCTTCAAAACAACCCTAAGCATAGTAGACAATGTTCTATTGACTACTTCAGTTTGTCCATCAGTTTGGGGGTGACAAGTAGTACTAAAAAGCAGTTTAGTCCCCAACTTAGCCCATAAACATCTCCAAAAGTAGCTAAGCAATTTGGTATCACGATCTAAAACAATAGTATTTGGCACACCATGCAAGCGAATAATTTCACGAAAGAACAAATCAGCTACATTAGCAGCATCATCGCTTTTATGACATGGTATAAAGTGTGCCATTTTCGAGAACCTATCCACGACAACAAATATGCTATCCCTCCCCTTCTTTGTTCGAGGTAAACCCAAAACAAAGTCCATAGATATATCCTCCCATGGAACACTAGGTACAGGCAAAGGCATATATAAACCATGAGGATTGAGTTGTGACTTAGCTTTTTGACATGTAGTGCAGCGAGCAACAAAGCGCTCAACATCCCGTCTCATCTTTGGCCAAAAGAAATGTGTAGCAAGTACATCCTCCGTCTTCTTCACGCCAAAGTGTCCCATTAATCCTCCTCCATGCGCCTCCTGCAACATCAAAAGACGAACGGAGCTAGCTGGAATGCATAGCTTGTTAGCACGAAAAACAAATCCATCGTTAACGACGAACTTGTTCCATGTTCTTTCTTCTTTACAATTCTGCAATACATCTTTAAATTCAGGATCATGCACATATTGATCTTTGATGGTCTCCAAACCGAATATTTTAAAGTCAATTTGTGAAAGCATAGTATAACGACGAGACAATGCATCAGCAATAACATTTTCTTTACCCTTCTTGTGTTTAATGACATAAGGGAAAGTCTCAATGAATTCAACCCATTTAGCATGTCTATGGTTCAGTTTTGCTTGACTTTTAATGTGTTTCAAAGATTCATGATCAGAATGTATAACAAATTCTTTGTGCCATAAATACTGTTGCCATGTTTCTAAGGTTCAAACAAGAGCATATAATTCTTTATCATAAGTAGAATAGTTCAGACTAGGCCCACTCAATTTTTCAGAAAAGTATGCAACAGGTTTGCCATCTTGTAATAACACACCTCCTAATCCAATTCCACAAGCATCACATTCAAGCTCAAAAGTCTTATTAAAATCAGGAAGTTGGAGTAAAGAAGCATGTGTCAACTTATCTTTCAATACCGTGAAGGCTTCTTCCTGTGCGGTACCCCAAACAAAAGGCACATCCTTCTTTGTAAGCTCATTGAGAGGTGCAGCAATGGTGCTAAAATCTCTCACAAAATGCCTATATAAACCAGCGAGGCCAAGGAAACTCCTCACTTGTGTGACCGTTTTGGGCTGCGGCCAACTCTCAATAGCTTCAATCTTGGCTTTATCAATTTCAATTCCCTGTGGAGTAACAACACAGCCAAGAAAAGATACTCGGTCGGTGCAAAAGGTGCACTTCCCAAGGTTACCAAACAAACATGCATCACGTAGAGCAATAAATACAGCACGTAAATGTTCCTCCAAAGATCTGCTATAAATCAATATATCATCAAAGTAAACTACCACAAATCGTCCAATAAAAGCACGTAAAACTTCGTTCATTAATCTCATGAAAGTACTAGGTGCATTAGTTAACCCAAAAGGCATGACTAACCACTCATATAAACCAAACTTAGTTTTAAATGCTGTTTTCCATTCATCTCCCAATTTCATACGAATTTGATGGTATCCACTATGCAAATCAACTTTGGAGAATATTGTCGAGCCACTCAATTCATCAAGCATATCATCTAGCCTAGGAATAGGATGACGATAGCGAATAGTAATATTATTAATGCCTCTACAATCAACACACATACGCGATGTACCATCCTTTTTTGGCACTAGTATAATAGGAACAGCACAAGGACTAAGAGATTCGCATATATAACCTTTGTCGAGCAGCTCCTATACTTGATGCATAATCTCCTTCGTCTCCTCTGGATTGGCATGGTATGGCGCACGGTTTGGCAGCGAAGCACCGGGAATTAAGTCAATCTGATGCTCAATCCCATGAATAGGTGGTAATCCCAGTGGCACGTCTTGTGGAAAGACATCAGCGAACTCCTGCAAAAATTTTAGTGACAGCAGGAGGCAAAGAGGAAGACACGTCCTTGAATGAAAATAATGCCTCTTTGCACACAAAAGCATAGCAAACAGATTTGCTGAAATCTAGCTCATCAATATCAGATTTGGTGGCAAGTAAACATGCACTTTTCAATTTAACTTCAGAAGCAACACTAGATGGTTTATTATTAGGCTTCATTTGTTGCTCAAATTCTTTTGCCACAATCTGATTTTCACTCTTATTTTTCTCCTGTTTTGCGTTACTAGCTCTATTAATATCATCTTTCAAAATAGAATCAGGAGTCATAGGAAGCAAAGTAATATGTTTATCCTTATGAATAAGAATATACTGATTGTTTCTACCATGGTGTACAGAATTTTTATCAAATTGCCATGGTCTACCAAGTAATAATGAACATGCTTACATGGGTACCACATCACAATCAACATAATCAGCATATGTAGAGATACTAAAATGCACACGAACAATACGTGTTACCTTAACCTTGCCGCTGTTATTGAACCATTGGATATAGTAAGGATGTGGATGTGGTCTTGTGGTGAGAGATAGCTTCTCCACCATCTCCATGCTAGCCAAGTTGTTGCAGCTCCCTCCATCTATGATGACGCGAACAGAACGTTCCTTCACAACTCCCTTTGTATGGAACAAATTATGTCTCTGATTTTGCTCAACTTGTGTGACCTGCACACTCAAAACACGTTGAGCCACTAAACATTCATACCTGTCAGCGTCTTCAGGAGCCATGTATTGCATCTCATGATCAGAATCATCTCCATTGTGTTCTTCACTTGTAATAAGAGCCAAAGTCTCCTCATCATAGTCACTAGAGGACTCATACCCACCATCCTCAGTAGCAATCATAACACGCGGAGATTGGCATTCTCTCGCATAATGATCTCTACCCTTACAACGACGACAAATAATATCATGAGTGTGCCCTGTTGATGCCATAGATGACGAAGAGCTCTAGGCAGGCCAAGAAGGTGTACTCCTGGCAGATGGTGGTGGTGGTGCCTGTTTTCTTGTATCTCGGTTGGAATTAGTGGCTGAAGTCAGTGGTGCTGCAGTAGGACGTGTGGGATTAGAGGATGCACGCGGTGTCCATGATGAAGATCGACCTGTAGAAAAATTAGTTCACGCCAATGCCTGTCGATCCTGCACTTCACGTTCAGCTTTGCAAGCAAGATGGAATAAACGAGTGATATTATTATACTCCTTATACTCTAGAATGGTCTGAATCTCTTTATTTAATCCACCCATAAAACGTGCAAGCATAGCTTCATTATCCTCAACAATACCACATCTAATCATGCCAGTTTGTAATTCCTGATAATATTCTTCTACAGAATTTTTTCCTTGTCTTAAACGCTGCAATTTTTTAAGTAATTCACGTTGATAATATGGTGGAACCCAACGAGTACGCATAGCAGTTTTCAAAGCAGCCCAAGTAGCTGGAATAGGATATAATCTACAATGTTCGGACCACCATACACATGCAAAACTAGTGAAAGCACAAACAGCAGCAGCAACCCGTCTCTCCTCGGGATATTGTAAACATGTAAAACGTTGTTCAGTTTCTAACTCCCAAGTAAGATATATATCAGGAACATATCTACCCTCAAATGGTGGAATATTCAATTTCAGTTTAGGAATATGGTCATGATCTCGTACCTGAGGTGGTGCTGCAGCCCTACCATTGCGATAATATGCATGAGGTCGACCTGCTGGTGGTGGTGCTGGTGGTTGCACGTAGTTCTGATTTTGATCAACCTCATCCTCGTAATACTCCTCCACCTCTGCAGTAGCAGTAGGAGCAACAGAAGCATCAACAGTAGGTACAACGGCACTAGAAGTTTGACCAGGCTCAAGGGGAACGCGCAGTGCTCGTCCCACTTGATTTGGAAGGCGATGTTGGTGTTGTTGTTGCTGTAGAGGTGCGACAGGTGCAGCGGGGGTGGTTGTGGAAGACGCGCGAGAAATTCATTAAACTTGTTATGGAGCTTTGTTTCGAACGCCTTCTCAATGCCATCTATCTTCTCCATGGCCTCTTCAAATCTGTTTACCACATCTTCCACCTGTCCACTCATCATTTGCTGAAACTTATCATGTAACTCTTTGTTCGTCATGTTCTCCCAGTCAGTCTTGTCTGCTTGTGATCCTGCCATGGTGAGCAGAAATAGAAACACACAAGAATATGATCCTACAGACTACTAGGAAGTGGTGTTGGTGTGTCACAATTCCGTCAAATGAATCTCAAATTCTTACCAGTTCTTACCAAGCAGCAGATGGTGATCGGCAACCGTTGTAGTCAAAACTCTAAAAAGCTTGGATAGAGCGATTGCCAGGTGGTGTCAAACGCACGATGTAGATGCATGTGGAGCTGGGAAGGCTTAATATATGGTAGCAAAAAGGGTCAGCAATAATCAATTCAGAGATGCAACGTTGAATAAACTCTCAATGACGGTACTGTGCTGGTCCTAGGCTAGACCGTACTAGAGACGCGAGCCTAGAACACTAACAAAAACACGATGCTGCCCGTAAACAAAGGAGGAGCACACTCTGAATTTTTTTTTCACTTTTTTTCCTCTTTTTTTTTGCTTCGCAATAATTTTTTTTCGAAAAAGTCTACAAATGGTCTCAAAACTGCCTAGCCAGAATTTTCCAGACTTAGTTTTTTTTTAAAACTGGAACTATTTTTCTACTGTGGGTAGCACGCAAGTTGGGGAGTCCGACTTGGTCATGACTCGGAGTATGGCATGATCTGGAAATTGAAAACAAAGGAACAAATACTGGACTCGGACTAGGACTGATGGAGGAGATGAATCTGGTGGAAACTTGGACTGGTGGCAGATATATGTAGGGCGGTGGAACATGGACTGGTGGCGAATCTGTGACGGAGGTGGACTCGGATTAGCGTGATGGCGGTGGATATGTGGTATATAGCAGCGGTGATGACGATGGTGGTATATGGCAGCGGTGATGACGATGGTGTGGCGGCGGCGTGACAACTTGTGAACAGAACTCGAAACTCTAAAGGACTAGACGCTAAGACCAGCAACTCGACACGACGATGCAACCGAAAATTCAACAAAGCAAAAACCCTAAGAAGATTATGCAACGGCTCAGATTGGTTCGGATATGATGAACTAACCCTAATTTTTTTTGGCTTTTTCGTGGACTGTTGGTATGAAGAACAGACTCGATCTAAACTATGAAAAACTGTAAAATCTCACCGAGCAACCAGGATATCTGATACCACTTGACAGAGGCAAAGGTGTCCCTTCTTTCGATGAGATGGTGATTATCATTTCGAAGGAGTAGACTTTCACGATCCGACTACGAACATGCGAGGACGTCGCGCCTTAGCAATCGCTAAACCAACTCCGAGAGGTTATTGACCACACCGGCGCATGATCAACCGGACCACGAAGGTCTATTTCCTGCAAGCAAATGAAGAACAAGCAAGAAACTAAGATTGCAATCTGGTTATTGCGAATATAAGATGAAAGCTTTATTGATCAAGGTGGGGTTCTGTGACGTCTTGGTCTGGTCGTTGAACACAAACGAAGTACGCGAAGTTGCATCTATGGCAAACTTTTAATCTAAACAAAACCCAAAGTCTAAACGGTGCCCTAAGGGCTGTATATATTGAGGAAGAGGGGGGGGGGGGGGGTTTCGTGGCCATTGAAGGAGGGGTCCGAAACCAACCGTATCTCTTGTTTCCCCACACATCCGGACTCTAAAAATAGCCTATACTCAAGTATTTTAAAATTACATGGGCCTGGCCCAATAATAAGGTGACGTAGCACCTATAATAGCCTCTGGACGAAATTTATGAAGTGGCATCTTGTATATTTTGTCCAAGGCTTCATGCACTCATTATGGTGGCTTCAAAGTCCTGTAATCATCACTTGTAACTCCGTTCTTGTTCCCCTTGCGCATGCCATCATCTCCATGCTTGAACTTGCTCCAAGGTTCCTCTTTCTTGTCCAGGCTAGGCCCTTCATTTGTAAGCAAAACAAATGTATCCAATTTAGGCAGCATCATATTCTCATGAACATTAGAATCATTACCAAGAAACGAAAGTACCTGATAATTTAATTGGCGTGCGCGAGCTCTAGTAATTGGTCCAGTATGTTTAGCAGCAGGGGTTGTGGGTGTAACAATGGTATTGATGTCCTCATCAGAGGTTCTACACTAATCGCCGCATTTTCTTCTTGATTCGATCTCACGGTGCTGTCGGCTCTCGGTCCCGAGCCGACATGGCGCGGCTCCATCCACGACGGCGTTGCCAGCCACTTCCTCCACGACGTCGCTCCCTCGGCGGCAGCGTCCACATCAGTAGGAGCTGCTGCTGCTTTGGCTCTTGCTCGCGCTGCTGCTTTGCTCTTGCTCTCGGTCCCCTACCTGATCTGCTCTTGCTCTTGCTGCTGCTCTCGCTCTTGCTCTTGCTTGCGCTGCTGCTTTTTAAAAAAAAAATTGTTGCGGAGCAAAAAAAAAAGTGGAAAAAAAAGTGATACAAAAAAAGAAAAAAAAATTAGAGTGCGCTCCTCCCTTGTTTACGTGCAGCGCCGTGTTTTTGTTAGTGTTCTAGGCTCGCGTCTGTAGCAAGGTCTAACCTAGGACCAGCACAGTACCGTCATTGAGCGTTTATTCAATATTGCATCTCTGAATTGATTATTGCTGACCCTTTTTGCTACCATATCATAAGCCTTCCCAGCTCCACATACATCTACATCGTGCGGTTGACACCACCTGGCAATCGCTCTGTCCAAGCTTTGTGAGTTTTGACTACAAAGGTTGCCGATCACCACCTGCTGCTGGGTAAGAACTGGAAAGAATTTGAGATTTGCTTGACGGATTTGTGACACCACACCACCACCACTTTCTAGTAGTCTGTAGGATCATATTCTTGTGTGTTTCTATTGCTGTTAACCATGGCAGGATCACAAGCCAACGAGACTGACTGGGAGAACATGACGAACAAAGAGTTACATGATAAGTTTCAGCAAATGATGAGTGGACAGGTGGAAGATGTGCTAAACAGATTTGAAGAGGCCATGGAGAAGATAGATGGCATTGAGAAGGCATTCGAAACAAAGCTCGATAACAAGTTTAAAGAATTGCTCACGCGTCTTCCACAACCACCGCCCGCTGCACCTATCGCACCTCTACAGCAACAACAACACCAATATCGCCTTCCAAATCAAGTGGGACGAGCACTGCGCGTTCCCCTTGAGCCTAGTCAAACTTCTAGTGTCGCTGTACCTACTATTGATGCTTCTGTTGCTCCTGCTGCTACTGCAGAGGTGGAGGACTATTACGAGGATGAGGTTGATCAAAATCAGAACTACGTGCAACCACCAGCACCACCACCAGCAGGTCGACCTCATGCATATTATCGCAATGGTAGGGGTGCAGCACCACCTCAGGTACGAGATCATGACCATATTCCTAAACTGAAATTGAATATTCCACCATTTGAGGGTAGATATGTTCCTGATATATATCTTACTTGGGAGTTAGAAACTGAACAACGTTTTACATGTTTACAATATCCCGAGGAGAGACGGGTTGCTGCTGCTGTTTGTGCTTTCACTAGTTTTGCATGTGTATGGTGGTCCGAACATTGTAGATTATATCCTATTCCAGCTACTTGGGCTGCTTTGAAAACTGCTATGCGTACTCGTTGGGTTCCACCATATTATCAACGTGAATTACTTAAAAAATTGCAGCGTTTAAGACAATAAAAAATTCTGTAGAAGAATATTATCAGGAATTACAAACTGGCATGATTAGATGTGGTATTGTTGAGGATAATGAAGCTATGCTTGCACGTTTTATGGGTGGATTAAATAAAGAGATTCAGACCATTCTAGAGTATAAGGAGTATAATAATATCACTCGTTTATTCCATCTTGCTTGCAAAGCTGAACGTGAAGTGCAGGATCGACAGGCATTGGCGTGAACTAATTTTTCTGCAGGTCGATCTTCATCATGGACACCGTGTGCATCCTCTACTCCCACACGTCCTACTGCAGTACCACTGACTTCAGCCGCCAATTCCAACCGAGATACAAGAAAACAGGCACCACCACCACCATCTGCCAGGAGTACACCTTCTGGGCCTGCCCAGAGCTCTTCTTCATCTATGGCATCAATAGGGCACACTCATGATATTATTTGTCATCATTGTAAGGGTAGAGGTCATTATGCGAGAGAATGCCAATCTCCGCGTGTTATGATTGCTACTGAGGATGGTGGGTATGAGTCCGCTAGTGAATATCATAAGGAGACTTTGGCTCTTATTACAAGTGAAGAACACGGTGGAGATGATTCTGATCATGAGACGCAATACATGGCTCCTGAAGACGCTGACAGGTATGAATGTTTAGTTGCTCAACGTGTTTTGAGTGTGCAGGTCACACAAGCTGAGCAAAATCAGAGACATAATTTGTTCCATACAAAGGGAGTTGTGAAGGAACGTTCTGTTCGCGTCATCATAGATGGAGGGAGCTGCAACAACTTGGCTAGCATGGAGATGGTGGAGAAGCTATCTCTCACCACAAGACCACATCCACATCCTTACTATATCCAATGGTTCAACAATAGCGGCAAGGTTAAGGTAACACGTACTGTTCGTGTGCATTTTAGTATCTCTACATATGCTGATTATGTTGATTGTGATGTGGTACCCATGCAAGCATGTTCATTATTACTTGGTAGACCATGGCAATTTGATAAAAATTCTGTACACCATGGTAGAAACAATCAGTATATTCTTATTCATAAGGATAAACATATTACTTTGCTTCCTATGACTCCTGATTCTATTTTGAAAGATGATATTAATAGAGCTAGTAAAGCAAAACAGGAGAAAAATAAGAGTGAAAATCAGATTGTGGCAAAAGAATTTGAGCAACAAATGAAGCCTAATAATAAACCATCTAGTGTTGCTTCTGAAGTTAAATTGAAAAGTGCATCTTTACTTGCCACCAAATCTGATATTGATGAGCTAGATTTCAGCAAATCTGTTTGCTATGCTTTTGTGTGCAAAGAGGCATTATTTTCATTCAAGGACGTGTCTTCCTCTTTGCCTCCTGCTGTCACTAAAATTTTTGCAGGAGTTCGCTGACTTAATTCCCGGTGCTTCGCTGCCAAACCGTGCGCCGTACCGTACCAATCCAGAGGAGACGAAGGAGATTATGCATCAAGTATAGGAGCTGCTTGACAAAGGTTATATATGCGAATCTCTTAGTCCTTGTGCTGTTCCTATTATACTACTGCCAAAAAAGGATGGTACATCGCGTATGTGTGTTGATTGTAGAGGCATTAATAATATTACTATTCGCTATCGTCATCCTATTCCTAGGCTAGATGATATGCTTGATGAATTGAGTGGCTCTACAATATTCTCCAAAGTTGATTTGCGTAGTGGATACCATCAAATTCGTATGAAATTGGGAGATGAATGGAAAACAACATTTAAAACTAAGTTTGGTTTATATGAGTGGTTAGTCATGCCTTTTGGGTTAACTAATGCACCTAGTACTTTCATGAGATTAATGAACGAAGTTTTACGTGCTTTCATTGGTTGATTTGTGGTAGTTTACTTTGATGATATATTGATTTATAGCAGATCTTTGGAGGAACATTTGGAACATTTACGTGATGTTTTTATTGCTCTACGTGATGCATGTTTGTTTGGTAATCTTGGGAAGTGCACCTTTTGCACCGACCGAGTATCTTTTCTTGGCTGTGTTGTTACTCCACAGGGAATTGAAGTTGATAAAGCCAAGATTGAAGCTATTGAGAGTTGGCTGCAGCCCAAAATGGTCACACAAGTGAGGAGTTTCCTTGGCCTCGCTGGTATCTATAGGCATTTTGTGAGAGATTTTAGCACCATTGCTGCACCTCTCAATGAGCTTACAAATAAGGATGTGCCTTTTGTTTGGGGTACCGCACAGGAAGAAGCCTTCACGGTATTGAAAGATAAGTTGACACATGCTCCTTTACTCCAACTTCCTGATTTTAATAAGACTTTTGAGCTTGAATGTGATGCTAGTGGAATTGGATTAGGAGGTGTGTTATTACAAGATGGCAAACCTGTTGCATACTTTTCTGAAAAATTGAGTGGGCCTAGTCTGAACTATTCTACTTATGATAAAGAATTATATGCTCTTGTTCGGACCTTAGAAACATGGCAACATTATTTATGGCACAAAGAATTTGTTATACATTTTGATCATGAATCTTTGAAACACATTAAAATTCAAGCAAAATTGAATCGTAGACATGCTAAATGGATTGAATTCATTGAGACTTTCCCTTATGTCATTACACACAAGAAGGGAAAAGAAAATGTTATTGCTCATGCATTGTCTCGTCGTTATACTATGCTCTCACAACTTGACTTTAAAATATTTGGTTTGGAGACCATCAAAGATCAATATGTGCATGATCCTGAATTTAAAGATGTATTGCAGAATTGTAAAAAGGGAGAACATGGAACAAGTTCATCGTTAACGATGGATTTGTGTTTCGTGCTAACAAGCTATGCATTCCAGCTAGCTCCGTTCGTCTTTTGTTGTTGCAGGAGGCGCATGTAGGAGGATTAATGGGACACTTTGGCGTGAAGAAGACGGAGGATGTACTTGCTACACATTTCTTTTGGCCAAAGATGAGACGGGATGTTGAGCGCTTTGTTGCTCGCTGCACTACATGTCAAAAAGCCAAGTCACAACTCAATCCTCATGGTTTATATATGCCTTTGCCTGTACCTAGTGTTCCATGGGAGGATATATCTATGGACTTTGTTTTGGGTTTACCTCGAACAAAGAAGGGGAGGGATAGCATATTTGTTGTCGTGGATAGGTTCTCGAAAATGGCACACTTTATACCATGTCATAAAAGCGATGCTGCTGCTAATGTTGCTGATTGGTTCTTTCTGAAATTATTCGCTTGCATGGTGTGCCAAATACTATTGTTTCAGATCATGATACCAAATTTCTTAGCCACTTTTGGAGATGTTTATGGGCTAAGTTGGGGACTAAACTGCTTTCTAGTACTACTTGTCACCCCCAAACTGATGGACAAACTGAAGTAGTCAATAGAACATTGTCTACTATGCTTGGGGCTGTTTTGAAGAATAACAAGAAAATGTGGGAAGAATGCTTGCCTCATATTGAATTTGCTTATAATCATTCGTTGCATTCTACTACTAAGATGTGCCCTTTTGAAATTGTATATGGTTTCCTACCTCGTGCACCTATTGATTTGTTGCCTCTTCCATCTTCGGAGAAGGTTAATTTTGATGCTAAACAATGTGTTGAATTGATCTTAAAAATGCATGAGTTAACTAAGGAGAACATCGAGCATATGAATGCTAAATATAAACTTGCTAGAGATA
This sequence comes from Thinopyrum elongatum, assembly GCA_011799875.1. NCBI lineage: Eukaryota > Viridiplantae > Streptophyta > Magnoliopsida > Poales > Poaceae > Thinopyrum > Thinopyrum elongatum. Next base: position 184,709,063 of record CM022301.1, read on the forward strand.
AGGGTAGAAAACATGTTGTGTTTGCACCTGGAGATCTTGTTTGGTTACATTTGCGTAAGGATAGATTTCCTGATTTGCGCAAATCAAAGCTAATGCCACGTGCTGATGGTCCTTTTAAGGTGTTAGAGAAAATAAATGATAATGCATATAAACTTGAGCTGCCTGCAGATTTTGGGGTTAGTCCCACTTTTAACATTGCAGATTTGAAGCCTTATTTGGGTGTGGAAGATCAGCTTCCATCGAGGACGACTTCATTTCAAGAAGGGGAGGATGATGAGGACATCAATACCATTGTTACACCCACAGCCCCTGCTGCTATACATACTGGACAAATTACTAGAGCTCGCGCACGCCAATTAAATTATCAGGTACTTTTGTTTCTTGGTAATGATTCTAATGTTCATGAGAATATGATGCTGCCTAAATTGGATATATTTGTTTTGCTTACAAATGAAGGGCCTAGCTTCGTTAAGAAAGAGGAACCTTGGAGCAAGTTCAAGCATGGAGATGATGGCATGCGCAAGGGGAACAAGAACGGAGTGACAAGTGATGATTTCAGGACTTTGAAGCCACCATAATGAGTGCATGAAGCCTTGGACGAAATATACAAGATGCCACTTCATAAATTTCGTCCAGAGGCTATTATAGGTGCTGCGTCACCTTATTTTTGGGCCAGGCCCATGTAATTTCGAAATACTTGAGTATAGGCTGTTTTTAGAGTCCGTATGTGTGGGGAAACAAGAGATAGGGTTGGTTTCGAACCCCTACTTCAAGGGCCACGAAACCCCCCCCCCCCTCTTCCTCCATATATACAGCCCTTAGGACACCATTTAGACTTTGGGTTTTGTTTAGATTAAAAGTTCGCCATAGCTGCAACTTCGCGTACTTCGTTTGTGTTCAACGACCAGACCAAGACGTCACAGAACCCCACCTTGATCAATAAAGCTTTCGTCTTTTATTCACAATATCCAGATTGCAATTTCAGTTTCTTGCTTGTTCTTCGATTGCTTGTAGGAAATAGACCTTCGAGGTCAGGTTGATCGTGCTCCGGCGTGGTCAATAACCTCTAGAAGTTGGTTTAGCGATTGCTAATGCGCGACGTCCTCGCACGATCGTAGTCGGATCGTCAAAGTCTACTCCATCAAAAATGATAGCCACCATCTCATCGAAAGACGGGACACCTTGGCCTCTATCACCTGCATTGTAAGAATCCGCAAATTCAAACAAGCCCTTACACAATTACTTCTGTTACAGATATGTGTCAAAGAAAACCTTGTGTGGTTTGTCCCGCTCCTGCTGCACTGTGTTCCACCCCAGCTCAGCTGCTCCAACGACGGAAGGGTTCACCACAGCAGGGATCCGCCCTCCATATATACCTTCGCTGCCTCAGATCTTCTTCCCCGCCGCGGGCAGCCATGACAACTGCATTACCATCATCAACTGAGCAGATGACCTTGAAGACTACACGGGTCCGCAAGAGAGGTCGCACTCTTTCGTGTCTGCTTACGTTATGCATCGCTTAATATGATGACATGCTATTTTATCGTCCTGTTCACCGATTAGACTCCGAGTCAGGTCCAAACTAATGCTCAAACTTGAGTTTTTAAATGGTTGTGGGGTACATATTGGGGGCAGCAATCAATACTATCTGTCTACTATCTGGTTAATCTCGGGTGTCTACTATGAGTTTCATGTTGGGTGGAAACAAACATTAAAGGAGCCATTATCTGTATTTTTAACTAAAGCTATTATCTGCCTGCTATCATTGGTTTTGGGTCTATCCACAGTTTGCTACCATCACTCTGGATTTGTGCATGCACTCCTTACATAATCTCACTATGTTTTATTCCTATGCATGTCAGTTATTGTACACAATGGTACTGAATATGTAGAGCAAAATAGGTGAGCCTTGCATGGCAATAAAATTTCATGCAGACGTTGCTCCATGGTCGGCGCAAAAGCAACCCCCCTCCCCCATTCCAGACTGTAATCAAGAGGAAGATAACAGTTCAGAGGGGGATTCAGAGGGAGCAGACCACTCCTATTTACCCCCTGAGGTCTTTTGCTCTAACTTGGCATGCTGATGTTGGTCATATCATGCATATGGTGCCTTGCATTGCTTACTTTGTACATAAAATATGTCATCTGCTTAGTTTAGACATGCATTGTGTGAATGCCATCTGTTTAGTTTCTATATCATATATGTGAATCATGCAATGCCATCTTGTTTAGCCAGGCATCATATATGTGAATTTGGCAATGCCACTCTGCTTAGCCAGTCATCTTATATGTGAAAATATTATGCCATCATTTTTTTATTATGTATTAAATTTGCCAACAATTTTAGTACATTCAATTACTCTTGCTGTGCATCAGCCATTCGACACGGTCATGGAAAAATCTGGAGTGGAAACAAGGTCTTCAGAGCAGACAATGCTATCTGACAAAGCGCATGTCTTGCTGGTTGCGGATAGCTCCTCAGAGGAGGATTCAGAGACAGATGACCAGTCCTATTTCCCCCCCGAGGTGCATGCTCTAACTTGGCAGGGTTATATTGCTCATATCGTGCATATGGTGTCTTGCATTGGCATGTCATTTGCTTAGTTTAGACATGCTTTGTGTGAATGCCACCTGTTTAGTGTCTAATTACCATGTATGTGAATTTTGCAATGCCATCTTGTTGCAAGACATTATATATGTGAATTATGCAATGCTATGTTGTTGCAAGGCATTATGTATGTGAATTATGCATTGCCATGTTGTTTAGCCATGCGTCATATATGTGAATTATATCATGCCGTCCTTTTTTTGTATTACTCATTGCATTTGTTGACAATGTTTGTATATTCAACTGCTCTTCCTGTGCATCAGCCATTTGAATTGGTGATGGAGAAATCTGGAGTGAAAACAAGGTCTTCAGAGCAGACAATGCTACCTGCTGAAGCAGATATCTTGCTGGTTACAGATAGCTCCTCAGAGGAGGATTCAGAGGCAGATGACCAGTCCTATTATCCCCCTGAGGTGTATGCTCAAACTTAGCAGGGTTATATTACTCATATCATGTATATGTTGTCTTGCAATGCTTAGTTTTTACATCATATACACAATATTGAATGCCATCTCCTTAGTTGACACATCATATATGCGATTGCCCTCTGCTGACTTGCTTAGTATATAAATCATATATTTCAATTATATCATGCCATGATGTTTACATAGACAACATGTATCTGAATTATGGCATGCCAACCCATTTTCTAATGACATAATATAGTTATATCATCTCATCCTGTTTATATAGTCATCATATTTTGAATTATGTCATTCTATCCGTGAATTATATCATGCCATCATGTTTCCATCGACGACATGTTTTTGAATTATGGCATGCCAACCACTTTAATAGACACATCGTATAGTTATATCATGTCATGCTGTTTACATAGTCATCATATTTTGAAGTATGTCATTCTATCCTGTTTAGTTAGCCATCATACATGTGAAATTGTGTTATGCTATCCTGTTTAATTAGCCATCATATATGTGAAATTATGTCATGCTATTCTGTTTGGTTAGACAACATAAATGTGAATTATTTCATGCCCTGTCTTCTTCCCTACTATCCATTGCACCTGTCTATCTTACAATGTCTGGACATTCAATTACTTTTCTTGTTTATCAGCCATTTGAATTGGAGGGGGTGATGGCAGTATCTATGGGAGTAAAAACACGGTCTTCAGAAAAGATCGTGCTACCTGTCGATGCAGATAGAACCACGGTTGTACTTGCCCAAGAACCAGCCCCACCACACATAACCCAGACTCACGCAGATTGTACCCCTACCCAGTTGGACAAAGAACCAGCTACACCCTTCTAACCCCAACCCCAGCAGATAGTAACCCAGTTCCAGTTGACACAACACCGTCTCCACCACAGAGCACCCAAACACGAGCAGTTAGTAAGGCAACTTCAGTGCCCAAAGCACAAGGACCACCACTCCGAACCCCAAGTCAACGCTTGAAGCAGAAGAAGAATTGTTCTCAGGTCAGGTTCCGTAGCTATGGTTCATATTCCTTTGCTCTTGCATCACTGTATTTACTCATACCAACTAATTTCAAATTTGAAGGATGCAATTGAAACTCCAATGGCGCAACAGGTATGTTTTAAACCTGTTTCTTTAACGTGTTTGCTGTTGTAACTTGCTCTATGTTGATTTCAGTTTCAATTGAATAAACAGTTATGTTCTCATGCCATGCACATTATAAGTGTTGTTATTGCTGTGTAGTTTCCCACACTTATATTCTGTCTATGCTACTTTGTCTTAAGTAGATATGATTTGAACTGTCTCTATCTTGATTTGGCAACATAAACTAGAATGATATAGACCATACAGTGACCATACTACATAGATATATGTTTGTTTCATGCTGTTATCCTGTCCACCTTACTACTGAACTGGTTTACCAAAATGAGTTTCATATACAACATGGTATACATGTGATGTGTCTGTTTGTTTCTCTTTTAGAATGCGGATAAAATATTGGAAAAGAGTATCCCGTTATGCAATGGTAAAGGAAGTAATGCAGATAAGGTTCAAGATAGTGAGACATCCCTGTTGGTCTCCAAGAAAGCTAATAAAAACTATATTGAAGACACTTTGACAACCCCAAAGTCCTGTCTTGATGTAGTGTTCGAGTTACTGGCCACTACTGCTGGCACCAGCTCTTCGAACTCGCTGCCTGAATCAGTTCGGCTTCTTGAGTCTCAACTTCAAGTTGATAGACATCGATCAGATGTTCTGCGACAGGAAGCCGAAGGACTGAGGAAGTCCCTGCAGAATTCAGATGCATACTTTCTGGTGCAATAGCAAGCGCTGGAGGATTTAAGCGCCAAACAAGAGAAAGTTAATAAGCTTGCTAAGTATCTTGCCAGCATTATGGGTACCCAGGATATTGTTTCTTGAGCTCTTCTGAAGTGGTTTCAGTTCTGGACTTGTTTTGCTGCGGAGTTTATTTGCACTAGTCGCCAACTTTGACAACCAGTGTATGTGATATGCTGCTTTGTTCCCTATATTTGCACTGGTGGCGAACTTTGATGCCCAGTGGATGTAATATGTCTAATAGCCGTGATAGCCTAGCGTAAGTTGCTTGCTTATTTATTTCCTTGTTGTCTTGTTTATTTGTTTGCTTGTAGCCAGTGCAGTTCTTTTTCCGCGGTTTTCTAGTGGCCGCAATAACCTATTTTTTAAAACTAGGCCACAATAACCGTGGGCTACATATTTACTGTAGTGACCATGGGCCTCCTATGGGCCGTAGAAACAATGGGCCTTCTACGGGCCGTAGAAACAATGGGCCTTCTATGGGCCGTAGCATCAATGGGCCTTCTACGGGCCGTATGATCAATTGGCCAAACATGAGCCAATAACAGACCGCATTGTGGGCTGTAAATGGGCTAGAGTTGGAATCGTCCGTTCATGGGCCAACCATAACGGGCCATCATTAATCGGCCGTATTTGATGACGCTATGAAAACGGCCCAACGGATTAATGGGCCACAAACGGGCTGACTATAACCACGGGCTGAATTTGGCCCACAAGCAGAAAAGGCCAGTAACGGGCCGTAAGTAACCGAATGCTGGAAATGAGCCCACGAATAAATGGGCCCTGAGAAGGCCGAAAGATAACACGGGCTGGAAATGGCCCAATGGAATAATGGGCCATTAATGGGTATAAAGCGACACACTGTTCATTACGGGCCAGTTTCACAACGGACCGTTAATGGGCCAAGAGTTACAGAGGGCCTCATATGGGCCGAAAGACGTCATGGGCCATACATGGGCCGAAAGTTACAACAGGCTGGAATCATATTGAACGGCCCAGATGACGCTACTGGGCCTAATTCGGATAGGCCGTAACGGGCCGTGGGTTAGCGGGCTGTAAATGGGCTATATGCGAACAGGCCGTTAACAGGCTTTCCGTGGGCCGGCCCGCTACCTTTTGGCCAAGTCAAACGGACCGGCCTTTTCACCGGAATGCGCCTTTGTTGGGCTGTGCCACGTGTCGACGTATCATAGGCGCCTCCGGTCCGATGAGTGGATGACATCTGTCCCAACGGAGGGCCGACACATGGTTCCTCTGGCCAATGAGAATTTTACACGTGGAAAATCCCCATTGGTCCGGACTGTTAACAGGTTATCGGATCCAAAACCGGACCCGATAGCTTAACGGTGACCCGTTACGGTGGATGCCACATGTCAGTTACCCTTGACGAAAGCACTTCCATGACGCGCCATTTATCGTCATGGAAGTGGACACTTCCGTGATGATAATTTTGCTAATGTCATGGAACACTTCTACGACAACACAGGTATGACTATCTTGATTCTGTCATAAAATCGTCATGGATGTACATGCATGACAGAAAACGTGACCTACTGTGACAAACACGTATCATCACGGAAGTGATTTTTTTTGTAGTGGGCTCTACCGCCCCCCTGGGGAAAATGCGCCTCCCTGTCACCTTCGGCAAGTGCGACAACTACCATACCGAGCTCATCGACTTCGACATGGCCCACATCCACCTCCGATAAAATGCCATCCTCGGGTACCCTGCCCTCTCCAAGTTCATGGCGGCCACCATGGCTACAACGTCCTCAAGATGCCTGGGTGCAGCGGAATCATCACGGCCGCCTGCGACGAGAAGGACGTGGTATGCTCTCTTGAGCATGCCTACCGTGCCGCGGCGGCCGAAAACTCCGATGGTGAGGGCGACATTATGCTTCCCGAGGCCATCCCCGTGAAGAAGAAGTAGCTCCTCCCCAAGAGTCGTCCAGAGGCTAAGAAATCTACTGGCAACGCCTCAGGCTCCGCTCCTGTTGCCGGGGTGCCCCTCCCTTCCCCCGGCGCCTCCCTCATGACGGGCTCGGGGGCTTCCACCTGGAGAGCCTCTGACCTGATCGGTGTAGCGAGGGAGGTGCTCGGGCACCACTTGGAGGCGTTCCTTGATGCGCACCCCCACAAGCAAGGAGCACGACGCGAGGCGCCAGGAGCACGGGAATTCATCACCAAGGCGATCGAGGAGCTACAGGAAGCGCAAGCCATGTGCGGCGAGCATCGCCCTGCGCGACCCACTAGTGCAGCTGCCGCCCCTGATGCAGGTGGCGACCTGCGCGTCTGCGTCAACATCACGGGCCTCAACAGGGCGGCTTCGCAGGACCTCTTCTGGCCATCTCGCGTCGTCCAGAGCGAGGGCTTCCCTTGCAACTATGTCCGCATGTCGTTCGGCCTACTGAACATTGGCGCCTCGTACCAGTGCTTAGGGTAGCGCACAATGGCATCTCACAAGGCCCGACGCTCAGCGGTGGCCTCTCAGGAGGCCCCGGACCCTCTCGAGCCCCCCGGGCCTCATGAGTCTCTTGAGCCTCCGGAGCCGTCCAGCTCATGAGGAACGGCTCCCCGCGACGCGCTTCATCAACTACCCCGATGCTTCTCCAGCATCATTACCAGGTGATTTTTGGTTTGTTCAATTGAGGGCGCCCCATGGGCTGCATTATCCTCACGCTGTTAGGGACTGCCCCTACAGCCGCATCGTTTTGCTCATGTATCAGAACTGGCCATGCCTTGATAAAATTGCCTTGATGTTTCAACCTGCGTGTCCAGTGCTTCATCACCATGAGTGCCACCGCGCCCTTGCGAACCCGCCCTCGACCGCCTCATGATTAAGGGTCAGCACAACGTCTGTGCTCGGGTCTGTCCCTGCAATGTTGTTAAATCCAAGCGACTGAGCTCTATCTCGCGGGCCAGCCCCCGTGCACGTCACTTCCTGGGGTCCTTGGTGCCTTGTCCTCGCATGAGCTCATCGAGGGTAGGTGAGTAAGGGCGCGCGGTTCGTTTCATACAGCCGCAATCCGGCGCTTCGCCGCTTCGGGAGCCGTGCGCCGGGTGTTCCTCCCTAGGTTGTTGCTTGGGTCTGTCCCTACAGCATTGATAAACCCAAGTGACCAAGCTCTGTCTAGAGGGCCGGCCCCGTCCACGTCACCTCCTATGGGTCCTTGGTGTTAGGCATTCTCATGCGATGACCTCCGGACGTCCGCCCAGCGCAGGCCGCCCCCATCACTTAGGTTTTATAAGCGCGCTCCGCGCCAAAATTCAGGCGCAACCCGCCTTGAGGTAGGCCTCCTGAGCTCCGCGTTGGCTCACGAGTGTCCAGATACACCTCCTCCAAGTTCTGTCATGCCAACCACGCGTACGAATGAAACATGTCTGTACACGCCCGAAGACTCTAGCACAGAGCTCCCTGCCCACGTCCAATGGAAGCCCCATGCTCAGCGCTGGTGGATACGGTCGCTCTACGAACATGCCCACGCCCAGTGGAAGCCCCATGCTCAGCGCTGGTGGATACGGTCGCTCTACGAACATGCCCACGCCCAGTGGAAGCCCCATGCTCAACACTGGCGGATGCAATTGCTCTACGACCATGCCCACGCCCCGTGGAAGCCCCATGCTCAGCACTGGCGGATGCGGTCGCTCTATGACCATACCCACGCCCAGTGGAAGCCCCATGCTCGGCGCTGGTGGATAAACAAGTGAGGGCACCCTACGGGTAGCACAAACCTCAGGATGGCCTCTCGGCTCTCCAGGTGACACTGCTCGTAGCGTTCCCCTGGGATGCACGCAAGAGGGGGCTGGACACGGTGCCTACGCTCAGGCCAAGCCTTGGCTCATAGGCCTGCCTTTGCACATGCCACCTCACCAGGTTTCTGGTGCCTAGTCTTCTCGCGTCCTCCCCAGGCGAAGGCTGATGAGAAAAAAGTATGGAGGGCCCTGGGTTAACCTCGCCGTAGCCCATGTTTCCTTCATGAGGGCCGCTCGCACATCAAGGGGGACCCCTGAGCATCATGACTCAGAGGCCTCACTAGTCACGCAGCCCCTTGCCCCTTGGCTTTGTCCAGGCATCGCGACCTGACGACCCAATGGCTGCCAAGGCATGCGCGAGGCTGGGCCCTGCCGATGCAGAGCACGAAGGCAAGCAGGAAGGAAACCAAGCGCAAAAAGAAAATCATGGAGTTCAAACAGTTATTACAAGCACAAAATGTATCATAGATTCGGGCAAAGTCTTACGCCTCCACGAGGCATGATTAGTCGTTCGAGGATAAACTTCTGGGGAAAGGACCATCACCACCATTGCCATTATCACCACCACTCGCCTCGGCTGCAGCAGGCCCGTCTTCGATGTCGCCGTAGTCACCGCTGCCGTTGCCTGCGCCGCCCGCGTCGGCTGAGGCAGATCCGCCGTCGACACAGGTAAACTTCCCGAGCAGTGGGGCCACATGGCCCTTCACGGCCTCCGCTGTGTCGGCATGGGGTTCGAGATGAACGGGCCCATCACGGCGTCGAAGTCGAAGCTGGCGTCACGGAGATAGAGACGGATGAAGACGCGTGTCGCCGCCACGAAGAAGAGGTCGTGGCATTCCGCCTCCAGGATGGCTCCAGCTTAGCGCCGGTGCCTTCAAGCTCCGAGGTGAGCCTGGAGGAAAACTTTGCATAACCTTCCTCAGGGGCCACAAGCGGGCCCTCAAACCCCCCTCTGCAGATTGACTTCAGCACTCGGCGAGCCCTGGCCTCAACGGCGGAGAAGGCGTCATAGTCCGCCGCCGCTTTCCTCTCGGCAACGTCAAGGATCTTCTCCCTGGCGTCCTGCCGGGCCGCCGCCTCGGAGATACTCTTGGTGTGGGACGCTTGGGCTCTGGTCACCTCCTCCTACAGCTTGGTCAAGTGCTCGCGTTCCGCGGCTTGGAGTCGCGGACCTCGGACTTCGCCTCACGAGCCTTGAGGTCGTCCTCCCACTGTTGAAGTCGCTGTGCGTGCGTGACCTGCTCCTCCTGGAGTGCCTTAGGTCGGCCTCCGCCTCGCCACAATGTTTCACGGCCGATGCTACCTCGAACAGTGCCTCATCACGGGCCGCCTTGGCTTCGGTGGCTTCCTTCTTGCTCTCTGCGGTGGCAGCTTTGTCCTGGCCCCAAGCTGCTTTGGTTGCTGCGTCAACTTGGAGCCACCCCGAGACGAGCCCCAGACGCTCCCTCAGAAGGCACCTATCGACATCCTGGAGATCTGCCCGGAGTCGACCAAGAGCGGCGTAAGCCTCATCCAGGGCCTCGGGTCTGGTCAGGGGGCCGCCGTTCATGAGCGCAAGGGTCTGATGAGGGGGCTGCGCTGGTACGTCAGCTGCCTCAATGGCCAAGGAGGCTATGGCGCGGTCAGCTTGGGATGCCGGAGGCCTCGGGTTCTTCTCAGTGTCGTCCAACTCCTACAACACGACAAGTGCAACCGACTCCACGAAATGCTGGACCACGGGGGCTGGCTCCGCCTGAGGCTGCGCCGCTGCACCCCTTCGGTCGGGTTCAACCAGAGAGGGATGAGGCATCATCCCCTCCCCCAGAACTGGGCCTGCCGCGGCTGCGGCAGTGAGCGCTGCTTAGTGAGCTCCCGCGTCCTTGATGGCCGGCCCTCCGAGAGGCGCCGATGAAGCGCCAATAGGAGGCAGCACGCTCATGCGCCCTAGTACATCACTGCCGGCGCATCCGGGGATTATGCCAGGCTGCCGCGGTGCGCTCCTGCGCCCACCAAGGCCGCGATTGAGCACCAAGGCGGCCTTCGGGATGATGGGTGCATTCACACCGGCGGCTAGCTTCTTCTTCTTCTTTTCCGCGCCATCGCCCCTGTTCGGTGCGACGAGGGGCATCATGAGCACGCGGATTACGAATGCATGATCAAGAGGTAAGGAAAAAGTACTCACTCATCTGGCGCAGCCCACTTCCTCTTCTTCTCCTCCTCAGAGGCCAACGCGATCGCCTCTTTCTTCGTTGCGGTCTCGGCCTCAGCCCGGAGGCTGGTGGAGTGGCCGCCAACGGGCCCCGTTGCAACGTCGCCGGCTGGAGAAGCATGAGGGCTCACCTGGGGGTCTTACCTGGCGAAACCCCGGCCGTGTCAGCAGGGGCCGCCGGAACCATCAATGGCGTGCCTTGCAGGGGCGGGCCCACCCACTCGATCATCCCGGTAGGGCAAAAAGGACCTTCTGGAGGAGGCACTGCCACCCCCATGCCTGGGGCGCCTGGCCGGACGTCCGCGCAGTCGGAGGCGCGGACTCGACCCTCCTAGGCGTTTTGGCGAGGCATGGGGGACCTGCGGCTGGGAGATCGCCTGCGCTGGCATCATCATCTTCGAAGCCGAGGAGGAGCTCCCGTCACGACACCGGGGACGCCTCCTCGAGGTCACCCTCCACTATCTCCTCCGAGTCCTCATCGTCTCCACTGCTGCCGGATGATAGCTCCACCGGCGAACCAGGGTTGTCGGACGACACGAGCCCCGACTCGTTGAAAGCGGGCATGGCGGCGACCAGGGCCTCCATATCATCACGGCTGTACAATGGGGCGTAGGCTTTGGGGATGTCCCCCGGAATATAGCCGAGCAAGGTGTTCCAGGCCACGTCCGCCTCTCCGCCCGTCAAGCCAGCAACGCGCAGCCTCAGCGTGTCTCCCGCACCCTTGTACGCCCACAAAGGCTTCGAACGCGATTGGAGCGGCGCGATGCACTGCGCCAAGAACTCCTTCATGATCATCGCCCCCGTCAGCAGCTTGGCTTCCATATCCGAGGCTATCTTCTCCAGGACGGGCTTCGCTCGTGGGTCGGTGAGATTCACGGAGCCCACTCTGGGATCCGCTCGGGCAGCTCCATCGGAAGCTCCAGGAGCAGGTCGATGCCGCGGGTGTCCAGGTAGACCCAGCGGCGCCGGAAGCCCTCCACCTTCTTCCCGGCCTTTAGGAGCTTATTCCCGCTGAGCACATCAACGAAGGAGACGCACCCAGATAGCTGGGCCGCGGTGGAGAACCGCAGGCTATAGAAATGGCGGAAGAGCACCACCGAGGGCCTCACCCCCACAAAAGCTTCGTAGTAGAAAGCAAAGATGGACAGGAGGAGGATGGAGTTGGGCTGAAGGTGGAGAGCATGAATTTTGTAGTGCCTGAGGATAGTAAAGAAGAAATCCGAGAAGGGCGGAACCAAGCTGGCGAAGACGTCGTGGAGGAAGAAGGGGTAGGACGTCTTCGGCCGGTCGCTAGGCGCAGTGGAACTAGGCCAGATCCGGGTTTTGCCCCACTCATGGCTGTCATCGGCCGTCAAAGGGAGTACCGAGTTGAGGTCCTCTTTCTTGACGATGGAGGAGGCCAGGAGCGCTGGTGCGGGGGATGGGGAGCTCGCGGCTGAGGCCGTGGGCTTCGATTTCCCGGCAGGCGCCATTCGGGAATCATCGACGCTAGCGAGGAAAAAGGGGAGAGATGATGCTGTGACTAGATCTGGAGGAGCTTCTGGCTGGAGAAGGGGATCGGGAGCAAGATGAGGGTGAGCAATGATGGCCTTGCAGCACGCGCGCCAGGCTTTTTGTCAACCTGGGCAGTTGCCGAGGCGACGTGGGGAAGTGGGGGCGTCCGCCTCCCATCGTGCGCCACGCGTCAAGCCTAGCCCACAGGCGGTGAGGGCCCACGTCACTTCACCCTTCCTTCAAGCCTTCGCTTCGAAGCCAGGCCGAGCGCGCCTTGGGACCGAGGGCTACTGTCGGCGTTCTGGGATCGGGGGTACCCAGACCTACCTGCTTGCGGCCCAGCGCATGGCTCCATCGACAACCCGGTACGGCCCAACTACAGGACTCCACGGATAAGACCCTCGTGAGGCCCCCACCCCGTGAGAAGAACGACACCAAGGCTTCCCAAGGAGCGGCCTCCCGAGGAGCGGAGATCTCTATGCAAGCGCCCCGCCTCGCGAGGCGCGCGATGACGTGAGCCATGACGACGAAGGCCAGGCGGGCGCCAGCGGGCACAAAGAGGGAAGTTTCCTCTTTGGTGCTAAGGAGGCAAGGACGTACGCGGGTTCCCAAGAAATCCCCCAAAGGTTTCCATTCTAGTGCAACAAGACCAAGATCATGAGCTCGGCAGGACGGAGGTCATCGCCGAGCCCACCGCTGCGTCATGACCAGAAGCCTTGTAGATGAAGACCACCTTTAGTCAGGATAGGGTGTACTCCTGTCCCCCTTCAAATTGGCCATTGTGGTATCCCTTCCCGCCTAAGCTATGAGGGAAGAGGACCAAGGCCACTATAAAGATAGGCTAGTCTCCACCGTAGAGAAGGACCCTGATCCGGATCCGACCCCGATCCAATCCTTTGGCCATTGAGCTCACCCGAGGCACCTCACACTTGTACTAGTTCATCCTCATCCTCCTTGCAAAGCAATCCACCACAAAGCAGGAGTATGGTTTCACACCGCAAGGTGGCCCGAACCTGGGTAAACCATTGTGTCAACTTCTTCTTCTCGCTCGCACGAACTCGTCGGAGTCAAGCCGTGGGGTGGTGAGCAGTGAGCCACGGCTAGGCAAGATCCTTCGCACACGCCCCAGAGTTTGAACCTTATTTGGATATGCAGAGCCCCGATTTCGACAGTGGATGCTTTGTGTAGAGGCGGTCGCCGTCACCGATGGTGAAAACCCACTATCGGCGCATCCCGATCAGGGGTCCCCCTCCATTCTATCTCACAAAGCCGTGCGGTTGTCTTCGTCCCTTGATCACTGCCGCGACGTGGGCAGTTGCCGCCTCCCGCTGCCCTCCTCTAGCTACATCCTGACATACCTCAGGTACAACTTCCTTTACAGCCGGCTTGCACCACTGCCCCAGCTGCCCACATCGCTCCATGTGGATATTTCTATACTTCTTTGCCCCGCACGTACCTCTACCGGCTTCTACTGTATTTGTGATGAGTTTATGTCTCATCAACTAGTCCCATTAGTCTTATTCTAATCACACTTCTTCAATTTCTTTTCCACATGGATGCTCAGCTCGATTTTAGTGAAACTGCACAAAATGATCTGATCGTCAAAGGGTTGCAAACTTCATTTCTTCAGAAGGTTCGACGTCGCCAGCAAATTAAAGCCTGGTTAGGGTTTAGGGTTCAAGGCCTAGGGACTACATGGATCATTTTTTTCTTTAGTTGTCTCTGTTCCAAAATAAGTGTCAACTTTAGTACAACTTTGTACTAAAGTTGGCATAAAGTTGAGACACTTATTTTGGAATGGAAGGAGTACATATTGGCTATAATCTGTGAATCATTGAGATGCAATAGCATGCATGTTAGTCTCCTTTGTATTTGATGGAATGTTGCAATGGGGCAACCTTGGACGCAAGATACATGAAACAGAAGCTGAAAGCTTCATAGCATTGTACAATTTTATCTCGCTGAGAAATTACAGTATTGTGTACTAAAGAGTTAGGTGTCGCACGGTGTCCAAAAAATATGGTGATAGTGTGAGGTGGGCCATGTAATCACTGAGCTGCCGTGTTTTCGCTAATTTTGCACTCCTCCGCTGTAACAGTGGAGAAAATTGTAAAGACTGGAGATGCTCTACCTCCTTTTGCCGAAAAGTGGGACATCCAGCATCCGGTACATGTGTCATGTACCAAAGTAAAGTGTACAGTACAACTGAGACCCAGCACGGTCATACCACCTCAGTAATAATGACCAATGAGCCGTCAAATCACATAGACCCGACAGTAAGTTGGACGGATGAAGCAACCATCACTCTTTGTTGAATCCGCTTCTCCCTTCAACACATGCGCTAGTGAGAGGTCGCGTCCGCTCTGCCCGGGCATAAATGCGGCACCGATTCTCTGGAGCGGCGTGATACGTCTCCAACGTATCTATAATTTCTGATTGTTCCATGCTATTATATTATCTGTTTTGGATGTTTTATATGCATTAATATGCTATTTTATATTCTTTTTGGGACTAACTTATTAACCTAGAGCCTAGTGCCAGTTTTTGTTTTTTCCTTGTTTTTGAGTTTTACAGAAAAGGAATATCAAACGGAGTCCAAACGGAATAAAAATTTCTCGATGATTTTTCTTGGACCAGAAGACACCCACGTAACTTGGAGAGAGGGCCAGAAGATCCCCGAGGAGGCCACAAGCCTCAGGGGCGCGCCCTGGGGGGCGCCCTGAGGGCTTGTGGGCCCCTCGGGAGTCCCCTAACCCTAAAACCAGCACTATAAATTCCCAAATATTCCCAAACGACCAGAAGCGTCCACCAAAATACTTTTCCGCCGCCGCAACCTTCTGTTCCCGTGAGATCCCATCTTGGGGGCCTTTTCTTGCACCCTGCCGGAGGGGGATTCGATCATGGAGGGCTTCTACATCAACCCTATTGCCCTTCCGATGAAGCGTGAGTAGTTTACCACAGACCTATGGGTCCAAACACTACAGGAATAAGGCACTTTGCCGTCTGCCATGGCTGATGGCAAAGGCATGCATGGTGGACGGCAAAGGCCTTTGCCGTCAGCCAGCAGACGGCACCACATCCGGCTGAACAAACTACAGCAAAGGGCACTTTGCCGTCTGCTGGCAGACGGCAAAGATGCAAAGGTCTTTGCCATCTGCCAGCAGGCTGCAAAGGGCATGGACGGCACACGTGGCAGCTTAGGTCCGTTAAGGGGTTAACGACATGCTTTGCCGTCTACTGGCAGACGACAAAGACCTTTCCATCTTTGCCGTCTGCCAGCAGACGGCAAAGTGCCCAAATAGGCCAGCCCAGATGCCCCCCAGGTAGCTGCCACGTGGCATGCTATGCCGTCTGCTGGCAGACGACAAAGATGCAAAGGTCTCTGCTGTCTGCCAGCAGACGGCAAAGCAGCCATATAGGCCAGCCCAGTGCCCCTAGTTAGCACAGGTAGCTGACACGTGGCAGCTTTGTCGTCTGTGTAACACCCTGGAATTTGCCCATTTTCTCTTTCTTTTAATTTTGGTCCGGATTTGCTTTTCTGTGACTTAGTGGTCTTGAAACCTGGATGGATCACCCTTCATTTTTCTTCCCGAGTGGCTTGCCAACTTCAAAACCATCCCAAGACCTTGTCATTTCCATTTTGGACCAATCCCAATATTCTTTTCTTGGGAATATTCCTTTTTCTATTAAAGGAATAACCCTGTTTGCCCTGAGTTGTGAAGCAACTCATATTTCTATCATTCCCAAAATTCTCAAATAATTCCCATAAATCCTTTGGGACATATCTTATACAGGTATGTCAAAATATTCCTTGCCATGCCCAAAAATATTTCCCAAATATTCCTTTTCTGATTCTGCCCCAGCTGGCAGTTTGTGAAGCAAGTACCCTTTATATTTGCTTGCTTGCTTGCTCTCAAACTTTTTGTGCACTCTTTCCAACCCATATCATTGCCACATGCCAAAATTCAACTTTATTTGGGTAATAAATCTCCTTTGGCTAATTTCCAAAGTTTCTGGTCAACTAGAACCTTTGTGAAGCAAGTACCAGCCAGGAGTATCCAAATGAGTTGAAATTTTGCAAGCATCTTTATATGCTCGAATCATGACTCTCCACCAAATTTCAACCCTATCCAAGTATCTATGAGAGAACAGCATCAAATCTTGGTTTCTGGTCATATTTTCCTATTGTGAAGCAACTATATTTTATATTGCTTCATAATTGCTGAAAATTTACCAGAGCCTTCTCCTACCCATATTATCACCTCTCCACCAAATTTGGGCTCATTTCATTTCACCAGTAATTTCCTAGAATTTTTCAAAGATTCTGTCCATTTGGAAGCTGTGTGAAGGAAGTACCATTTTGGTTTATCCAAATGGTATGAAATTTATACAGTACCTTCATATGCCCATATCAATCATCTCCTCCAAATTTCATCCCAATCCCATGTGATATGTGAGTGCTACTTCAAGATTGGCAAATCTGGTCAGTGAGGCCCTTTGAACAGCAAGTGCTATGTATCTTCATCCAATTGAGCTGCAAATCTGCAGACATGATCATCTTAGCATTTTATCACCCCATGCCAAATATCAGAGTCTAGATCCTGCTCGATCTCCCCCAGCCCACTCCAAACACCTTGCTGTTCTGGATAGACCTGCTATCTGTGGTCACCTCAAGCCTCTCTGTGCCTGTCTCTTTCCTCCTTGACCTCTTCCTACGAGTGACCGACCGAGTTGACATGTTGGAGTTGACTTGGACGCGTGGCAAGGCCAAGTTCACGTGGTGACCGCCGCCCTGGCGAGCAGTGGTCATGAGCTGCGTCGTTTCTTGTCGGGGCCCCTCTCCTCCTTGTCGTTCCCGCGCGAACGATCATGTCCAACAGAGCCCTCTCGCCGTCTTCTTCTCCCTGAACCCCTCTCCCCCTCTCACGTCCCCTCCATCGAGCAGAACCGCCGTGCCCGCACCTTGTCTTCTCTGCCGCCGCCATGTCCCATCGCCTGCGAGCTCGCGAGTTTTCCCGAGCTCTCCTGACCACACCCGAGTCTTCTCCGCCCTTCCCCGACCTCCCTAGAACCCCCTCCTCTCCTCTGGGCGAGCTCCCGAAGCTCCGGGAAGCCGGAGTACGCGCCACCGTGGCAATGGCCGGCCCTCCTCGCCGCTCGCCTATATATAGGCTGCCCCGAGCCTTCCCGAGCTCACCACCAGCTCCACCTCGTTCCCCTACGCCTCCCCGTCCTCTCCCCGGAGCTCAAGCCGCCCTCCTTGCCTCTATAGACCACCATGGACACCGCCCTCCTCCGGCTCAAATTTGAGCTAGACCGACCCCTCCTCTCCTCCCTGACCTCTCCACAAGGTCCCCCACTCACCGGCGATCCTCCCCACCACCGCATCACGCCGCCGGAGCCCCTGTGGCCGCCGCTGCCTAGGTCCGGCCGCTGCTGCCGAGCCTCTGTTGCCTGCTGCCGCGGTCCCTCCTCTCTTCCCCGGCGCCGACCCTTCCTCTGGATGAGCTCGGCGCAGCCGCCCGAGTCCGCCGGTGCCTTCCGCTCGACCGAAGACGGCCTGAGCTGCCCAGACCACCGCCGGCGCCGCCCCTCCCCTGCCCCTCCTCTGCTTCGGTCGGGCCAGCGCGAAGAGGAAGGAGACGACTAGGCTAGGCGGGCCCCACCACCCAGCGGACCCCACCCGTCAGCCACAAGGCGGAGTCAACGCCCGGGCCCGCATGGATAAGTGGAGGCGTAAACTCGGGTTTACGTTTTCACTTTCTGAAAGCGTACTTTGGTGCTTCTTCGGGCCCAAATGCGTTTTCTCTTCTGGAACGTGTACCTTTCAGAAATGCGCGATCTGTTTTTCTGCTGAGGACCCGTTTGTGAAGATTTTATTTACAGACAGGTCCCTGGCAGAAAAACTATCACAACTTTTTAACCGAGACTCCGATCGAGGTGAATCCAACGCCCACGTCTTCGTCTCGTCGAGCCCGTTCTGATGGAGTCATTTTCATAATGTTTACACACAGTGGAAATGACCATTTTGCCCTTGTCCGTAAACAGCCTTCTGCGAGAGAGAACTGTTTCCGGCGATCGTTTCCGCGGACTCTCCGCACTCCTTCCCGATGGTTCCTTCATCTCCAGGCAAGCCACAACTCTCATCTGCATCATCGCATTGCAATGTCATAGTTTGACTATTTACTTTATCGCCAAGTATGAGTAGCTGTGAAATGGATTGGATTATGCAATATTCGAGTTAATTCTCGGATAGGTGACTACCATGTTGAGTACCGGATTATTAGTGACTAGTATCTTACCCACTTGTTGATATTGTGATGTTGATATCACTGTCTATGATTATTTTGGAGTTCATCCGGCAGTTCGTAGAGATGAATTAGTAGCAGTGGCTTAAGCATACTGGTTATCGGAGTGTCAGCCATGATGGAAATATTATTCGCGGATTAGATATTTCATGGTTGATCTTGAGTCACCTGTCCGGACTTATCCGTGCAGCCACATTTGCCGGTATGGGACGGCCTTGACTTGGTCTGATCGCGTGCTCTTTCACCGGTACCGCCCGACAGGGAAGGTTATGCGTGCGCGCTACCCTGGCCCGGTAGGCGGTGATAACCTTGTGAGCCCAGTTGAGTTTTGTGCCGGCGTCCCCGTTTGGGACAGTATAGTTTGGCCACGACGGTGGCAAGTGTCATGAGGTGACAAGGGGCCACCCAAGGCTTGACTCCGAGGGAGTGCGATTGCCGGTGGTACGATGGGAGAGTCACGGGTCAGGTAGGTTTCATTGGAGCAACACTGGTCCACCCGAATGGGATCACGAGGTCAGTGCTCCATAGTGTGGGTAAAGTGCGCAACCTGTGCAGAGTGTAAAAATCTATTCGAATAGCCGTGTCCATGGTATTGGACAGTCCGTCCAGACCTCACTAGGTGGTCAACCATGGTAGTGATGATAATGATGGAAGAACTCGTCGTATGATCAGAAGTACTCGGTGGTTCAAGAGTATTCTGAGGGTTGTGAGACAACCCGGAGGAGAGTAGGTTTGTCAGACTTGTCGTGCAGATGGAATCAGGTATATGATATGATAGCCATGGGATGGCTATGAGTTGAGTGGTCGGATGACCTCATGCTTGGGAATTGGGATTTGGCACAGGTTTGGATTGCATCCTGAGATTATTTGGAGCACAAAATTAAATATGCTTTACCTTACTGCATTTACTTCAGAAGTTATCTTGCTGGATAACCCTGCTTGTTAATTTTGACTGCTATGATGTTGTCTTGCCTTAATGCTAATGTTTGTTGTGAGCTTGCGAGTACATTCAAAGTACTCACCTGGCGTGTCATGCCAGTTTGCAGGTCATGCCGTGATTGCTTGCTTGCCGAGGATCCTGTGCTTGCGATCTAGGATACGCGTTCTAGCCAGAGTCCCTGCGGAGTGGAGTCCATCACCGTCGTCGCTGTTCCGCTGCCGAGAGAGTTACTTCGCTGTTAGCATAGAGCTACCCCGGGAAGGCGTAGTGTCGCCGTGCCGATGTAATCCATGTACCCTTTGTAACCATATCCATAGTAATAAAGAGCTGATTTGTTCTATGCCAACAGTGCCGTATTCCAGAGGACTTGTCCCTGGGCTGGAATACGGGGCGTTCTGGTTTACTCTGAGCCGGGGTGCCACAGTCTGCTGGCTGAGGGCAAAGCTCTTTGCCGTCTGCCAGCAGACGGCAAAGTGCCTATATAGCCCCTATTTTTTTCTTTTTGTTTTTTATTAAATTCAATCAATTTCACAGATATATATATATACACATTTGAAAATACTTTCAACAAGCATACCAACACATATACATACCAAATCATATCCCTGCCATATGGATATGATCATCCAACACATATACATACCAAATCAAAAGTCCATATGCAACATATATAGCTAGCCAACATATCCAACAACAAGCATACAATGGTTTCATCCATACATACATATATATGTAGCAAGTTTCACATTGTTCATCCTATAAAATCAAAACAAAAAGGAAGGACAAGGAGAAGAGTAGACTCCATCAACGCAAGCTTTCTCATCTAAAGCAAATCTGCAAATTGGGAAAGAAGAAAATTAGAAGAAGAAGAAGAAGACTAGAAGAAGAATACTAGCTAGAAGAAGAAGAAGAAGACTAGAAGAAGAATACTAGCTAGAAGAAGAAGAAGAAGTAGTAGTAGAAGAAGAATTTTTCTTCTCTTTCTTTTTCTCCTCTCCTCTTCTTTATCTTCTTCTTCTAACTAAGGTAACCTAGGTAATTATGCCATTTTTTAGCTAAGCTAGGTAAAAATGTTAAGTGTAGGTCATTTTAGAGCTAAGCTAGGTAAATAGGTCATTTTGGAGCATAGTAAGGTTATTATGTCATTTTCGTGGAAAATAAGCTAAGTCTATGTCATTTTGGAGGTAACCAAGATTATCATGCCATTTTTGACCTAAGTATGCTAAGTATGTCATAAATGAACTAAAGAAGCTAAGTATAGGTCATTTTTTAGCTAACCTAGGTAGTTATGCCATTTTTGAGCTAACTAAGCATATTTATTCATTTTGGAGGACAAAATGGTAAGTGTAGGTCATTTTAGAGCTATCCTAGTTAAAATCGGTCATTTTGGAGCTAGGTAAGGTTATTTTGTCATTTTGGAGGAAAATAAACTAATTATATGACAGTTTGGAGCTAAACCAAGGTTATTATGCCATTTTTTACCTAAGTAAGCTAATTATGTCATAAATGAACTAGATAAGCTAAGTATAGATCATTATTGAGCTATCCTAGGTAGTTATGCCATTTTTTAGTTAACAAAGCATATTAAGTCATTTAGGAGGAAAAATGCTAACCCCGGCCAGACGAAGAAGGATCGGTCGGGGTTGCGCCAGTGCCAGACAGAGAAGGATCGGTCGATGCTTGTCGGGAGGCATGCTGCACCAAAGATCATTTGCAATGTCTCGTTAGCATGATGCTACTCAAATGTGAATACTAGTAACTAATGGCCATTCAAATGAAACTCACCGTGGGCGCTATACCAATCTGGGGCATCGGCGGAGGGGTCTGACCGTTGTTCTGGCACACGGTCTGCACATTTTGTTTTCACGAGTCAGTCATATTAGTTAGTAATGAAACAAACATTACATGCATGATTTGGCTAATATGTAGGAGAAACTTACCACGAGGAGCTCGTATAGGGCCCGGTGAGACGCGTCGTTCCGGTTCCTCTCCTCCTCCAACAGCATAGCCGTCCTCTCCTCCATGTCCCTCTCCCTCTCCGTCGCCTGCCTATTTGCCTCCGCCAGAAGCTCCTGGGCCCTAGCCTCGATGCCGAGCTCCATTGGCCGTGGACAAGGCCTTATCTCAGGATCGGAGCTCGTCTGGCCCTTCTTGATCTCCAGGAGAGTTCTAGGACAACGTATCAGTCCATCCCCAATGGCTACCGAGCCATGGTACCTCCCACCACCAGATAGCATCACGATCTCTGGATCAAAAGGACTCTGGCTCGGGTTGAAGTCCTCCCCTTTCCTCGTCTTCCCAACGTCTCTGTACCTCACGAGCTTGTTGTGGGAGGAGATGTTGGTGAAGCTCTCTGGATGATCGAGGTCATCCTCAGAGAATGCCTTGGCCTTCTTGTACGGGGCAGTATGGGCCATGGCATAGAGGTCGAACAGCGGTGGCACCTCCTTCTTGTTGTGTCGCGCCTAAATGAGAGGAACAAAATATTAGTTAAGGGCTCAAGCTAGCATGAAGAATGAAATTGCATGAATCGTGAAGCAAACCACATACCCAGTGATCCCCGTACTCAAACAGGTTGGAGCTCCCTTGATGGTGTGGCACACCTTGCATTTGGCACGCTTATCCTTGGCCTTGTTGTTGATAGAGGCAGAGGTGTCCCATCTTTCGATGAGATGGTGGCTATCGTTTTTGGTGGAGTAGACTTTGACGATCCGACTACGAACGTGCGAGGACGTCACGCCTTAGCAATCGCTAAACCAACTCCGAGAGGTTATTGACCATGCTGGAGCACGATCAACCTGACCACGAGGGTCTATTTCCTGCAAGCAAATGAAGAACAAGCAAGAAACTAAGATTTGCAATCTGGATATTGCGAATATAAGATGAAAGCTTTATTGATCAAGGTGGGGTTCTGTATTGATGAAGGTGGGGTTCTGTGACGTCTTGGTCTGGTCGTTGAACACAAACGAAGTACGCGAAGTTGCAGCTATGGCGAACTTTTAATCTAAACAAAACCCAAAGTCTAAACGGTGCCCTAAGGGCTGTATATATGGAGGAAGAGGGGGGGGGGGATTTCGTGGCCCTTGAAGGAGGGGTCCGAAACCAACCCTATCTCTTGTTTTCCCACACATACGGACTCTAAAAACAACCTATACTCAAGTATTTCGAAATTACATGGGCCTGGCCCATTAATAAGGTGACGCAGCACCTATAATAGCCTCTGGACGAAATTTATGAAGTGGCATCTTGTATATTTCGTCCAAGGCTTCCTGCAGTCATTATGGTGGCTTCAAAGTCCTGAAATCATCACTTGTAATTCCGTTCTTGTTCCCCTTGCGCATGCCATCATCTCCATGCTTGAACTTGCTCCAAGGTTCCTCTTTCTTGTCCAAGCTAGGCCCTTCATTTGTAAGCAAAACAAATGTATCCAATTTAGGCAGCATCATATCCTCATGAACATTAGAATCATTACCAAGAAACGAAAGTACCTGATAATTTAATTGGCGTGCGCGAGCTCTAGTAATTGGTCCAGTATGTATAGCAGCAGGGGCTGTGGGTGTAACAATGGTATTGATGTCTTCATCATCCTCCCCTTCTTGAAATGAAGTCGTCCTCGACGGAAGCTCATCTTCCTCACCCAAATAAGGCTTCAAATCTGCAATGTTAAAAGTGGGACTAACCCCAAAATCTGCAGGCAGCTCAAGTTTATATGCATTATCATTTATTTTCTCTAACACCTTAAAAGGACCATCAGCACGTGGCATTAGCTTTGATTTGCGCAAATCAGGAAATCTATCCTTTCGCAACTGTAACCAAATAAGATCTCCAGGTGCAAACACAACATGTTTTCTACCCTTATCTCCAGCAAGTTTATATTTAGCATTCATACGCTCAATGTTCTCCTTAGTTAACTCATGCATTTTTAAGATCAATTCAGCACGTTGTTTAGCATCAAAATTAACCTTCTCCGAAGATGGAAGAGGCAACAAATCAATAGGTGCACGAGGTAGGAAACCATATACAATTTCAAAAGGGCACTTCTTAGTAGTAGAATGCAACAAACGATTATAAGCAAATTCAATATGAGGCAAGCATTCTTCCCACATTTTCTTGTTATTCTTCAAAACAGCCCTTAGCATAGTAGACAAAGTTCTATTTACTACTTCAGTTTGTCCATCAGTTTGGGGTTGACAAGTAGTACTGAAAAGCAGTTTAGTCCCCAACTTAGCACATAAACATCTCCAAAAGTGGCTAAGAAATTTTGTATCATGATCTGAAACAATAGTATTTGGCACACCATGCAAGCGAATAATTTCACGAAAGAACAAATCAGCAACATTAGCAGCATCATCGCTTTTATGACATGGTATAAAGTGTGCCATTTTCGAGAACCTATCCACGACAACAAATATGCTATCCCTCCCCTTCTTTGTTTGAGGTAAACCCAAAACAAAGTCCATAGATATATCCTCCCATGGAACACTAGGTACAGGCAAAGGTATATATAAACCATGAGGATTGAGTCGTGACTTAGCTTTTTGACATGTAGTGCAGCGAGCAACAAAGCGCTCAACATCCCGTCTCATCTTTGGCCAAAAGAAATGTGTAGCAAGTACATCCTCCGTCTTCTTTACGCCAAAGTGTCCCATTAATCCTCCTCCATGCGCCTCCTGCATCAACAAAAGACGAACGGAGCTAGCCGGAATGCATAGCTTGTTAGCACGAAACACAAATCCATCATTAACAACGAACTTATTCCATGTTCTCCCTTCTTTACAATTCTGCAATACATCTTTAAATTCAGGATCATGCACATATTGATCTTTGATGGTCTCCAAACCAAATATTTTAAAGTCAAGTTGTGAAAGCATAGTATAACGACGAGACAATGCATCAGCAATAGCATTTTCTTTACCCTTCTTGTGTTTAATGACATAAGGGAAAGTCTCAATGAATTCAACCCATTTAGCATGTCTACGGTTCAGTTTTGCTTGACTTTTAATGTCTTTCAAAGATTCATGATCAGAATGTATAACAAATTCTTTGGGCCATAAATAATGTTGCCATGTTTCTAAGGTCCGAACAAGAGCATATAATTCTTTATCATAAGTAGAATAGTTCAGACTAGGCCCACTCAATTTTTAAGAAAAGTATGCAACAGGTTTGCCATCTTGTAATAACACACCTCCTAATCCAATTCCACTAGCATCACATTCAAGCTCAAAAGTCTTAGTAAAATCAGGTAGTTGGAGTAAAGGAGCATGTGTCAACTTATCTTTCAATACCGTGAAGGCTTCTTCCTGTGCGGTACCCCAAACAAAAGGCACATCCTTCCTTGTAAGCTCATTGAGAGGTGCAGCAATGGTGCTAAAATCTCTCACAAAACACCTATAGAAACCAGCGAGGCCAAGGAAACTCCTCACTTGTGTGACCGTTTTGGGCTGCGGCCAACTCTCAATAGCTTCAATCTTGGCTTTATCAACTTCAATTCCCTGTGGAGTAACAACATAGCCAAGAAAAGATACTCGGTCGGTGCAAAAGGTGCACTTCCCAAGGTTACCAAACAAACGTGCATCACGTAGAGCAATAAAAACAGCACCTAAATGTTCCAAATGTTCCTCCAAAGATCTGCTATAAATCAATATATCATCAATGTAAACTACCACAAATCGTCCAATGAAAGCACGTAAAACTTTGTTCATTAATCTCATGAAAGTACTAGGTGCATTAGTTAACCCAAAAGGCATGACTAACCACTCATATAAACCGAACTTAGTTTTAAATGCTGTTTTCCATTCATCTCCCAATTTCATACGAATTTGATGGTATCCACTACGCAAATCAACTTTGGAGAATATTGTAGAGCCACTCAATTCATCAAGCATATCATCTAGCCTGGGAATAGGATGACGATAATGAATAGTAATATTATTAATGCCTCTACAATCAACACACATACGCGATGTACCATCCTTTTTTGGCACTAGTATAATAGGAACAACACAAGGACTAAGAGATTCGCGTATATAACCTTTGTCGAGCAGCTCCTGTACTTGACGCATAATCTCCTTCGTCTCCTCTGGATTGGTACGGTATGGCGCACGGTTTGGCAATGAAGCACCGGAAATTAAGTCAATCTGATGCTCAATCCCGCGAATAGGTGGTAATCCCGGTGGCACGTCTTGTGGAAAGACGTCAGCGAACTCCTGCAAAATGTTAGTGACAGCAGGAGGCAAAGAGGAAGGCACGTCCTCGAATGAAAATAACGCCTCTTTGCACACAAAAGCATAGCAAACAGATTTGCTGAAATCTAGCTCATCAATATCAGATTTGGTGGCAAGTAAACACACATTTTTCAATTTAATTTCAGAAGCAACACTAGATGGTTTATTATTAGGCTTCATTTGTTGCTCAAATTCTTTTGCCACAATCTGATTTTCACTCTTATTTTTCTCCTGTTTTGCTTTACTAGCTCTATTAATATCATCTTTCAAAATAGAATCAGGAGTCATAGGAAGCAAAGTAATATGTTTATCCTTATGAACAAGAGTATACTGATTGTTTCTACTATGGTGTACAGAATTTTTATCAAATTGCCATGGTCTACCAAGTAATAATGAACATGCTTGCATGGGTACCACATCACAATCAACATAATCAGCATATGTAGAGATACTAAAATGCACACGAACAATACGTGTTACCTTAACCTTGCCGTTGTTGTTGAACCATTGGATATAGTAAGGATGTGGATGTGGTCTTGTGGTGAGAGATAGCTTCTCCACCATCTCCATGCTAGCGAAGTTGTTGCAGCTCCCTCCATCTATGATGACGCGAACAGAACGTTCCTTCACAACTCCCTTTGTATGGAACAAATTATGTCTCTGATTTTGCTCAGCTTGTGTGACCTGCACACTCAAAACACGTTGAGCAACTAAACATTCATACCTG
Organism: Thinopyrum elongatum; assembly: GCA_011799875.1. NCBI lineage: Eukaryota > Viridiplantae > Streptophyta > Magnoliopsida > Poales > Poaceae > Thinopyrum > Thinopyrum elongatum. The sequence continues at coordinate 184,735,576 of CM022301.1, forward strand.
TCAGCGTCTTCAGGAGCCATGTATTACGTCTCATGATCAGAATCATCTCCACCGTGTTCTTCACTTGTGATAAGAGCCAAAGTCTCCTCATCATAGTCACTAGCGGACTCATACCCACCATCCTCAGTAGCAATCATAACACGCGGAGATTGGCATTCTCTCGCATAATGACCTCTACCCTTACAACAACGACAAATAATATCATGAGTGTGCCCTATTGATGCCATAGATGAAGAAGAGCTCTGGGCAGGCCCAGAAGGTGTACTCCTGGCAGATGGTGGTGGTGGTGCCTGTTTTCTTGTATCTCAGTTGGAATTGCGGCTGAAGTCAGTGGTGCTGCAGTAGGACGTGTGGGAGTAGAGGAGGCACGTGGTGTCCATGATGAAGATCGACCTGCAGAAAAATTAGTTCGCAACAATGCCTGTCGATCCTGCACTTCACGTTCAGCTTTGCAAGCAAGATGGAATAAACGAGTGATATTATTATACTCCTTATACTCTAGAATGGTCTGAATCCCTTTATTTAATCCACCCATAAAACGTGCAAGCATTGCTTCATTATCCTCAACAATACCGCATCTAATCATGCTAGTTTGTAATTCCTGATAATATTCTTCTACAGAATTTTTTCCTTGTCTTAAACGCTACAATTTTTGAAGTAATTCACGTTGATAATATGGTGGAACCCAACGAGTACGCATAGCAGTTTTCAAAGCAGCCCAAGTAGCTGGAATAGGATATAATCTACAATGTTCGGACCACCATACACATGCAAAACTAGTGAAAGCACAAACAGCAGCAGCAACCCGTCTCTCCTCGGGATATTGTAAACATGTAAAACGTTGTTCAGTTTCTAACTCCCAAGTCAGATATATATCAGGAACATATCTACCCTCAAATGGTGGAATCTTCAATTTCAGTTTAGGAATATGGTCATGATCTCGTACCTGAGGTGGTGCTGCAGCCCTACCATTGCGATAATATGCATGAGGTCGACCTGCTGGTGGTGGTGCTGGTGGTTGCACGTAGTTCTAATTTTGATCAACCTCATCCTCGTAATAGTCCTCCACCTCTGCAGTAGCAGCAGGAGCAACAGAAGCATCAACAATAGGTACAGCGGCACCAGAAGTTTGACCAGGCTCAAGGGGAACGCGCAGTGCTCGTCCCACTTGATTTGGAAGGCGATGTTGGTGTTGTTGTTGCTGTAGAGGTGCGACAGGTGCAGCGGGCGGTGGTTGTGGAAGACGCGCGAGCAATTCATTAAACTTGTTATCGAGCTTTGTTTCGAACGCCTTCTCAATGCCATCTATCTTCTCCATGGCCTCTTCAAATCTGTTTAGCATATCTTCCACCTGTCCACTCATCATTTGCTGAAACTTATCATGTAACACTTTGTTCATCATGTTCTCCCAGTCAGTCTCGTCGGCTTGTGATCCTGCCATGGTTAGCAGCAAGAGAAACACACAAGAATATGATCCTACAGACTACTAGAAAGTGGTGGTGGTGTGGTGTCACAAATCCGTCAAGAAAATCTCAAATTCTTACCAGTTCTTACCCAGCAGCAGGTGGTGATCGGCAACCTTTGTAGTCAAAACTCACAAAGCTTGGACAGAGCGATTGCCAGGTGGTGTCAAACGCACGATGTAGATGTATGTGGAGCTGGGAAGGCTTATGATATGGTAGCAAAAAGGGTCAGCAATAATCAATTCAGAGATGCAATGTTGAATAAACGCTCAACGACGGTACTGTGCTGGTCCTAGGCTAGACTGTGCTAGAGACGCGAGCCTAGAACACTAACAAAATCACGGCGCTGCACGAAAACAAGGGAAAAGCACATTCTGAAAAAAAAAACCGCTCTCTTTTTTTTTGCGCTCCTCTTTTTTTTTGCCGAAAATCACTATAATGGCGAGTGTCTCAAAACTCTTCCCTAGTCAAAATAACAGGATAGGCATGAAAAAAAATTTGGACTTTTTTTTTCAGAAATCAGGGCAGCGACGACCAAAAAGTGCGATAAAAAATCACTATGATGGCGAGTGTCTCAAAACACTCCCTGGGACCTAAAAATAGGATAGGGAAAAAATATTTTTGACTGCTGATTTTTTTTTCCGAAACCTACTCAAGCAAGGAAACACGAATCGGAAACTAGATGGATCTCGAAAACAAACCTAATATGAAAAGAACTCGGATTGGTGGTGGATATATGGTGGTGGTATATGGCAGCGGTGGTGGTATATGGTAGCGATGGTGTTATATGGATACGAATCGGTGGTGGTATATGGATAAAGATCGGTGATGGTATATGGATTCAGAGCGGTGGCGGATAAGCGGTGGTGGTAGATGGCAGGGGCGATGATGATGGTGCGGCGGCGGCGTGACAACTTATGAACAGAACTCGAAACTCTAAAAGACTAGACGCTAAGACCAGCAACTCGACACGACGATGCAACCGCAGATTCAACAAAGCAAAAACCCTAAAAAGATTATGCAAAGGCTCAGATTGGTTCGGATATGATGAACTAACCCTAAATTATTTGTTTGGCTTTTTCGTGGACTGAAGGTATGAAGAACAGACTCGATCTAAACTATGAAAAACAGTAAAATCTCACCGAGCAACCTGGAAATCTGATACCACTTGATAGAGGCAGAGGTGTCCCGTCTTTTGATGAGATGGTGGCTATCATTTTTGGTGGAGTAGACTTTGACGATCCGACTATGAACGTGCGAGGACGTCGCGCCTTAGCAATCGCTAAACCAACTCCGAGAGGTTATTGACCACGCCGGAGCATGATCAACCTGATCACGAGGGTCTATTTCCTGCAAGCAAACGAAGAACAAGCAAGAAACTAAGATTTGCAATCTGGATATTGCGAATATAAGATGAAAGCTTTATTGATCAAGGTGGGGTTCTGTGACGTCTTGGTCTGGTCGTTGAACACAAACGAAGTACGCGAAGTTGCAGCTATGGCGAACTTTTAATCTAAACAAAACCCAAAGTCTAAACGGTGCCCTAAGGGCTGTATATATGGAGGAAGAGGGGGGGATTTCGTGGCCCTTGAAGGAGGGGTCCGAAACCAACCCTATCTCTTGTTTTCCCACACATACGGACTCTAAAAACAGCCTATACTCAAGTATTTCGAAATTACATGGGCCTGGCCCATTAATAAGGTGACGCAGCACCTATAATAGCCTCTGGACGAAATTTATGAAGTGGCATCTTGTATATTTCGTCCAAGGCTTCCTGCACTCATTATGGTGGCTTCAAAGTCCTGAAATCATCACTTGTAATTCCGTTCTTATTCCCCTTGCGCATGCCATCATCTCCATGCTTGAACTTGCTCCAAGGTTCCTCTTTCTTGTCCAAGCTAGGCCCTTCATTTGTAAGCAAAACAAATGTATCCAATTTAGGCAGCATCATATTCTCATGAACATTAGAATCATTACCAAGAAACGAAAGTACCTGATAATTTAATTGGCGTGCGCGAGCTCTAGTAATTGGTCCAGTATGTATAGCAGCAGGGGCTGTGGGTGTAACAGTGGTATTGATGTCCTCATCAGTTGTGGACGGCTAGCCATTGGGGAGAGCACCACTCATCCACCAATGACTCCCAACAGTCCATCCTATCCGCACACCATCTCGGGGGCACCTAAGTTAGACAAGAGAAATTTCAGCGCTACGCCTACGAATCAAATCAAGGAAACTAAGTACAAGGCCTTAAGAATATGTAATTACCTTCATGTACTTCTCCTTACTCAGAAACTTGGCGCGGCACTTCGTCTTGGACCTCTTAATGTTAGTCGAGGCGTAGTAGTCTCGAATAGCCTACACCCGAGCCTCGTGCCGTAAGTTCAGAAGTAGGCGCTTGCACCCCTCTTCGTCTTCCCCCGATCTCTCCCGGCCGAAGAAGAAGCGCCCGCCGGTGTCTGCATACTGTCTACCAGCGCTCTCCGGAGGTGCTGGGGTGGAATAATAGCACCCCTCCCAGCACGCGCCGAGGAAGGAGGCTCGGAGCGCTCTCGACCCGCGCCCACCATCTGTCAACACCTGCAATGACAAAGAGTAAACGAAATTAGTACAACATAAACATAATAAAAAAATTAAGTGTGTATCATCATGATGAACATAATAAAAAATTGAATACCTAATAACATGAACTAATTAATAATATATATATGTACATAATAATAATGTACCAGACACGCATTATGAAGTTCTGTTTGCTAAAGGCGTTGTATGTCTTGAACCCATTATCCCAGGCTTCTTGCAATTCGACCTTCAGTGGCTGCATGTACACATTCATATTCTTCCCCGGATAGTTGGGCCCTGGAATTATCAACATCAGGAAAATGTTCTTTCTTTGCATAATCTGTCCGGGGGGGGGGGGAGATTGAGCGGAATGACAAATACGGGCCAACAACTATATTGGGCTGCCGTCAGACCAAACACACTGAACCCATCCGTGCTGATGGCGACTCGAGGATGCCTTGGATCTGCCACTTTTACCTCATGTAATGCATCGAAGCGCTTCCACGGTTCACCGTCCGATGTGTGCACCATCATCAGCTTCCCATCTGCATCTAGTTGGGTTCTTTTGCCCATTTTGTGCCATGTCATCTGTCTGGCCGTCTCTTCGACCATGAAAAGACATTGAAGTCTTGGTACAATTGGCATATACCGAAGAACATTCACTAGGATTTTGGTCTGCGTCTTCTCACCCATACCGTTGTCTACCACAACATACCTGGATGACTTGCAAATGGGACAATAGTTCAAGTCCGCATACTGAATCCTAAATAAGGCACATCCTTTCTCACAGGCATGTATCTTCTCATAGGGCATCTTAAGAGCACGGAGGATTTTGTCTGACTGGTTCAGGTTTGCAGGTAGTACATGGCCTTTGGGTAGAAAACGTCCAAATACTTCATCATCGCGTCGTAGCATTCTCTGCCCAAGTTGAATTGAGCCTTCAGAGCCATTATTTGTGAGATGGCATCCAGCTGACAAAGCTCAGTGTGCTCATGATGAGGACATCAACACCATTGTTACACCCACAGCCCCTGCTGCTATACATACTGGACCAATTACTAGAGCTCGTGCACGCCAATTAAATTATCAGGTACTTTCATTTCTTGGTAATGATTCTAATGTTCATGAGAATATGATGCTGCCTAAATTGGATACATTTGTTTTGCTTACAAATGAAGGGCCTAGCTTGGACAAGAAAGAGGAACCTTGGAGCAAGTTCAAGCATGGAGATGATGGCATGCGCAAGGGGAACAAGAACGGAGTTACAAGTGATGATTTCAGGACTTTGAAGCCACCATAATGAGTGCATGAAGCCTTGGATGAAATATACAAGATGCCACTTCATAAATTTCGTCCAGAGGCTATTATAGGTGCTGCGTCACCTTATTATTGGGCCAGGCCCATGTAATTTCGAAATACTTGAGTATTGGCTGTTTTTAGAGTCCGTATGTGTGGGGAAACAAGAGATAGGGTTGGTTTTGGACCCCTCCTTCAAGGGCCATGAAATTCCCCCCTCTTCCTCCATATATACAGCCCTTAGGGCACCGTTTAGACCTTGGGTTTTGTTTAGATTAAAAGTTCGCCATAGCTGCAACTTCGCGTACTTCATTTGTGTTCAACGACCAGACCAAGACGTCACAGAACCCCACCTTGATCAATAAAGCTTTCATCTTATATTCGCAATATCCAGATTGCAAATCTTAGTTTCTTGCTTGTTCTTCGTTTGCTTGTAGGAAATAGACCCTCGTGGTCAGGTTGATCGTGCTCCGGCGTGGTCAATAACCTCTCGGAGTTGGTTTAGCGATTGCTAAGGTGCGATGTCCTCGCACGTTCATAGTCGGATCGTCAAAGTCTACCCCACCAAAAACGATAGCCACCATCTCATCGAAAGACGGGACACCTTTGCCTCTATCAAGTGGTATCAGATTTCCAGGTTGCTCGGTGAGATTTACAGTTTTTCATAGTTTAGATCGAGTATGTTCTTCATACCTACAGTCCAGGAAAAAGCCAAAAAAAATTAGGGTTAGTTCATCATATCCAAACCAATCTGAGCCATTGCATAATCTTTTCTGTATTTGCTTTGTTGAATTTGCGGTTGCATTGTCTTGTCAAGTTGCTGGTCTTAGCATCTAGTTCTTTAGAGTTTCGAGTTCTGTTCACAAGTTGTCACGCCGCCGCCGCACCATCATCATCGCCCCTACCATATACCACCACAGCTTATCTGCTATTTCTCTGAGTCCATATACCACCACCGCTCCGACTCCATATACCACCACCAATCCGAGTCCACATATACTACCGTCATATACCATCACCAGTCCGAGTTCCACCAGATTCATCTCCGCCACCAGTCCTAGTCCGAGTCCAGTATTTTTTCCTTTATTTTCGAGTTCCAGATCACGCCATACTCCGAGTCATGACCAAGTCAGACTCCCCAACTTTCGTGCCACCCGCAGAAGAAAAATAGTTCCAATTTAAAAAAAAAACTAAGTCTGGAAAATTCTGGCTAGGCAGTTTTTAGACCATTTGTAGACTTTTTTGAAAAAAAATTTGTTGCGGAGCAAAAAAAAAGGAAAAAAAGTGCAAAAAAAAGTGATAAAAAAAGAAAAAAAATTAGAGTGTGCTCCTCCCTTGTTTACGTGCAGTGCCGTGTTTTTGTTAGTGTTCTAGGCTCGCGTCACTAGCACGGTCTAGCCTAGGACCAGCACAGTACCGTCGTTGAGCGTTTATTCAACATTGCATCTCTGAATTGATTATTGCTGACCCTTTTTGCTACCGTATCATAAGCCTTCCCAGCTCCACATACATCTACATCGTGCGTTTGACACCACCTGGCAATCGCTCTGTCCAAGCTTTGTGAGTTTTGACTACAAAGGTTGCCGATCACCACCTGCTGATGGGTAAGAACTGGTAAGAATTTGAGATTTGCTTGACGGATTTGTGACACCACACCACCACCACTTTCTAGTAGTCTGTAGGAACATATTCTTGTGTGTTTCTCTTGCTGCTAACCATGGCAGGATCACAAGCCGACGAGACTGACTGGGAGAACATGACGAACAAAGAGTTACATGATAAGTTTCAGCAAATGATGAGTGGACAGGTGGAAGATGTGCTAAACAGATTTGAAGAGGCCATGGAGAAGATTGATGGCATTGAGAAGGCGTTCGAAACAAAGCTCGATAACAAGTTTAACGAATTGCTCGCGCGTCTTCCACAACCACCGCCCGCTGCACCTGTCGCACCTCTACAGCAACAACAACACCAACATTGCCTTCCAAATCAAGTGGGACGAGCACTGCGCGTTTCCCTTGAGCCTGGTCAAACTTTTGGTGCCGCTGTACCTATTGTTGATGCTTCTGTTGCTCCTGCTGCTACTGCAGAGGTGGAGGACTATTACGAGGATGAGGTTGATCAAAATCAGAACTACGTGCAACCACTAGCACCACCACCAGCAGGTCGACCTCATGCATATTATCGCAATGGTAGGGCTGCAGCACCACCTCAGGTACGAGATCATGACCATATTCCTAAACTGAAATTGAATATTCCACAATTTGAGGGTAGATATGTTCCTGATATATATCTTACTTGGGAGTTAGAAACTGAACAACGTTTTACATGTTTACAATATCCCGAGGAGAGACGGGTTGCTGCTGCTGTTTGTGCTTTCACTAGTTTTGCATGTGTATGGTGGTCCGAACATTGTAGATTATATCCTATTCCAGCTACTTGGGCTGCTTTGAAAACTGCTATGCGTACTCGTTGGGTTCCACCATATTATCAACGTGAATTACTTCAAAAATTGTAGCGATTAAGACAAGGAAAAAATTATGTAGAAGAATATTATCAGGAATTACAAACTGGCATGATTAGATGTGGTATTGTTGAGGATAATGAAGCTATGCTTGCATGTTTTATGGGTGGATTAAATAAAGAGATTCAGACCATTCTAGAGTATAAGGAGTATAATAATATCACTCGTTTATTCCATCTTGCTTGCAAAGCTGAATGTGAAGTGCAGGATCGACAGTCATTGGCGCGAACTAATTTTTCTGCAGGTCGATCTTCATCATGGACACCGCGTGCATCTCTACTCCCACATGTCCTACTGCAGCACCACTGACTTCAGCCGCCAATTCCAACCGAGATACAAGAAAACAGGCACCACCACCACCATCTGCCAGGAGTACACCTTCTGGGCTTGCCCAGAACTCTTCTTCATCTATGGCATCAACAGGGCACACTCATGATATTATTTGTCGTCGTTGTAAGGGTAGAGGTCATTATGCGAGAGAATGCCAATCTCTGCGTGATATGATTGCTAATGAGGATGGTGGGTATGAGTCCACTAGTGACTATGATGAGGAGACTTTGGCTCTTATTACAAGTCAAGAACACGGTGGAGATGATTCTGATCATGAGACGCAATACATGGCCCCTAAAGACGCTAACAGGTATGAATGTTTAGTTACTCAACGAGTTTTGAGTGTGCAGGTCACACAAGCTGACTAAAATCAGAGACATAATTTGTTCCATACAAAGGGAGTTGTGAAGGAACGTTCTGTTCGCGTCATCATAGTTGGAGGGAGCTGCAACAACTTGGCTAGCATGGAGATGGTGGAGAAGCTATCTCTCACCACAAGACCACATCCACATCCTTACTATATCCAATGGTTCAACAACAGCGGCAAGGTTAAGGTAACACGTACTGTTCGTGTGCATTTTAGTATCTCTACATATGCTGATTATGTTGATTGTGATGTGGTACCCATGCAAGCATGTTCATTATTACTTGGTAGACCATGGCAATTTGATAAAAATTCTGTACACCATGGTAGAAACAATCAGTATACTCTTGTTCATAAGGATAAACATATTACTTTGCTTCCTATGACTCCTGATTCTATTTTGAAAGATGATATTAATAGAGCTAGTAAAGCAAAACAGGAGAAAAATAAGAGTGAAAATCAGATTGTGGCAAAAGAATTTGAGCAACAAATGAAGCCTAATAATAACCATCTAGTGTTGCTTCTGAAATTAAAGTGAAAAGTGCATGTTTACTTGCCACCAAATCTGATATTGATGAGCTAGATTTCAGCAAATCTGTTTGCTATGCTTTTGTGTGCAAAGAGGCGTTATTTTCATTCGAGGACGTGCCTTCCTCTTTGCCTCCTGCTGTCACTAACATTTTGCAGGAGTTTGCTGATGTCTTTCCACAAGACATGCCATCGGGATTACCACCTATTCGCGGGATTGAGCATCAGATTGACTTAATTCCCGGTGCTTCGCTGCCAAACCGTGCTCCATACCGTACCAATCCAGAGGAGACGAAGGAGATTATGCGTCAAGTACAGGAGCTACTCGACAAAGGTTATATATGTGAATCTCTTAGTCCTTGTGCTGTTCCTATTATACTAGTGCCAAAAAAGGATGGTACATCGCATATGTGTGTTGATTGTAGAGGCATTAATAATATTACTATTCGCTACTGTCATCCTATTCCTAGGCTAGATGATATGCTTGATGAATTGAGTGGCTCTACAATATTCTCCAAAGTTGATTTGCGTAGTGGATACCATCAAATTTGTATGAAATTGGGAGATGAATGGAAAACAACATTTAAAACTAAGTTCGGTTTATATGAGTGGTTAGTCATGCCTTTTGGGTTAACTAATGCACCTAGTACTTTCATGAGATTAATGAACGAAGTTTTACGTGCTTTCATTGGACGTTTTGTGGTAGTTTACTTTGAAGATATATTGATTTATAGCAGATCTTTGGAGGAACATTTGGAACATTTACGTGCTGTTTTTATTGCTCTACGTGATGCATGTTTGTTTGGTAACCTTGGAAAGTGCACCTTTTGCACCGACCGAGTATCTTTTCTTGGCTATGTTGTTACTCCACAGGGAATTGAAGTTGATAAAGCCAAGATTGAAGCTATTGAGAGTTGGCCGCAGCCCAAAACGGTCACACAAGTGAGGAGTTTCCTTGGCCTCGCTGGTTTCTATAGGCGTTTTGTGAGAGATTTTAGCACCATTGCTGCACCTCTGAATGAGCTTACAAAGAAGGATGTGCCTTTTGTTTGGGGTACCGCACAGGAAGAAGCCTTCACGGTATTGAAAGATAAGTTGACACATGCTCCTTTACTCCAACTTCCTGATTTTACTAAGACTTTTGAGCTTGAATGTGATGCTAGTGGAATTGGATTAGAAGGTGTGTTATTACAAGATGGCAAACCTGTTGCATACTTTTCTGAAAAATTGAGTGGGCCTAGTCTGAACTATTCTACTTATGATAAAGAATTATATGCTCTCGTTCGGACCTTAGAAACATGGCAACATTATTTATGGCCCAAAGAATTTGTTATACATTCTGATCATGAATCTTTGAAACACATTAAAAGTCAAGAAAAACTGAACCGTAGACATGCTAAATGGGTTGAATCCATTGAGACTTTCCCTTATGTCATTAAACACAAGAAGGGTAAAGAAAATGTTATTGCTCATGCATTGTCTCGTCGTTATACTATGCTTTCACAACTTGACTTTAAAATATTTGGTTTGGAGACCATCAAAGATCAATATGTGCATGATCCTGAATTTAAAGATGTATTGCAGAATTGTAAAGAAGGGAGAACATGGAACAAGTTCGTCGTTAACGATGGATTTGTGTTTCATGCTAACAAGCTATGCATTCCAGCTAGCTCCGTTCATCTTTTGTTGTTGCAGGAGGCGCATGGAGGAGGATTAATGGGACACTTTGGCGTAAAGAAGACGGAGGATGTACTTGCTACACATTTCTTTTGGCCAAAGATGAGACGGGATGTTGAGCGCTTTGTTGCTCGCTCCACTACATGTCAAAAAGCTAAGTCACGACTCAATCCTCATGGTTTATATATGCCTTTGCCTGTACCTAGTGTTCCATGGGAGGATATATCTATGGACTTTGTTTTGGGTTTACCTCGAACAAAGAAGGGGAGGGATAGCATATTTGTTGTCGTGGATAGGTTCTAAAAAATGGCACACTTTATACCATGTCATAAAAGCGATGATGCTGCTAATGTTGCTGATTTGTTCTTTCTGAAATTATTCGCTTGCATGGTGTGCCAAATACTATTGTTTCAGATCATGATACCAAATTTCTTAGCCACTTTTGGAGATGTTTATGGGCTAAGTTGGGGACTAAACTGCTTTTTAGTACTACTTGTCACCCCCAAACTGATGGACAAACTGAAGTAGTCAATAGAACATTGTCTACTATGCTTAGGGCTGTTTTGAAGAATAACAAGAAAATGTGGGAAGAATGCTTGCCTCATATTGAATTTGCTTATAATCGTTCGTTGCATTCTACTACTAAGATGTGCCCTTTTGAAATTGTATATGGTTTCCTACCTCGTGCACCTATTGATTTGTTGCCTCTTCCATCTTCGAAGAAGGTTAATTTTGATGCTAAACAACGTGCTGAATTTATCTTAAAAATGCATGAGTTAACTAAGGAGAACATTGAGCGTATGAATGCTAAATATAAACTTGCTGGAGATAAGGGTAGAAAACATGTTGTGTTTGCACCTGGAGATCTTGTTTGGTTACATTTGCGTAAGGATAGATTTCCTGATTTGCAGAAATCAAAGCTAATGCCACGTGCTGATGGTCCTTTTAAGGTGTTAGAGAAAATAAATGATAATGCATATAAACTTGAGCTGCCTGCAGATTTTGGGGTTAGTCCCACTTTTAACATTGCAGATTTGAAGCCTTATTTGGGTGAGGAAGATGAGCTTCCGTCGAGGACGACTTCATTTCAAGAAGGGGAGGATGATGGGGACATCAATACCATTGTTACACCCACAGCCCCTGCTGCTATACATACTGGACCAATTACTAGAGCTCGCGCACGCCAATTAAATTATCAGGTACTTTCGTTTCTTGGTAATGATTCTAATGTTCATGAGAATATGATGCTGCCTAAATTGGATACATTTGTTTTGCTTACAAATGAAGGGCCTAGCTTGGACAAGAAAGAGGAACCTTGGAGCAAGTTCAAGCATGGAGATGATGGCATGAGCAAGGGGAACAAGAACGGAGTTACAAGTGATGGTTTCAGGACTTTGAAGCCACCATAATGAGTGCATGAAGCCTTGGACGAAATATACAAGATGCCACTTCATCAATTTCGTCCAGAGGCTATTATAGGTGCTGTGTCACCTTATTATTGGGCCAGGCCCATGTAATTTCGAAATACTTGAGTATAGGCTGTTTTTAGAGTCCGTATGTGTGGGGAAACAAGAGATAGGGTTGGTTTCGGACCCCTCCTTCAAGGGCCACGAAATCCCCCCTCTTCCTCCATATATACAGCCCTTAGGGCACCGTTTAGACCTTGGGTTTTGTTTAGATTAAAAGTTCGCCATAGCTGCAACTTCGCGTACTTCGTTTGTGTTCAACGACCAGACCAAGACGTCACAGAACCCCACCTTGATCAATAAAGCTTTCATCTTATATTCGCAATATCCAGATTGCAAATCTTAGTTTCTTGCTTGTTCTTCGTTTGCTTGCAGGAAATAAACCCTCATGGTCAGGTTGATCGTGCTCCAGGGTGGTCAATAACCTCTCGGAGTTGGTTTAGAGATTGCTAAGGCGCGACATCCTCGCACGTTCGTAGTCGGATCGTCAAAGTCTACTCCACGAAAAATGATAGACACCATCTCATCGAAAGACGGGACACCTTTGCCTCTATCAGCTCGTGGAGAGGACGTTTTGAAGACTCCAACTTTCATTGAAGGCCTTTGCAGATTCCTCCATCTCATCGTTCGAGTCCCGAGCATCATCAAAGTCTTGCACCATGTCTTCCATCTCGGTACCATGCTCGTCGGTGCGACGACGAAGCACCTCTGCTTTGGCACGTTGGGCAGACTCGTCATGAAATGTCCACACCGTATAACCTGGCGTAAAACCCCTCTTCTGCAGGTGTTTGCCCATTTCATCCTCTGTCCTCTTGTGCCAATTGTCGCACCTGGCACAGGGGTACCAGGTTGTCCTCTGGCCATTGGCAAATACGGCTCTCACAAACCCCTTGGTTTTTGTTAACCATTCATTGGTCATGTCTTTCTGACTAGTGTGACCGCCTAGCTACTAGACACATAAGAAATATATATATAAATCAGCATGTATATATTCATCAGCTAATGGAGTTTGTCACTTTTATTACGTCCATGCAACCTAGACGCTAATAGGTAAAGATAGGTCCTAATCCCACCCGAGTATGTGTAGATTGGGTTCGTTTTCCCATGCTCTGCTCCGGATCCGACGCAAAATTTCGGCAGCACCTCCCCGCTGTTCTCCTGATATACATCTCGGCAATAAGCAGAGAGGATGTGTACCCAGAGAACAACAGGGAGACACTGATAAAATTCTGCATCGGATCCGGAGCAGAGCATATGGGAAAACGAACCCAATCTACACATACTCGGGCTGTCCATGGATAACGTTGGACAATTCGAAAGAATCACGGTTATAAATATGCAAATGTATGCATATTTATAGATGTAACCCTTTCAAACGGGAGACGCATAGTGGTCATGCATACTGATGATTGAAGACACCTATAGCTAGCAAGTTTCATCGACACGAAGATCGGAACAGAGCAAATGAAGGGGGGAGGAGGAGATGTCATTTGTGCTCACCCACGAACGCAGGGGCGGAGCTCGTCGAACGCACGGGGAGGTCATCGAACACCAGACCCTCGTAGCGACGAAACAACTGCACATTTAAAACCACCTGATCAACACAAATATGATGTTTTTTATAACAAAATCGAAAAATATATGACCTAACTCATAATTCACAAATATATGACCCCGTCGGCCTCTGGAAGGCCGAAGAGCACCTTTTTCGGGATCGGGGTGTCAGGGGTGTCGTGTCGGGGTAGGGGTGCTGTGTCGGGGTCGGGGGTGCCGTGGTCGGGGGTGCCGTGTCGGGGTCGGGGTGCTGTGTCGGGGTCGCGGTGTCGGGGTGTCGTGTCGGGGTCGGGGTGTTGTGTTAGGGTCGGGGTGTCGGGGTCAGGGGGTCGGGATGGCAAATCCTCGACCCCTCGACCCCTCGGCGACCCTCGACCCCTTTTCCCCTCAACCCCTCGACACCTCGATCCTCGACCCCTAGACCCTCGACTCCTTTTCCCCTCGATCCTCGACCCCTCGACCACTCGGCGACCCTCGACCATCGGCGACCCTCTTTTTCTACTTTTCCTACTTCTTTTTTTCATCTTCTACTTCTACTTTTTTTTTCATCTTCTTCTTTCTTCTTCTTCTTCTTCTACTTATTGTTCTTTTTTTTTCATCTTCTTCTTCCTCTTCTTCTTCTTCTTCTTCTTCTTTTACTTCTTTTTTTCATCTTTCTTGTTTATTCTTAAAAAACAGAAAAAAAAACCCTAAACTAAACTAAACTAAATCTAACCTAAACTAAACTAAACTAACCTAAACTAAACTAACTAACCTAACCTAAACTAAACTAAACTAAACAAACCTAAACTAAATCTAAAAAAAAAGAAAAACTCACCACGGGGAGGGGGTGCGGGTTGAGGAGGCAGGCCACAGGGAGGGGGCGCGGGTTGAGGAGGCCGAGGGGATGGGTGGCCGGCGACGGTGCGGCTCCCGCGGCGGGGCGGCGGGGCGTGGCTCCGACGATGGGGCGGGGCAGGGCGGCCGCCGCGGCCTGCATCCACTGGGCGGGCGGGCGGGGCGGGCGGCCGACGATGGGGCGTGCTCCGGGGGGCAGGGCTGGCCGGCGGCGCCTCGGGCTTCGGGGGTGGCGCGGGGCGGCGGCGGTTCGGGCACGGGGGCGGCGCGGGTGAGGTGAGGGGAGAGAGAGAGAGGGGTGGGGCGCTGGGCGCTGATTGTTTTTCAGTTAGGTCAAATCTCTTTGTCGTCTGCTAGCAGACAGCAAAGAGCCTAGCTAGTGGGGTGGGGCTGGGGGGGAACGGCCGTTAGTTGGCCACTTTCTTTGCCGTCCGCTAGCAGACGGCAAAGAAAGTGGCCGTTAGGTGGTTCTCGTTAGTGGGCCACCCTCCCTCTTTGCCGTCTGCTAGCTGACGGCAAAGCTTCTATGCCGTCTGCTAGCAGACGACAAAGAGCTGGCTGACGGCAAACATGATCTTTGCCGTCAGTGTGACGCCCCCGGCTTAATCATGCACTAACCATACACGCAAACGCACACGATCAAGCCTAAGGACTCACTTGAAGATATCACAACACAACTCTAAACCATAAACAAAGACTTACAAGCTTTATATTACAAGCCAGGGCCTCGAGGGCTCGAATACATAAGCTCGAAGTCATACAAGCATCAGCGGAGCATCAGATATCTGAGTACAGACATAAGTTAACAAAGAAGCCTTAAGAAAGGCAGCGCAAAATAAAAGCTACAATCGAAAGGCGCAGTCCTCCTGCCTGGGGCCCTCCGATCCTACTCTTGGTCGTCGGCTAGCTCATAGAAGAAACCACCCTCAAGGTGGTAGTAGTAGTCGCAGGCGGGGCAGCTGTCTCAGGGGCTCTCCCTAATGCTTCAAGGGGACCAGGGGATGGCCGGCACGCACCATGGCTTGGCCATGGCCGGTTGGATTGCCCTCCATGATCCCCTGTTGTCTCCTGTAGCGGGAGGAACATGATAAGTGGGGGGAGGTGGGCTGCTGGGCCAGCAGGCCAACTGGGCCAAGTGGCCCAGGGGGAGGGGAGGGGGCCTTTCTCCTTTGTTTCTATTTTGGTTTTATTTTCTTGAAGTTTTGAAAAGAATAAAAGAGAAGACAAAAGAAAAGAAAACAAAAATAGAAACAAAGGAGAAAGGCCCCCTCCCTTCCCCCTGGGCCACTTGGCCCAGTTGGCCTGCTGGCCCAACAGCCCACCTCCCCCCCACTCATCCTGTTCCTCCTGCTACAGGAGACAACAGGGGATCATGGAGGGCAATCCAACCGGCCATGGCCGAGCCATGGCACGTGCCGGCCATCCCCTGGTCCCCTTGGAGCATTAGGGCGAGCCCCTGAGACAGCTGCCCCGCCGGCGAGTACTACAACCACCTTGAGGGTGGTTTCTTCTACGAGCTGGCCGACGACCAGGAGTAGGATCGGAGGTTTCCAGGCAGGAGGCCTGCGCCTTTCGATCGTAGCTTTTATTTTGCGCCGCCTTTCTTAAGGCTTCTATGTTAACTTATGTCTGTACTCATATATCTGATGCTTTCGCTGATGCTTGTATGACTTCGAGCTTATGTATTCGAGCCCTCGAGGCCCTGGCTTGTAATATAAAGCTTGTAACTCTTTGTTTATGTTTTAGAGTTGTGTTGTGATATCTTCAAGTGAGTCCTTAGGCTTGATCGTGTGCATTTGCGTGTATGGTTAGTGCACGATTAAGCTGGGGGCATCACAGTCAGCTCTTTCTTTGCCGTCAGTTTTCTGTAAGCTGATGGCAAAGACCTTCTTTCCCGTCAGCTAGTAGACGACAAAGAGCTGGTTGATGGCAAAGATCCTAATTCCAGTAGTGATAGCTAGTAGCTAGATGGCTTCTTCTGTCTCTTTGATCTTCAATACAATGTTCTCCTCGACGTTCTTGGAGATCTATCCGATGTAATATTCTTTTGCGGTGTGTTTGTCGAGATCCGATGAATTGTGGATT
Organism: Thinopyrum elongatum; assembly: GCA_011799875.1. Lineage (NCBI taxonomy): Eukaryota > Viridiplantae > Streptophyta > Magnoliopsida > Poales > Poaceae > Thinopyrum > Thinopyrum elongatum. Next base: position 184,752,257 of record CM022301.1, read on the forward strand.
TATGATCAGATTATCTATGAATATTATTTGAGTCTTTTCTGAATTCTTATATGCATGATTTGATATATTTGTATTTCTCTTTGAATTATCGGTTTGGTTTGGCCAACTAGATTGGTTCTTCTTGCAATGGGAGAGGTCCTTAGTTTTGGGTTCAACCTTGCGGTGTCCTCACCCAGTGACAAAGTAGTGGTAGCCAGGCACGCATAATATTGTTGCCATCAAGGGTAAAAAGATGGGGTTTTTATCATATTGCTTGAGTTTATCCCTCTACATCATGTCATCTTACTTAAGTCGTTACTCCGTTCTTATGAACTTAATACTCTAGATGCATGCTCGATAGCGGTCGATGTGTGGAGTAATAGTAGTAGATGCAGGCAGGAGTCGGTCTACTTGACACGGACGTGATGCCTATATTCATAATCATTGCCTTGGATATCATCATAACTTTGCGCTTTTTTATCAATTGCTCGACAGTAATTTGTTCACCCACCGTATGTTTTCTTTCAAGAGAGAAGCCTCTAGTGAAACCTATGGCCCCCAGGTCTATTTTCCATCATATATTTTCAGATCTATAAACCAAAAGACCCAAAAATACCTTGCTGCAATTTATTTACTTTTATCTTGTTTTAAGTTTTAGTAATCTTTTATATCCATCTCTATCAGATCTCATCCTTGCAAGTGACCGTGAAGGGATTGACAACCCCTTTATCGCGTTGGGTGCAAGTGTTTGATTGTTTGTGCAGGTGCATAGATTGGAGACTTGCGTGTACCTCCTACTGGATTGATACCTTGGTTCTCAAACTGAGGGAAATACTTATCTCTACTTTGCTGCATCACCCTTTCCTCTTCAAGGGAAAAACCAACACAAGCTCAAGAAGTAGCACGGGCTGACCATTTCAGGCGGGAAGCGCGCGCGGGCGATGGAGGGGCTTTGGGTGGGCCAGGCTAGTCAGGAGCGGGTGTGGCAGCTGTCCCGACCGGACGCCCAGAAACGAGAGGATGCACCGACTCTCGCGGCTAAATCGTAGTACTACACACAATCTCTCTGTAGGTCGATGTGTCGCTCTCTCTAACACACACATGCTGTTAAAAAACACACACACACACACGCGCGAGCGCTGGCACACACACACCCACACACAGGTTCATAGAATAGGAATATCGTGGGAGTGGGAAGCCACAGGAAGTGAGATAAATGGAGTGCGTACAAGAAGAGAAGAGGTACACACACGTTCGTCGAAGACACAGTCGCTGCCTCGCACTATAGCCCAGCTGACCACATCACAACGGCCGGATATGTGCCTCTCTCATCCCGGCGCCGGTGGTCAACCGCTATATCTGTGGCCGCGGGATTTAACGCACGCGACTGCCGGATTTGGAGCATTCCGGCCGCCTGCGACTGCGCCTTGCCATGGATTGTCCAGGTACCGGGTCGCACAACAATGACAATGCCTCCACGTCATGTGCAGTACTGAATCCGCCTCTAGCCACTCGGATCTATCCCATCGGCGGATCACCAACAAAGACATGGTCGGCCACCATCCAGGCTCGGCCCTAGCCCAGCAGTCGGTTCATCGTTGCCGCTCATAAAGTGTGATGGCTGCCCGCAGCAGGTCCGGCGCCACGTTTCGAGCATGCCAGAACATCCCGGATGGGTGTTTATCAAGTACAAAAAAGATAAGGTGCATAGTACTTCTTTTGATCGGCTCTGCTCCCTTATTCGGCGCACGTTTGGCAGCTTATACTCAAACTTGTATGTAGGATGGATGCAAGTTTTGGTTTTGGGAAGAAGAATACGTCGATCTATTGATAGCATGAAATTTGGTAGATGCTCGTGCACTCCTTGCTAGAATACAGGCTAGAGATGAGACTAGAGATGGTATTTGATGTGAAGCAACATCTAGTTCTTTAGAATCGAAGAAGAAAGAAGTGTTTAAACTTGAGAAGCCACAGATCAACAATGAAGACATAGAGAAGATATTAATACAATTAGTGGGAGCAGGTATGGAAATTGGATATGTTATAAAATGTCTAATTGTGGTTCTTGTTTTCTTTGGTCTTGCTCTCCTAGCAAAGAATTGGTGAATGTACTTCCCTGTATCAAAATGTCATTGATGAAATAAAGAAATGTGCTGGAAAATAAATGTGTGCATACGGCCGGTGGCCGTATTAATTATGTTGGTTCTGAATTTTTCTTCGTTTATTGGGCTTATCTCATTTTCTTCATTTTCCCATATTATACAGTCTTATTTTCACTTCTTTCCACCACATGTTCACATTCCAAGGTGCATTAAATTGATGCATGCAAGGATTAAAAGAAACCAACCAGTGCATGTAACCATTCCTACTCATTTAGTGGTCGTCCATGAATATATTGTAAGTAATGCAGATTAAATTTTGAGTAATTTTGTAAACTACGAGATGGACTACATTTCTCCACTCATCATCTGCCTTGGTTGATGAGATTTCAAATTTAAGCCCTATAAACTGGAAATGAGGGAGTAGTTAAAAAAATTGGTCAAACTTTGACAAAAAATATATGACGTGGCGTAAAAACCTGGACGTAGGTAGTAGTACGAGATACGGTGGCACACTGACTTAGGCCGAATACAAGTGCCCAAAATTATTTGAAGAGAGCAAAGTGTACATAAAAAATAATTAAAATGGAATTTCTCGATTTTTTTTTCAAAATGGAGGCAAAAGATTTGCATCATCCATTAAATAAGAGGAGAATAGAGTTTGACAGTTTGCAAGTGACCCTACAAATGAACGGCATGGCACTTACTCTCGTACAACAATGCGCCCTAGTTTCTTAGCACCCGCTGTAAGCCTTAGTACATGCGGTGGCACACTGACTTAGGCCGAATACAAGTGCCCAAAATATTTAAAATTGGAGGATGGTACAGCCCACCTTTCCGATATTTGACCGTGTGTGGTTTAGTTGTTGTTCACTTCGGAGGGTCGTGTACCACACGTGAATGATAGTAAGTGCGACCGGGAGGCGTGGAGTGTCAATTGCGAGTTGACTCCTTCGAGCGTTAAATTTTCTTCACGTATTAGCATTGCCCTAGTATTTTTCTTCACTAGTACGTTAAATAAAGAGTTCCATTTCGTGCACAATTTAAAACATTTTTACGGAGAGAAAAAGAAAACCACTCCAACTATATACACGGCAGCCTCAGCGCTTGTTTTCTAGGGTTTGCTCTCTTCACACTCTCTCTCCACTATATATATACACGCTGGAGCCGCAGCGCTTGTAGTTGCTCTCTTCACACTCTCTCACCCTCTCCAGATATAAACAAGACTGCGTTGGCCTCCCGCCCTCTCTCTCTCTCTCCCCTCACTACTGGTCATAGAGCCGGCAGGATCCTGTCCACCGGGGAAGGGAAGGAGGCTTAACGCTGTTGCCGTCGGCGAGGGAGGGAATCCACTGCCGGCGCCACTGTTCTCTTTCACCCAGCGGCGGCGCAGGAGGGCCTATGACCCCTTCTTCCTCGCTACCGTACATAGTGTGGGCAGATCAGCCTCCGGCCGCCCACCGAGCCACACCCCGAGAACCTTATGGTATAACTTACTTCATCCACAGGCATTGCTCTAGCTGCAAGTGGAATTTTTTCGCTTCTGCGCACGAATCTAGGTGTTGGATCAAACAGGAAAGTAGTGGGGAAAGTTTTATAACATGAATCTAGGATGTGCTTGATGACCCTCAAGTATAGGGGATCAATCGTAGTACATCCAATAAGTAGGAGTGTCAAACCCAACGAGGAGCAGAAGGAAATGACAAGTAGTTTTCAGCAAGGTATTCTCTGCAAGCACTAAAATTATAAGTAATGAGTAGTTTGATAGCAAGATAATTTGTAATGAGCAAGTAACGGTAACGGTAACAAAAGTGCAGCAAGGTAGCCCAATCCTTTTGAGGCAAAGGACAGGCCAAAACAGTCTCTTATGATAAGCAAAGCGTTCTTGAGGGTACACGGGAATTTCATCTAGTCACTTTCATCATGTTGGTTTGATTTGTGTTCACTACTTTGATAATTTGATATGTGGGTGGACCGGTGCTTAGGTGTTGTTCTTACTTGAACAAACCTCCTACTTATGATTAACCCCCTCGCAAGCATCCGCAACTACGAGAAAAGTATTAAGATAAAATCTAACCATAGCATTAAACTTTTGGATCCAAATCAGTACCTTACGAAGTAGCGCATAAACTAGGGTTTAAGCTTCTGTCACTCTCGCAACCCATCATCTAATAACTACTCCATAATGCAATCACTTAGGCCCTAATAAGGTGAAGTGCCATGTAGTCGACGTTCACATGGCACCACTAAGGGAATCACAACATACATACCATCCAAATATCAAACACATATCAAGTTCACATGATTACTTGCAACAAGATTTCTCCCGTGACCTCAAGAACAAAAGTAACTACTAACAAATGATAATCATGCTCAAGATCAGAGGGGTATTAAATAGCATAATGGATCTAATCATATAATCTTCCACCAAATAAACCATATAGTAATCAACTACAAGATGTAATCAACACTACTAGTCACCCACAAGCACCAATCTAAGGTTCCGGTACAAAGATTGAACACAAGAGATGAACTAGGGTTTGAGAGGAGATGGTGTTGTTGAAGATGTTGATGGAGATTGCCCTCCCCAAGATGGGAGAGTTGTTGGTGATGATGATGACAATGATTTCCCCCTCCGGGAGGGAAGTTCCCCCGGCAGAATCGCTCCACCGGAGGGCAAAAGTGCTACTGCCCAAGTTCCGCCTCGAGACGGCAGCGCTTCGTCCCGAAAGTCCTCTCCTATTTTTTCTAGGTCAAAATGACTTATATACCAGAAGAGGGGCACCGGAGGTGGGCCGACGAGGGCACAGCCCACCAGGGCGCGCCTGGGCTCCCTGGCGCGCCCAGGTGGGTTGTGCCCACCTGGTAGGCCCCCTCTGGTAGTTATTTGCTCCAATAAATCTTATATATTCCATAAGAAATCTCCGTGAAGTTTTAGCTCATTTGGAGTTGTGCAGAATAGGTGGCCTGACGTAGCTTTTTCAGGTCCAGAATTCCAGCTGCCGGTATTCTCCCTCTTTGTGTGAACCTTGCATATTATGAGAGAAAAGGCATTAGAGTTACTCCAAAAAGCATTATTATGCATAAAAACAATATGAATAACAGTAGGAAAACATGATGCAAAATGGACGTATCAACTCCCCCAAGCTTAGACCTCGCTTGTCCTCAAGCGAAAACCGAAATCGAAAAACATGTCCACATGCTTAAAGAGAGGTGTCGATAAAAACAAAATACAGACATAGAAGCATCATGTATATTATTATAACAGCAACAAACTTTAACATAAAACTTTATCATAGAACTTCTATCATGAATAAGTAACAATTCATCACAACATCAAAGTATAAAGCATAAACTCTATTAAAAACCAACAAACTATGTTCTTAGTCAACTTTGCAACTACAATTCATCATCTTTTCAGGAAGGGTCACGTATCGGAGCCTTTAGGCTAGTCCACATACTCCATCATATAGTCTTCTATGATTGCTAACACTCACCGCATACACATGAGCAAAAAGTCTCAACCGGACACATAGAAAGATAGGGGCTTATAGTTCCGCCTCCTAACATATTCACCTCAAGGTTGATGTCAACAATAATAACTCATGCTCACTCATATTCAACTGGATATATGTGCCTAGATCTTTCCTCACCACATGGTGCTTGCCAAAAGAGAAAATGAAAAGGAATAGAGAGAAATACGTTGACTCTTGCATAAAAGTAAATACATAAAAGTAAATGATAGGCCCTTCGCAGAGGGAAGCAGAGGTTGCCATGCGCTTTTTATTTGTATGCTCAATCTCTTAGTGCAAAAGAACGTCACGTTATATTGCCCATTATGATAGCAACCTTTATTATGCAGTTTGTCACTTTTATTCTTTGCCATCACAAGTTCGTACAACGCTCAATTTTCTCTCACACTAAATGATCCAACACTTTTAGAAGCAATTTTTATTGCCTTATTGCACCGATGACAACTTACTTGAAGGATCTTACTCAATCCATAGGTAGGTAAGGTGGACTCTCAAAACAGGATTTGGGTTTAAGGGTTTTTGGATGCACAAGTAGTATCTCTACTTAGTGCGGAATTTTTGGCTAGCAAAGATGATGCAGAGCATCCTACGAACATTACCATGTCAAGAGTCCATTTGGCAAGTGACACGTGCGACATCTACTTCAACACAAAGGTGAATCATCTCCTTTACACGTGTTCACTTGACCCCTTCGAGGATGGTATACTACTTGACACTTCTTCCGTGTGCATGCATAGGTATTGCCGGAGCTTCACGAATGTCAAGGAGGAGTGCAAGCGCCAAGGAATGACTACACCGTCCATGAGGGAAGCGTGGAAGAGAAGACGGAATAAAGGAGAAGAAGACGGAGCGGCTGCTGGAGCCAGGCCGGACGTCCGGACCTCCGTCCGGATCATCCGGGCTCAGCCGGATCATCCGGGTCCCCTTCCGGATCATCCGGATAACTGCAACAGGAAGACACCCGAAGGCTCAACTCGAAGCCGGATCATCCGGGACTCCGTCCGGATCATCTAGATCCCCGACACTCGGATCATCCTGGACCCCGTCCAGATCATCCGGCCTTGCCTGCGTGCAACGTATCGGGCCAAGGCCCATGTATCCATTCTACCCCCTCACTTACCCCTTCGTGGCCTAGGCTATAAATAGACCTCCTCCTCCCCATTTTTAGGGTTAGTAAAGTGATAGATCATTTGTATGTGAGCTTTGCTCCTACCTACCTCTACTCTTGAGAGAGAGAGACCACCACTCCCATGGAGTTCAAGACCTCCATGTGAGAAGATCCTGCGGGATATATATCATCAAGGCCCCTCACGGGAAGATCCGTCTTGGATATCATCAAGACATCCTCATGGAGATGAACTTTACCTTGTATCTTTCCTTTTGTTGTTCATGTACCTTGTGGATCTTGTGTGTTTGATTGTCTAGTGGATGTGTGATTGGACTTGTTCTTGAGTGTTTCCCCTTGTGATTTCTCCCCGTTCTTCCCCGTGTTCATCGTGTTCTTCGTGTTCTTCGAGGGAATCCACTCCAATCGTGAAAGATCGGCCGACGATCACCAAGTACTCGTCATCTTGAAGCTCAAAATGGGCACTCTCCAATGTCGCACCGTCTCGTGATTCCTTCAAAAGGAGCAAAGACAACAAGCACTTGGAAAAACAAATGTGGTTAGCGTTAGTGCAAAACCAAGCATTCAAGCAGTGATTCACCCAACAAGTGTCATCGTCAAGCATAGCATAAGGATTGACAAAGGATTGTAGCATGTCATGTAAGCATATGGATTGAGCAAAATAAAGGTCATCATGGAAACAAGCATGTAAATGTGAGGTAGCGATGCAAATGTGTGTGACAAGAGAATAAGCATCGACCTCATGGTCATAGCAAGAATGCATAAAGTGCTCAATGAAATGTCTATGGTAGGCATAAGAATCATTCACAACACCAAAGAAGATGATATGTCTAAACACATGGTTCAAGTGCAAGACAATCCAAGCAAGACGTGCATAGGGTTAAGTGAAGATAGTGTGGCACTCAACACAAAAGAAAGAGTAATTGTTCATCATGTGTGAGGCAACCAACCCAAGCATGTAGCAATCAATGGGACATGGCATATGTGAAGAAATGACATTGTTGCAACCAAACATATGATAGGAGCAAGTAATCCACAAGTCGGATGCAACACACAAGGCATATATGTCATGAGGCATGGAAAGGTGAAAATGATAAGTCGAAGCAAGATCTCTAACATGTGCGCAATCAAGTGGTCCAAGATGACCAATAAATCTCATGGTGCAAGCAACACAAGTAGTATGATCCACAATATCCATGCTCAAGAAAGATGTCACCTTGAAGGCGTGTCCTTGTGCATTCTTCACAATGCCGAAGCGTAAGCAAGTGCGATGTAGAAGCGTTGTGATCGAAGGTGGTTCACTCTCACGAGCTCGAATGGTCAACTCACATGAAGTGGAAGTCGACACGAAATCCAAGTATCCTACACATGCACAAAAGAAAGGAAACAACGTATGTGCATGGTAGATAAACACATCATCCATCATGATGGTTCTCTTCTTTTGCACATAACCATTAGAAGCACAAGTGCATGAATAATATGATGCAACAATGGCGCTATTCATGGCACTAGGTATATGTTGCAAAGAAGTAAGACAAGCATGCTTCACAAGAAATATGTCAAAATCTCCAAATATATGCGAGAATGCTATGGGGGCAATCTCATGAGCAAGACTATAATCATTGTTGCACTCAATACATGGTAAATCATCTAGCATTAGAGAGGCAACATATGGAGATATATGACAAGAAGCAATATGAATCATGTGCAAAGCATGGTAATGGTTGTCGTCAACCGCATGAAATGAGCAAGTATGAATCATGGGTGATGCAACGTAAGCAAGCATGTCAATCATGTCATGCAAACTAGTGGAGCGAAGATGCAACACACTAGAGGAAATCATGGCAATCATGTCATGTGAGCAAATAGTAAGCATAGGCAATGCACATGACATATCGCAAGCACGAACACAAAGCAAGATCATAGTATCATCATAAGAATGGGTCATAAATGGAACATGGCAATAATGAGAAATATCTCCATCAAGCTTGCAAATACACATACAAGTACTAGAATCAATCATCATGTGTAATGCAAAGCATGGGTCACAAGTGCATGGCAAAGGCATAGTAATGAGCATATCATGCAAAGTGAACATGGCAAGATGGGCATATAATATGTAATGGACAATAATCCATAGCCAAGTGAGGGCCATGTAGAAGAAATGCGCGAATTCTTTGCACGAAGACAGCGGTGGGAAAGACAATCCATGGGATCCCAAGTCATCGTTGCTCTCTAGGGCTCATTTTGTTAACTCATGGGATTGCGAGGTTGACAAGTATTCATGGGTACCTACACAAAAGAGACACAAACCAAAGAAATTGTGTGCGTGGTAAATTTACACTTCATCCATCATGATGTGTATGTGCATGTGAGAGTTAGCACAAGATAAGCATCGCTTAAAGAAATTTGATGCATGGTATAAGAACATGTCATCCATCATGAAAGAATAGTTATTGTGTATAACACGATGGGGACACAAATTAAGCATACTAGTATATGGCACATCAATATCATGTTCATTCATGGGGAGCATATTGTGCACATAATGATGAGGATCATGCAATGGATAGGATGAATCAAAATCTCCTAAAATATATGAGGAAACTATGGGGGTCTCCTCATGAGCAATATTGGAAACATCATATGGAGAAAATGGACAACATCCAAAACAATGCATATCCGAAGCTAGGTGGTCATGGCATGGCATATGATTGAAATGATGCAAAGGGAGCATATTAATATCATCACAAGAAAAACAAATGCCAATAACCATTGGCTTGTCATCTATGCCATATGTGCAAATTGGGTTTATTGTAATGGCATATGCATAGTCACTACGATGAGATTGCAAATTGGACATATTGTTGATCTCATCCATAGCATATGACAAGTCAAGCGGATTGTCAAACATGATGTGACCTAAAGAATTGTCACAAGAAATCCTATGTAACATGGCATCACAACTAATAGACTCCACATGGCAATCAGCAAACTCATCATAAACGGGTAAATCATCGCATGGGGAAATCATACTAGCATGAAGCATGGTAATAGGTGGATCAACATCATGCAAGCAATCAATGTCAAGAATGTCCACTAGTGGGACTAGAGGATCATCGTCACCTATATTACCTTGTTCATTCCACTCAAGTGGTGTAGGTGAGGTGGTAAAGACCAAATGGTGGTCATCATCATCAACTTGATGGAACCATGTGGGGGGGTGCATCATATTCCACCATGGCCATCGTCTTGTCCAAAGGGAGGACAAAGTCGTCGAGTATCGGCGCGTCATCATATATGGGACCTAGCACCAAATGAGAAGACACAATAGAGGTAGAGGTCAAGTTGTTAGAAATGCAAATGTCCTCACATGACCTATCAACTATCACACTCTCTCTATGTGGTGGCTCACTCACTCCCTCAAAATAGGTGCACGCAATCTCACATATGGTGGAGTCACTCATCTCACTCAAGTGGTGGGGGTTGTGGCTCTCCTCACATGGGAATTGGGGCAACTCGTCATATATGGGGCTAGTGGTGAAGTCACTCTCACTCTCAATATGGTGGCACAAATCACTCAAGTCATCATATGTCGCCGTGGTCGAAGGGAAAATCCCATGCTCAACCATCTTGTCATCGTCGCCATGGATGAAGGCCGAAGATGGCACATCATCACTCTCACCTCCAAAGATGGAAGCATCATCCTTGCTCGTCACCATGTTGCTCGCCTCCAAAGCATGGTCCTTGATTGGCTCCATAGTCGTAGTCGTCGCCGCACCGTCTTGAAAAAGAGTCAAAGTAGACTCGACGCCATCAATGCCACAAAGAGGGATGGCGGTGAAGTCGAACTTGGGAGCATCGTCTTGGAGCTCGTCGGGCTTGGACATCTTGGTGGTACTATCCTTATGCTCGTTGTCGTGGAGCTTGGTCATCGTGAAGTGTGCTTGGGGCGGAGAAGCCTTGGCCTTCATGAGTTCTTGTTCCGCCTTGAGAGCACCAATGTAGTAGTCGTCGAGGGACTTGTAGTTCTCGAGGAAGATAGTCTTGGATATGTCGTTGTGCAATCCCATCATGATGTGGAACTTCATCGAAATGGGGTCGTCCACGCTAGCTCGTTGCAAGGCATTCTTCATCTCCTTGAAGTACGCATCAATGGACTTGGATCCTTGGATGGTGTTCTCCAATTGGCGTAGAAGTTGTTCCGTGTAGGTAGGAGGCACGAATTCTCGCCGCAAAGCTCTCTTCGTCTTGGGCCAACTCATGTCGTAGCTCTCCGAAGGTGTGTGAAGCCACCATGCCGATGCGTAGTCGTGGAAGTTACTTGTGGCGCACTTCACTTGATCTTCGGGAGGAACTTGATGTAGCTTGAGGTAGTCGTCCATTAGGCGCTCCCACTCGAGATATTCCTCGGGTTCTTGAGTCCCATAGAAAGGAATCTTGTGGTCGGTGTCGAGGTCATAGTAGCTCATGGAAGTCGCGGACTTGAGCTTGGGGAGCTTCTCTTGAGCGTAGTCTTGAGGTGCTTGTTGGCGAAGATGCCATATGTCCATAGGCGAAGATGCCTTGAAGTCGCTTGGCGAAGATGCCAAGGGAGATGGTGAAGTCGTTGAGCGGCTGTTGGTGTTGAGCTCTTGACACTCACATTCTTGTCGGTGGTGGTGTCGATGCCGATGTGATCTTGCCAGAGATGGTAGCTCAGAGGCATGTGCTCTTGAGTGTCTTCTCGAAGATGAGGAAGACCGCTTGTAGGACTTGATGAGGGCTTTGATCTCCTCCATTTGAGCATCCATCTTGGCGTCCAAGTTGTTTATTGTGGCGTCGAACTTGTCGTTGTTGTTGTAGACCGAAGTAGATGTGCTTTGCCTATCCATCACAAGACTCGAGTAGAGGTGAGTAGGAAATGAGATAAACAATACCAAGCTACCTTTTCCCAAAGTTGAGGATGTATCCCGTTTCACTCAATGTGAAATGAAAGAATAGTGGAATTGGTACCGGACTTACTCACTCACACCTACAAAGTAAAGCTTATGGAGTGGCTCGGTGAGGATAGTGGCACAAAAAATTTGATGCAAAATGTTATCTAGAGTCAATAATGTTGAAAGAGATTCACAAATTCGCAAGTGCAACAAGTAGACCAATAGCAATATGTGGCACACGGAAACACACACACGGATAGATAGATGGGGCTGTGCAACCAAGGAATGAGCACAAAATGTGGAATCCACGGAAAACGCTCGTGTTGCACAACTCAAGAGAGACGCTAGCACGATTGCTCTATAGGCGGATACGACACTTGTGCACAACCTATAAGATGCAAAATGTATCAACTTTCTATCCCAAGTATGCTATGTATGTATGATTCCCGGTGTTTCTCACACGATGATCCAAGATTATCTTATATGCAATGTGGTATGATGCTATGGCTATTGCTTACAAGCTTCTTTGCTCTTTCTGTTTTGCTTAAAAGCTTATTCTCTTTTTTTTTGTATGGCCACTTTGCAAAATGCACAGACTAAGATAGCAATTGTGTATATGCGGGGAACAATCTTGTGACACAAGGGATGATATGATGATACCAAGATGATATGGTATATATGCAATGGAAGGGCAGATTGATGATCACTAATGTGCACAAGTAACGTTGCCGGCAATACTCAATGGCTAGTCTCGATAGGCAAGTGACCCAAAATGGGCTAGGGGTTATCAATGCAATTGCAAGGGGAATATACAATGGTGTCGTCGAGGTTACCGTCCTTATGTACGATGACAACCTCGTGGCGATGATGAGTGGCGGTGTTCTCGATGTCGAACCGTCCCTAATTAGCCGAAACACCTTAGGAAACGGAAAAACCGCGAACTCAAAATCTCAAACGTCAAATGTCAAATGGTGGTAGCGGGAATGCGGTGGTGGTAGCGGAAGTATTGGTGGAAACCCGGTCAAAATGGGTTAAGGTGGTGGAAGGGTATGATGGGCTATACACGGTGTCAGAGTCGGAAGCACGGTCCCTAAGTAGCCGAAACACCTTAGGAGACACAACTCACAACACAAACAAAATTGGGTGAAGTTGGGGTGGCGGAAGTGTATGGTGGGCAAGCCTATGCGGAAGTTATGGTGGTGGTTGATGAAGAAGCAACCATCCCTAAGTAGCCAAAACACCTTAGGAGACTCTAATCACTACTCAAGGAACCACAAATATTATGGGGAACAAAATGGGTTAGGTTGCGGAAGTCGGTGGTGGTAATGCGGATGATATGGTGGAACGCCTAGGCAAAGATGCCAAAGTTCCACAAATTTGATGAAATCAAATGATGTTGGAAGTATTTCTGTGGGAAGGGGGATGTCAATAGCTTCAAAATGAGCTAAAGAACGTCAAAATCAGACTCCGGATGAATTAGTTATGGCCAAAACAAAAATTCAGCCGTATCAGTTTCATGGTTACCCGGACATCCGGGAGGAGGTCCGGCTGATCCGGGTCAGGTCCGAATGATCCGGGAGTACTTCCAGATGATCCGGGTTCGTCAACTCCGGTTTGGGTATTCGAGTGTCTAGGTTATCCGGACGTCCGGGAGAGGGTCCAGCTGATCCAGGCGGAGTCCGGATGATCCGGGGGCACTTCCGGATGATCCGCACAAGTCAAACTGCTCGGGATTTCCTCTCGGGGACGAATTTTTGGGGTGGAAATGGATGATTTCGGGGGCAAGATTAAGGAGATTTCGTGGATGGAAGGTGGGGAAACTCGTGGAGATGCTAGATCCACTCGAAACCAAGCAAATCCATGGATCAAAATCAACAAAACATCATCAAACCAACAAATCACAAAAATATTTGGGGCTATTTTTGGTGGGGTTTTCAAAATTTAGGACAAAATCAAGTAAAAGAAGGCTAGAAAACGGTGGGGGGGGGGACTCCAAATTCGTGATAAACGTGGCTCATGATACCAAATGATACGGGGCTAACCCGGTGTAGGCCGATCTTTCACGAATGGAGTGGATTCCCTCGAAGAACACGAAGAACACGATGAACATGGGGAAGAACGGGGAGAAATCACAAGGGAAAACACTCAAGAACAAGTCCAATCACACATCCACTAGACAATCAAACACACAAGATCCAAAAGGTACATGAACAACAAAAGGAAAGATACAAGGTAAAGTTCATCTCCATGAGGAGGTCATGATGATATCCTAGACGGATCTTCCCGTGAGGGGCCTTGATATTATATATCCCGCGGGATCTTCTCACATGGAGGTCTTGAACTCCATGGGAGTGGTGGTCTCTCTCTCTCTCAAGAGTAGAGGTAGGTAGGAGCAAAGCTCACGTACAAATGAGCTATCACTTTGCTAACCCTCAAAATGGGGAGGAGGAGGTCTATTTATAGCCTAGGCCACGAAGGGGTAAGTGAGGGGGCAGAATGGATACATGGGCCTTGGCCCGATACGTTGCGCGCAGGCAAGGCCGCATGATCCGGACGGGGTCCCGGATGATCCGGGCAACGGGGATCCGGATGATCCGAGATCCGGCTTTGAGTTGAGCCTTCGGGTGTCTTCCTGTCGCAGTTATCCGGATGATCCGGAAGGGGACCCGGATGATCCGACTGAGCCCGGATGATCCGGACGGAGGTCCGGACGTCCGGCCTGGCTCCAGTAGCCACTTCGTCTTCTTCTCCTTTCTTCCGTCTTCTCTTCCATGCTTCCCTCGTGGACGGTGTAGTCGTTCCTTGGTGCTTGCACTCCTCCTCGACATTCGTGAAGCTCCGGCAATACCTATGCATGCACATGGGAGAAGTGTCAAGTAGTATACGATCCTTGAAGGGATCAAGTGAACACGTGTAAAGGAGATGATTCACCTTTGTGTATGTGAAGTAGATGTTGCACGTGTCACTTGCCAAATGGACTCTTGACATGGTGTTGACATGGGGGACAAGCACCACATGTTAAAGGATCTATGATAATATAACTTCTATGTGAATATGGACAAACATAAATCATTACGTTGTCTTCCTTGTCCAACGTCAACAATTTTGGCATATAATATTTTGATGGGGGCTCACAATCACAAAAGATGTCCAAGATAGTGTATTTGCATGTGAATCTTCTCTTCCCTTATTAATTCTTTCATGAATTGCATCATTGACCAATGCTATGTTTGTAAATCTCCAATGAAATTTTCTACTTATAATCTTCCTTATGTGATGTCATTACTTACCATAAGATTAGCATATGATCTTTTTCATTTATTTCCTTCCTTTTTATTGAACATGAAAGTAAAGAAAACAAAACTCAAACTAAACTTTATTATATATCTCGCACACGATTACAAGGATAGATCACTAAGCAAACACTCAAAAAGAAAGGATCGAACTAAACTTTTATTCAACTAAAGCAAAAGATAACTGAGGATCGAACTAAGATAAGTAAAGGCAAAAGATAATGGAGGTGATACGATACCGGGACACCTCCCCCAAGCTTGGCACAAGCCAAGGGGAGTGCCCATACCCGATACTCAAGTTTCCTTTGGTGATGAAGAAGGAGGTGGTGGTGATGAAGTGGTAGCAATCTTATCCTCGGGTTTCCATGGCAAGGGCTCACCATCATAGGAGGAAGAGTGAGTCTCGCGTGTCCTGCAACTGGCAGCCAAACTCATACCTTTAAACCTTGCCTCATATTCCAAGACTTGGTTTTGGAGAAAGTTGATTTGCTTGTTGAAGGTGAAGACGATGTCCTTCATGGACTTGCCATCCACCTCGAGATCACGGGTGTAGTCCGCGATCATGAGTTGATTGGCATTGAGTCCACGTTCCACCATCCCCTTGCACCTGAAGACCTCCTGCTCCATAGCTTCAAGCCTGGCCTCCACGGTTCCCGTCCCTTTGGGACCTTGCACATCGCGGATGTGGAGCACCCCCTCACGCATCTCGATAGCTTGAGGGTGCTGCATCACCTCCCGCAAATATGGGTTGATGACGTTCTCGAAGAACTTGTCATTGGAGGAGCTCGAAGCGGCTATGGTGAATTAGATCTGTCATAAAATAGCAAGAAAAGAAAACAGATGATTTTCTCCGCGATACGGTGGTCAATAGGTTCGGGGAGTATATAAAGATTTTTTATCTTGGGAAACAAGCAAACGGAAGAAAAAACGGAGTCCGAAAGGTACCCAAGGTTGGGACAACCCACCTAGGCGTGCCCTGGTGTCTTGTGCCCACCAGGGTTACCTTCCTGGCTGTTTCTTATTTTCCTAATTTTTAATATATTCCAAAACTGACAGAAAATATTTTTGCGGAATTTTCGGAGTCCGTTTACTTACCATATCACGTACCTCCTCTTTTTTTCATGATTCTGGAGTATTCTGAAAGGTTTCCTTTATGTGTTCTTCCGGTGTAGTTTGGATAATATTGCTTTCAACATTAATGGGCGTACCTAAGATATAATGTTTTATTCTTTGCCCATTGGCAACCTTCGGGTTAGTACCTTCGGCATTATTTATTTTGATGGCTCCAGACCGCCTCGATAACATAGGGTCCTTCCCATTTGGAGAGGAGCTTTCCTGCAAAGAATCTGAAACGAGAGTTGTACAGAAGAACATATTCTCCAACTTTGAACTCACGCTTTTGGATTCTTTTGTCATGCCATCTTTTAACTTTTTCTGTAAATAACTTGGCATTTTCATAAGCAATTTTCATAAGCTTGGGTTCTCCATTCATCTAGTGAGCTGATATCAAATAACCTCTTTTCATCGGCAAGTTTGAAATCATAGTTGAGTTCTTTAATTGCCCAATATGCTTTATGTTCTAACTTAAGAGGCAAATGACAAGCTTTTCCATAAACCATTTTATAAGGAGACATACCCATAGGATTTTTATATGTTGTTCTGTAAGCCCAAAGTGCATCATCTAATTTCTTAGACCAATTCTTTCGGGACCTATTCACAGATTTTTGTAAAATTAATTTTATTTCTCTATTGCTAAGTTCAACTTGACCACTACATTGAGGATGATAAGGGGATGCAATTCTATGGTTAACATCATACTTATCAAGCGTTTTACGAAAAGCACCATGAATAAAGTGTGAACCACCATCAGTCATTAAATATCTAGGGACTCCAAACCTTGGGAAAATAACTTCCTTAAGCATTTTAATAGAGGTGTTGTGATCAGCACTACTAGTTGGAATAGCTTCTACCCACTTAGTAACATAATCAACAACAACCAAAATATGTGTATACCCATTAGAGGAAGGACAAGGTCCCATGTAATCAAAACCCCAAACATCAAATGGTTCAACAACAAGTGAATAATTCATAGGAATTTCTTGACGCTTACCAATATTACCAATTCTTTGACATTCATCACAAGATAAAACAAACTTACGGGCATCCTTAAAGAGAGTAGGCCAATAAAAACCAGATTGCAATACCTTGTGAGCAGTTCTGTCTCCCTCATGATGCCCTCCATAAGCTTCGGAGTGACATTTCCATAGGATTTGTCCCTGATCATGCTCAGGTACACAACGTCTAATAATACCATCTACTCCTTCTTTATAAAGATGTGGGTCATCCCAAAAGTAATGTCTTAAATCATAGAAGAATTTTTTTCTTTTGTTGGTATGTGAAGCTAGCAGGTATATATTTAGCAACAATGTAATTAGCATAGTCAGCATACGAAGGAGTGTTATGAGAAACATTTATTGCAGCTAATTGTTCATCAGGAAAACTATCATTAATAGGTTGTGGGTCATCAAGAATATTTTCTAACCTAGACAAGTTATCAGCTATGGGGTTCTCAGCTCCCTTTTTATCAGTGATATGTAAGTCAAATTCTTGTAGCAAGAGAACCCACCTAATGAGTCTAGGTTTAGCATCTTTCTTTTACATAAGATATTTTATAGCAGCATGATCAGTGTGAATAATCACTTTAGAATCAACAATGTAAGATCTGAATTTATCACAAGCAAACACAACTGCTAAAAATTCTTTTTCAGTAGTAGCATAATTGCATTGGGCACTATCCAGAGTTTTACTAGTGTAATGAATAACATTTAATTTCTTATCGACTCTTTTTCCTAGAACATCACCAACAACATAATCACTAGCATCACACATAATTTCAAAAGGCAAGTTCCAATCAGGTGGTTGAACAATAGGTGCAGAAATCAAGGCTTTCTTAAGTGTTTCAAAGGCTTCTACACAATCATCGTCAAAAACAAATGGAACATCCTTTTGTAAAAGATTTGTAAGAGGCCTAGAAATTTTAGAGAAGTCTTTAATAAACCTCCTATAGAAACCAGCATGACCAAGGAAACTACAAATACCTTTGATATCTTTAGGGCATGGCATTTTCTCAATTGCATCAACTTTAGCTTTATCCACTTCAATACCTCGTTCATAAATTTGATGTCCCAAGACAATACCTTCATTAACCATAAAGTGGCACTTCTCCCAATTCAAGACAAGATTAGTTTGCTCGCATCTCTGCAAAACTCGATCAAGGTTGCTTAAGCAATCATCAAAAGAAGTTTCGTAAATGGAAAAATCATCCATGGAAACCTCAACAATCTTTTCACAAAAGTAAGAGAATATAGTAGTCATACATCTTCAAAAGGTAGCAGGTGCATTACATAAACCAAAAGGCATACGTCTATAAGCATAAGTTCCAAAAGGACAAGTAAAGGTGGTTTTCTCTTGATCAGGTTGTGAAACAGGTATTTGAGAAAAACCAAAATATCCATCGAGAAAACAAAAGTGTGTGTGCTTAGATAGTCTTTCTAGCATTTGATCAATAAAAGGTAGAGGGTAATGATCTTTTCTAGTAGCTTTATTTAATTTTCTAAAATCAATTACCATTCTATAACCAGTGATAATTCTTTGTGGAATAAGTTCATTTTTATCATTAGGAACAACAGTAATACCTCCCTTCTTAGGGACACAATGAATGGGGCTTACCCATCTACTATCAGCTATGGGATAGATTATACCTGCTTCTAGAAGCTTCAATATTTCAGTTCTTACTACTTCTTTCATTTTAGCATTTAAACGTCTTTGCTGATCAACAACAGGTTTAGCATCAGGTTCCATATTAATTTTGTGCTGACAGAGAGTGGGACTACTGCCCTTAAGATCATCAATAGTATATCCAATAGCAGCTCGGTTCTTCTTTAGAACCTTCAATAATCTTTCTTCTTCATGTTCTGAAAGGTTAGCACTAATAATAACATGATATATCTTTTTCTCATCAAGATAAGCATATTTCAAAGTGTTTGGTAATTGTTTTAGTTCAAACACAGGATCACCTTTAGGTGGAGGAGGACCTCCTAGAGTTTCAATAGGCAAATTGTGTTTAAGCAGAGGTCGTTGTTCACAGAAAATTTTATCTATCTCATTTCTTTCATGCATGTGCATATCATTTTCATGGTCTAGCAAATATTGTTCTAGTGGATCAGTTGGAGGCACGGCAATAGAAACAAGACCAATTATTTCATCCTTACTAGGCAATTATTTCTTATGAAGCTTTCTACTAAACTTAGAAAAACTAAACTCATGAGACTCATCACCAAAACTTACACCAACGGTTTGTTTCTCACAATCTATTTTGGCATTAACGGTGTTCAAGAAAGGTCTACCAAAGATAATGGGACAAAAGTCATCTTGTGGGGAACCAAGAACAAGAAAATCAGTAGGATATTTTATTTTCCCACACAAGACATCAACATCTCTAACAATCCCAAGTGGTGTGATGTGTCTCTATTAGCAAGTTTAATAGTAACATCTATGTCTTCTATTTCAGTGGGTGCTATATCATTCATAATTTCTTGATATAAGGTAAAAGGAATAGCACTCACGCTAGCACCTAAATCACACAAACCATGATAACAGTGATCTCCTATTTTGACTGAGACAACAGGCATGCCAACAACAGGTCTATGTTTATCTTTTTCATCGGGTTTGGCAATTCTAGCAGCTTCATCACAGAAGTAAATAACATGCCCATCAATATTTTCTACTAGGAGATCTTTAACCATAGCAACACTAGGTTCTACCTTGATTTGTTCAGCAGGTTTAGGTGCTCTTATATAACTTTTATTGACCATAGTTGAAACTTTAGCATGTTCCTTTATCCTAACAGGGAAATGTGGTTTTCAACATAAGCAGTAGGAACAACTGGATCAACATTATAAATAATAGTTTCATCTTTAACTATTACCGGTTCTTTAATTTCTTCTTTAATAGGTGGGTGATATTTAAACCACTTCTCCTTAGGGAGGTCAACATGAGTAGCAAATGATTCACAAAAGGAGGCTACTATCTCAGGGTCAAGTCCATATTTAGTGCTAAACTTTTGAAAAGCATCGGTGTTCATAAAAGATTTAACACAATCATACTTAAGATTAATACCTGACTCTTTACCTTCGTCGAGTTCCCAATCTTCAGATTTGTGTTTAATTCTTTCTAAAAGATCCCACCTGAATTCAATAGTCTTCTTCATAAAGGAACCAGTACAAGAAGTATCAAGCATGGATTGATCATCACGAGAAAGCCGAGCATAAAAATTCTGAATAATAATTTCTCTTGAGAGCTCATGATTGGGGCATGAATATAACATTGACTTAAGCCTCCCCCAAGCTAGAGCGATACTTTCTCCTTCCCGAGGCCAAAAATTATATATGTAATTCCGATCACGATGAACTAGATGCATAGGATAATTTTTTTCGGGTGAAATTCCAATTTCAATCGATTCCAATTCCAAGATCCAATATCATCGCATAGCCTATACCATGCCAATGCTTTTCCCTTCAAAGATAAAGGGAAAACCTTCTTCTTAGCTTCATCTCCGGGTAAACCTGCAAGCTTAAATAATCCACAAATTTCATCCACATATATCAAGTGCATTACAGGATGTTCGGTTCCATCTCCTGCATAAGGATTAGCTAGCAGTTGTTCTATCATACCCGAAGGAATTTCATAACCAATATTTTTAGTAGGTGCAGTAGGTTGAGGGGTAACTAATTGTGGTTCTGGTCGAGGTGAAGATACCCCGAACAAGCCCCTCAAAGGATTGTTCTCCATAGTAGCAAGTGACAATAAATTTCAGCACGTAGTAATAATTTTTCCTTACCGATTTCCACTTACCAAGAGCGCTTCACTCCCCGGCAACGGCGCCAAAAAAGAGCCTTGATGACCCACATGTATAGGGGATCAATCGTAGTCCTTTCGATAAGTAAGAGTGCCGAACCCAACGAGGAGCAGAATGAAATGACAAGTAGTTTTCAGCAAGGTATTCTCTGCAAGCACTAAAATTATAAGTAGCGAGTAGTTTGATAGCAAGATAATTTGTAACGAGCAAGTAATGGTAACGGTAACAAAAGTGCAGCAAGGTAGCCCAATCCTTTTGAGGCAAAGGACAGGCCAAAACGGTCTCTTATGATAAGCAAAGCGTTCTTGAGGGTACACGGGAATTTCATCTAGTCACTTTCATCATGTTGGTTTGATTTGTGTTCGTTACTTTGATAATTTGATATGTGGGTGGACCGGTGCTTAGGTGCTGTTCTTACTTGAACAAACCTCCTACTTATGATTAACCCCCTCGCAAGCATCCACAACTACGAGAAAAGTATTAAGATAAAATCTAACCATAGTATTAAACTTTTGGATCCAAATCAGTCCCTTACGAAGTAGAACATAAACTAGGGTTTAAGCTTCTGTCACTCTCGCAACCCACCATCTAATAACTACTCCACAATGCAATCCCTTAGGCCCTAATAAGGTGAAGTGCCATGTAGTGGACGTTCACATGACTCCACTAAGGGAATCACAACATACATACCATCAAAATATCGAACACATATCAAGTTCACATGATTACTTGCAACAAGATTTCTCCCGTGACCTCAAGAACAAAAGTAACTACTCACAAATGATAATCATGCTCAAGATCAGAGGGGTATTAAATAGCATAATGGATCTAAACATATAATCTTCCACCAAATAAACCATATAGTAATCAACTACAAGATGTAATCAACACTACTAGTCACCCACAAGCACCAATCTAAGGTTCCGGTACAAAGATTGAACACAAGAGATGAACTAGGGTTTGAGAGGAGATGGTGTTGTTGAAGATGTTGATGGAGATTGCCCTCCCCAAGATGGGAGAGGTGTTGGTGATGATGATGACGATGATTTCCCCCTCCGGGAGGGAAGTTCCCCTGGCAGAATCGCTCCACCGGAGGGCAAAAGTGCTCCTGCCCAAGTTCCGCCTCGAGACGGCGGCGCTTCGTCCCGAAAGTCCTCTCCTATTTTTTCTAGGTCAAAATGACTTACATACTACAAGAGGGGCACCGGAGGTGGGCCGAGGAGGGCACAACCCACCAAGGCGCGCCTGGGCTCCCTAGCGCGCCCAGGTGGGTTGTGCCCACCTGGTGGGCCCCCTATGGTAGTTATTTGCTCCAATAATTTCTTATATATTCCATAAATAATCTCCGTGAAGTTTCAGCTCATTTGGAGTTGTGCAGAATAGGTGGCCTGACGTAGCTTTTTCAGGTCCAGAATTCCAGCTGCCGGTATTCTCCCTCCTTGTGTGAACCTTGCATATTATGAGAGAAAAGGCATTAGAATTACTCCAAAAAGCATTATTATGCATAAAAACAATATGAATAACAGTAGGAAAACATGATGCAAAATGGACGTATCAGTGGTTCAAAGAGGAAAGGAAGGGGGGAAAGTAGTACAGACTGGCTATCCAACACCTATGTTGGTCGAAAAGGGAAAACAATGACAAACGTAGTACACACATCTGTAAGGAACTGATCTTTCTGTGGGTGGAGGAGAAGGTTGTAGAGTTTGAGCAGGACTAGATTTGCTGCCCTCACATAGGGAAAGGTGTCTAAAGATAACAAAAATAGGACCAACA
The DNA here is from genome assembly GCA_011799875.1 of Thinopyrum elongatum. Taxonomy (NCBI): domain Eukaryota; kingdom Viridiplantae; phylum Streptophyta; class Magnoliopsida; order Poales; family Poaceae; genus Thinopyrum; species Thinopyrum elongatum. The sequence goes on from CM022301.1 coordinate 184,774,899, forward strand.
CAAATATGCTCCTTGGTTGTTTGTTGCAACAGACTGTGCATCACCCCTTTATACATCGATAGATGCACATGGTGCTGGTGCGTCCACTGTCACATACAACTCTTTAGCTGTTGTTAATCTAATAATGCCGCTGGAAAATTGAAGCAATGCCACAGTTAAAAGCAAATTACATGTTTAACGAATTTTACTGTTAATATAATCTTTGTGTTAATATGAATCAATGCCACTGTTTGAGGAATGCTACTGTCTTGCTTTCTTTCCCATTTAGATAAGTTAGATGCTTCTTTTTGTGGGTTCTGTGTCATTCACCTTTATTGACCAGTAATTGTTTCCTTTGCACCTCTGTGTAAACAGGGTTATCTACTTCACCTCGTTGCTATTGCGACCTTTTGTTGCACTGCACAAAACACTTTTGTTTTAAGAGTGTTTTGTGCATGCAGTTCAACCAAAATGTCACACCGACAATGTTTCTTGATTGCTTGATCTTAGTGGAACTGCACAAGAGTTGATCTGGCTTCCTATCCGTGTTGGTAAATTTGTTTAAGATCTTCTTCTAGTGAGTTGTTTGAATTCTGCGTCATGAGAGGTTAGTACTGGCCTTCTTCCACATGATTGTGCAGTGTGCTTTCATATGTTGTGCTACTTATACGGTAATGTTGCTTGATTTTAGTGAACTGCACAAAAGGAGACCAGCAGACTTCCAATCTGTATGTGCACCGTAATATCCCATTGAGGTAAGATAATGATATTTCACAACTATTGTTCTGTATTTTGCTACTATCATCAGAAAATTAATGTTGTTGTTTAGTGCTATACTTGTGCTTCCTAATTGACATGCCAAATCTTACATTAAAGGAGAAGCTTGTCTGTTATTGAACCAAGTGATGAAGGGGAAGACCAAGCGGAAGAAGAACAAAATCAACTCCCGGCGCTGTAATGAAGCACTGGAACTGTGATGACACAAGTAATGATATAGTTTTGCATCTTAATTTATTGCTATGGCTAGAACGAGAAATTGTTTTGCCACTGTGATTTGATGCCACTCTTAATGTAATATGTAATTATCTCTACTTGTGCAAACAGGGATCTTGTTTGAAGATTACATATATTTTAGTGGAACTGCACAAGAAGATGTTGGAAACATTAAACTAATTGAGGAGTATATAGTAAGCATGGCAATGACAGTAGATAATAATGGATGGTTCTGGAGAAGTGCTTCATCTGTATGCTCTACATAATAAGCCTCCTGACAAAGGTTGCTACCGGCCCACGGATTTCATCCATATGATTGAGCTTTGTCATCTCTATTGTTGTTGCGCTACTGTTTAGCTACTGTCATTATAAAGTGGTATTGTCCTCGAGAACTGCTCGATCTATGCTATTTTAAATATTTCCTTTCCTTTTTTTGAGCAAACAGGGATGCTAGCATTTAGTTGTTCTCTTGTCTTTGCACAACAGGATCATCCTCCTCTGAAGAAGAATATGGAGTACGTGAAGTGCCTAGTTCCGAATATGCCAGGATGAAGAAGCCAAGCCTCTCTTCTTATCAGAAGGGAGCAGTTGAAGGATGGTTACATTACTGCCCACAAGAATAAAATTACTTCAGCTCAAAAGGACTCACAGATCTCTATCTTTGTTGCTGTGATGGCCAATACAATGTTGTTTTAGGATTCTTTCCGGTGAGTTCCATTTTTTTAAATGTGTGCTCTGCATGGATCATGTAGGTGCCTGTTTAAACTATAAATTCATAATACAGTTTGCTTTAAACTAATCACTTTTTTTGTATTTATGTAAACCGGGATGCTCAGCTTGATTTCAATGGGAACTGCACAAAATGTTCTGATGGTTCGTGCCCTCCATTATACTTCATCATGCATAATACATTGAATGTTCTCGAATCATTCATTTCCACCTCCAGCCACAAAATTAGCTACAAGAAAGGAGGTGACGATATTTTAAAGGCATTGCAACATATAAAGGCGAAATCCTACAAGTTACACGCGAAGTTGGTTGATTTTAGAGGAACTGCACAAAAAGAATACCTAGTTTATTTAGCACGAGGTGACATGTCAATGTGTAAACTGATGGCAAACCCCACCCATTCCACAATCGTAGGCATTTGATATTTTGGAATGGGAAAACCTTGTAAAAGTTTGCTCATTGATGTACGCAAAAAGACATGCATTTGATATTTTGGAATGCTACAACCTTGTCAAATTTTGCTCATTGATGTTAGCAAGAAGACATGCGTTTGATATTTTGGAATGGGACGCCCTTTGCCGTCAGCAGCATCGATCGATTTTTATTTATTCTTTAGTTGTGAACTAAATATTGGCTCTGACATGTGAATCATTGAGATGCATAATAATTGATTGTTTTGAATGTTCTCTATGAATTGCCAGGCCTGTGAGTTAGATTGCAATGTACAGGCATGCTAAAAAGCTGCTCAAACTTTTTGTACATGTGAAACTACTGCAAATGAGGTGATCACCGTGCGTCCTGAGAATAATGGTAGTACGTATTGTTTTGCATGTTCATCTAATGCCAATTATACAAGAGTTTGAACCAATCGGACTAAATTCGTTCATACTCGGCCGAATTTCATATAAACATGTCGGATTTCATTACATTTCATACATTCTTCAACTAAAAAGGGGTGCGCTGGAGGTATAATTAATTGACCTAATCTATGATCTCCGGCGCCTATTCCCCGTGTCCGGCTGAGCCGCAAGAATAGAAGCTTTTTCTCCAGCTCCCCCTCCAGAGCCACAAGAAGTAAAGATGTCTGACTCCACGTCACCGCCAAGCAGCTAATCGACCGTCAATGTTCAACCCGCCAAGCTTGGCTTCAACCGGAGGGTAGGAGCGGTGGCCTTACTTGGACCCGAGCAGCGGTGACCTACCGTCTTCTATTCTTCCTCATTTTCTATGTGGTGCAGCCACGTTGGTGGCGGGGCGAGGCCTCGACGGAGCCGACGATGTCTTTTGCCTCGTTGCCGGTGGGGCGGCGCCTCGGCGGAGCGGGGGAAATCCTCCCACTCGTTGCCGACAGGGCCGGGCCTCTGCGGAGCCGGCGATGTCCTCTGCCTCGTTGTTGGCAGGGCGGGGCCTCGGCGGAGCAGGGCCTCACCGCAGCCGGCGAAGTCCTCCACCTTGGTGCCTGCGAGGCGGGGCCTCGGCAGAGCCGTCATTGTCCTCCGCCTCGTTGTCGGTCTCGCCAAACAGCGCCTCGCCCGCTTCATCGCCCTCTTTGTAGGCGGGCGCAACCTCCGCCACCTGCATGCGGTACCGCCAGCGCACGAGGCGGATCTCGTGGGCGGAGCGGTATGACTCGAGTAGCGCCTCCAGCTCCGCCCGCTCTGCGATGATCTGCTCTTCCGCTTGCAGGTGCTCTTGGAGGACATGGTGGTTGTGGGTGACGATGAGGACATCAATACCATTGTTACACCCACAGCCCCTGCTGCTACACATACTGGACCAATTACTAGAGCTCGCGCATGCCAATTAAATTATCAGGTACTTTCATTTCTTGGTAATGATTCTAATGTTCATGAGAATATGATGCTGCCTAAATTGGATACATTTGTTTTGCTTACAAATGAAGGGCCTAGCTTGGACAAGAAAGAGGAACCTTGGAGCAAGTTCAAGCATGGAGATGATGGCATGCGCAAGGGGAACAAGAACGGAGTTACAAGTGATGATTTCAGGACTTTGAAGCCACCATAATGAGTGCAGGAAGCCTTGGACGAAATATACAAGATGCCACTTCATAAATTTCGCCCAGAGGCTATTATAGGTGCTGCGTCACCTTATTATTGGGCCAGGCCCATGTAATTTTGAAATACTTGAGTATAGGCTGTTTTTAGAGTCCGTATGTGTGGGGAAACAAGAGATAGGGTTTGTTTCAGACCCCTCCTTCAAGGGCCACGAAATCCCCCCCTCTTCCTCCATATATACAGCCCTTAGGGCACCGTTTAGACTTTGGGTTTTGTTTAGATTAAAAGTTCGCCATAGCTGCAACTTCGCGTAGTTCGTTTGTGTTCAACGACCAGACCAAGACGTCACAGAACCCCACCTTCATTAATAAAGCTTTCCTCTTGTATTCGCAATATCCAGATTGCAATCTCAGTTTCTTGCTTGTTCTTCGTTTGCTCGCAGGAAACAGACCCTCGTGGTCAGGTTGATCGTGCTCCGGCGTGGTCAATAACCCTTGGAAGTTGTTATAGCGATTGCTAAGGCGCGACGTCTCGCATGTTCGTAGTCGGATCGTCAAGGTCGACTCCCACAGAAAACGATAGCCACCATCTCATCGAAACATCGGGACACCTTCGCCTCTATCAAGTGGTATCAGATTTCCAGGTTGCTCGGTGAGATTTTACAGTTTTTCGTAGTTTAGATCGAGTCTGTTCTTCATACCTACAGTCCACGAAAAAGCCAAAAAAAATAGGGTTAGTTCATCATATCCGAACCAATCTGAGCCTTTGCATAATCTTTTTAGTGTTTTTGCTTTGTTGAATTTGCGGTTGCATCGTCGTGTCTAGTTGCTGGTCTTAGCGTCTAGTCCTTTAGAGTTTCGAGTTCTGTCACAGTTTGTCACGCCGCCGCCACACCATATACCACCACCGCTGCCATATCCTACCACCGCTGCCATATACCATCACCGCTGCCATATTCTAGACGGATTTGTGATACACCACCACCACCACTTCCTAGTACTCTGTAGGATCATATTCTTGTGTGTTTCTATTGCTGCTAACCATGGCAGGATCACAAGCCGATGAGACTGATTGGGAGAACATGACGAACAAACAGTTACATGATAAATTTCAGCAAATGATGAGTGGACAGGTGCAAGATGTGCTAAACAGATTTGAAGAGGCCATGGAGAAGATAGATGGAATTGAGAAGACGTTCGAAACAAAGCTCGATAACAAGTTTAATGAATTGCTTGCGCGTCTTCCACAACCACCGCCGGCTGCACCTGTCGCACCCCTACAACAACAACAACGTCGCCTTCCAAATCAAGTGGGACGAGCACAGCGCGTTCCCCTTGAGCCTGGTCAAACTTCTGGTGCCGCTGCACCTACTGTTGATGCTTCTATGGCTCCTGCTGCCGCTGAGGAGGATGATTATGCGGGCGATTACGAGGATGTGGTTGATCAAAATCAGAACTACGTACCAGCACCAGGTCGTCCACATGCCAATAATCGCAATGGTAGGGCTGCATTACCAGCTCAGGTACGAGATCATGACCATCTTCCTAAACTGAAATTGAATATTCCACCATTTGAGGGTAGATATGTTCCTGATATATATCTTACTTGGGAGTTAGAAACTGAACAACGTTTTACATGTTTACAATATCCCGAGGAGAGACGTGTTGCTGCTGCTGTTTGTGCTTTTACTAGTTTTGCATGTGTATGGTGGTCTGAACATTGTAGATTATATCCTATTCCAGCTACTTGGGCTGCTTTGAAAACTGCTATGCGTACTCGTTGGGTTCCACCATATTATCAACGTGAATTACTTCAAAAATTGCAGCGCTTAAGACAAGGAAAAAATTCTGTAGAAGAATATTATTAGGAATTACAAACTGGCATGATTAGATGTGGTATTGTTGAGGAGAATGAAGCTATGCTTGCACGTTTCATGGGTGGATTAAATAGAGAGATTCAGACCATTCTAGAGTATAAGGAGTATAATAATATCACTCGTTTATTCCATCTTGCTTGTAAAGCTGAACGTGAAGTGCAGGATCGACAGGCATTGGCGCGAACTAATTTTTCTGCAGGTCGATCTTCATCATGGACACCGCGTGGCTCCTCTACTCCCACACGTCCTACTGCAGCACCATTGACTTCAGCCGCCAATTCCTACCGAGATACAAGAAAACAGGCACCACCACCACCATCTACCAAGAGTACACCCCCAGAGCTCTTCTTCATCTATTGCATCAACAGGGCACACACATGATATTATTTGTCGTCGTTGTAAGGGAAGAGGTCATTATGCGAGAGAATGCCAATCTCCGCGTGTTATGATTGCTACTGAGGATGGTGGGTATGTGTCCGCTAGTGACTATGATGAGGAGACTTTGGCTCTTATTACAAGTGAAGAACACGGTGGAGATGATTCTGATCATGAGACGCAATACATGGCTCCTGAAGACGCTGACAGGTATGAATGTTTAGTTGCTCAACGTGTTTTGAGTGTGCAGGTCACACAAGCTGAGCAAAATCAGAGGCATAATTTGTTCCATACAAAGGGAGTTGTGAAGGAACGTTCTGTTCGCGTCATCATAGATGGAGGGAGCTGCAACAACTTGGCTAGCATGGAGATGGTGGAGAAGCTATCTCTCACCACAAGACCACATCCACATCCTTACTATATCCAATGGTTCAACAACAGCGGCAAGGTTAAGGTAACACGTACTGTTCATGTGCATTTTAGTATCTCCACATATGCTGATTATGTTGATTGTGATGTGGTACCCATGCAAGCATGTTCATTATTACTTGGTAGACCATGGCAATTTGATAAAAATTCTGTACACCATGGTAGAAACAATCAGTATACTCTTGTTCATAAGGATAAACATATTACTTTGCTTCCTATGACTCCTGATTCTATTTTGAAAGATGATATTAATAGAGCTAGTAAAGCAAAACAGGAGAAAAATAAGAGTGAAAATCAGATTGTGGCAAAAGAATTTGAGCAACAAATGAATCCTAATAATAAACCATCTAGTGTTGCTTCTGAAATTAAATTGAAAAGTGCATGTTTACTTGCCAACAAATCTGATATTGATGAGCTAGATTTCAGCAAATCTGTTTGCTATGCTTTTGTGTGCAAAGAGGCGTTATTTTCATTCGAGGACGTGCCTTCCTCTTTGCCTCCTGCTGTCACTAACATTTTGCAGGAGTTCGCTGATGTCTTTCCGAAAGACGTGCCACCGGGATTACCACCTATTCGCGGGATTGAGCATCAGATTGACTTAATTCCCGGTGCTTCGTTGCCAAACCATGCGCCATACCGTACCAATCCAGAGGAGACGAAGGATATTATGCGTCAAGTACAGGAGCTGCTCGACAAAGGTTATATACGCGAATCTCCTAGTCCTTGTGTTGTTCCTATTATACTAGTGCCAAAAAAGGATGGTACGTCGCGTATGTGTGTTGGTTGTAGAGGCATTAATAATATTACTATTCGTTATCGTCATCCTATTCCTAGGCTAGATGATATGCTTGATGAATTGAGTGGCTCTACAATATTCTCCAAAGTTGATTTGCGTAATGGATACCATCAAATTCGTATGAAATTGGGAGATGAATGGAAAACAGCATTTAAAACTAAGTTCGGTTTATATGAGTGGTTAGTCATGCCTTTTGGGTTAACTAATGCACCTAGTACTTTCATGAGATTAATGAACGAAGTTTTACGTGCTTTCATTGGACGATTTGTGGTAGTTTACTTTGATGATATATTGATTTATAGCAGATCTTTGGAGGAACATTTGGAACATTTACGTGCTGTTTTTATTGCTCTACGTGATGCACATTTGTTTGGTAACCTTGGGAGGTGCACCTTTTGCACCGACCAAGTATCTTTTCTTCGCTATGTTGTTACTCCACAGGGAATTGAAGTTGATAAAGCCAAGATTGAAGCTATTGAGAGTTGGCCGCAGCCCAAAACGGTCACACAAGTGAGGAGTTTCCTTGGCCTCGCTGGTTTCTATAGGCATTTTGTGAGAGATTTTAGCACCATTGCTGCACCTCTCAATGAGCTTACAAAGAAGGATGTGCCTTTTGTTTGGGGTACCGCACAGGAAGAAGCCTTCACGGTATTGAAAGATAAGTTGACACATGCTCCTTTACTCCAACTTCCTGATTTTAATAAGACTTTTGAGCTTGAATGTGATGCTAGTGGAATTGGATTAGGAGGTGTGTTATTACAAGATGGCAAACCTGTTGCATACTTTTCTGAAAAATTGAGTGGGCCTAGTCTGAACTATTCTACTTATGATAAAGAATTATATGCTCTTGTTCGGACCTTAGAAACATGGCAACATTATTTATGGCCCAAAGAATTTGTTATACATTCTGATCATGAATCTTTGGAACACATTAAAAGTCAAGCAAAACTGAACCGTAGACATGCTAAATGGGTTGAATTTATTGAGACTTTCCCTTATGTCATTAAACACAAGAAGGGTAAAGAAAATGTTATTGCTGATGCATTGTCTCGTCGTTATACTATGCTTTCACAACTTGACTTTAAAATATTTGGTTTGGAGACCATCAAAGATCAATATGTGCATGATGCTGAATTTAAAGATGTATTGCAGAATTGTAAGGAAGGGAGAACATGGAACAAGTTCGTCGTTAACGATGGATTGGTGTTTCGTGCTAACAAGCTATGCATTCCAGCTAGCTCCGTTCGTCTTTTGTTGTTGCAGGAGGCGCATGGAGGAGGATTAATGGGACACTTTGGCGTGAAGAAGACGGAGGATATACTTGCTACACATTTCTTTTGGCCAAAGATGAGACGGGATGTTGAGCGTTTTGTTGCTCGCTGCACTACATGTCAAAAAGCTAAGTCACGACTCAATCCTCATGGTTTATATATGCCTTTGCCTGTACCTAGTGTTCCTTGGGAGGATATATCTATGGACTTTGTTTTAGGTTTACCTCGAACAAAGAAGGGGAGGGATAGCATATTTGTTGTCGTGGATAGGTTCTCGAAAATGGCACACTTTATACCATGTCGTAAAAGCGATGATGCTGTTAATGTTGCTGATTTGTTCTTTCGTGAAATTATACGCTTGCATGGTGTGCCAAATACTATTGTTTCAGATCATGATACTAAATTTCTTAGCCACTTTTGGAGATGTTTATGGGCTAAGTTGGGGACTAAACTGCTTTTTAGTACTACATGTCACCCCCAAACTGATGGACAAACTGAAGTAGTCAATAGAACATTGTCTACTATGCTTAGGGCTGTTTTGAAGAATAACAAGAAAATGTGGGAAGAATGCTTGCCTCATATTGAATTTGCTTATAATCGTTCATTGCATTCTACTACTAAGATGTGTCCTTTTGAAATTGTGTATGGTTTCCTTCCTCGTGCACCAATTGATTTGTTGCCTCTTCCATCTTCGGAGAAGGTTAATTATGATGCTAAACAACGTGCTGAATTGATCTTAAAAATGCATGAGTTAACTAAGGAGAACATTGAGCGTATGAATGCTAAATATAAACTTGCTGGAGATAAGGGTAGAAAACATGTTGTGTTTGCACCTGGAGATCTTGTTTGGTTACATTTGCGTAAGGATAGATTTCCTGATTTGCGCAAATCAAAGCTAATGCCACGTGCTGATGGTCCTTTTAAGGTGTTAGAGAAAATAAATGATAATGCATATAAACTTGAGCTGCCTGCAGATTTTGGGGTTAGTCCCACTTTTAACATTGCATATCTGAAGCCTTATTTGGGTGAGGAAGATGAGCTTCCGTCGAGGACGACTTCATTTCAAGAAGGGGAGGATGATGAGGACATCAATACCATTGTTACACCCACAGCCCCTGCTTCTATACATACTGGACCAATTACTAGAGCTCGCGCACGCCAATTAAAATATCAGGTACTTTCGTTTCTTGGTAATGATTCTAAAGTTCATGAGAATATGATGCTGCCTAAATTGGATACATTTGTTTTGCTTACAAATGAAGGGCCTAGCTTGGACAAGAAAGAGGAACCTTGGAGCAAGTTCAAGCATGGAGATGATGGCATGCATAAGGGGAACAAGAACGGAGTTACAAGTGATGATTTCAGGACTTTGAAGCCACCATAATGAGTGCAGGAAGCCTTGGACGAAATATACAAGATGTCACTTCATAAATTTCGTCCAGAGGCTATTATAGGTGCTGCGTCACCATATTATTGGGCCAGGCCCATGTAATTTCGAAATACTTGAGTATAGGCTGTTTTTAGAGTCCGTATGTGTGGGGAAACAAGAGATAGGGTTGGTTTCGGACCCCTCCTTCAAGGGCCACGAAATTCCCTCCTCTTCCTCCATATATACAGCCCTTAGGGCACCGTTTAGACTTTGGGTTTTGTTTAGATTAAAAGTTCGCCATAGCTGCAACTTCGCGTACTTCGTTTGTGTTCAACGACCAGACCAAGACGTCACAGAACCCCACCTTGATCAATAAAGCTTTCATCTTATATTCGCAATATCCAGATTGCAAATCTTAGTTTCTTGCTTGTTCTTCGTTTGCTTGCAGGAGATAGACCCTCGTGGTCAGGTTGATTGTGCTCCGGCGTGGTCAGTAACCTCTCAGAGTTGGTTTAGCGATTGCTAAGGCGCGACGTCCTCGCACGTTCGTAGTCGGATCGTCAAAGTCTACTCCACCAAAAATGATAGCTATCATCTCATCGAAAGATCGGGACACCCTCGCCTCTATCACTTTTGCACCGACCGAGTATCTTTTCTTGGCTATGTTGTTACTCCACAGGGAATTGAAGTTGATAAAGCCAAGATTGAAGCTATTGAGAGTTGGCCACAGCCCAAAACGGTCACTCAAGTGAGGAGTTTTCTTGGACTCGCTGGTTTCTATAGGCGTTTTGTGAGAGATTTCAGCACCATTGCTGCACCTCTCAATGAGCTTACAAAGAAGGATGTGCCTTTTGTTTGGGGTACCTCACAGGAAGAAGCCTTCACGGTATTGAAAGATAAGTTGACACATGCTCCTTTACTCCAACTTCCTGATTTTAATAAGACTTTTGAGCTTGAATGTGATGCTAGTGGAATTGGATTAGGAGGTGTTTATTACAAGATGGCAAACCTGTTGCATACTTTTCTGAAAAATTGAGTGGGCCTAGTCTGAACTATTCTACTTATGATAAAGAATTATATGCTCTTGTTCGGACCTTAGAAACATGGCAACATTATTTATGGCCCAAAGAATTTGTTATACATTCTGATCATGAATCTTTGAAACACATTAAAAGTCAAGCAAAACTGAACCATAGACATGCTAAATGGGTTGAATTCATTGAGACTTTCCCTTATGTCATTAAACACAAGAAGGGTAAAGAAAATGTTATTGCTGATGCATTGTCTCGTCGTTATACTATGCTTTCACAACTTGACTTTAAAATATTTGGTTTGGAGACCATCAAAGATCAATATGTGCATGATCCTGAATTTAAAGATGTATTGCAGAATTGTAAAGAAGGGAGAACATGGAACAAGTTCATCGTTAACGACGGATTTGTGTTTCGTGCTAACAAGCTATGCATTCCAGCTAGCTCCGTTCGTCTTTTGTTGTTGCAGGAGATGCATGGAGGAGGATTAATGGGACACTTTGGCGTAAAGAAGACGGAGGATGTACTTGCTACACATTTCTTTTGGCCAAAGATGAGACGGGATGTTGAGCGCTTTGTTGCTCGCTGCACTACATGTCAAAAAGCTAAGTCACGACTCAATCCTCACGGTTTATATATGCCTTTGCCTGTACCTAGTGTTCCATGGGAGGATATATCTATGGACTTTGTTTTGGGTTTACCTTGAACAAATAAGGGGAGGGATAGCATATTTGTTGTCGTGGATAGGTTCTCGAAAATGGCACACTTTATACCATGTCATAAAAGCGATGATGCTGCTAATGTTGCTGATTTGTTCTTTCGTGAAATTATTCGCTTGCATGGTGTGCCAAATACTATTGTTTCAGATCGTGATACCAAATTTCTTAGCCACTTTTGGAGATGTTTATGGGCTAAGTTGGGGACTAAACTGCTTTTTAGTACTACTTGTCACCCCCAAACTGATGGACAAACTGAAGTAGTCAATAGAACTTTATCTACTATGCTTAGGGCTGTTTTGAAGAATAACAAGAAAATATGGGAAGAATGCTTGCCTCATATTGAATTTGTTTATAATCGTTCGTTGCATTCTACTACTAAGATGTGCCCTTTTGAAATTGTATATGGTTTCCTACCTCGTGCACCTATTGATTTGTTGCCTCTTCCATCTTCGGAGAAGGTTAATTTTGATGCTAAACAATGTGCTGAATTGATCTTAAATATGCATGAGTTAACTAAGGAGAACATTGAGCGTATGAATGCTAAATATAAACTTGCTGGAGATAAGGGTAGAAAGCATGTTGTGTTTGCACCTGGAGATCTTGTTTGGTTGCATTTGCATAATGATAGATTTCCTGATTTGCGCAAATCAAAGCTAATGCCACGTGCTGATGGTCCTTTTAAGGTGTTAGAGAAAATAAATGATAATGCATATAAACTTGAGCTGCCTGCAAATTTTGGGGTTAGTCCCACTTTTAACATTGCAGATTTGAAGCCTTATTTGGGTGAGGAAGATGAGCTTCCGTCGAGGACGACTTCATTTCAAGAAGGGGAGGATGATGAGGACATCAATACCATTGTTACACGCACAGCCCCTGCTGCTATACGTACTGGACCAATTACTAGAGCTCGCGCACGCCAATTAAATTATCAGGTACTTTCGTTTCTTGGTAATGATTCTAATGTTCATGAGAATATGATGCTGCCTAAATTGGATACATTTGTTTTGCTTACAAATGAAGGGCCTAGCTTGGACAAGAAAGAGGAACCTTGGAGCAAGTTCAAGCATGGAGATGATGGCATGCGCAAGGGGAACAAGAACGGAGTTACAAGTGATGATTTCAGTACTTTGAAGCCACTATAATGAGTGCAGAAAGCCTTGGACGAAATATACAAGATGCCACTTCATAAATTTCGTCCAGAGGCTATTATAGGTGCTGCGTCACCTTATTATTGGGCGAGGCCCATGTAATTTCGAAATACTTGAGTATAGGCTATTTTTAGAGTCCGTATGTGTGGGGAAACAAGAGATAGGGTTGGTTTCGGACCCCTCCTTCAAGGGCCACGAAATCCCCCCCTCTTCCTCCATATATACAACCCTTAGGGCACCATTTAGACTTTGGGTTTTGTTTAGATTAAAAGTTCACCATAGCTGCAACTTCGCGTACTTCGTTTGTGTTCAACGACCAGACCAAGACGTCACAGAACCCCACCTTCATTAATAAAGCTTTCCTCTTATATTCGCAATATCCAGATTGCAATCTCAGTTTCTTGCTTGTTCTTCGTTTGCTCGCAGGAAACAGACCCTCGTGGTCAGGTTGATTGTGCTCCGGCGTGGTCAATAACCCTTGGAAGTTGGTATAGCGATTGCTAAGGCACGACGTCCCGCACGTTCGTAGTCGGATTGTCAAGGTCGACTCCCACAGAAAACGATAGCCACCATCTCATCGAAACATCGGGACACCTTCACCTCTATCAGGCGCCGTCGGCCTGCGCCTCCCGGAATTGCTCCTCGTGCTTCTGCCTCATCATGTCCATGTATTGGGCACGGGCCGCGCCGATGGTCATGGTGCAATGCACCGACAAGGATGGCGCGGAGGAGGGGGTTGGCGCCGGATCGTCGATGACCACGTTCTCCATTGGGACGTCGTCATCCTCCGGCTGCCTGCTGGCCAGCCAGTCGGCAGCAATGGCTACCATCTCCTTCTTCTGGTCCGTCGTCCGCCTGTCCCGAAGAGCGCTGGAGCACGAGGAAGCCATGGTGGGAGTGGTGTGGAGAGGAGAAAGGGAACGGAGGCGGACGACTGCAGCTATGGTCGGCGCAACAGTTTATATAGCAATGGTGGGCGACAGAGGGATAGATGGTTGGCGCTGGAGTAGCCGGCTCGGCAACTGCGTATCATTAATGTGGGCGGTAGACGGACGGAAGAATGGCACTTGTGTCATTAGAACACGGACCAGCGGTCCGGTCCGGTAGTTGGACATGCTGGCTCGCCAGCGAGCTCGACGAGCTCAGCGACGACAACCAGAGGATGGACGTGGCTTCCGACCAGTAGCCGGCGCCACCTCCCAAGCCGGTTCATGCCGTGTTCACCATAGAGCAGGTGCGGCCGCACTTCGACGCCCTAATGGCAGAAGAGCTACCAGCGCAGGAGGACCTGTGCTACATCCTCCGTCTCCTCAACGAGCACCGGCTCGCGGAGGGACGAATCACCGGCGAACAAGCGAACGACAATGCCGTCGCGGACATGTGGCCCTATGATCCTGGCTTCCTGAATGACCAGCGGGCGCTGTATTAGACCATCCGTAGGGCCCACGAGGCCCTCTCTGTTGTCCTTCGAGTTGCTGCGCTCGCCATGGCGCCGCCGTCTCACGTTGTCAACATGGACAACGAACATGAGGAATAAGGAGATGACTTTACATGGAGAGGATGACAGTACGGACTCACCAGGGCCATAGCCGTACGTATGCAAGTGCCTCCTTATTACAACTATGAAAAATTGCTTCCTGCTGGTTTCCTGACATCACGGTCCCACACCATTGTCAACCTATATAGTCAATAAATGAGAGAATTGCACAAGGAGCAACCGACAGCTGGGACCCAGCAGCTCGAGCAGTATTTGTTTTTTGAGGTGTGAGCAGAGTTTTTCTTGAGCGATGTTTTTGTTGTTGTTCAGAGGAGCAAGGTATCAACTAGGTGGGCTGTGGCCCATCTAGCCCTGGCTATTATTTTATGTCGACCAAATATCCATCCCAGATATTAATTTTTCAAGGTGAAAATGGCTAGCCCAGCTATACTTTTTTTTGAGGAATACCCAACCCAGGTCAACTTGTTATTCTCCGCCCCGCTAAGCTGCAAATCTTTGCTAGGAGCGATGCATTAGGCCTAACAAGAAAATGGGCTTTAAGAAATAATAAATGGGATGTAATTATAAAAACTGGGCAGTAAATATGAAAAAAGCACCAAACAGGTAATTAGTTTCAAAAATATTATTTTTGGATTTTGAAAATTTTAATTTCATAACTTGTTGCGTGCGCAATATTTCGTTGGATTTTTACCTAATAAAAATTGTTTTGAAATTATATTTAATCTGACTCAAAATTTCATCATAAAAATATTTCGGATCCCATCAAAATGTGGGAATTTTTGTTGAATTTTGTTTTGAGTGGTTGTTTGAAATTATTAATAGTTGTCCTGTCTAGAAAATGGGCTATAATTTTAACAAATTGTAAATGGGTTGTAGTAAATTCCATTAGAATTCAAAAATGGGTTGTACATTATTACAAATCACAAATGGGCTATATGTTCTCTGCCACAGATGTGATGCTCACTTGTGGGCCTACTAAGTTGACTCGTACGCAAGGGTTTGTCAACTTATAGTCAACAAGCGATTCTAGCAGCAGTGGCCATTGGATGTCCATCCAACGACTGTCATGCTTCTTCAATCTCGGATATTCTTGCTTGAGTCGCCCAAACCACCGCCGGCAGTACCGCCTGCTACCGCCTCCCATAGCCGGCTGTGCTGCCGCGCAGGCTTCACCGGCCCACCCTACTCCCATCGCCGTGTAGGCCATTCCTCTACTCACCAATACCTCCTGTTATTCTCCGGCGATGGCAACCTAACACCGCAGCCGAACCAGTGAACCCTCGTACTCCCCTCCGCGTGAGCATCCACTGCTGTGTCTTCGCCGGCTCCGGGTCATTCCCTTCCTAGGCCTCACCATCGTCCACCGCGTTGGTTCTCTCGGCGCGGCGTTGTCAACTTTGTCAACAAACGACAAGCATCGGAAGAGGCATGTACGTGGAGTGACTGACAGTAGGGACCCACATGGCCCATGGTCGCACGCAGCAAGTGCCTCCTTATTATGCGAAAAAAATGATTTCTCCCCCTGACAGGTTTGACCCACCAGCTAAATCTTCACATGGAAGGAAGTGCTTCCTTTATTACACGGAAAAAAAGATTCCTCTCCCTGACAGCTGGGACCCACCAGCTTTATTATGATCCATTTAGTGAAAATATAGATTGTGCCAAAGATGCTAAATTGTTTTCTTTTTATTCTAACTCAAAATAGAAGAAATTTAAAAACCCAGAAAACATCTTCACACGCAAGGAAGTGCCATCTTATTACGCGCAAAAAAAGATTCCCCCTGTTAGCTGGGACCCACCAGATTTGGAGGCTGACTTGTGGGCCTACTAAGTTGACGCATACGCAGGGCTTTGTCAACTTAGTCAATAAATGATTCTAGCTGTAGTGATCGTTGGATGTTAATCCAATGGCCGAGCTGCGGCTTCAACCTCTGGTATTCTTGCTCCAGCCGCCCAAACCAACGCCCGCCGTACCACCTGCTCCAGCCTCCCGTGGCCGGTTATGCTGCCGCGCAGGCCTCACTGCCCGACCATACTACCACTGGCCAGGCCTTCCCTCTACTCACCCACACCCCCTGTTATTCTTCGGTGACAGCAGCCTTACACCGCACCCGAACGAGTGAACCCTCGCACTCCCCTCCGCGTGGGCATCCACCTGCCTCGTCTTCCCTGGCTCTGCATCATTCCCTTCCTAGGCCTCGCCGTCATCCACCACCTGGGTGCTGTCCGCGTGGCGTGGTCAATGTGGTCAGCGAACGATAGCCATCGGAAGAGGGCTGTACACGGTGAGGCTAACAGATGGACCCACCAGCTACATCTTCGCATGCAAGGAAGTGCCTCCTTATTACGTGCAAAAAATGAATCCTCCCCCTGACAGCTCGGACCCACCATCTATATCTTCACATGGTAAGAAGTGTGTCCTTATCCTCCTTGATAGCTAGGACCCACCCGGTCGAAGCGTATGTCGCGTTGTCTGTCTAGTCGCGAATGTGTACGTACATACTGGTCGATCGGTCTCTCTTCAATGATGAACCGTGGTCGCGCAAGCAGTGGCACGTGTAGTAGTAGAGCCCCCGGCGTAGCAGTTCAGGCAGTCCCTTCTAAACTGTGTACATGTATGTACAACCACATGCCAAAAAATACAGCCACGTACGTACATACAGGCGGGGTCTCTGAACGCCTACTCGCGCATACGTACAGCCAGGGCTCGTCTACATGGAGAGGCAGCGAACGGCAGCAACGGCGTCCCGTTCATCAGCCGCCAACTGGCTGGGTCGGAACGGAGAAACTGCGTCGTGTTCATCGGTAGGCAACGGAACACGTCATGTTCCTCGGGAGCCAACCGACTTGGATGGAACAGCCAGAACAGGGTCTGGCGTACCTCAGAACGGAGGAAACGACCTTCTGTTCGACCACGTACGGTCGAAACAATGTCCTGTTCATCGGGAAGGGTCTGGCGTACCGCAAAACGGAGGAAACGAACTTCTGTTCGAGCGCATATACGGTCGAAACGGGGTCCTGTTGATCAGGAGGGGTGTGGCGTACCGCAAAACAGAGGAAACGGACTTCTGTTGGAGCGCCTACTGTCGAAACGAGGTCCTGTTCATCAGGAGGGGTGTGGCATACCGCAAAACGGGACTCCACGGGCTACTGTTCATCCAACGTCTACTGCCTCGGTCCAGACTCCACGGGGCTACTGTTCATCCACCGTCGACTTCCTCCAACCTCCACCTTCTACTGTTCATCCACCGCGGCTTCCTCCTGCCTCCACCAGCTACTGTTCATCCACGAGCCACTGTTCATCCACCCTCCACCGGCTACTGTTCAACCAGCCCTCCACGGGGTCCTGTTCATCCACCCCCAACCGGCTCGGGTGTGGCGGCCTCATCGGGGTCCTTTTCATCCAGCGGTAACGGCCTACTACCACGGGGTCCTGTTCATCCAACCCCCATCGGGAACTGTTCATCCAACCCCAACCAACCGGCTAGACTCACAACGTCTCGACTCATTCAACTAACCCCCAACGGTCACAGTTCATCAAGAGGCAGGTTCGATCGGCTTCAGTAAGCAGCAGTAGTGATCGATCGCTTGGGTTCAGTTAGCACCAGTAGCGAAGGAATCGCTTGGGTTCAGTCAGCAGCGGAGGAATTGCTCGGGTTCAGTTAACAGCCAGGGATCGATCACTCAAGTTCAGTAACGTAGCTAGTGCAACCGCTCAGGTTCAGTTAGAGCCCAACGGCTCCCACACACACGCGCACGTATAGGAGTGAAACACGCAAACCTCTGTGCATCGCTCGGCCCCGACCACCCACCGTAACCGGGAACTCCCCAAAATTTTCCTCGCCCTCGCTTCTACCATGATTTTTTCCATCATGGACGGCCCAAAGAATGTCATGCAGGTGCGTCCCCGGCCTGCCCAGGACAAAAATCCCATTTTCTATCATGATTTTTGTCATAGAAGTAGGAGCCCACCACATCTATGATGATACATGTTTTTTTCACAATTATCGCCATAGAAGTGTCATAAGCATGACAGAAAAAATTTCGTTCAGCCCATAATGTCATGGATGTGTCTTTTTTTTTGTAGTGTAACCCGCACCACTCACGTTCCAAACCTCGAGGCACGAAATAGTGTGCCAATCATGTGGGGCACGGTTGTCTTGCCAGATATTTACATTTGCTTTCCAAATGTAAGGCATGAATGCTTATTTTGTGTTACCATGATATATTGTAAAATCTAATACATAAATGATTTTTCTAACCCATGATGGTTTGCTGTTGCATGTACATGTAGTTCAAATTTGAATTACGACCATTAAATGGCTAGAAACTCACTTAATGTCATAAAAAGGTCAAATGACCCCTGAAGAATTCCAAATTTTAACATGACAGTTGTATCAGTGCATGTTAATGGTAGAAAAAAATTCAAGACCCTACGAGGAAGCGACCGCTGCTCGTCATCGAACATGCAGTGTTCCTTCTCAGAACCACGAGTCTTCTCATGAGATGGTCCGGTTTGTGAGAGGTGTGTGTCAAAACTTTTGTCAAACATGCCAATGTTTTACCACAACATCTTGGTGCCATGCCATTACACCAAGCAAGATTTCATGTATTTCTGCCCATTTTTGATTTTTTGGAATTTAAAAGCCATGGTATACTCAATGTTTGTGTCCAAGCCGTGAAACCAATATATTTGAAAATTCCTTCGAATTTACTACAAAGGGCATTAACTTGCACACAAGGACACAAATATTATTTTCCAGCCCATGATGGTTTGCTGTTGCATGTACATGTAGTTCAAATTTGAATTACGACCATTAAATGGCTAGAAACTCACTCAATGTCTTAAAAAGGTCAAATGACCCTTGAAAAATTCCAAATTTTAACATGACAGTTGTATTAGTGCATGTTAACGGTAGAATTTTTTAAGGCCATACGAGGAAGCGACCGCCGGTTCGTCATCAAACTTGTAGTGTTCCCTCTCCAAACCACAAGTCTTCTCATGAGATACTCCGGTTTGTGAGAGGCGTGTGTCCAAACTTCCGTCAAACAGGCCATTTTTTTACCACAACAGCTTGGTGCCATGCCATTACAACAAGCAAGGTTTCATGTATTTCTGATCATTTTTTATTTTTTTGGAATTTAAAAGCCATGGTACTCAATGTTTGTGTCCAAGCCTACCAATATGTTTGAAAATTCCTTCCAATTTACTGCACAGGGCATTAACTTGCACACAAGGACACAAATATGATTTTCCAACCCATGATGGTTTGTTGTTGCATGTACATGTAGTTCAAATTTGAATTACGACCATTAAATGGCTAGATACTCACTTAATGTCTTAAAAACGTTAAATAACCCCTGAAAAATTCCAAATTTTAACATCATAGTTTATTAGTGCATGTTAACGGTACATTTTTTTTCGTACATTTAAAACACTATCCGTTGCCACTGTACTCCAAATTAGTCTTTCACAACTAATACAAAAAATACACTACATCACACACAGTTGGTTATAGGAACCGTTTGCGAGGAAAATTAATCAGTCTATTATGTCTTCCTCCATAAGCTTCGTCTACTCAAGTGTCGGTCACCCTCGAATCCATGAATTCCCGATCCCCATTCCTCAACCCCTTTTTTTTGCAAAGAATGGCGCTGTGGACACACTTAGTGAGGGCCTGTACGTTCACCGCATCCGCCCCGAGAGGCTCTAGCCCGGCCGAGAGCATGGCCGCCTACGCCGAGAGCATGGCTGCATCCGCCGAGAGGGCATCCGCGGCAGCCGATAGGGCAGCTGCAGCAGCCGAGACGACTACAGTAGCAGCTGCGACGGCAGCTGCAAATGCCAAGAGCGCTCGAGAAGCCATCCATGCCACGGAGGTCGCCCTCGCCTGGTGTCGGTGCAGCAAACATAGGAGTTTGCTACCCTGACCTATGCACAGTCGTGTTGCAGCTCCCCCGGCAAGTATCAAGCTCATGCACAACAAGACTAGAGAAGCCACTCTTCATGAGATCAAAGAGAGCACTAAGAAGGCCAAGGCTTGGAACAAGCCACAAGATTCACAACAGAAGCAGGTGACCCTAGCAAGACCCTCGAGCTCGGGCTTCCCACCAAACGCCAGCACTCCACCTCTCTGGCCAGCTGGTCGCTGATTAGTGAGGTGTCGAGCCCGCAGGGGGTTAGGTGGAGACAGCTTATACATGTTAGCTTGCTGGGAAGGATGATTAGCTTTATTCACACCCATCCTAATGGTGTGTCAAGTTGAGCAAGCGGTGCGGCATCCTTGTCGGGGCTCCTCCCCCACACGACACCTAGCACCGCATTTAATGCATTTTTGTCCTAACTAAGAGAGTTAGGTATGATAGTTTTGTGTCAGTCTAATCACCCTGTAATGACTTTTTTGCCACTGTGGTAACCCCTTGAGCTATAAAAGGAGGACCAAGGCAGCCTTTACAGGGGTTCGAACCCTTTGCAACATTCACGCATAGGTAACCGTGCAGCTGCCCTCTCCTAGCGACTTGCCGGGGGAGAGCACTCCGTGTACTTTCTTCCACATTCACCCAATACACCAAAGCAGGAGTAGGGTTTTACGCTTCTCAGTGGCCCGAACCTGGGTAAAACCATGGCGCCTCTCGTTGCCTTTGCTCTTTGCGTTGAGTGCCCCCCTTGCCGAACCAGGAAAGAGGCTGCATTGCCCCATAGATCACCGGCTCCCCGCCGACATCTTTGGCGCGCCAGGTAGGGGGCACATTGCGGTAGAGTTGTGTAATCAAAAAGCTGATCATCCGCGGAGATTCACAACTTGTGGTAAAGCAAGTGAACAAGGATTACCAGAGCCCGTTGATGGAAGCGTATGTGAATGAAGTGAGAAAGTTGGAAGAACACTTTGACGGCTTGCAAACAGAGCACATCCCTCATGCGGAAAACAACATCACTGATCAACTGTCAAAGTGTACTGCCCAAAAGCTACATGTGGAACCAGGGACTTTTGTGTTCCACTTGACTCGACCCACCGTTACCCCATCAACAAGAGCCAAGAAGAAAAGGAAGATAAGCACCGATAAATACTTTCTAACAGAGCTCCTAGAAGCCGCCGGCAAAGCAGTTGCCGGGAGCAGTGATGCGCCTGCCGGTGAGCAGCGGCCTCAGGCAGAATCCCAGATTCTTGCCGATGATATCAGCGCTCCCATGACCAAAGAAATGCCTTTAGTCCTTGTTGTCGAGCCCCAAGCTCCGACATGGGCACAACAGATAGTTCAATTTCTCCAAACAGGAGAACTTCCCGAAGAACAAGAGCAAGCTGAGCTAGTAGCCCGTCAATCAAGTATGTACCAGTTTGTGGATAACATCTTATGCAGAAAGAGGCCAAACAGAGTGAAATTTAAGTGCATTACCCGGGAAGGTGGACTGAAGTTGTTGGCGGAGATACATGGAGGCATATGTGGTTCTCACATAGGAGCAAGAACCCTTGTCGAGAAGGCCTTCCGGCAAGGCTTTTATTAGCCCACTGCCCTCTAGGATGCAATTGAGCTAGTAACAAGATGTGAAGCATGCTAGTTCCATTCAAAGAGCATACATCACCGAGCGCAAGCCCTCCAAACGATTCCTCTCTTCTGTCCCTTTTCGGTCTAGGGGCTCGATATTTTGGGCCCCTTCCCCCGTGCTACCGGGATCTTTGAGTTCTTATACGTCGCCATCGACAAGTTCACAAACTGGCTTGAAGTGGAGCCAGTGAGAAAGGTATCTACACAGTCAGCCGTCAAGTCCTTCAAAGGATTGATTTGCCGGTTCGGGGTCCCGAACATGATCATCATTGACAATGGCACACAATTCACGAGCCGCGCTTTCATGCAATATACTCGGAGCCTTGGGAGCAAGGTGTGCTTTGCATCTGTTGCTCACCCAAGGAATAACGGACAAGCGGAAAGGACAAATGCTGAAGTATTGCACGGGCTCAAAATGAGAACATTTGACAGGCTGCACAAGTGCGGGAGGCATTGGATTGATGAGTTGCCGGTGGTTCTTTGATCATTCAGGACGACACCAAATCGAGCTACTCGCCAGACACCCTTCTCCCTAGTCTATGGTGCAGAAGCAGTGCTCCCCACGGAACTCATATATGGGTCACCTCGAGTACTTGCCTACAATGAAGTAGAGCAAGAGCAGCTGCGACATGACGGTGCTGTGCTCCTTGAGGAAGATCGTCTTCGGGCGGCTGTACGTGTTGCATGCTACCAGCAAACCTTGCGTCTCTATCATAGCCGCAAGGTTCATGCCCGGAGCCTTGAGGAAGGCGACCTTGTCCTTCGGCGTGTTTAGTTCGCCAAGGGTACAAACAAGTTGATGCTGAAGTGGGAGGGCCCTTACCGGGTAGTATGAATCACCAGACCCGGCGCAGTCCGTCTGGAGACCGAAGATGGCATTTGTGTGCAAAACTCATGGAATATTGAGCATCTTAGCTAGTTCTACCCATAAGGCGCGGTTGCCGAGCCCTGCCCCGGCAACCCGTTTTGTACAAGCATAGTCTCAAAGGCTTGTAACCCTTTGTACAAATCCAGGCGCAGACCCTGTGCATATCTAAATAAAACCTAGTGTTTTACAAACTTGCATGCATGTTTATCTATATGCTATAGCATGATTTTCATGCGATTACACTTGTTTATATAATATGATTAACATGCCGCCAAGGGCCCCATGCTATCTTTTCTCTTCTTTCTTTTTCTATCAAAGACAGGAGGATTCCTCGCAAGCAACTTTCCCGGGGGGAGGATGGTAGTGTGTATGTGATGCCCATAAGTATAGGGGATCAATCGTAGTACTTTCGATAAGTAAAAGTGTCGAACACAACGAGGAGCAGAAGGAAATGACAAGCGGTTTTCAGCAAGGTAATGTCTGCAAGCACTGAAATTATAAGTAAGGAGTAGTTTGGTAGCAAGATAATTTGTAACGAGCAAATAATGGTAATGGTAACAAAAGTGCAGCAAGGTAGCCCAATCCTTTTGAGGCAAAGGACAGGCCAAAACTATCTCTTATGATAAGCAAAGCGTTCTTGAGGGTACACGGGAATTTCATCTAGTCACTTTCATCATGTTGGTTTGATTTCTGTTCGCTACTTTGATAATTTGATATGTGGGTGGACCGGTGCTTAGGTGATGTTCTTACTTGAACAAACCTCCTACTTATGATTAACCCCCTCGCAAGCATCCGCAACTACGAGAAAAGTATTAAGAATAAATCTAACCATAGCATTAAACTTTTCGATCCAAATCAGTCCCTTACGGAATAGCGCATAAACTAGGGTTTAAGCTTCTGTCACTCTCGCAACCCATCATCTAATAACTACTCCACAATGCATTCCCCTAGGCCCTAATAAGGTGAAGTGCCATGTAGTCGACGTTCGCATGACACCACTAAGGGAATCACAACATACATATCATCAAAATATCGAACACATATCAAGTTCACATGATTACTTGCAACAAGATTTCTCCTGTGACCTCAAGAACAAAAGTAACTACTCACTAATGATAATCATGCTCAAGATCAGAGGAGTATTAAATAGCAAAATGGATCTAAACATATAATCTTCCACCAAATAAACCATATAGTAATCAACCACAAGATGTAATCAACACTACTAGTCACCCACAAGTACCAATCTATAGTTCTGGTACAAAGATTGAACACAAGAGATGAACTAGGGTTTGAGAGGAGATGGTGCTATTGAAGATGTTGATGGAGATTGCCCTCCCCAAGATGGGAGAGTTGTTGGTGACGACGATGATGATGATTTCCCCCTCCGGGAGGGAAGTCCCCCCCCCCCCCCCCCCCCGGAATCGCTCCGCCGGATGGCAAAAGTTCTCCTGCCCAAGTTCCACCTCGAGACGTCAGCGTTTCATCCCGAAAGTCCTCACCTTATTTTTTCTAGGTCAAAATGACTTATATACCAGAAGAGAGGCACCGAAGGTTGGCCGAGGAGGGCACAACCCACCAGGGCGCGCCTGGGCTCCCTGGCGCACCCAGGTGGTGATGAGGACATCAATACCATTGTTACACCCACAGCCCCTGCTGCTATATATACTGGACCAATTACTAGAGTTCACGCACGCCAATTAAATTATCAGGTACTTTCGTTTCTTGGTAATGATTCTAATGTTCATGAGAATATGATGCTGCCTAAACTGGATACATTTGTTTTGCTTACAAATGAAGGGCCTAGCTTGGACAAGAAAGAGGAACCTTGGAGCAAGTTCAAGCATGGAGATGATGGCATGCGCAAGGGGAACAAGAACGGAGTTACAAGTGATGATTTCAGGACTTTGAAGCCACCATAATGAGTGCAGGAAGCCTTGGACAAAATATACAAGATGCCACTTCATAAATTTCGTCCAGAGGCTATTATAGGTGCTGCGTCACCTTATTATTGGGCTAGGCCCATGTAATTTCTAAATACTTGAGTATAGGCTGTTTTTAGAGTCCGTATGTGTGGGGAAACAAGAGATAGGGTTGGTTTCGGATCCCTCCTTCAAGGGCCACGAAATCCCCCCCTCTTCCTCCATATATACAGCCCTTAGGGCACCGTTTAGACTTTGGGTTTTGTTTAGATTAAAAGTTCGCCATAGCTGCAACTTCGCGTACTTCGTTTGTGTTTAACGACCAGACAAAGGCGTCACAGAACCCCACCTTCATTAATAAAGCTTTCCTCTTATATTCGTAATATCCAGATTGCAATCTCAGTTTCTTGCTTGTTCTTCATTTGCTCGCAGGAAACAGACCCTCGTGGTCAGGTTGATCGTTCTCCGGCGTCGTCAATAACCCCTTGGAAGTTGGTATAGCGATTGCTAAGGCGTGACGTCTCGCGTGTTCGTAGTCGGATCGTCAAGGTCGACTCCCACAGAAAACGATAGCCACCATCTCATCGAAACATCGGGACACCTTTGCCTCTATCAAGTGGTATCAGATTTCCAGGTTGCTCGGTGAGATTTTACTGTTTTTCATAGTTTAGATCGAGTCTGTTCTTCATACCTTCAGTCCACGAAAAAGCCAAAAAAAAAATTTAGGGTTAGTTCATCATATCCGAACCAATCTGAGCCTTTGTATAATCTTTTTAGGGTTTTTGCTTTGTGGAATCTGCGGTTGCATCGTCGTGTCGAGTTGCTGGTCTTAGCGTCTTGTCTTTTAGAGTTTCGAGTTCTGGTCATAAGTTGTGACGCTGCCGCCGCACCATCATCATCGCCCCTGCCATCTACCACCACCGCTCTGAATCCATATAACACCACCGCTGCCATATACCACCACCGCTGCCATATTCTACAACCATATATCCACCACCAATCCGAGTTCTTTTCATATTAGGTTTGTTTTCGAGACCTATCTTTTTTCCGATTCGTGTTTCCTTGCCTGAGTAGGATTCGGAAAAAAAAAAGTCTGGAGACCCCCAGGCAGTTTAGGCCAAAATTTCGGCAGTCAAAAATATTTTTTCCCTATCCTATTTTTAGGTCCCAGGGAGCGTTTTGAGACACTCGCCATCATAGTGATTTTTTGTCGCACTTTTTCGTCGTCGCTGCCCTGATTTCCGAACAAAAAATTGTCAAAAAAAAATTTTGTGCCAATCCTGATAGTTTAACTTGGGAAGAGTTTTGAGACACTCGCCATTATAGTGATTTTTTGCAAAAAAAAAAAAAGAGGAGAGCAAAAAAAAATGAAAAAAAAAATTTGAGAGTGTGCTCTTCCCTTTTTTATGTGCCGCGCCGTGATTTTGTTAGTGTTCTAGGCTCACGTCTCTAGTACGGTCTAGTCTAGGACCAGCACAGTACCGTCGTTGAGCGTTTATTCAACATTGCATCTCTGAATTGATTATTGCTGACCGTTTTTGCTACCATATCATAAGCCTTCCCAGCTCCACATACATCTACATCGTGCGTTTGACACCACCTGGCAATCGCTCTGTCCAAGCTTTGTGAGTTTTGACTACAAAGGTTGCCGATCACCACCTCCTGCTGGGTAAGAACTTGTAAGAATTTGAGATTTGCTTGACGGATTTGTGACACCACACCACCACCACTTCCTAGTAGTCTGTAGGATCATATTCTTGTGTGTTTCTATTGCTGCTAACCATGGCAGGATCACAAGCCGATGAGACTGATTGGGAGAACATGACGAACAAACAGCTACATGATAAATTTCAGCAAATGATGAGTGGACAGGTGCAAGATGTCCTAAACAGATTTGAAGAGGCCATGGAGAAGATAGATGGAATTGAGAAGACGTTCGAAATAAAGCTCGATAAAAAGTTTAATGAATTGCTCGCGCGTCTTCCACAATCACCGCCGGCTGCACCTGTCGCACCCCTACAACAACAAAAACGTCGCCTTCCAAATCAAGTGGGACGAGCACAGCGCGTTCCCCTTGAGCCTGGTCAAACTTCTGGTGCCGCTGCACCTACTATTGATGCTTCTATGGCTCCTGCTACCGCTGAGGAGGACGATTATGCGGGCAATTACGAGGATGAGGTTGATCAAAATCAGAACTACGTACCAGCACCAGGTCGTCCACATGCCAATAATCGCAATGGTAGGGCTGCATTACCAGCTCAGGTACGAGATCATGACCATCTTCCTAAATTGAAATTGAATGTTCCACCATTTGAGGGTAGATATGTTCCTGATATATATCTTACTTGGGAGTTAGAAACTGAACAACGTTTTACATGTTTACAATATCCTGAGGAGAGACGTGTTGCTGCTGCTGTTTGTGCTTTAACTAGTTTTGCATGTGTATGGTGGTCTGAACATTGTAGATTATATCCTATTCCGGCTACTTGGGCTGCTTTGAAAACTGCTATGCGTACTCGTTGGGTTCCACCATATTATCAACGTGAATTACTTCAAAAATTGAAGCGCTTAAGACAAGGAAAAAATTCTGTAGAAGAATATTATCAGGAATTACAAACTGGCATGATTAGATGTGGTATTGTTGAGGAGAATGAAGCTATGCTTGCACGTTTCATGGGTGGATTAAATAGAGAGATTCAGACTATTCTAGAGTATAAGGAGTATAATAATATCACTTGTTTATTCCATCTTGCTTGTAAAGCTGAACATGAAGTGCAGGATCGACAGGCATTGGCGCGAACTAATTTTTCTGCAGGTCGATCTTCATCATGGACACCGCGTGCCTCCTCTACTCCCACACGTCCTACTGCAGCACCACTGACTTCAGCCGCCAATTCCAACCGAGATACAAGAAAACAGGCACCACCACCACCATCTGCTAAGAGTACACCTTCTGGGCCTGCCCAGAGCTCTTCTTCATCTATGGCATCAACAGGGCATACACAAGATATTATTTCTCGTCGTTGTAAGGGAAGAGGTCATTATGCGAGAGAATGCCAATCTCCGAATGTTATGATTGTTACTGAGGATGGTGGGTATGAGTCCGCCAGTGACTATGATGAGGAGACTTTGGCTCTTATTACAAGTGAAGAACACGGTGGAGATGATTCCGATCATGAGACGCAATACATGGCTCCTGAAGACGCTGACAGGTATGAACGTTTAGTTTCTCAACATGTTTTGAGTGTGCAGGTCACACAAGCTGAGCAAAATCAGAGGAATAATTTGTTCCATACAAAGGGAGTTGTGAAGGAACGTTCTGTTCGCGTCATCATAGATGGAGGGAGCTGCAACAACTTGGCTAGCATGGAGGTGGTGGAGAAGCTATCTCTCACCACAAGACCACATCCACATCCTTACTATATCCAATGGTTTAACAACAGCGGCAAGGTTAAGGTAACACGTACTGTTCGTGTGCATTTTAGTATCTCTACATATGCTGATTATGTTGATTGTGATGTGGTACCCATGCAAGCATGTTCCTTATTACTTGGTAGACCATGGCAATTTGATAAAAATTCTGTACACCATGGTAGAAACAATCAGTATACTCTTGTTCATAAGGATAAACATATTACTTTGCTTCCTATGACTCCTGATTCTATTTTGAAAGATGATATTAATAGAGCTAGTAAAGCAAAACAGGAGAAAAATAAAAGTGAAAATCATATTGTGGCAAAAGAATTTGAGCAACAAATGAAGCCTAATAATAAACCATCTAGCGTTGCTTCTGAAATTAAATTGAAAAATGCGTGTTTACTTGCCACCAAATCTGATATTGATGAGCTAGATTTAAGCAAATCTGTTTGCTATGCTTTTGTGTGCAAAGAGGCATTATTTTCATTCGAGGACGCGCCTTCCTCTTTGCCTCCTGCTGTCACTAACATTTTGCAGGAGTTCACTGACGTCTTTCCACAAGACGTGCCACCGGGATTACCACCTATTCACGGGATTGAGCATCAGATTGACTTAATTCCCAGTGCTTCGTTGCCAAACCGTGCGCCATACCGTACCAATCCAGAGGAGACGAAGGAGATTATGCGTCAAGTACAGGAGCTGCTCGACAAAGGTTATATACGCGAATCTCTTAGTCCTTGTGCTGTTCCTATTATACTAGTGCCAAAAAAGGATGGTACTTCACGTATGTGTGTTGATTGTAGAGGCATTAATAATATTACTATTCGTTATCGTCATCCTATTCCTAGGCTAGATGGTATGCTTGATGAATTGAGTGGCTCTACAATATTCTCCAAAGTTGATTTGCGTAGTGGATACCATCAAATTCGTATGAAATTGGGAGATGAATGGAAAACAGCATTTAAAACTAAGTTCGGTTTATATGAGTGGTTAGTCGTGCCTTTTGGGTTAACTAATGCACCTAGTACTTTCATGAGATTAATGAATGAAGTTTTATGTGCTTTCATTGGACGATTTGTGGTAGTTTACTTTGATGATATATTGATTTATAGCAGATCTTTGGAGGAACATTTGGAACATTTACGTGCTGTTTTTATTGCTCTACGTGATGCACGGTTGTTTGGTAACC
This sequence comes from Thinopyrum elongatum, assembly GCA_011799875.1. Classification (NCBI taxonomy): domain Eukaryota; kingdom Viridiplantae; phylum Streptophyta; class Magnoliopsida; order Poales; family Poaceae; genus Thinopyrum; species Thinopyrum elongatum. Next base: position 184,804,068 of record CM022301.1, read on the forward strand.
TTGGGAAGTGCACCTTTTGCACCGACCGAGTATCTTTTCTTGGCTATGTTGTTACTCCACAGGGAATTGAAGTTGATAAAGCCAAGATTGAAGCTATTGAGAGTTGGCCGCAGCCCAAAACGGTCACACAAGTGAGGAGTTTCCTTGGCCTCGCTGGTTTCTATAGGCGTTTTGTGAGAGATTTCAGCACCATTGCTGCACCTCTCAATGAGCTTACAAAGAAGGATGTGCCTTTTGTTTGGGGTACCGCACAGGAAGAAGCCTTCACGGTATTGAAAGATAAGTTGACACATGCTCCTTTACTCCAACTTCCTGATTTTAATAAGACTTTTGAGCTTGAATGTGATGCTAGTGGAATTGGATTAGGAGGTGTGTTATTACAAGATGGCAAACCTGTTGCATACTTTTCTGAAAAATTCAGTGGGCCTAGTCTGAACTATTCTACTTATGATAAAGAATTATATGCTCTTGTTCGGACCTTAGAAGCATGGCAACATTATTTATGGCCCAAAGAATTTGTTATACATTCTGATCATGAATCTTTGAAACACATTAAAAGTCAAGCAAAACTGAACCGTAGGCATGCTAAATGGGTTGAATTCATTGAGACTTTCCCTTATGTCATTAAACACAAGAAGGGTAAAGAAAATGTTATTGCTGATGCATTGTCTCGTCGTTATACTATACTTTCACAACTTGACTTTAAAATATTTGGTTTGGAGACCATCAAAGATCAATATGTGCATGATCCTGAATTTAAAGATGTATTGCAGGATTGTAAAGAAGGGAGAACATGGAATAAGTTCGTCGTTAACGATGGATTTGTGTTTCGTGCTAACAAGCTATGCATTCCAGCTAGCTCCGTTCGTCTTTTGTTGTTGCAGGAGGCGCATGGAGGAGGATTAATGGGACACTTTGGCGTAAAGAAGACGGAGGATGTACTTGCTACACATTTCTTTTGGCCAAAGATGAGACGGGATGTTGAGCTCTTTGTTGCTCGTTGCACTACATGTCAAAAAGCTAAGTCACGACTCAATCCTCATGGTTTATATATGTCTTTGCCTGTACCTAGTGTTCCATGGGAGGATATATCTATGGACTTTGTTTTGGGTTTACCTCGAACAAAGAAGGGGAGGGATAGCATATTTGTTGTCGTGGATAGGTTCTCGAAAATGGCACACTTTATACCATGTCATAAAAGCGATGATGCTGCTAATGTTGCTGATTTGTTCTTTCGTGAAATTATTCGCTTGCATGGTGTGCCAAATACTATTGTTTAAGATCGTGATACCAAATTTCTTAGCCACTTTTGGAGATGTTTATGGGCTAAGTTGGGGACTAAACTGCTTTTTAGTACTACTTGTCACCCCCAAACTGATGGACAAACTGAAGTAGTCAATAGAACTTTGTCTACTATGCTTAGGGCTGTTTTGAAGAATAACAAGAAAATGTGGGAAGAATGCTTGCCTCATATTGAATTTGCTTATAATCGTTCGTTGCATTCTACTACTAAGATGTGCCCTTTTGAAATTGTATATGGTTTCCTACCTCGTGCACCTATTGATTTGTTGCCTCTTCCATCTTCGGAGAAGGTTAATTTTGATGCTAAACAACGTGCTGAATTGATCTTAAAAATGCATGAGTTAACTAAGGAGAACATTGAGCATATGAATGCTAAATATAAACTTGCTGGAGATAAGGGTAGAAAACATGTTGTGTTTGCACCTGGAGATCTTGTTTGGTCCTTTTAAGGTGTTAGAGAAAATAAATGATAATGCATATAAACTTGAGCTGCCTGCAGATTTTGGGGTTAGTCCCACTTTTAACATTGCAGATTTGAAGCCTTATTTGGGTGAGGAAGATGAGCTTCCGTCGAGGACGACTTCATTTCAAGAAGGGGAGGATGATGAGGACATTAATACCATTGTTACACCCACAGCCCCTGCTGCTATATATACTGGACCAATTACTAGAGCTCGCGCACGCCAATTAAATTATCAGGTACTTTCGTTTCTTGGTAATGATTCTAATGTTCATGAGAATATGATGCTGCCTAAACTGGATACATTTGTTTTGCTTACAAATGAAGGGCCTAGCTTGGACAAGAAAGAGGAACCTTGGAGCAAGTTCAAGCATGGAGATGATGGCATGCGCAAGGGGAACAACAACGGAGTTACAAGTGATGATTTCAGGACTTTGAAGCCACCATAATGAGTGCAGGAAGCCTTGGACGAAATATACAAGATGCCACTTCATAAATTTCGTCCAGAGGCTATTATAGGTGCTGCGTCACCTTATTATTGGGCCAGGCCCATGTAATTTTGAAATACTTGAGTATAGGCTGTTTTTACAGTCCGTATTTGTGGGGAAACAAGAGATAGGGTTGGTTTCGGACCCCTCCTTCAAGGGCCACGAAATCCCCCCCCCCCTCTTCCTCCATATATACTGCCCTTAGGGCACCGTTTAGACTTTGGGTTTTGTTTAGATTAAAAGTTCGCCATAGCTGCAACTTCGCGTACTTCGTTTGTGTTCAACGACCAGACAAAGGCGTCACAGAACCCCACCTTCATTAATAAAGCTTTCCTCTTATATTCGCAATATCCAGATTGCAATCTCAGTTTCTTGCTTGTTCTTCATTTGCTCGCAGGAAACAAACCCTCGTGGTCAGGTTGATCGTGCTCCGGCGTGGTCAATAACCCCTTGGAAGTTGGTATAGCGATTGCTAAGGCGCGACGTCTCGCACGTTCGTAGTCGGATCGTCAAGGTCGACTCCCACAGAAAACGATAGCCACCATCTCATCGAAACATCGGGACACCTTTGCCTCTATCAGGTGGGTTGTGCCCACCTGGTAGGCCCCCTCTGGTACTTATTTGCTCCAATAATTCTTATTTATTCCATAAAAATTCCTCATAAAATTTCAGCTCATTTGGAGTTGTGCAGAATAGGTAGCCTGACGTAGCTTTTTCAGGTCCAGATTTCCAGCTGCCGGAATTCTCCCTCTTTGTGTGAACCTTGCATATTATGAGAGAAAAGGCATTAGAATTACTCCAAAAAGCATTATTATGCATAAAAACATCATAAATAACAGTAGGAAAACATGATGTAAAATGGACGTATCAACTCCCCCAAGCTTAGACCTCGCTTGTCCTGAAGCGAAAACCGAAATTGAAAAACATGTCCACATGCTTAGAGAGAGAGGTGTCGATAAAAACAAAATACAGACATAGAAGCATCATGTATATTATTATAACAGCAACAAACTTTAGCATAGAACTTTATCATAGAACTTTTATCATATAACTTCTCATGAACAAGTAACAATTCATCACAACATCGAAGTATAAAGCATAAACTCTATTGAAAACCAACAAACTATGTTTTTAGTCAACTTTGCAACTACAATTCATCATATTTTTGGGAAGGGTCACGTATCGGAGCCTTTTTGGCAAGTCCACATACTCAACCATCATATAGTCTTCTATGATTGCTAACACTCACCGCATACACATGAGCAAAACGTTTCAACCGGACACATAGAAAGATAGGGGCTTAAAGTTTCGCCTCCCAACATACTCACCTCGAGGGTGATGTCAACAATAATAACTCATGCTACTCATATCCAACTGGATATATGTGCCTAGATCTTTCCTCACCACATGATGCTTGCCAAAAGACAAAATAAAAAGGAATAGAGAGAAGAACTTTGACTCTTGCATAAAAGTAAATACATAAAATTAAAAGATAGGCCCTTCGCAGAGGGAAGCAGAGGTTGCCATGCGCTTATTTGTTTGTATGCTCAATCTCTTAGTGCAAAAGAATGTCACGTTATATTGCCCCTTGTGATAGCAACCTTTATTATGCAGTCTGTCGCTTTTATTCTTTGCCATCACAAGTTCATACAATGCTCAATTTTCTCTTACACTAAGTGATCCAACACTTTTAGAAGTAATTTTTATTGCCCTTTTTGCATCGATGACAACTTACTTGAAGGATCTTACTCAATCCATAGGTAGGTATGGTGGACTCTCACAATAAGATTTGGGTTTAAAGGTTTTTGGATGCATAAGTAGTATCTCTACTTAGTGCTGAATTTTTGGCTAGCAAAGATGGGGGCAAGCACCACATGTTAAAGGATCTATGACAATATAACTTCTATGTGAATATGAACAAAATAAATCATTACGTTGTCTTCCTTGTCCAACGTCAACAATTTTGGCATATAATATTTTGGTGGGGGCTCTCAAGCACAAAAGATGTCCAAGATAGTATATTTGCATGTGAATCTTCTCTTCCCTTATTAATTCTTTCATGAATTGCATCATTGACCAATGCTATGTTTGTCAATCTCCAATAAAATTTTCTACTTATACTCTTCCTTATGTGATGTCATTAGTTACCATAAAATTAGCATATGATCTTTTTCATTTATTTCTTTTCTTTTTATTGAACATGAAAGTAAAGAAAACAAAACTCAAACTAGACTTTATTATATATATCTTGCACACGATTACAAAGATAGATCACTAAGCAAACACTCGAAAAGAAAGGATCGAACTAAACTTTTATTCATCTAAAGCAAAAGATAACTATGGATCAAACTAAGATAAGTAAAGGCAAAAGATAGTGGAGGTGATACGATACCGGGGCACCTCCCCCAAGCTTGGCACAAGCCAAGGGGAGTGCCCATACCCGATTACTCAATTTCCTTTTGGTGATGAAGAAGGAGGTGGTGGTGATGAAGTAGAAGGTTTGTCTGCCTTTTTCTCCAACTTATTTCGAAGGTAAAAATTATCTATCCTTAACTCTTCATTCTCCATCTCAAGCTTTATTATCCTCTTGCATAACGCCTCCATGCTTTCATGCTTGAAACAAGGAGGGACTGGTTCATCTTCATCTTCTTCATCGGAGAACCATATATAGGGATAGGTATCCTTGAAGATGTTTTTATCTAAAGGCTGATGAGAAATTGGGCACTCCTCCTCAGAATCTTGAGACGACATATTTTCAGATCTGTCCGAAAATAGCAAGGAAAAGAAAACAGAAGATTTCTCCATGATACGGTGGTCAATAGGTTCGGGGGGTATATAAAGATTTTTTATCTTGGGAAACAAGCAAGCTGAAGAAAAACGGAGTCCGGAAGGTACCCGAGGTGGGCACAACCCACCTGGGCGCGCCTGGCAAGCCAGGCGCGCCCTGGTGTCTTGTGCCCACCAGGGTCACCTTCCTGGTAGTTTCTTATTTTCCTAATTTTGAGTGCCCAAGTGGGTTATGCCCACCTCGGGTCACCTTCCTGGTAGTTTCTTATTTTCCTAATTTTTTAAATATTCCAAAACTGACAAAGAATATTTTTGCAGATTTTTCAGAGTCCGTTTACTTACCGTATCACGTACCTCCTTCTTTTCAGTTATTCTGGAGTGTTCCGGAAGGTTTCCTTTATGTGTTCTTCCGGTGTCATAGTTTGGATAATATTGCTTTCAACATTAATGGGCGTACCTAAGATATAATGTTTTATTCGTTGCCCATTAACAACCTTCGGGTTAGTACCTTCGGCATTATTTATCTTGATGGCTCTGGATCGATAAACCTCCTCGATAACATAGGGTCCTTCCCATTTGGAGAGGAGTTTTCCTGCAAAGAATCTGAAACGAGAGTTGTACAAAAGAACATATTCTCCAACTTTGAACTCACGCTTTTGGATTCTTTTGTCATGCCATCTTTTAACTTTTTCTGTAAATAACTTGGCATTTTCATAGGCTTGTGTTCTCCATTCATCTAGTGAGCTAATATCAAATAACCTCTTTTCACCGGCAAGTTTGAAGTCATAGTTGAGTTCTTTAATTGCCCAATATGCTTTATGTTCTAACTCAAGAGGCAAATGACAAGCTTTTCCATAAACCATTTTATACGGAGACATACCCATAGGATTTTTATATGCTGTTCTATAAGCCCAAAGTGCATCATCTAACTTCTTAGACCAATTCTTTCGAGACCTATTGACAGTTTTTTGTAATATTAATTTTATTTCTCTATTACTAAGTTCAACTTGACCACTAGAGTGAGGATGATAAGGTGATGCAATTCTATGGTTAACACCATATTTAGCAAGCATTTTACGGAAAGCACCATGAATAAAATGTGAACCACCATCAGTCATTAAATATCTAGGGACTCCAAACCTTGGGAAAATAACTTCCTTAAGCATTTTAATAGAGGTGTTGTGATCAGCACTACTAGTTGGAATTGCTTCTACCCACTTAGTAACATAATCAACAGCAACCAAAATATGTGTATACCCATTAGAGGAAGGAAAAGGTCCCATGTAATCAAATCCCCAAACATCAAATGGTTCAACAGCAAGAGAATAATTCATAGGCATTTCCTGACGCTTACCAATATTACCAATTCTTTGACATTCATCACAATATAAAACAAACTTACGGGCATCCTTGAAGAGAGTAGGCTAATAAAAACCAGATTGCAATACCTTGTGAGCAGTTCTATCTCCCGCATGATGTCCTCCATAAGCTTCGGAGTGACATTTTCATAGGATTTGTCCCTGTTCGTGCTCAGGTACACAACATCTAATAATACCATCTACTCCTTCTTTATAAAGATGTGGGTCATCCCAAAACTAATGTCTTAAATCATAGAAGAATTTTTTCTTTTGTTGGTATGTGAAGGTAGGTCGTATATATTTAGCAATAATATAATTGGCATAGTCAGCATACCAAGGAGTGTTATGAGAAACATTTATTGTAGCTAATTGTTCATCAGGAAAATTATCATTAATAGGTTGTGGGTCATCAAGAATATTTTCTAACCTAGACAAGTTATCAGCCACGGGGTTCTCAGCTCCCTTTCTATCAGTGATATGTAAATCAAATTCTTGTAACAAAAGAACCCACCTAATGAGTCTAGGTTTAGCATCCTTCTTTTCCATAAGAAATTTATAGCAGCATGATCGGTGTGAACAGTCACTTTAGAATCAACAATGTAAGATCTAAATTTATCACAAGCAACCACAACTGCTAAAAATTCTTTTTCAGTAGTAGCATAATTTCGTTGAGCACTGTCCAGAGTTTTACTAGCATAATGAATAACATTTAATTTCTTATCGACTCTTTGTCCTAGAACAGCACCAACAGCATAATCACTAGCATCACACATAATTCTAAAAGGCAAGTTCCAATCAGGTGGTTGAACAATAGGTGCAGAAATCAAGGCTTTCTTAAGTGTTTCAAAGGCTTCTACACAATCATCGTCAAAAACAAATGGAACATCCTTTTGTAAAAGATTTGTAAGAGGCCTAGAAATTTTAGAGAAGTCTTTAATAAACCTCCTATAGAAACCAGCATGACCAAGGAAACTACGAATACCTTTGATATCTTTAGGGCATGGCATTTTCTCATTTGCATCAACTTTAGCTTTATCCACCTCAATACCTTGTTCAGAAATTTTATGTCCCAAGACAATACCTTCATTAACCATAAAGTGGCACTTCTCCCAATTCAAGACGAGATTAGTTTGCTCGCATCTCTGCAAGACTCGATCAAGGTTGCTTAAGCAATAATCAAAAGAACTTCCGTAAATGGAAAAATCATTCACGAAAACCTCAACAATCTTTTCACAAAAATCAGAGAATATTGTAGTCATAAATCTTTCAAAGGTAGCAGGTGCATTGCATAAACCAAAAGGCATACGTCTATAAGCATAAGTTCCAAAAGGGCAAGTAAAGGTGGTTTTCTCTTGATCAGGTTGTGAGACAGGTATTTGAGAAAAACTGGAATATCCATCAAGAAAGCAAAAATGTGTGTGCTTTGATAGTTTTCTAACATTTGATCAATAAAAGGCAGAGGGTAATGATCTTTTCTAGTAGCTTTATTTAGTTTTCTAAAATCAATTACCATTCTGTAGCCAGTAACAATTCTTTGTGGAATAAGTTCATTCTTATCATTAGGAACAACGGTAATACCTCCTTTTTTAGGGACACAATGAACGGGACTTACCCATCTACTATCAGCTATGGGATAGATTATACCTGCTTCCAGAAGCTTCAGTATTTCTGTTCTTGCCACTTCTTTCATTTTAGGATTTAAACATCGTTGGTGACCAACAACGGGTTTAGCATCAGGCTCCATATTAATTTTATGCTGACAGAGAGTGGGACTAATGCCCTTTAAATCATCAACAGTATATCCAATGGCAGCTCGGTGCATCTTCAGAACCTTCAATAATCTTTCTTCTTCATGTTCTGAAAGGTTAGCACTAATAATAACAGGATAAATCTTTTTCTCATCAAGATAAGCATATTTCAAAGTGTCTGGCAATTGTTTTAATTCAAACATAGGATCACCTTTAGGTGGAGGAAGACCTCCTAGAGTTTCAATAGGCAAATTGTGTTTAAGCAGAGGACGTTGTTCGAAGAAAATCTTATCTATTTCATTTCTTTCATGCAGATGCATATCATTTTCATGGTCTAGCAAATATTGTTCTAGTGGATCGGTAGGAGGCACAACAATTGAAGCAATACCAATTATTTCATCCTTACTAGACAATTCTTCCTTATGATGTTTTCTACTAAACTTGGAAAAATTAAACTCATGAGACCCATTACCAAAACTAACACCGATGGTTTATTTCTCACAATCTATTTTAGCATTGACGGTGTTCAAGAAAGGTCTACCAAAGATAATGGGACAAAAGTCATCTTGTGGGGAACCAAGAACAAGAAAATCAGTAGGGTATTTTATTTTCCCACACAAGACTTCAACATCTCTAACAATCCCAAGTGGTGTGATGGTGTCCCTATTAGCAAGTTTAATAGTAACATCTATGTCTTCTATTTCAGCGGGTGCTATTTCATTCATAATTTCTTGATATGAGGTAAAAGGAATGGCACTCACGCTAGCACCTATGTCGCATAAACCATGATAACAGTGATCTCCTATTTTAACTGAGACAACAGGCATGCCAACAACGGGTCTATGTTTATCTTTTTCATCGGGTTTGGCAATTCTAGCAGCTTCATCACAGAAGTAAATAACACGCCCATCTATACTTTCAACCAAAAGATCTTTATCCATTGCAACACTAGGTTCTACTTTGATTTGTTCAGCAGGTTTGGAAGTTCTAATATAACTTTTGTTGACCACAGTTGAGACTTTAGGATGTTCCTTTATCCTAATAGGGAAAGGTGGTTTTTCAATATAAGCAGTAGGCACAACTGGATCAACATTGTAAATAATAGTTTCATCTTTAGCTACTACTGGCTCTTTAATTTTTTCTTTGATAGGTGGGTGATATTTAAACCACTTCTCCTTAGGGAGGTCAACATGAGTAGCAAATGATTCACAAAAGGTGGCTACTATCTCAGAGTCAAGTCCATATTTTGTGCTAAACTTTTGAAAAGCATCGGTATTCATAAAAGATTTAACATAATCATACTTGAACTTAATACCTGACTCTTTACCTTCATCGAGTTCCCAATCTTCAGAGTTGCATTTAGTTCTTTCTAAAAGATCCCACCGGAAGTCAATAGTCTTCTTCATAAAGGAACTAGTACAAGAAGTATCAAGCATGGATCGATCATCATGAGAAAGCCGAGCATAAAAATTTTGAATAATAATTTCTCTTGAGAGCTCATGATTGGGGCATGAATATAACATTGACTTAAGCCTCCCCCAAGCTAGAGCGATACTTTCTCCTTCACGAGGCCAAAAATTATATATGTAATTCCGATCACGATGAACTAGATGCATAGGATAATTTTTTTGGTGAATTTCCAATTTCAATCGATTCCAATTCCAAGATCCAATATCATCGCATAGCCTTTACCATGCTAATGCTTTTCCCTTCAAAGATAAAGGGAAAACCTTCTTCTTAGCTTCATCTCCGGGTAAACCTGCAAGCTTAAATAATCCACAAATTTCATCCACATATATCAAGTGCATATCAGGATGTTCAGTTCCATCTCCTGCATAAGGATTAGCTAGCAGTTGTTCTATCATACCCGAAGGAATTTCATAACCAATATTTTCAGTAGCTGCAGTAGGTTGAGGGGTAACTAATTGTGGTTCTGGTCGAGGTGAAGATACCCCGAACAAACCCCTCAAAGGATTGTTCTCCATAGTAGCAAGTGATAATAAATTTCAGCACGTAGTAATAATTTTTCCATACCGATTTCCACTTACCAAAAGCGCTTCACTCCCTGGTAATGGCGCCAGAAAAGTGCCTTGATGACCCACAAGTATAGGGGATCAATCGTAGTCCTTTCGATAAGTAAGAGTGTCGAACCCAATGAGGAGCAGAAGGAAATGGCAAGCGGTTTTCAGCAAGGTAATGTCTCCAAGCACTGAAATTATAAGTAACGAGTAGTTTGGTAGCAAGATAATTTGTAACGAGCAAATAACGGTAATGGTAACAAAAGTGCAGCAAGGTAGCCCAATACTTCTGAGCCAAAGGACAGGCCAAAACGATCTCTTATGATAAGCAAAGCGTTCTTGAGGGTACACGGGAAGTTCATCTGGTCACTTTCATCATGTTGGTTTGATTTGTGTTTGCTACTTTGATAATTTGATATGTGGGTGGACCGGTGCTTAGGTGCTGTTCTTACTTGAACAAACCTCCTACTTATGATTAACCCCCTCGCAAGCATCCGCAACTATGAGAAAAATATTAAGAATAAATCTAACCATAGCATTAAACTTTTGGATCCAAATCAGTCCCTTACGGAATAGCGCATAAACTAGGGTTTAAGCTTCTATCACTCTCGCAACCCATCATCTAATAACTACTCCACAATGCATTCCCCTAGGCCCTAATAAGGTGAAGTGCCATGTAGTCGACGTTCGCATGACACCACTAAGGGAATCACAACATACATATCATCAAAATATCGAACACATATCAAGTTCACATGATTACTTGCAACAAGATTTCTCCCGTGATGATGAGGACATCAATACCATTGTTACACCCACAGCCCCTGCTTCTATACATACTGGACCAATTACTAGAGCTCGCGCACGCCAATTAAATTATCAGGTACTTTCGTTTCTTGGTAATGATTCTAAAGTTCATGAGAATATGATGCTGCCTAAATTGGATACATTTGTTTTGCTTACAAATGAAGGGCCTAGCTTGGACAAGAAAGAGGAACCTTGGAGCAAGTTCAAGCATGGAGATGATGGCATGCGCAAGGGGAACAAGAACGGAGTTACAAGTGATGATTTCAGGACTTTGAAGCCACCATAAGGAGTGCAGGAAGCCTTGGACGAAATATACAAGATGCCACTTCATAAATTTCGTCCAGAGGCTATTATAGGTGCTGCGTCACCTTATTATTGGGCCAGGCCCATGTAATTTCGAAATACTTGAGTATAGGCTATTTTTAGAGTCCGTATGTGTGGGGAAACAAGAGATAGGGTTGGTTTCGGACCCCTCCTTCAAGGGCCACGAAATCCCCCCCTCTTCCTCCATATATACAGCCCTTAGGGCATCGTTTAGACTTTGGGTTTTGTTTAGATTAAAAGTTCGCCATAGCTGCAACTTGGCGTACTTCGTTTGTGTTCAACGACCAGACCAAGACGTCACAGAACCCCACCTTGATCAATAAAGCTTTCATCTTATATTCGCAATATCCAGATTGCAAATCTTAGTTTCTTGCTTGTTCTTCGTTTGCTTGCAGGAGATAGACCCTCGTGGTCAGGTTGATTGTGCTCCGGCGTGGTCAATAACCTCTCGGAGTTGGTTTAGCGATTGCTAAGGCACGACGTCCTCGCACGTTCGTAGTCGGATCGTCAAAGTCTACTCCACCAAAAACGATAGCTATCACCTCATCGAAAGATCGGGACACCCTCGCCTCTATCACGTGACCTCAAGAACAAAAGTAACTACTCACTAATGATAATCATGCTCAAGATCATAGGAGTATTAAATAGCATAATGGATCCGAACATATAATCTTCCACCAAATAAACCATATAGTAATCAACCACAAGATGTAATCAACACTACTAGTCACCCACAAGTACCAATCTATAGTTCCGGTACAAACATTGAACACAAGAGATGAACTAGGGTTTGAGAGGAGATGGTGCTATTGAAGATGTTGATGGAGATTGCCCTCCCCAAGATGGAAGAGTTGTTGGTGATGACGATGACGATGATTTCCCCCTCCGGGAGGGAAGTTCCCCCGGCGGAATCGCTCCGCCGGACAGCAAAAGTGCTCCTGCCCAAGTTCCGGCTCGAGACGGCGACGGTTCTTCTTGAAAGTCCTCTCCTTATTTTTTTCTAGGTCAAAATGACTTATATACCAGAAGAGGGGCACCGGAGGTGGGCCGAGGAGGGCACAACCCACCATGGCGCGCCTAGGCTCCCTGGCGTGCCCAGGTGGGTTGTGCCCACCTGGTGGGGCCCCTCTAGTACTTATTTTCTCCAATAATTCTTATTTATTCCATAAAAATTCCTCGTGAAATTTTAGCTCATTTGGAGTTGTGTAGAATAGGTAGCCTGACGTAGCTTTTTCAGGTCCAGATTTCCAGCTGCCGGAATTCTCCCTCTTTGTGTGAACCTTGCATATAATGAGAGAAAAGGCATTAGAATTACTCTAAAAAGCATTATTATGCATAAAAACATAATAAATAATAGTAGGAAAACATGATGCAAAATGGACGTATCAGTATGCTTAAGCGTGTGGCGGTCCCTTCTTGTCAGACGATAAGGAGAACAAGAAAGAAAGATAAGTCGAAAGTTTGTTTCATCTGAAATTTCACATCATTCCATATTGTGTCTACGTATGAGAAACTTGCACGCGAGGAGACCGTGCCGCGTCTTTCATTCATGCTCTTATCCTTGCTTTGAGTCCACTTGACGGGATTAGTTGAAGTTGCATTTAAAACCGGCAAGAGGCCAGCCTCCATCCGCGCTCCTAGACTTGCCTCGAGTCTGATCGACAAGGGTTAGTTGCAGCTGCGCTTGAGACTGGCAAGAGGCTTTGCTGGATATCTTACTCACAAAAGACTGCTGAAGGCTAGTCCTTCATGACGTCTAAGGCAAGTGTGTTTCTCCGAGAAGTTTTTTTCTCAAAATTGCGTGAGGCAACAAGTACAAGTCATAAAAGTGCGAATATGGATGGGAAATGTTTATATTTGATTCGAACACGGCAAATGCTTACTTTTTTGTTAGAAAAAGAAAAGTGCTCCGTAATGCCTTACTTGCCCCTCTCCTCCTAGGGTTTCATCGAGTGCAAGGAGGGCAAAAGGAGCACTGGGCAGAGCTCTGGTCACCCTCGCCAGGACCAGAGGGACGCAGCCCGACAAGATTGGGAGAGCTCTTCCCCGGCAGGGAAGATGAAGCCAGGGATGAAGAGAGCTACTAGGCGAGGCTCTCCCCCGGCAAGTCGCTCTACTGGGGTCCAGCTGTAGATGATGGTCCTGCCGGCACTCAGCTGGTGATGAAGGTGCTGCCGGCATTCAACTGGAGTCCGAGTCGATGTATTCGGACTTGACGAACGGGGGCTCGACGTCGCCGTCTTTATCGTTTGTGTCCTCCTTGTCACTGTCGCTCGAGGAGGAGCTTTCATCGTCGCTCGAGCTTTCTACACAGCACCCAAGACGAGCGCCTGACGGCCCGAAGATCTTGACAAAAAGCGTGCCGGACTCCACCAGCTTGGAGCGGAGGACGTGCCCCTCCGCAAGATAGTGGCGCGGGCGAAGGTTTTCCATCCGTGCCTAAGGAGCATGATGCGAGGCGCGAGGAACTCGACGTTCACCCACACAGCGCCATTACAGCAGCCGCTCGCACGCAGCCATAGCCCGAGCGGCTGATCAACCTCCATCACCCTAGAGAAGGGGCAGGGGAGCCGCAGGCGACTATAGGGAGGATCACGCAGTTCGACGATGAACTCTAGCACCGTGTCCCTCGTATGGCCCTCTGCCAGGGATGAAGCGGTTGAAGGAGAAACAACGAGCGCGCCGCCCCGTCCGCCTTGACTACGGGCGCCGCGTCAACCCCGACCTCACCCTGTGCCCCTGCCTCGTGCGCTGGCACTGGCTTCCGTGACCGTAGCCGAAGCAGAAGCATGATGTTGAGGAGAAGCTCTCGCCGCCGTGACCGAAGCACAAGCCCGGCCTCTTCCTCTCGCCATGGTGGAAGCAGAAGCAAGGAAAGGCAGGAGTGGAAGGTGGATGAGCATCGCTGCCCTCGCACCCCTCCTTTTATAGCGGGGAGCATGGGGGCTGGCTCTCCACTACCCTGGGGCAACCGCCCCGCTCCACCAATCCAACCCCCTGCACCCCTGGCTGGCGTCTTGCTCCAATCGACCGCCCAGTTTTGCCAATCCGGCGTTCTGGCTCCTCTGATCAAAGCACTACCACCACGACCGCCCTTCTGCACCAATCCCACGCCCCGCACCTAATCCACGACATGGGAAAGAGGGGAAGGCTGCAATAAGGGGGAAGTGATGGAAGAAATGGCGATTACCCCGAATCACGCATGGGCACCCTAACAGCATCCTGCGTGAGCGTGCGCCCCTGGTTTTTTACGCGAACGGCCTGCATCGTCCAAACGCCAAGGTTATCAGGATGAAGTAGGTGGCTGACCTAAACCCAGATTAATGATGAAGCAAAGAAGATCTCAAAGCACAACGCCATTTCTGGCAAGATCAATGCGTGAGTCTGTGCATTATTGGGCCTAGCCCAATGATGCCCGGTGGCACGTGTGATCTAGGCCCGGGGGCTCCTGTCGGTGTAGCAAACATAGGCATTTGCAACCCTGACCTATGCACAGACATGTTGTAGCTCCCTGGCAAGTATCGAGCTCTTGTCCGTGCAGCAAACATAGGCGTTTGCTACCCTGACCTATGCACAAACGTGTTGCAGCTCCCTGGCAAGTATCGAGCTCATGGGCAACCAGACCAGAGAAGCCACCCTTCCTGAGATCAAAGGGCGCACTAAGAAGGCCAAGGCTTGGAATAAGCCACAAGATTCACAACAGAAGCAGCTGACCCCGGCAAGACCCTCGAGCACGGGCTTCCCGCTAAATGCCAACGCTCCACCTCTCTAGCCAGCTAGTCGGTTATCAGTGAGGTGTCGAGCCCGCAGGTGGTTAGGTGGAGACACCCTATACGTGTCAGCTTGCTGGCAAGGAGGATTACCTTCATTGACACTCGTCCTAATGGCGTGTCAAGCTAATAGGAGGCAGTTGAGCAAGTGGTGCGGCAGCCTTGTCGAGGTTCCTCCTCCACGCGACACCTAGCAGCGCATTTAATGCATTTTTGTCCTAACTAGCAGAGTTTGGTATGATAGTTCTGTATCAGTCTAATCACCCTATAATGACCTTTTTGCCACTGTGGTAACCCCTTGAGCTATAAAAGGAGGGCCAAGGCAACCTTTACGGGGGTTCGAACCCTTTGCAACCTTCACGCATAGGCAATCATGCAGCTGCCCTCTCCTAGCGACTTGCTGGGGGAGAGCGCTCCGTGTACTTTCTTCCACATTCACCCAATACACCAACGCAGGAGTAGGGTTTTACGCTTCCCAGTGGCCCGGACCTGGGTAAAACCGTGGCACCTCTAGTTGCCCTTACTCTTTGCGTTGAGTGCTCCCCCTTGCCGAACAAGGAAAAGGGCTGCATTGCCCCATAGATCACCGGCTCCACATCGACACCCGGGTCGAGGCCATCCACGCCTAGATCGAGGACGCCCACGCCAAGATACTCTAGGCCTCCTCAGAATCTAGCATGCACCCCACATCTGAAGAGGCGGCGAAGATGCTTGCCGATGATGCAGCGTTAAAGGCCATGGAGCCCCTGCTTTCTCATGAGATCACCGAGCGGAAGCTGGAGATGTAGGAGGCGGCGGAAATCGAGGTGCGCCGGGAGGATGAGTTGCGCGTGGCTAAGGAGGAGGCAGAGAAGCACTTATCCACCGAGGAATCGGTGATGGAGTACCAACACAAGCTCTGGCGCCGCCACTACTACGAGTACTACAACCTTGAGGGCAGCACTGAGGACGAGGATGGCCACGCGTTCGAGTTCAGCCTGGGGGACACGGAATCCACAAACGGCAAAATGTTGCTAAGACAAGTCATCGACACCTCATCTTACACCGGCGAGGCATAGGGCGGCGCGTCGACGACTTTGTTAAAATTATGCGTACTTAGCCTTTGTTTATGACGCTGGTCTTTTGTTAGAGCAATGTTTAGGGCAACTAGCTCTGTTTAATTACTAAAATTGCTCGATTAAGTAAGTGTGGTGATGCAGAGTATCCTATGATCATCCCCATGGACCTACCTTCGTCTCCCAAGACACCACGTGGACCAATGACTAGAGCTTGTGTAAGGGCTATCGAGACTGACGTTAACTCTCTCCTTGTTGAACTTCCTGTTGACCAACTTGAGACATGGCTACTACCTCAAACGGAGACACTTTGTGTGCTTAGGTACCAAGGAGAAGGAATGGAGCAAGATGGACCCCAAGGACATGGAGATGATTGTGCCTAGCATAGAAATACCAGTACAACCAGTCCGAACACCGGTACAACCGGTCAACTACCGCCCAACTACCGGTCCATGTTCAATGATCGAGCGGTGCAAGACCGGTACCGCCCCGATTGTTCGCACAACTGTAGCCTGACCGGTACAACCGGTCCTCCCACCGGTATGACCAGTCCCTACTTCCGTGAACACCTCCAGGAACCGGTATAGCAGCTCTGATACGTCTCCAACGTATCTATAATTTCTGATTGTTCCATGGTGTTATATTGTCAATCTTGGATGTTTTATATTCATTTTATAGCAACTTATATCATTTTTTGGGACTAACCTATTGACATAGTGCCCAGTGCCAGTTGCTGTTTTTTGCAAGTTTTTTACTTTGCAGAATATCAGTACCAAACAAAGTCCAAATGCTACGAAACTTCTTGGAGATTTTTTCTGCCCAGAAGACAACTTGGGAGCCAAGGAAGTACCAGAGGGGAGGACCGTGGGGCCCACAAGGAACCAGGGCGCACCAGAGGCCTCTGGCGTGCCCTTGTGGGTAGTGGGGCCCACAGGCCCCCTCTCCACTGCCTATCAGCTCTATAATTACCCAAATATTCCAGAAACCCTAGGAGAGTCGAGAGATCAGAGTTTCCACGCCGCAAGTTCCAGAACCACGAGATCCAATCTAGAGGCATTTTCCGGCACCTTGCCGGAGGGGGAAACGATCACGGAGGGGTTCATCATCCCCATTGGTGCTCCTTCGATGATGCGTGAGTAGTTCACCACAGACCTACGGGTCCGTAGGCAGTAGCTAGATGGCTTCTTCTCTATTTTTGATTCTTAATACAATGTTCTCTTGGATGTTCTTGGAGATCTATTTGATGTAATGACTTTTTGCGGTGTGTTTGTTGGGATCCGATGAATTGTGAGTTTATGATCAGATCTATCTATGAATATTATTTGAGTCTTTGGCGAACTCTTATATGCATGATTGTTATAGCCTTGTATTTCTTCTCCGAAACTTTGGTTTGGTTTGGTTTGGCCAACTAGATTGATTTTTCTTGCCATGGGAAGAGGTGCTTTGTGATGGGTTTGATCTTGCGGTGCTCAATCTCAGTGATAGAAAGACGTGACACGCATGTATCATTGCCATTAAGGATATAAAGATGGGGTCTATTCCTACATGAATAGATCTTGTCTACATCATGTCATCGTTCTTATTGCATTACTCCATTTCTTCATGAACTTAATACACTAGATGCATCCTGGATAGCGGTCTATGTGTGGAGTAATAGTAGTATATGCAGGGAGGAGTCGGTATGCTAATCTTGGATGTGATGCCTGTATATATGATCATTGCCTTGGATATCGTCATAATTATTTGCTTTTCTATCAATTGCCCAACAATAATTTGTTTACCCACTGTATGCTATTTTCTCGAGGGAAGCCTCTTGTGAAACCTACGGCCCCCGGGTCTATTTTCTATCATATTGCTTCAGATCTATTTATCCAAAATCCCAAAAATACCTTGCTGCACTTTTCTTTATTTATTTTATTTTGTGTTTTCATCAGATCTATTTATCCAATCTTATACTATTTAATCTATCTCAATACCGAGGAGGGATTGATAACCCCTCTTACGCGTTGGGTTGCAAGTTTTTGTTATTTGTGTGAAGGTACTGCTTACATAGTTTGGTGGATCCTGCTACTAAATTGATACCTTGGTTTCGTAACTGAGGGAAATACTTACCGTTGCTATGCTGCATCATCCTTTCCTCTTTGGGGAAAATACCAACGCAGATACAAGCAATCAGGAAGAATTTCTGGTGCCGTTATCGGGGAAGATCAAGTCCAGATCTATCAGGTACACAATCACAAATCTCATCTCCTTGCAATTTACATTATTTGCCACTTGCCTCTCATTTTCATCTCCCCCACTTCACAAAAATATTTGCCTTCTTTTTTGTTCGCCTTTTTCTCATCAGATCTCTTGTTTGCTCGTGATCTTGCTTGCCTACTTTACCGCCATGGCTAGTTCTCCTCCTACTCCGTGTACCCATGAGAGCGAAGTTCTCAATTTTAAGCAGAGGGGAAGAGAGAATTTAAAAGATGCTTGGTATCAAATTTGTGATGCGCATAATAGATCTATTCGAAAGAAATCTACTACTATTCTTTTTTGCAACTTTTATGTGGGCATTACTACTTGGTATATATTTGTTCTTGATACTATCACCTGAGGGAATTTCTTGATGTGCCCAACTTTGGATGCTTTTAATGCTATGGGAAATTTAGTGGGATCACCTCCTATCATTATCAATGAAACAATTTTAACTCTTGAGCATGTTATGCAAAGGCTAGATGCTATTGAAAACAAAATGCTCACTGAAGAACATGTTGAAAATTTGGACAAAAGGATCCACAATCTTGCTAATAAAATTGGGTCAAAAGTAGGAGATACCCTTAAAATACTAAAAGAGAAAAACCCCGTAGCTAACGAAAGGGTAGAGGAGAGTCCTGCCCGGATCGATAAATTGGAAGAATTTTTTAGTAACTTGAGCTCAGCTTTTTCTTCCATTAAAACTATTGAAAAGACTCCCATAAAAGTTTGCAAGTCTATACATGTTACCAAGAACAAGGGTGCCACTTCTAGTAGCAACAATGAAAATCTAAGGATGATTAGTATTCACCCCAATTTTGTTGAAGTGCTAAAAACCCCTACTTTCAAGAGTGGACTCTTTAATTTTATTCCTTGGAGCATGATTGTTGAAAATATGCATGTTAGATCTAAGAAGAATTATGATTGTGTCATTGAGGAGTTGGAAAGCAAAGATGACAATACTTGAATCTATGCATTATGCCTAGCTAGGGGCATAAAACCATAGCGCTTGTTGGGAGGCAACCCACTGAATAAAATTTATTTTTGTCTTTTTATTTCTGTTCTTGAGTGTTTGCACAATTATGCTACTGTTATGATTGTGTTTTTTATGTTTTAATTAGTGTTTGTGCCAAGTAAAGCCTTTGGGATCATGTTGGGTGATAGTCGATTTGATCTTGTTGAAAAACAGAAACTTTTGCGTCCAATTGCAGAATTGTTAAAATTCACATAAGCGATAAAACATTCTGAATGTTTTACACAAGATTGATATACAAATTTTCTACGTTGTCCTAATTTTTCAGAATTGTTTGAGTTAGAGAAGTATGAGTAAAATTCGCGTCTTTACAGACTGTAATGTTTTTGACAGATTCTGTTTTCTTTGTATTGTGTGCTTATTTTGATGAATCTATGGATTGTATCGGGGGTATAAGCCATGGTAAAGTTAGAATACAGTAGGTATAATGCAATAACATAATATGAATGGGTTTGCAATAGTACTTAAAGTAAAGATTGGTTTTCTTATACTAACGGATCTCATGAAGGTTTTTGTTGAGTTTTGTGTGATTGAAGTTTTCAAGTTTTGGGTGAGATCACGATGGATGAAGGAATAAGGAGTAAAAAGAGCCTAAGCTTGGGGATGCCCCATGGCCCCAAGGTAATATTCAAGGAGAAACAAGCAACTAAGCTTGGGGATGCCCCGGAAGGCATCCCCTCTTTCTTCTAACGACCATCGGTAATTTTACTTGGAGCTATATTTTTATTCGTCACATATCATGAGTTTTTCTTGGAGCGTCTTTTATTATATGAGTCTTTCCTTTCTTTGCTTTTTAGTTTGTCACAATCATCCTTGCGCGACACACCTATTTGAGAGAGCCATAATGATGCTATGATTTGTTAGAATTGCTCTATGTGCTTCACTTAAATTTCTTGAGCTATGGAATTGCTCTAGTACTTCACTTATATCTTTTTGAGCACGGTGGTGTTCTATATTTTGAAGAAATATGCTCTCATACATCACTTAAATTATTTTTGGAGTTAGTATAATTTTAAAGAAATATCCTCTCATGCTTCACTTATACTATTTTGAGAGATGAAAATTATTTTGAAGAAATATGTGCTCTTGTTCTTCACTTATATTTGTTTAAGAGCTTTGCTAGTAGCAATGGCAATATATGAAATTAGTCCCAAAGTGATAGATATCCAAGAGGGATATAATAAAAACTTTCATGAAGATCATTGGATATTAAAAACTTGATTTCTTGTAGTAGTTTTGAGATATGATGATAGTAATATGTGAGTCATGTTGGTAAGTAATTATGCTTTAGTAAGAATATTTGTGTTAAGGTTTGTGATTCCCTATGCAAGCATGCAAGTCAATAGTTATGCAATGAAATTACATCCTACTTGTGGTGCATTATTTGGTCTTAGTTATGTTTAATGCTCTTTTATGATCGTTTTTGTTTCTTGGTTGCTCGTTATCAATCTATTTGCTAGCCGCCATTTGTACTAATTAGGAATACTACTTGTGCATCCAAGTTCTTAAACCTAAGTTGTGCCAAATGAGTCCACCATACCTACCTATATGCGGTATTTCCGTGCCGTTCGAAGTAAATTTGTATGTGCCAACTCTAATGTTAAAAATAAATTTCCTTTTTGTGTGTTCGTACCGCTCATGAAGCGGCAGGGGGTGGCCAATATTTTCCATGCTAGATACTTTATTCTCAAGATGAGTGTTTACTCACTTGTCATTTCATGAGAGTGTGGCAAAGGTAATAGGGATGCCCAGTCTCGAAATGCGAATTTTTTATTTATGTTGTTCAATAATAAATTCCTAGGAAAGTGTTTGTATGGAGGGCACCTGTGGATACGGCTAGCCATGGATTGTGAAAAAAGGAATAAACTTTATTTTATGTTTGGGAACCGCCTATGATTTATCTAGCATGGAAAGTATTGGGAATTATCGGTCATTTTTGTTGAAGGGAAAAGCATGCCACCCAAAATAATTTTATCACTCAATTTAAGCTTTGAGCTCTAGCACCTCTACAAATCTCTTCTTCCCTTTGCGAAGGGCCTATCTATTTACTTTATGCAATTTTTATTTTTGTTGAGTCTCCATCTTCTCTAAGAAAGCACCAACTAGGGAACAATATTATCATACTTATGCATTGAGCATAGTTAATATTTGAGTATGTTCATGAATGGATCAATGATTGAGCATAATGGGCTAGGGATAGCTTTCTTTAGTGTTGATATTTTGAAAGACATGGTTGCTTGTTGATATGCTTGAGTATTGATGTCCTGATGTCAAGTATAGACTATTGCTTTGAATCATCTAAAAGTCCAAATGCCCATGCTACAAAAGAAAAGATTATGAGATGAACATGTTAGGCAGCATTCCACATCAAAAATTCTGTTTTTATCATTTACCTGCTCGAGGATGAGCAGGAATTAAGCTTCGGGATGCTGATACGTCTCCAACATATCTATAATTTTTTATTCTTCCATGCTATTATATTATCAATCTTGGATGTTTTATATTCATTTTATAGCAACTTTATATCATTTTTTGGGACTAACCTATTGACATAGTGAACCGTGCCAGTTGCTGTTTTTTGCTTGTTTTTAACTTCGCATAATTTCAGTACCAAACGAAGTCCAAATGCCACAAAACTTTTTGGAGATTTTTTTCTGCCCAGAAGACAACTTGGGAGCCAAGGAAGTACCGAAGGGGAGGCCCGTTGGGCCCACAAGGCACCAGGGCGCACCAGGGGCCCCTGGCGCCCCCTCGCCACCACCTCTCAGCTCTATATATACCCAAATATTCCAGAAACCCTAGGGGAGTCGAGAGATCAGAGTTTCCATCATCGCAAGTTCCAGAACCACGAGATCCAATCTCGAGGCCTTTTCCGGCACCTTGCCGGATGGGGAAACGATCATGGAGGGGTTCATCATCCTCATTGGTGCTCCTTCGATGATGCGTGAGTAGTGTACCACAGACCTACGGGTCTGTAGGTAGTAGCTAGATGGCTTCTTCTCTCTTTTTGATTCTCAATACAATGCTCTCCTGGATGTTCTTGCAGATCTATTTGATGTAATGACTTTTGCGGTGTGTTTGTTGGGATCCGATGAATTGTGAGTTCATGATCAGATCTATCTATGAATATTATTTGAGTCCTTGGCGAACTCTTATATGCATGATTGTTATAGCCTCGTATTTCTTCTCCAAAACTTTGGTTTGGTTTGGTTTGGCCAACTAGATTGATTTTTCTTGCCATGGGAAGAGGTGCTTTGTGATGGGTTCGATCTTGCGGTGCACAATCTCAGTGACAGAAAGACATGACACGCATGTATCGTTGCCATTAAGGATATAAAGATGGGGTTTATTCCTACATGAATAGATCTTGTCTACATCATGTCATCGTTCTTATTGCATTACTCCATTTCTTCATGAACTTAATACACTAGATGCATGCTGGATAGCGATCGATGTGTGGAGTAATAGTAGTAGATGCAGGCAGGAGTTGGTCTACTAATCTTGGATGTGATGCCTATATACATGATCATTGCCTTGGATATCGTCATAATTATTTGATTTTCTATCAACTGCCCAATAGTAATTTGTTTACCCACTGTATGCTATTTTCTCGAGAGAAGCATCTTGTGAAACCTACGGCCCCCGGGTCTATTTTCTATCATATTGCTTCAGATCTATTTATCCAAAAACCCAAAAATACATTGCTGCACTTTTCTTTATTTATTTTATTTTGTGTTTTCATCAGATCTATTTATCCAATCTTATATTATTTAATCTACCTCAATACCGAGGTATTCACAACCCCTCTTATGCGTTGGGTTGCATGTTTTGTTATTTGTGTAAAGGTACTGCTTACATAGTTTGGTGGATCCTCCTACTGGATAGATACCTTGGTTTCATAACTGAGGGAAATACTTATTGTTGCTGTGCTGCATCATCCTCTCCTCTTCGGGTAAAATAGCAACGCAGATACAAGCAATCAAGCTCCCAACGGTACAACCGGTCAGATGACCGGTACAATCGGCCTGCCTGCAAGTAGTGAAAGGGCAACGACCCTTGTAACCGCAACTTACCCCTTGGACTATAAGTACTTGTCTCCTAGCTCCAAATTAGGATTAGCATTGTGATAGCTCATGTTTGAGATAGAGCTTTGCTCATCCACTTATCCGCTACTCCCATGGAGATCAAGACCTCCATGTGAGAAGATCCCCCAAGTGGATTCAAGACCCCTCCTAGGGAAGATCCTCCAAGGATTCAAGACCTCTTTTGATGTATGGTGGAACCCTAATGGCCGATCTTTCACGAAATGGAGGGGATTTGCCAAAGAACATGATGAACACAAGAGAGGAAAACATTCAAATCAACTAGATCCTATCACACATGCGCTAAATCCGCATACTCAAAGGGGAGATACAAGATCCAAAGTCAACAAAGGGAGGTACAAAAGGGAAACTAGTTCATCCCAATCCTTGATGGAAAGAGGTCCTGAATCCTTGGAGGATCTTCCCACAAGGGGGTCTTAAATCCACTTGGGGATCTTCTCCTAGGAGGACTTTGTCTCCATAGGAGTAGGGATAAGTGGATGAGCAAAGCTCTATCTCAATCTGGAGCTATCACAATGCTAACCCTAAAACGTGGGCGGAGTTGGAGTATATATAGTCTAGGGGTAGGTAGAGGTACATGGCCTTCAACCCAAGTCACACACGCACACGTGGTACGGATGATCCGGATGGTGATCTGGATGATCTAGGCTTCGAGGGTCCGGATGATCCGGGCGACCATCCAGATCATCCAGAGGTGTCGTAGCAGCTGCAGGGGTCCGGATGTCCGGGACCTGGTCAGGATATTCGGCTGGGTCCGGATGAGCCGGGAGAAGTCCCGGATGATCCGGCTTCGTTATGAGGGCTGATGTACTCTTTGCGCATGGAGTCTGGATCATCCGAGAAAAGGTCTGGATCGTCCAGGCCGGGTCTAGATTGCCCGAGACTTGGTCCGGATGATCCGGGCTGCCTCTAACTTGCACGTTTTCTTCTCCGTCTTCACGTTCCTCTTCTCCTTTCGCTCGGCCTTGCTCCTTAGCTTTTCCATGGCTAGTTCCTTGGTACCTGAGTATGTAAAGTGCCTCTGCTTGAGGTAGTAGCCATGTCTCATGTGTTTCAAAAGGGAATTGCGAGAGGAGAGATGTCACCTTGGTCTCGAGAGCTCTTGCACGTGCACGTGTTATCGGTCCACTTGGCACTTGGGGAGACGAAGGTAGGTCCATGGGGATGACCTTGGGGTGCTCCGCATTGATAGAGGCGAGGGTGTCCCGATCTTTCGATGAGATGATATCTATCGTTTTTGGTGGAGTAGACTTTGACGATCCGACTACGAACGTGCGAGGACGTCGCGCCTTAGCAATCGCTAAACCAACTCCGAGAGGTTATTGACCACGCCGGAGCACAATCAACCTGACCCCGAGGGTCTATCTCCTGCAAGCAAACGAAGAACAAGCAAGAAACTAAGATTTGCAATCTGGATATTGCGAATATAAGATGAAAGCTTTATTGATCGAGGTGGGGTTCTGTGACGTCTTGGTCTGGTCGTTGAACACAAACGAAGTACGCGAAGTTGCAGCTATGGCGAACTTTTAATCTAAACAAAACCCAAAGTCTAAACGGTGCCCTAAGGGCTGTATATATGGAGGAAGAGGGGGGGAATTTCGTGGCCCTTGAAGGAGGGGTCCGAAACCAACCCTATCTCTTGTTTCCCCACACATACGGACTCTAAAAATAGCCTATACTCAAGTATTTCGAAATTACATGGGTCTGGCCCAATAATAAGGTGACGCAGCACCTATAATAGCCTCTGGACGAAATTTATGAAGTGGCATCTTGTATATTTCGTCCAAGGCTTCCTGCACTCCTTATGGTGGCTTCAAAGTCCTGAAATCATCACTTGTAACTCCGTTCTTGTTCCCCTTGCGCATGCCATCATCTCCATGCTTGAACTTGCTCCAAGGTTCCTCTTTCTTGTCCAAGCTAGGCCCTTCATTTGTAAGCAAAACAAATGTATCCAATTTAGGCAGCATCATATTCTCATGAACATTAGAATCATTACCAAGAAACGAAAGTACCTGATAATTTAATTGGCGTGCGCGAGCTCTAGTAATTGGTCCAGTATGTATAGCAGTAGGGGCTGTGGGTGTAACAATGGTATTGATGTCCTCATCATCCTCCCCTTCTTGAAATGAAGTCGTCCTCGACGGAAGCTCATCTTCCTCACCCAAATAAGGCTTCAAATCTGCAATGTTAAAAGTGGGACTAACCCCAAAATCTGCAGGCAGCTCAAGTTTATATGCGTTATCATTTATTTTCTCTAACACCTTAAAAGGACCATCAGCACGTGGGATTAGCTTTGATTTGCGCAAATCAGGAAATCTATCCTTACGCAAATGTAACCAAACAAGATCTCCAGGTGCAAACACAACATGTTTTCTACCCTTATCTCCAGCAAGTTTATATTTAGCATTCATACGGTCAATGTTCTCCTTAGTTAACTCATGCATTTTTAAGATCAATTCAGCACGTTGTTTAGCATCAAAATTAACCTTCTCCGAAGATGGAAGAGGCAACAAATCAATTGGTGCACGAGGAAGGAAACCATACACAATTTCAAAAGGACACATCTTAGTAGTAGAATGCAATGAACGATTATAAGCAAATTCAATATGAGGCAAGCATTCTTCCCACATTTTCTTGTTATTCTTCAAAACAGCCCTAAGCATAGTAGACAATGTTCTATTGACTACTTCAGTTTGTCCATCAGTTTGGGGGTGACATGTAGTACTAAAAAGCAGTTTAGTCCCCAACTTAGCCCATAAACATCTCCAAAAGTGGCTAAGAAATTTTGTATCACGATCTGAAACAATAGTATTTGGCACACCATGCAAGCGTATAATTTCACGAAAGAACAAATCAGCAACATTAACAGC